>CM061547.1:37147551-37747551 GCA_030864215.1 Capsicum pubescens
GTATTTTTTTCCGACTCATGTTGAGTCATCTCCTGCCTCTCTTCTTCTTCGTACTTTTGAGGATTTGTCATCTTCTTCTAAGAGGTTCAAACCTGGATTTGTGTATGAACGTCGGCGGCCAACTTTACTCCCTCCTGATATTGATCCGCCACCTGAAACTGCTCCATAACTAGAATCTGAGAATTCTTCAAGGCCTGCTCCTCTTGAGCCCACTCGGCAATCTACGAGAGTATCTCGTACTCCTAATTGGTATGGCTTTTCATCTACTTTATCCACCATTTCTGTTCCAACTTATTACTCACAAGCTTCCAAGCATGAATGTTGGCAGAAGACAATGGAGGAAGAACTTTCGGCTCTTAAAGAAAATGACACATGGGATATTGTTTCATGTCCTTCAAATGTCCATCCAATTGGATGTAAATGGGTTTATTCAATTAAACTTCATTCTGATGGAACTCTTGATCGGTACAAAGCTCGGTTGGTTGTTCTTGGTAACAAGCAGGAGTATGGTGTGAACTATGAAGAGACTTTTGCACCGGTAGCAAAAATGACGACGGTGCGAACTATTATTGCTATTGCTGCTTCATAAAACTGGACTCTTCATCAAATGGATGTCAAAAATGTTTTTCTTCATAGTGATCTCAAAGAGGATATTTATATGAAACCTCCACCAGGTTTGTTCTCATTGCCTTCATCAGATGTATGCAAGTTGAAACGATCTTTGTATGGATTAAAATGACGACGGTGCGAACTATTATTGCTATTGCTGCTTCATAAAACTGGACTCTTCATCAAATGGATGTCAAAAATGTTTTTCTTCATAGTGATCTCAAAGAGGATATTTATATGAAACCTCCACCAGGTTTGTTCTCATTGCCTTCATCAGATGTATGCAAGTTGAAACGATCTTTGTATGGATTAAAACAAGCTCCCAGAGCTTGGTTTGACAAATTTCGGTCTACTTTGCTACAATTCTCTTTTGAGCAGAGAAAATATGACTCATCTTTGTTTCTTCGGAAAACATCCCCAGATTGTGTTCTTCTTTTGGTATATGTAGATGACATTATTATTATAGGAACTGATTCTTCACTAATCGCTAGCCTGCAACAACAACTTAAGGATTCTTTTCATATGAAAGATTTTGGTACTCTTACATATTTCTTGGGTTTGGAAGTTCATTGTGATTCATCCGGGGTGTTTCTAAATCAACACAAATATACCCAAGATTTGATTTCTTTGGCAGGTCTTTAGGATTCCTCTTTTGTAGATACTCCATTAGAATTGAATGTAAAGTATCGCCAGGAGGAAGGCGATCTTCTTCCTGATCCAACTATATTTCGGCAATTAGTGGGAGCTTAAATTACCTTACTATTACCAGGCCTGATATCTCTTTTGCAGTTCAACAAGTTAGCCAGTTCATGCAAGCTCCCTGTCACATCATTCGATATCTCCTAGGAACATCTACTCGTGAATTATTCTTTCCTAGTGGTTCGCCTATTTGTCTTAATGCTTTTAGTGATTCTGATTGGGCAGGATGTTCTGACGCTCGTCGTTCGGTTACTGGTTGGTGCATGTTTCTTGGAGAGTTTTTGATATCTTGGAAGAGTAAAAAGCAAGACCGCGTATCAAAATCTTCAACGGAGGCTGAATATCGAGCCATGTCTACTGGTTGCTCTGAGATTGTGTGGCTTCGTGGATTACTTGCTGAGATTGGATTTTCTCAATCTGATCCTACTCAATGCGGGAAGTGAGGTTGAGATGGTTTGGTCATGTGATGAGGAGAGGCACGGATGCCCCAGTTCATAGGTGTGAGAGGTTGGCCCTGAAAGGTTTCAAACGGGGTAGGGGTAGGCCGAAGAAATATTGGAGAGAAGTGATTAAACGTGACATGGAGAAGTTACAGCTGACTGGGGACATGATCCTGGATAGGAAGATTTGGAGCAAAAGCATTAGGATAGAGGGCTAAGGGTGTGGACGAGTCGTAGTCAGTAATTAGGTGGACTTTGGTGTCCTCGGTTTGACAATGTGCAATTTGTTGTGGATGTCGTACCTATGTTATTTTATGGTGTCCTATGCTTTTGATGCTTTTGTATACTGCCTTTTATCTTGAGCCGGGGGTCTATTGGAAACAACCTCTCTAAAAGAAGTAGTGGTATGGACTGAGTACAATCTACCCTCCCTAGACCCCACTTATGTGGGAATATACTGGGTTTGTTGTTGTTGTTGTAATCCTACTCCTCTCCATGCTGACAATACAAGTGCTATTCAGATTGCTGCTAATCCGATTTATCATGAGCGAACCAAACACATCGAAGTAGACTGTCATTATATACGAGAAACTGTAGATAATGGTGTCATTACTCTTCCGCACGTGTCCAGTGATCTTCAAATAGCTGATGCATTTACAAAATCAATGACACGACGACGACATCAGTTTCTAGTCGGCAAATTGATGCTTCTTGATCTACCAACATCAATTTGAGGGGGATGTTAACATGATGATGTAAATATTGTATATATTAATGCAACCATATATTGTTGTATGTTAGTGTAATTACATAGATTTGATTTAGTAATTAAAGAGAATAATAGTGGCTTTAGTAGGTAGATTTGGTGGGATGGAATAGCGGATTTAGAGGGATAGAAAAGCTGATTTTTAGGGATAGGAAGACGGATCTCTAGGGATGTAATCATTGAATATTTTCTATTTAATGGCAAGACTCACCGCCGAAAATTGACAGTATGGACTATTATGTGTTTCTTTGTACGACAAGTAGAATTAAATTAGCCCTGGTATGCCCTTGGTCCGTTTGATAACACCAGTAAAGCTTGTAAGCTGCCTAATACGATATAGTTTTTGTGGCACTAATGTTTGTTCAAATATGTTACTAATGTTATTTTAAGTTGTCAAAAGACCTATTGATTTTAATCTGTAAAGTGATATAATTTGCATTTGGGTTCATGATTCGAGCGTGTGGACTTCATCAATGAAATTGATTTTCCCAGTGCAGGTTCATATCTCATTAGCTGGGGACAAACACATGCGGGTCACATGGGTCACCAATGATGGAGCTTCTCCTTCTATTGTTGAATATGGAACATCCCCCGGAAAATATAGTGCTACAGCTCAAGGAGAAAGTACCAAGTACAGTTATCTATTATATAGTTCGGGAAAGATACATCACACTATCATTGGACCATTGCAAGAAAATACCACTTACTTCTATAAATGTGGAGGTGAAGGTCCTGAATTCCAGCTGAAAACTCCACCGTCTAAGTTTCCTGTTACTTTTGCTGTGGCTGGTGATTTGGGCCAGACTGGATGGACTAAGTCAACTTTGGACCACATAGACCAATGCAAATACGATGTTCATTTGCTTCCTGGTGACCTTTCTTATGCTGATTATTTACAACATAGGTGGGATACCTTTGGTCAACTCGTTCAGCCGCTCGCTAGTTCTAGGCCATGGATGGTGACACAAGGGAATCATGAAAAAGAAAGCATACCATTTCTAAAGGATGGGTTTGTCTCTTATAACTCAAGGTGGAAGATGCCATTTGAGGAGAGTGGATCCGCTTCAAATTTATACTATTCATTTGATGTTGCTGGGGTTCATTTCGTTATGCTCGGATCTTATACTCCTTATGATGAGTACTCTGATCAATATAGCTGGCTGAAGGTTAGATGAGCTCTCATTTATTCATAAAACTCTCTTTTTTTGAATAATTTAAGCTGCTTTTGTTTTATAGTTTCACATATGACATTGCAGGAAATTTCCAATCCTTAGGAAGTGCCAATAGGAAGCAGAAGACAACGTTGTTGCTTATATATACTTTTAGATCTGAAGATATTTTTGTCTATTGTCATATCAATGAAACTTTGGAGCTTACACGTAAAAAGAGCCTAGTATATGTGGTGAAGAGTGAATGACCTGAGGCATGTAGCTTTTTAAACAGTTAGACTAAGGACCCGTTTTGGACGTGAACCTTTTCCCCTTCTTTTTTTTTTTAAAAAAAAAATCAAGAAAGTGTTTCGTTATACATTGGACTGATTTTTTGAAAAATATTGTGAAGATGAGTTTCACGTTTGAAAAATGGTTTTAAGGAGAAACCTAAGAATCTCTTCATATTCCATACTTGTTTCAAACTCACAGTGACCGTTAAAAAAACAAAAAAAACTCACAGTGACCTAATTGCTAATTAGTTCAATTATGGACCTTGATCTGCAGGCTGATCTTCTAAAAGTGGATCGTAGAAGAACACCTTGGTTAGTTGTTCTATTCCACGTACCATGGTATAATAGTAACAGAGCCCATCAAGGTGAAGGTGACGACATGATGTCATCTATGGAGCCTTTGCTGTATGCTGCTGGTGTAGATATAGTGTTCACTGGGCATGTTCATGCTTATGAACGCACGGTATGCCTGCATTGCTTATACTGTTTCCCGTTGATTATTGTTTTACCTAATTGAGGGTTTCTTTTACAACAGAAACGAGTTTACAATGGTAAATCTGATCGTTGTGGTGCTGTCCACATTACAATTGGCGATGGAGGAAATAGAGAAGGTTTAGCTCACTGGTAAATATTCTTGTACTAATTTCTCCATTACAAGGGCTGTAGCACCAAATAAGTTGAATTCCTTAATGGTATATATACATTAATGTTGCTCGGACTCTCCAAAAATGTTGCACACTCGTGTCAGATTCTCCAAAAAAGCACTATTTTTGGAGTATTGGACATGCATACGTCGATATTTTTTAAGATAATGAGCAACATATATTTTCTGTTCCTGGGTTTAGCTCAGGGGTGTTTCCATTGTAGTTGAGTGAGTTTGACGAGGAGAAAAGTTTTTCAGTTAGGTTAAATATAGAAAAAAACTAGTTCCTTAAAAATTTGTAAAACGAGTTCCCTAGTGAGAATAGAGAAAACAAGTTCTATAAGTGTCATTGCAAGTTCGTTTGTCTTGTCTCCTCACCCCCACACCTCCAATGCCCGTCACCCACGACTTCCCTTTCCCTACCCCAACCCCCAACCCCTAGTGTTCTCATAGATTACGTATAAATGCCTACTATTCTTTTTACTTATCAAACACAATATAATAAGTAGGAAAATCACTTTGTTTTTCAAGAAAATATTTTCCTTCGAATCATACTTCCACGCTTTGAGAAGCTGAAACGCCTCTTTGAACTGTTCTGGAAGCTTAATCAAGTAATACCCCATAGGGACGAGATGTTTCCTACTTGTTTTCTACTTCCCCCTTCATTTTGAGTTACAGAAGTTTTAACGTTCCACTAGTCAGAAGATAGACGTAAGGTCTGCGTGCGCACTGCCCTCCCCAGACCTCACTTGTGAGATTATACTGACGATGTCTTTATTGTTACTCTTCCTAGCTACAAGATTCTCTTTTCCTGTTCTTTTGTGTTGATAACTGCAGTTAAAAACATACAATAGAATCGTCATTTGAAATATGGAACGATCTTTACATGTCTTGGCACCTTCAAAAGGTACAAACAGCCCCCACCAGAATGGTCGGTCTTCCGTGAAGCAAGCTTCGGTCATGGTGAACTTAAGATGGTTAATTCAACTCATGCCTATTGGAGTTGGCATAGGAACGAGGACGATGAATCAGTGCAATCCGATCAGGTTTGGCTAACCTCGTTGATTGGCTCAGGTTGCAATACTGGTGGAGGTAGCCCTGAAATGAGAAGGATTCTTATGGCCTCTTAGTCCCGACAGTCATCCGAACTCTCTTGGTCGGAAAATTACACGATGTACAATGTGATTTATTTTTAATAGTAGATTTAATACCCTCGACTTTTTTGGTTTTACTTCTTTATATTGTGAATTTCGTTAGTAAAAATCCTGGCTTCGCCACTAGACTTGTAGATACATAGGTGATTTGTTTGTATTATTGTTAAATTTCAAGTAGCATTAGTTTTTGTATATGTATTTTATTTGAAGAATCACTTAATTAGTGTACTGTTTTCCACGGTGAAGGTACTTGAATGCTTTGATGTGAATAATTTCTTTTCACTGTCAAGAGTTTTCACTATGCAAGTTCAGTTTCGTATTTTTGGAGGACCATTGAACTTATTTGAAAAATCATCAAGAGATTATGGGTGTGTTTGGTATGGAGGGAAATAATTTTTTGAAAATTTTTCACGTTTGGTTCGCTTAATTGTTTTGGAAAATGCTTTCCAAATAGACTTATTTTCCTCTATTAAAGTAAATGACTTTCCTTCGTGAGGTAAGGAAAACATTTTTCAAAATTCTCTTTTAGTGTTGCCATTTGACTCCCGGTCTCGACTCGAGTCCCAGGTCTTGACTCTTGATCTGACCTCGACCTCGACTCTTGACCGCAATCTCGAGTAGGATCATGATTGTTGACATTGACCTCAATTCAACAATCGAGATCGGCCCTAATTCGGCTCTTGACTAGGACTCGGGTTAGGGTCGTGTCTTGAGCCAGTGTGGAGGTTGAGAGTCGAGTCTTGAGTCGGGGTTGGGCTCCGACACCGGGTTCGATTTTGGGTGAAACTTTTTGGGTAGTCCTCTGACGATCCATTGAGCGGATCTGGTTGGTTTGGTGGAGTCATTTTTCAAGTTAAACGGGAGAAACAACAAGAATTACGAGTTTTTTTCTACTTTTGGTGGGTGTTAGCCCACGGTTCGGGGTGTGGGTTCAGGCCCCGAACTCAATATTGGGTGAAACTTCTGGAGCGGTTCTTTGGCGGCTTAATGAGTGGATCTGGTGTGTTTGGCAGGATCGGTGGAGCCATTTTCTAAGTCAAACGAGCAGAATGTCAGAAATTATGGATTTTTTGCGATTTTCGGTGGGTGTTAGCCCACGATTTTGAGGGTTGGGCCCTGAGCCTGATTTTGGGCGAAACTTCTCGAGCGGTCCTCCGATGGCCTATTGAGTGGATCTGATTGGTTTGGCGGGGTCGGTGGAGCCATTTTCCAAGTCAAACGGGCTACACGGCAGGAATTGTGGGTTTTTTGCGATTTTCGGTGGGTGTTAGCCCACAATTGAGGGATGTGGGTGGGTGGGCCTGGGCCTCGAGCCTGATTTTGGGCAAAGCTTCTCGGGCGGTCCTCTGACATCCTATTGAGTGGATCTGGTTGGTTTGGCGGGGCCGATAGAGCTATTTTCCAAGTCAAACGGGCGAAAAAACAGGAATTGCAGGGTTTTTGCGACTTTCAGTGGGTGTTATAGCCCACGGTTTGAGGAGGTGGGCTTGGGCTCTAGGCTCAATTTTAGGCGAAACTTCTCGGACGATCCCCTGGTATTAAGTGGGTTTGGTTTGCTTGTAGAATCGATAGAGCCATTTTTCAAGTCAAACGGGCAAACAACATGAATTACGAGTTTTTTTTGCGACTTTCGGTTGGTATTAGGCCAAGGTTAGGGGGTGCGCCCAGGCCCTAGGATCGATTTTGGGTGAAACTTCTCGGATTGTCCCTTGGCGGTAAATTAAATGGATCTGGTTGGTTTGGGAGGGTGTGATGGAGCCATTCTCGAAGTCAAATAGGCAAAACGATAGGAATTGTAGGTTCTTTTGCGATATTCGGTGGTGTTTAGCCACGGTTCGAGGGGTGGACCTAGGCCTCAGATTTAATTTTGGTTGAAACTTCTCGGGCGGTCCTTGGGGGGGACATATTGAGTGAATCTAATTGGTTTGGCAGGGCCGGTGGAGCCATTTTCCAAGTCAAACAGGGAAAAATAGTAGGTCCAGGGTTCTCGGGGTAGGCCTGGGGCCTGGGTGCTGTTTGGGCCAAAAATTATTCGGTGGCCACCTGAACGTGTTTTGAGTGGGTGGAGGTGGACCGGCGTGATCGGTCGGGCCATTTGGGTGGTCAAACGGGTGAAACGATGGAACGGGCCATTTTTCGGGCCAATTCGATGGGTGTTAGCCTACAGTTCTCGGGGTGGGCCTGAGGCCTGAGTGCAGTTTGGGCTGAAAATTAGTCGACGGCCCTCCGACAATATCTGGAGCAGGTGAGGGGAGCCCGACAAGGTCGGCGTGGCCATTTGAGTGGTTAAACGATCGAAACGACTTGAACGGACTATTTTCGAGCTAATTCGTTGGTTGTTAGCCTACAGTTCTCGAGGTGTGCCCAGGGTCCAGGTATGAAATGAATCGAAAATCAACTTACGCTCCTAGGCAAGCTGAGGAGCGAGGGAGTATGGGCCTTTGGGGTGGGGTGGGCCGTTTGTGTGGTCAAACATGCGAAACGGACTATTTTCGGACTAAATCTTAAGTCGTAAAGAGCGCGCCCAAGAAACTTTGTTCCAATCCCATTCGGACACCCACACCCCCAACAATTCACACACACGAAAAAAAGCAAAAAAATCTTCAATTTCCGCTATTTCACTCGTATGTCTTAAAAATAAAGCTCCAGCTTCATCTACCTCTCCAAAACAATACGATCCATTTAATAAGTCATCACAAGTACACCCAAAAAGTTTCTTCTAAAACTCATTCGAACGCCCACACCCCATCAATCCATTAGCTACGGATATATTTGACCAAGTTTAAGAAAGAAAAAAATATGACAATACACATACCATTTGGCTCATTACCTAACACATGCCATTTTTTTTCCCTATGTAAATAACAAAAACAATACACAAAAGACAAAATTGTTCAAATGGCGTGTGGTGGATTGGTCAAATGGCTACCAACTCTATTTTTATACAATATCTTTTTTTAATTTTATAATTATGGTGTTCAGATCAATTTTTAACTCTTCGGTTAGATGCACGATATATTTATCATCTCTCACTAGCAACATGTACGAGGTAAATCTGTTTATCAAAATTTAAGAGAGATGGAAAGAAATCTCATGAAATTTGAATTTGAGACATCGTAATTTTCCAACTAAACCAAATCGTATTCACTTTATTTGATATTCTTAAAGTTGAAAGTAGAGTTGGAGTTGTGTTTGACCATAGTATATTTAAAAACATTATAGACATTAGATGTACTTTCTTATAAAGTGATACGAAAAATTAAAGTTCCAAAAAAGTGAAAACGCCTGTTTTTCAAAAAATCAAAAATTATGAAAACATATTTCGGAGTACGTTTTTTATTTTTATAGCCAAATAAGTATTTCGAAATAAAATAAAAATATATTTTAAAAACATCTACTAAGTTCATTTGAATATTTTTGACAATATTACCCTTGCACACTTCTTCTTTTCAGCTGAAAATTAACTAGATATGAGAGTCATTTAACAAAAACAACAAGGACAATTTAGACAAGTACAACAGACAAGGTGGAGGTTAGGTAATAACAACATGTGACTTTTGGCTTTTTGACCAAATTAATTATCACCTCCAAAAACTTATATTAGTTTCATTTGATATTACTCTCTCCGTTCTATTTTATTCGTTCCCAATTTTCTAATTTAATTTTTTATTTTGCTTATCATTTTTCATTAATCAAGACAGAGATAGTTTTTTAATCTTTTTTTACCCTTAGTATTAATTTTTTATCTCCAAATTAAAATGTAAATAATATTATTTAATAGAAGTATTATGATAAAATAGTCATATTATTAATTATTTTTCTGAATTAATGTGCAATATCAAATTAGAACGAGTAAAATGGAATGGAGGGAGTATAGAGTATAAAATCAATACTTACTCCATTTCATTTTATGTATTATCATTTTCGTTTTAATTCGTTTTAAAAAGAATGCCATTTTTTTTATTTGACAACTATTTAATGATATCATTCTTATTTTATTTTTATTGGATTTCACTTAATAAGAAAATATCACAAAAAATTAAATATTAAAGTGATTTTAAGAGGGATAATTCTGTAAATTTTATAAAATCATCATCTATTTCTTAAATTTTATGTCCGATCAAATAAAAATACATAAAGTGAGATGAAAGGAGTATTTAAATATTTAAAATCTATACAAAAATTACTATAAATTGATATTTTATTATTAAAAAAAAAATAACAAAAACTATATGTAAAATGTTATTGTTCGACTCTCGAAAAGGAAATTATGACAACTAAAACGAAACGGAGTGAGCAAGCATCAGACTTTTTGGCATTTTGACCAATTCCCACTTTCAAAAATACCAACTTTTCAAGTTTTACCCACCAAGATCCTTTAAAAATTGAATCTTTTTTTTTTTCTTTTTTCATTCTTGATCTATCAAAATTCATCAAGATTCAATTTTTTCCGAAACCCCATTTGATTAAAATGCATGATTTTTGCTTTACAATTCCATATGGATTAATTCTTTTGTGTGGTGGAATTATTGGATATGTTAAAAGAGGGAGCTTAGCTTCATTAGGTGGAGGTTTGGGTACTGGTTTTTTGCTTATTTTAGCTGCTTATTTGAGTCTCCAAGCATTTCACAAACGCAAAAATTCTCATTTTGCTTTGATTCTTGAAACAGGTATATATAGTTTTTTTCATTTCCTTGAATATTAATTTCTGTCTCAATTTACGTGGCACTGTTTGACTTAGATACTTTTGAAACTTGTGTCTAAAATAATCATTATGTATTTATATAGATGTGTGTGTGGACCGGTAAAGTTGCTGTCATGTGATCAGGAGAGTTAGTGGCGAACCTAGGATTTAAGGACTTAAGGATAGTGGGTGTTTAAAAAATTTTAAATTTGGAAAAAAATAAAAATTCACCTTAATGAGGTTTGAACCCGGGGCATCCTTCTAGTGGAGAACATTAAAGTCGACCTAAATGTCAATGCACCCAACCAACTTTTTGTTTAGTGGGTGCTTTTATATATTATATATCTATTTTTATATATTTTCTATGTAATTTTACCTATTCCGCGTGGAGTTTAGTGGGTGTTGGAGCACCCCACAAATGAATGTAGGTCCGCCCCTGTCAGGAGGTTACGGGTTCAAGCTTTGGAAACAGTCTCTAGCAGAAATGTAAGGTAAGGGTGTGTACGATACACCCTTGTGGTGGGGTTATAGATCATTGCATTAAGGATAAAATGAAAATTTTAAAGTTAAATTGTTTTTAATTATAAGAGTAAAGCATCTAGTACCTCTGAACTATGACCAAATTTGCTACGACACACTCCAACTTCACAGACGTCCTATTACCCCTGAACTAAATTTTAGTATATTTTTGTCAATCTTTTCAGCTGATGTTGTACGTTTTGTCAATCTTTTTAGCTAGCGTAGAACCTTTGACGTGGGCCTCATTTTATGTAATAAGGGTGTCACGTCAGCACAAAAGGGTGACAAAAGTACGCTAACATTGAGTTCGGATAGTAATCATTGCATCAAGGGTAAAAGGAGAATTTTAAAATTAAATTGTTTGTAATTATAGTGAGACGACAATCTCTCTTGAGCCGGGGGTCTATTGGAAACAACCTCTCTGCTTTTTCGGAGGTAGAGGTATGGACTGCGTACATTTCACCCTCCCCAGACCTCATTGTGTGGGAATATACTGGGTTGTTGTTGTTGTCTAGTGAGACGACAATCTTGTTTTGGGAGAGACTAAGTGGAACGGGTGCCTCGTAAAATGGCATGGAGGGAGTATTATATTTGCAGGTATAGAAGAAATTCAGAAAGTTTGAAGTTGAAATATTGTACCCTTTTACTCTTTGTAAGTGTAAATATAATGAAAGTTGATGTTATATGAAAATCTTCAATCATAAAAGGATCAGTAGAGGGTTTGTGGATAGGAGTTCAACCGTTATAGTAGGGAATAGTGCTTTGTTTGTATCTGTGCTTGGAGTTTCTTGTTCATGGTGTTTCGGTGATGTCTATGATTTTGGATAGATCGTGTATAGGAGTACCTTGTGGGTGTCTTATTTCCTTTATTATCTAGTTGTGTGCTTTTGTGTGTTTTGTTTGTTATACTATTATACGTCCTAAGCCGCGGGTCTATCGGAAACAACCTCTCTACTTCATCCGAGGTAGTGGTAGGGACTGTCCCCAGACCCCACTGTGGGAATACACTGGGTATGTTGTTGTAGAAGTATCTGTAGAATTGAAGTTAGTGGGCTAAAAAGGGTTGTGTAGTGAGATGATGGGGATTTCTTCACCCTTAATCTGAGATCTCGGTTATAGTTCTTTGGTATGGAGACCCCTTATTCAAAGGTGGATCCAAAATTTGAACTTTATGTGTTCCTTTATAGTTATTTTGTTGTTGCTACTGCTCTCATTTCTGCATTTCATTTTCCTAACTGCTTGAATATGCTTTATTTTAAATCGATGATCTATCAGAAATAACCTTTCTATCTCTACGAGCAGAGGTGGAGCCAGGATTTCTGTTGAGGGGGTTCAAAATCTGGGAAAAAAAAAAAAAACTCACCGAAGGGGGTTCAACATCTACAATGTATACATAAAAATCATTTTAACCATGCTTTAATAGCATAATTTTCTGTCTAAAGGTTTGGACGAACCCCCTATTACTAGGCTGGCTCCGCCTCTATCTACGAGGTGGGGATAAGGGCAGCGTACACAATACCCTCACCAGACCCCACTTTTGGAATCGCGCTTGTTGTGTTGTTGTTGGTCACTTGCAGCCTATATATAGATATGTTGATGCATAGTGGAGTCTGATTCTATTTACTGTATAAAGGTTTGATTTTTGCTGCTCTGCTGTGTTCTTGATTGTTTGTCTTTCTGTTTTGTAAAGTTTTGTGCGAGTTTGTATGGTTTCCAGCAGAGGATAGAAAGAAAATGATTATCTATCCATACTTTGCGCCCATGTACCCTTCTATCTCGTACTTTTTATTTGTCGAAATGACAATGTTTAGGTTATGTGCAATGTCGATCATGCTACAGTCATGGTAAAAGTAAATGAAGAGTCACAACACCCTTGGCGTGGATCCTTCTCATAGTCTTGGTTGTTTTCCGCAGTTAGAAGTATCAAGTTCGATCCTAATATGTCGTGAAACCTAAAGCTTATCACGCATTAGGTTTAAGGCTTCAATCCGCTGTTTCCACGTGCGATTTAAAAGAAGCGTAGACAAGTAACTCAATATTTCTGAGGGTTGGAACGAAAACTTGTTTGCCATGTCCAGATTTTCTGAGAGTTTCCTACCTATGTTATGGCCTAAGTTGCGCGACTCTTCACTGTCGATGTCGTACCCATGTCGGATTCTTCAAAAATACACTACTTTTAGAGAATCCAACACGCGCCCGTTGACATTTTTGACGAGTCCAAGCAACATAGGTTGTGGCTTATCTATCATGCTGTTTCTTTTTCGTCATAGTTATACTTTGTAAAAATGGACGATGTGTGGAAAATGTGTTATGTTTTTGTTTCTTCGGTGTCGGAATGATCGTATTTTGATTCAGAAAGGTAGTAATGAAAGTTTTTCATTACTTTTTCGTGCAATCGCGTTGACTTTCCTTTGTTATTTTGTCTGGAAAAATTATCTCCGCTCACTTTTATTTGGTGTGGAACAGTTTGTGCTGCTGTGTTAACGTGGGTCATGGGACAGCGATACATGCAAACTTCAAAGATAATGCCCGCGGGTATTGTTGCTGGTATCAGGTAACTCGAAACAGAAATCATGCCATACAAGTCGTGTTGTTAACTTACTTCGTGGTAGCTTTTCATTTATCTGTTGTGTAACTGGTAAAGTTGCTGCCCTGTGACCAGGAGGTCACGGGTTCAAGCCTTTGGAAACAACCTCTGGCAGAAATGCAAGGTAAGGCTGCGTACGATACACCCTTGTGGTGGGGCCCTTCCCCGGACACCGCGCATAGCGGTAGCTTTAGTGCACCGGGCTGCCCTTTTTTTTCGTTCATAAGTATATCAGATTTGTCTGGCGTGTTCATTTGATGCATATTACGTATAATATGTGAAGTTGCTTTATCCTAGAGCGTCATATGTTACGTTTCATTTTGTATTCTCCAAAAATACACTATTTTTGGCTAATCCGACACACACCCGCTGACATTTTTGAAGAGTCCGAGCAACATAGAGATATTCTAAGGATCATCCATCTCTTTTATTACGATTACCTGAAGTTTGCTTCAGGTAATCATGCAGAATATGTACTAATCGCGTATTCTCGAGTTGTCTGAACTATGTATTTATTATAGTTTTGTAGTAACTTGAACCATTACCTTCCCCTTTATGTTCTCCCGTGATGGTACGCGGATTCTCGAGGGCCCTAGCTCCCCCGTTCCAGAACCTTGACCTCGGGTTGCAGTGTCGGTTTTTCATTTTTTTGGGCTAGTACAGGGGATCATAGGTTCATAGTCCAGGGAAGAATACTGCCATTAAATGATCAAATATGATACTCCCTCCGTCCCATTTTATGTGTCGTCATTTGACCGGACACGGAGTTTAAGAAATAATGATGAGTTTGTGGTGTTAAATATGTCATGTGAAAAGTTGGTATCAAAGAGTTCCCAGAAAAAGGAAAGGGACGTTCTTTTAAAATGGACTACCAAGGAAAGTCGGACAAACAAATTGAAACCAAGGGAGTAATTGATCGTGGATTGCACCTAACAGTTTGACCTAATGGTGAATGATGTTTGTGCAACCCGGTTGGAGGTAGCAGGTATCCGGTGGAAAGGTCAAAAGCGTGCACAGACTAATCCAGACACCGTTATCAAAATGAGTGTGACGTAGACACTAGGCAGTCTATCCGGATGCAAACAGTTTTCATGCTTAATTTCCTTTTCGTTATTGGTTCGTGGGTAATCTGTTTGTTCATATCTTGCGAAGAATATTGTCAGGAAAATCGCCAATGCTGACCCGATATCTTCTTTTGCAGTGTGGTAATGACTGGATTTTACCTGTATAAGATCGCCAGGGGCGGAAACCATTTCCCATCTAAAGCCGAGTAATGGCATTTCACTATAACCGTGGTTCTAGCTCCAGACTACGTGTAGTGAGAAGAGCTGGATTCTTTTCGCGGATTACTGTATACAGTTATACTCTACTTTTATGTCGTCGTTGAACTGAACAGCATTGTATCGATGAGTAGAATTCGAGGTTGTGATACTCCTCATGGCATTTTGTCTTTGCTTCAGTATTTGAATTTGCAAGTAAATAGAAAAGGATTGAGCCGAGGGTCTATCGGAAACAGCCTCTCTACTTCTTCGGAGGTAGCGGTATGGTCTGCGTACATCTTACCCTCCCCAGACCCCACGCTATGGGAATACACTGGGTTTGTTGTTGTTGTTGTATTGTTACATAATAATAAGTCACAAATATGTGAACAATTAGAAATGCAGGCTTAGGTTGTATTGTATATTCATCCATCTCATTCAGCTGTTCCAATCTCAAATTAATAGCATCATCCCAATTCAGGTTAAGCCGCTTCAACGCCCACAACGCCCACAACGCTTTATGTTCGAGCTCGATCGGCAAGTGACAAGCCTTCCCATAAACTAGTTGGTAAGGTGGCAGACCATAAGGCTATAGCCTGATCCTCTTCGAAATTTAGTGCATCAGACTGCCTTTTTTTTGACGAATATGTGAACAATGATGAGGTCTTAGGTTCATATTTAGGTGACTTTCTTCTTATCCATTATCACTTATCCAATGTAATCCCGCAAGTGAGGATAGAGCGTACGCTGCCTAAACACGACCTTGAGAAGGTAGAGAGGATCCAACAAGTGAGGCTGGAGCGTACGCTGCCTAACCTCAACCTTGAGATGGTAGAGAGGATCCCACAAGTGAGGCTAAAGCGTACGCTGTCTAACCCCAACCTTGAGAAGGTAGAGAGGATCGACAGACCCTTGCTCGAGTATCATCACTTGAAGGAGTATAGACTGCAACACATAACGCGAGAGAGATCATATACAGTTCCAACTTATCGTTCATCTCAAGACTGCTCGGCTATCACACGAAAACATCGAGTTATGAGAGGTAAAAACAACACTTTCCAGTAAACACCAAGAGAAAATTGTTTCTTCAATACTCTCAACCCTTCACAACTTCTATAATAACAATATGAAAAAAGGTTCATACATATGATCATAGGGTGACATGCTTTAACATATGCAATAACTGCAAATCAAAAGCTTGTCGGACCACAGAAAACGGATAAAGTGGCATCTCGATTTGAAATCAATCCTCCACGTTCGTGGTGCAAAGCCAAATATTCTCATAACTGAACAAGGAAAACGCTAAAGCGTATCTGCACCGACATAGGTGGAGACAGAGGACACACAAGGGAACCAGTATCGACGCTTGCCATCTCTATGTCCATCATCGATCATGGCAAGGCCCTCCTGCATGATCCGTGAGAGCCATGTTTGTTAGCTCCAATCACAAAAGAAATCTAGGAGGAGCTATTTAGAGACTTGATGGGAAAAAAGGGAAGGAAGGAAAGAAGGAATGGCATCGACAACTTACCTCTAACAGTGTTTCAAGAGCATCAGTTGCACGACCTGACGACCAGTTTAGGCGTCTTTGTACCTCATCAACCGTTACAAAGCCTTGAGCCTGCAGCAAAGGCACCAGAAAATAATCAAACAAGGTCTCCTCTTCTATTTATTGTCAATATTTTTTGACAACCAAGAAATCCCCAACCGTGCACGGTGGGAAAATCGGTGAATATGAACTCGCCCCTCTGCCATTCCTCTTTTAATATACAACCACAACAACAACATACCCCGTATATTCCCACAATGGGGTCTGGGGAGGGTAGAGTGTACGCAGACCATACCACTACCTCAGGTGAAGTAGAGAGGCTAAGTAGAGAGGCTGTTTCCAATAGACCCCCGGCTCAGGACCGCCATTCCTCTTTCAATATATAATATAATAAACCAAGCTTAGCTGCACCTAATAGGCAATGTTTCAAAGTAAGCTGGGAGAACTCTCTAACCTAAATGTAAGCCTTTACTAAAATTCATGGATCCAAAAGGAAAATTGGATTGCCATTTCCCTTTAAGTGGCTAAAAATAGAGTCGCGGACTGATTGACGAAACCAAATTTGTGAAATACTCAAGGGGATAAATGACTGCGTCAAATGAAAGTGACAGTTTTTGCTGCATGACAATTACCTATACAATAAAATTATCCAAGAAGAGAAATTACCTACCTACATCAATGACCAATTCAGAGGAAAATAAAGAACAAAGGTCATACCTGGGCCAGCTCTAAGATTTCATTGTGATCCTTATTCAGTTCGGTAGGGACAGATCTAACAAGCTTTTTCTTTCCCACAGTAATCACCTCAAAACCACTACCTAATACCTGAAAATGCAATTGGATGTTAGCTTATAGCTCGAGCAACAGTAGCAGAATATTCCAGTCCAAAAGAATGAATGGTTAGTACACGCTCAAGAGAAATGACTCGAATGACAAACTTTAAATCATGTTTTAGACAGTTTATATTCATCCTATCTTCCATCTAAATGAGGAAGATTGAATGAGCAACAATGACCTGCAACATATATGTTCAGCATTATCTTGGGTGCTTCGTGTGCTAAGGACCTATAAAAACTTAAGAAAACAGACAGTAATTGTTTTCACTCTAAGAAAAACTTATCCTGCAGTTAACCATTTTCCTTTTGGGTGACGGTAGTTTCGTAGTACGGATTATTTTTTCTACTTTATTTTGTTAAATGGAGCAACTAGCAAAATCAAATATCCTGGTATCCAAAGATGAAACGTGAAGAATCTTAATAATTAGATGCACAAAGCACTAAACTGTAAAATATTCTCCTTCAAGTTAAATGGAAAAAGAAGATTTCGTATATTTAGCATCAGTTGTCAATCAATCTTTCAGTTACTGCCAACTGGAACATAAAAGCTTGAGACAATACCTTCAGCTTGCTTATAGCACGCAAGCAGTCATCTTCAGATATAGTCTCGCGAACAGCTTTCCGCCTCTGACCAAGCAGTTTACAAAGATCATCCAAGCTTATCAAACCTCCATTGTGGGGTCTAGTGGCCAGGCATACCTCAATAATCTGTACCCCTGCCTAGACAGGTGGTTTCATTTTAAGTCCAGCTCTTGGAGTTTTATCAACAAAATGATAATACTTGAGCATTGTGGATATTCAACAGAAAAAAGACAAGAACAAAAAACGATCTACACAAAATAATAGACACGGTCCACTAGATAGAATATGGCTTAAATTTTGATGTCATATAGCAACAGGAATTAGAACTGCTGAGTTGCAATGCACATCTCAAACTGCAAGTGAAGTAATATGCAATGTTCCTCTCATGCGCCGTTAAAAAGAAGTTCCTAAGAATGCCTTGCAATAACCAAAATTACGGAGGAGATTGATACCAACCAAGTTCATAATAGAAGTCACCAATCCCCAACAGTTCTGCCCAGAAACCCTTGTTTGATGCTAGAGGATCTACTCCGACTTTAGCACACATCTCGTGGAATTGTGCTCTGAAAGCAGGATTCTTGCGGATGTCATTCTGCAAAATAATACAAGAGGCAATCAAAACTTTCTTCTTCTAATTTAAATGTTTTCTTAAACAAGTAAAAGTATGTAGATAAATTTCAATTAGGAAGTACCAAAGAAGCAGAATGCCAACACAAACTTCTTTTACAACACTCCGGATAGAAAAGAAAAAGGAAAATGAAAAATATCCATCAAGCTCAACCGGCCTGGCTGCTGCCCAAACTATAAAAAAACATCATGTACACTATTCTTCGAGAAAAAAACATCATGTATGCTATTCTTCGAGAAAAATACAAATGGTGGAGTCCAACTGCGATCCTTTTGCTAAGATAACCATACATAAATCCCAAGTTGACCATAAGTAAGCTGAAAATGCATCTTTTTTATGTCTTTCTGGAATTTATCAACAGATGGCTAAGTTAACAAAACTTAGAGTTAGACACATGTTTCCTCAGGAAATATCTCTAACAAGCATATATAAATGAGAACATTACTAATCGGGAATTAAATAGTTCTTTCTTTAGATTTAACTTTTTCAAATATTTACAATTTTAAGTACTTCTAATGATTAAAAATTTATGATTTGAAGTATTCTTGTTTCTGTAGCTTATCAGTGCATAGGTCTTTATGTTAGAAAATTAAGTAATGAATGTTTTATTTCACAAAATCGGATGCTTTAAGCAACCAAGGGTGTGGCCAAGTGGTTCAATGAAGTGGGTTTGAGCATCATGAGGTCTCAGGTTTAATTCACAATAGAGACAAACACTAGGTGATTTCTTCCCATCTATTCTAGCCTTGGTGGGCAGAGTTATACCTCATACTTGTTGCTGGTTGGAGGTGACAGGTATCCCGTGGAATTAGTTGAGGTGCGTGCAAACTGGTTCGGACACCACGATTATAAAAAAAAAATTGAATGCTTTAATCATCATACTCCTAGATCATTCAACCAAGGACGAACGGAGAGTAGGACGAAGCTAGACTGTCGGCACGGTTTGGCCGAACCCAATGGGCTTTTTTTAAACTTTGTATTTTTCATAAAATCCATCAAATGTGTAAATATGATTAATTTAAAGTCGAGTAACTTTAAAATATTCTAATACAGAATCTGTAAGCTTCCAATCCTGGCTCCACCTCTAGAAGGAAGGAACTAACAACAACAACATAACTAGTGCAATCCCTAAAAATGGGGTTAGGGGAGGGTACCGACCCTACCTGCAGGTGGGCGCTGTTCTGATAGATCCTCAACTCAAGTAAAGCATTACAAAGCAACTTGGAAAGAGAAAAAAAACAGGAGTGAAGAAGCCAAGCCAAAATGCTAAAGAGATTATGACAAAGCATACCAAAGAAGAAGAGGCACTACCACAAAACAATACGATAATCGAAGTGCCATGAACAGTAAATAGTAACAGAAATGGAATAACAAGAAACTTCCGAGTAATATTATGACTACTAGTATGAATGACTAAGCGAAATAACTCTCAGCTACCAAACTAAACCTCTACACTAATTTGTATCCTCTCCATAATCTTCAATCTACCACTATCTACCACTTCACTGACCAACAGCTCACATCCTTGGGTGCATATATACATATTACTAGCTTATAATCTAGCACTCGTAAGCTTCAAATTCTCACTCTGCTACCGAAAGGAATAACAAAAGCACATTAAACAATTTGAAAAATTACTCCTTAATCAGTAAAAACCAAATAAATGAAAAAAAAAAAAAAAAACCTTATGTTTGCGAGCAAAGTCTTCAAGCTGAGATCGAAAAGTAGCTAGCTGCTCTTTCATAAGATCCGTTCTCAATTTTGCTACATTTTCCCCCAACAATCTATATTGATCCTTCAATATCAACATCACAAAAACAAAAAATAATATTTAAAAAAAAATTAAAAAAATTATCGATATTGAACAGATTATAAACATAAAAAAACTAAATTTATAGACATTGAACAGATTATTAAACAACAAAAAACACTAAATTTATCCATATTGAACAGATCATTAAACAAAAAAAAAAACTAAATTTATCGATACTGAACAGCTTATTAAACAACAAACAAAAACTAAATGTATCGATATTGAACAGATTATTAAACAACAAAAAACACTAAATTTTTCGATATTGATCCTTCAAATAATCACCAAAAAATCAGCTTATTAAACAACAAAAAATACTAATAATTACACAAAAATCGATATTGATCCTTCAATTACATAGAAAAAACTAATTCTTATCAAACAAAAAAAAAACAATACTAAATGTGTCGATATTGAACAGATTATTAAACAACAAAAGACACTGAATTTTTCGATATTGATCCTTCAAATAAACATCGAAAAAACAAAAATCAGCTTATTAAACAACAAAAAATACTAATCATTAAACAAAAATCGATATTGATCCATCAATTACATCGAAAAAATAATCATTACTATTAAACAACAAAAAATACTAATTATTAAACAAAAATCGATATTGATCCATCAATTACATCGAAAAAATTATTATTATTATTATTAAACAACAAAAAAATTACCAAAAAAATAAAAATAAAAAATAAAAATAATAATAAATAAATAAATAAATTTAGTTCACAAACCCTAGCAGCTGCGGCGTTCTGCAAACCTCCGATTCCCGGTCTTCGCCTCATTTTTCAGCTCAATATTTTCAGATTGATGAATTCTTAGAATGAAGAAAAAGAAGAGAGAAATAGTACAAAATGGTCCACTATTTTTGTTTTTTAGCTTAATATGGTCCTATATCTTTTCATATGGAACATTAAAGCCCCATTTGGCCACGAAAATAATATTCCCTCTGTTTCAAATGGAATGACCTCCGTTTTGTTTTTGACCTTATAAATTGGAGTTGGCGTTTGACATGCGTTTGGTTATGAATATAAATTGGAGTTGTTTTTAAAATTCCGTGAGAGAAAATAGGGGTGAGAAAAATGAAAGCAAAGTTTTACTTTTTTCACTTTTTTAAAAATCAATCTTCATTAAAGTGAAATAATTCTTATGGCAAAACGCTACTGTTTTCACTAGAGTGAAATAATTCTTATGGCAAAACGCTACTATTTTCATTAAAGTAAAATAATTTTTCAGAAATAAAGTGAAAAAATTCTCATGGTCAAACGCCTATTGATGCTCCACGTTCTTTGGTAAAGTTCGCGATTCTAACAACAGTTAGTTTTTGGCGTAAGTCATTTACGATCTCTTAAAATGTTTTAGATACAGATACTTTCGTCTTCTTTTCATGTCGCAGTCTTGATCTTCGATCAAGGTACGAACACGAGTAGATAGTCGGTTCCTTTTCAATCAATCCCCGGTCATTTCAAAGCGAGTTGTAAGGAGTCTTAGTCTCGATACACAATTAGCTCTCTATACATTCAAACAAGATACATAATTAGTTGAAATTTTTGTAATTACTTTATAAAATTAGAGATTTACATAAAATATAATTAGTTAAGTTATATGTTTATGTTATTTTTCCTAATAATAACGCGATATTTACGAAGTTTTTCCTATAATAGAATTGGTGAAGCCCAAATACTAAAATGGGCCTCGATTGAAAATTGGGCTTACTTTACTGGCCCATTATCTTCTCTGTATATATATATATAACAAACCATCCACTCCATAATCCCCCGCCGACACTTTTTCCCTTTTTCATTTACCTTTTATATCATTCTCCAAATTATCATATGGTTAATTAATTTGTTGATTATTTGATTTGATATAAACACTCATGCTGATAAATATTAATTTTTCTATTTTGAGATACTTATATTTGCTTATATGGTGTAGAAAGTAGTAGTAGTAGTAGTATTTTTATGAGTAGTTTCAGCTCAAACTTTCCCTTTTATTACATGAATTATCACTTTTCATGTATTAAAGTAAAATGAATAATTGATAGTTGAGGTATGAAGCTCAGTGGCGGAGTGGGATATTCACTAAGGGGTTCATACGTGAACAAACGAATTAACCGAAGGGGTTCAACATCTAATATATATACATAAAATATAATTTTAATCATGTATAAATAACATAATTTTTCGCCGAAGGGGGGTTCGGAATCCCCTCGGCAAAGGGTAGATCCGCCACTGATGAAACTCGTGAAAAATCATCTTTTTTAAGTATATTTTTTGAATTACTTTCATTTTTTGGACTACTTTTGTTGCATGAAGCTGTTGCAGCTTACAGAGGACATGAGCCTTGATAGGAAAGTGTGTAAGACGCGAATAGGGTAGAGTGTGTCCTTACTAATAAGGAGTGCTTTGTGTAGTTGTGCCTGTACGTGTCTTGTAGTTTCTTGTTTGTGGTGTTTTGGTGTTGTTAGTGATTTCGGATAGATAGTTTATAGTATAAATTGATTTGTTGATTCTTCATGTTACTTGTTTGATTTGGTGTAAACACTCAATTTCGATAAATATTTATTTTTCTATTTTGTGATACTTATATTTGCTTTTAGGGTGTAGAAAGTAGTAGTAGTAGTATTTTTTATGAGTAGTTTTAGCTCCAACTTTCTCTTTTATTACATGAATTGTCACTTTTCATGTATTAAAGTAAAATGAATAATTGATAGTTGAGGTATGAAACTCGTGAAAAATCATTTTTTAAGTGCTTTTTAAGTATATTTTTTGAATTACTTCCATTTTTGGACTACTTATATTTGCTTATAGTTTAAAAAGTAGATAGTAGTATTATTTTTATGAATAGTTTCAGCTCCAACTTTGTTTTTTATTACATGAATTATCACTTTTCATGTATAAAGTAAAAGGAATAATTGATAGTTGAGGTATGAAACTCGTGAAAACTCATCTTTTTTAAGTATATTTTTTGAATTACTTCCATTTTTTGGACTACTTTTGTTGCATGAAGCAGTTGCAGCTTACGGAGGACATGAGCCTTGATAGGAAAGTGTGTAGGACGCAGATAGGGTAGAGTGTGTCCTTACTAATAAGGAGTGCTTTGTGTAGTTGTGCCTGTAGTCATAGTGTTATGCACGTGTCTTGTAGTTTCTTGTTTGTGGTGTTTTGGTGTTGTTGGTGATTTCAGAGAGATAGTTTTTATAATATTAATCTAAGGGCGTCTTGTTTCTTGTATCATTCTGTTGTGTATAAATTTTTGTATAGTTGTGCCTGTAGTCATAGTGTTATGCATGTGTCTTGTAGTTTCTTGTTTGTGGTGTTTTGGTGTTGTTGTTGGTGATTTCGGATAGATAGTTTATAATATTAATCTATGGGTGTCTTGTTTGTTGTATCACTCTGTTGTGTGTTTTTATGTTTTTTTGTTTGTTATATTGGTGTTTGTCCAAAGCCGGGGGTTTATTGGAAACAGGAGGTAATGGGGTATGGACTGCGTATGCGTTACCCTCCCCGGACCCCACTTTGTGGGATTACACGGGGTATGTTGTTGTTGTTGTTCTGTTACTGTTATTGTTTTCGGTAGTTTGAATGGAGTATTATTTTGTTGTAGTACGATTCTTTTACTATTTGGTGTTTTTGTTACTGTCTATTGTCTTTTGTACATCCTTTACATCTTTTTTAGACTATTTTTGTCTTGAGCCAGGCGGTGGGGGGCCTGCGTACATTCTATCCTCCCCAGCACAGGGTATGTTGTTACTTTCGATTTTTCACTATGACGAGTAAATATATGAAAGTAGTGGACTGAAGAATCCATTGATGAATATATTAATTCTGAGCTATACTTTATTTCTTTTGTTTCTTTATTTCTTGTTTTTTCATGTAACATCCCTTTGATGAGTTCTTTGTAAATTTAACGTTAAAAGTAAACTGACCTTTAAGGAAGACAAAATCAATTCTGAGGGATGCATTATTTACTTAAATTAGTCTCTTTCTTAGTTGGGAATTAACCAATTCAGATGGAATAAATCAACATGATTTTTTGTTTAGCATTTTATCCCTCAACTAGTTGATAACAGTTTATGATGCCAATTTATTTTTTATTGCTGTGATATGTTATAAATCTAAGTTGCTTGATCTCTCCAAATATGCTGTGTTACCGTGTCAATCCTCCAAAAGTCCACTGCTTTTGAAGGATCCGACATGCGTTCAATGACATTTTTGAGGAGTCTGAGGAACATAGTTATAAATTGTGTTGTTTTTGGAATATTTGTATCTCTGTGATGAACTAGCTGTATAATTTAAAAGTAGTGGCCTGATGACCATTGATGAAAAGCTTTGTTCTGAGAGATTGCTTCGCATTTGCATTGAAGGTTGGTTGAGTGAAGGAGTGCTACAGGTGGAATGTGTCAATTTGAACATAGAGTGGCCCTTGATATTTACGTTTGAACAATTTGTTGTTAGACATCATCCTTCTGGAGTACTATTGCTATCTTAGTTAGTAATATGGTAATGTACATGTCTTGTGCTTTACTTGAGCTGTCAGAAACAACTGCTCTGCCTTCACAAGGTAGGGGTAAGGCTGCATACACGCTACCTCCAGATCCCACTTGTGGAATTACACTGGATGTGTTGTTGTTGTTGTTGAATCCTTGTGATGAACTAGCTGAATAATTTAAAAGTAGTGGTCTGATGACAATTGATGAAATTTGTTTACTTATTCTGTCTCTTCTCCTCAACAAAAGGGACTTGATATTGTAAAAACTAGTTTTTGCTTTAATTTTACCACCATCTGTAGTGTCATTTGCACGTATTGCACTCAATATTATGTTTAAAAATGACTCTTTGCCTAAGTTGTGCGGACTCTTTCACTTTCGATGTTGCACCTGTGTCGGATTCTCCAAAAATACACTAGTTTTGACGAATCCAACATGCACCCATTGACATTTTGGAAGAGTCCGAGCAACATAGCTCTTTGCTTAAAGATGGTGTCTTTTTCCGTGTTAGGTGTTGTTGTTCTGCAGTACTATTGTTTTCTTAGCCAGTAATGTGCAATCTGCTTCTCCATGAATGTTAGCTTTGAAAATTTAAGGTGGTGGAATAATGCCAATTGATGATTTACTTCGTGACAGGTGATTTAAAAAATTATTTATTGCTGTAATATGCTATAATGTGTCTGGTTTTTCAGAAGTTTCTTGAATTCCTGCGATGAACTAGCTGAATAATTTGAAAGTAGTGGCCTGATGACCATTGATGAAAAGCTTTGTTCTAAGGGATTCCTCGTTTACTCATTAAGCGGTAAAAACTAGTTCTTGCTTTATTTTTACCACAATGTATGTCGATTTGCATGTACAATGGCACTCGGTATTACGTTTAGACCTTTTCTTTTTGCCTAAATACGTGGCATGTCGATTTGCATGTACAATGGCACTCATTAAGCGGTAAAAACTAGTTTTGGCTTTATTTTTACCACAATGTATGTCGATTTGCATGTACAATGGCACTCGGTATCACGTTTAGACCTTTTCTTTTTTGCCTAAAAATGTGGCATGTTTTCTTAGTCAATAATATGGTAATCCACGTCATCTTAGAATATTAATTATTGTTGTGATATGTTATAATGTGTCTTGGTTTTTCAGAAGCATCTCAATCTCTGTGATGAACTAGCTAAATAATTTAAAAGTAGTGGCCTGATGACCATTGATGAAAAGCTTTGTTCTGAGGGATTCCTTGTTTCTATATCAAAAAAAAAACGGTGGTGTGAAGCTTGCTCTCTTTTTCACATAATATATCAGAGCCAGGTTTTGATCCGGGGACCTGTAGGTTATGAGCCCATCACGCTACCACTGCGCCACTCAGATGTTCTATTTCGATTAAGGGATTCCTTGTTTACTTATCAAGTGGTATAAACTTGTTCGTGCCTTAGTTTTGCCACAAATGTAGTGTCGGTTTGCATGTAGAATGGCACTCAGTATTACGTTTATACCATATTTTTGGCTAAAGAGGTGGTGTCTTTTTCTTGTTAGGCATCATCCTTCTGGACTTGTTTTCTTTGTCAGCAGAGTGGTAATTTACCTCAATCTTTTAAATTGCTGTTATATGTTATAACGCACGTTTTTTAGAAGTATTTCAATCCCCTGTGATGAGCTAGCTGAATAATTTAAAAGTAGTGGCCTGATGACCATTGATGAAAAGCTTTATTCTGAGGGATTTCTTTGTGTACGGATTCTGTCCCTTCTCCTAACAAGAGCGACTTGATATCGTAAAAACTAGTTTTTGTTTAGTTGTACGCCATCTGTTGAGTCATTTGCATGTAGAATATTATTTATTGTTGTGATATGTTATAATGTGTGTTGTTCTTTCAGAAGTATTTGAATACCTGTGATGAACTAGCTGAATAATTTAAAAGTAGTGGCCTGATGGCCATTGATGAAAAGCTCTTTTCGGAGGGTTCCTCGTTTACTTATTAAGCGGTAAAAACTTGTTTTTGCTTTAGTTTTACCACATATGTATTGTCGATTTGCATGTACAATGGCATTCGATGTTATGTTCAATGTTTTTTGCTTAAAAGTAGTTTCTTGCTAGGCATCATCCTTCTGGAGTTCTATTGTTTACTTAGTCAATATTATAGTAATTTGCCTCACCTTAGAGTATTATTTCCTACTGCGATATGATGAACGCGTCTTGTTTAGAAGTAATTTGAATCCCTGTGATGTACTAGCTGAATAATTTAAAAGTAGTGGCCTGATGACCCTTGATGAGAATCCCTTGATGAAGTAGGGATTTCTTGTCTGGTAAAAATTAGTTTTCGTTTGGTTGTGTCGATTTGCATGAAGAATGACACTTGATATTACTTTTATGATGCTTTCGAGCCAAGTTGCTTGGACTCTTCAAAAATGTCATGGGGTGCGGGTCGGATCCTTCAAAAGTAGTACATTTTTGAAGGATCCGACATGAGTGTGGCAACATTTTTGGAGAGTCCGAGCAACTTAGCTTATGAGACTTGAAACAGTCAATTGTGTAGTACTATACTATAGTTTTATTAGTTGGATGTGATGAATAGTTATTGTCAAAAACACTTATTTAGATCCTTATTTTGTTTGATATGCTTGTCCCATATTTGTGTTAATTTGTGTGGAGTGGGGAAAGAAAAGATTACTCGTAAAGATCTATGTTGCTCGGACTCTTTCGAGAATCCGGCACGCACCCGGATTCTCGAAAGGTAGTGTATTTTGAAGAATCTTATACGGATGTGGCATCGAAAGTGAAGAGTCCGCGCAACTTTGGTAAAGATTGTACTTGACAATTGTATTTTGCATTATTCTAAGTTGCCATCTACATTAAGGGTCCAAGTAACATAGTCCAAAATATGTGAAGGGACAAATACATGGAACAAAGACTGAGAGAACTAGATGTGTACAAAATTTGAAGATTGATTTATCTGTTGTGCATCCAAATATCTGATTTCTATCAAGATTGTGCCCTTTTGTCTATCGGAAACAGCCTCTCTACGTATGGACTGCGTACACTTTACCATCCCCAGACCCCACTTTGTGGGAGTGAGTACACTCGGTATGTTGTTGTACTTTTGAACAAAAAGGAGCTACTTGCTGTGTCGTGATAGGGTGCGCCCCTGGGTTGGGTTGGGTTGGGTTTGGCCTAGTGGTAAATGAAGCGGAGAATCCTAGACTACCAAACACAAAGGAGCTACTTGTATTGTCGTGATGGGGTGCGCCCCTGGGTTTGGCCTAGTGGTAAATGAAGCAGAGAAGAATGGTTCAAATCACAAGGGGAGAAAGAACTGATGTCCAAGGCTCTAAGGGGTCGTTTGGTGGGAGGGACAAGGATAACTAATCGCGGGATTAATTTAGAAGAAGAGTTTATCCCATGTTTGGTTGGGACAAAATGTACGGGATAACTCATCCTGGTATTAGTTATTTCGGCATTATAGTGTTTTTCTTATCCCTCCTTCAGGGTGGGATAACTAATCCCGGGATAACTTGTTTTCCAACCAAACAACCTTCTACAGTTTTCAGTTTAGCACTTTGTATTTTAATTCTCACTCGGTGCCCGGTATCTATATTGTAACTCAATTAATTTTGGTTTCGCATGTCATAGGGCTCATTTCTGGGTTGAGATGCTATATGATTTTGCGTTGGTTTTTATTTTTTGTACTTCGGAATCAAACTTATCGCGACTGGAGCAGAAGTTCTTTAGTGAGTCGATGGATAACTCGTGGAATATTATGATGTGAAAATATAAACTTATATCCCGCGGAAAATGTTATTTACCTGAGAGATAAAATTGCAAATGACCCTTTCACTATTCAAAAATAGATATTTCAATATACTTTATTCATTTTCGCAAATCAAATAGAGTTTTATTATTTATTCTCATACTACCCTTAATATTAAATAACAATATAAAGTAATAGTAGTAGCTAAATTCAGAATTTCAACATTACATGACAACTTACTAGTATGGATGGACGTTCAATATTTGGTTCGGTATTTTCAAAGTTTGATTCAGTAATTCGGTAATCAGTATTTGAACGTAGATACCACATACCATACTTATAAACATCAGTTCGATAATCGATAAATTAATCTTCGGTTTGATACTGTATTTGGTAATACCATATTAAAGTTGGAGATTTACAAGAGTATATTTAATGGAAACTCTATTTAGTATTCTTTTTGTTGTTTTTACTAATATATTACCAAGGTCTAACAGATTTTTTGAGATAACTAATACTTTTGTCTATTGGGTTAGTTAGTTATATATATATATATAATTCGAATACCGAATATCAAATGGTACTAAAATCTTGTACCAAACCCAATCCGGAAATGTTAGAAATTTTATTCTCAAATATCATACCAAATATCGAATTACCGAATATCAATTACCAAAATTTTCGGTTCTGTTCGATAATTTGGTTTTCGATACTTTATGTCCAGTCCTACTTACTAGGTTTAGGATAGAATAAAACTATTGAGTTCTGTCGAACCCGTAACTCATATCATATAGTTTTGGCCCCCCACAAAGATAGAGATACAAGACGTTCTTGCCTTATCCATCACATACAAATTTCATGCAAATATATGGTTCAAAAATCACCAACTAATCGATTCCAATAGACTTTTTTAGTCCTCATATGCCCCCATCAATCTTCTTACCTAACAAACATACATATATCTTCCATCATTTCTAGCCAATCATTTTACTACTTTGCAAAAAAAAATTAAAAGAAAATAAAAAAAAATTCTTTCCTATTGTGAATTTCATATCACATAGTTCACTCGCGTTGATCGATCAAGAAGGTTAATGTGTTATCTGTTGTATCATACACTTTTTAGATAGAAGGTTAGCGCTGTCTGTTGTATCATACACTTCTTTAGAAGGTTAGCTCTATTTGTTGTATCATACACTTCTTAGAAGGTCAGCGCTATCTGTTGTATCATACACTTCTTTAGAAGGTTAGCGCTACTTGTTGTATCATACACTTCTTTAGAAGGTTAGCGCTACTTGTTGTATCATTCACTTCTTAGAAGGTTAGCGCTATCTGTTGTATCATTAGCGCTATCTGTTGTATCATACACTTCTTTAGAAGGTTAGTGCTATTTGTTTGTATCATACACTTCTTTAGAAGGTTAGTGCTATTTGTTTGTATCATACACTTCTTTAGAAGGTTAGTGCTATTTGTTTGTATCATACACTTCTTAGAAGGTCAGCGCTATCTGTTACACTTCTTAGAAGGTCAGCGCTATCTGTTACACTTCTTAGAAGGTCAGCGCTATCTGTTGTATCGTACACTTCTTGCATTGTGTTCAATTGTTCAAATGGCGGATTACTCGACGAGTAGAAGGAAATCGAATACACAGTTATTGCAAGAACTCGAAGCGCTAAGTGAGACGCTCTATCAACCACCTACAACAACAACAACTCGAAGAGCCGCTTCCTTAGTCCTACCTCGCGATTCCATCCCTCGTGTTGAGTCCTTAACCGGTGGTCCTAAAAATGACGATGATAGTAGTAATACTATCATCGTCAATCCTAAGCCGAGGTCAAGGCGAATGTCATTATCGCCTTGGCGCTCTCGGCCTAGTGAAGACAACAGTATACAACAGCAGAGTAGCAGGAGCTCCAGCATCAGCAGCAGCAGCAGCAAGTTAACTAAGAAATCAGACAGCAGCAAGGGTACTGGTGAGTCGAACACCGAGAAGAAAGGGTTGTGGAACTGGAAACCTATACGAGCGTTAGCTCATATCGGTATGCAAAAATTGAGCTGTTTATTCTCAGTTGAAGTCGTGACCGTTCAGGGTCTACCCACATCCATGAACGGTCTACGACTATCAGTATGTGTGAGAAAGAAAGAGAGTAAAGACGGCGCAGTACAAACTATGCCATCTCGAGTTTCACAAGGAGCTGCAGATTTCGAAGAGACACTTTTTATAAGGTGTCATGTTTACTATACGCCGGCTAGTGGTGGTGGTGGTGGTGGTGGTACTCGATTCAAATTTGAGCCACGTCCATTTTCGATATATGTCTTTGCAGTGGACGCGGAGGAACTGGATTTCGGGAAGAACATAGTCGATCTGAGTGAAATGATCGAGGAGTCGATTCAGAAGAGCTTTGAAGGAAGTCGCATTCGCCAATGGGATACGAGTTATACTCTCTCCGGGAAGGCGAAAGGAGGAGAGTTAGTACTCAAGTTGGGATTTCAGATCATGGAGAAAGATGGTGGAGTTGGGATTTATACTCAGGCTGAAGGTGGGACGAAGAGCGCGAAGAGTTACTCGTCTTCATCTTCATCTTCGTTTGCTAGAAAGCAATCGAAGACATCTTTTAGCGTGCCGAGTCCACGAATGTCCAGTTTAAGTTCAGCTAATTGGACTCCTTCACAGTCAGGAACGACAGCGAATCTTCAAGGGATCGATGAGTTGAATCTAGATGACGAGTCAGTAAAGGAGGAGCCGGGGTCGAAGGCTGAGGATCTTGATCTCCCCGAGTTCGATATTGTGGATAAAGGAATTGAAATTCAAGATAAAGGAGTTGAAACTGAAGCAACAAAAGAAGTAGAGGGAGAGGCGGAGGAGGAAGAAGAAGCGCGATCGGAAGGTAATTCTGATAAAAGATCGGTATCATCAAGTAACGAGGTTGTTAAGGAAGTCGTGGTGCACGATCAGATGCATTTGACAAGATTATCAGCGCTTGATTCGATAGCTCAGCAAATCAAAGCGCTTGAATCCATGTTTAAAGACGAAAGCACTGTCAAGACGGAGGAGGATGACTCTGAATCGCAAAGGTTGGACGCGGATGAGGAAACCGTGACAAGGGAATTCCTCCAAATGCTCGAAGATCCAGGCGTTAACCAGTACAAGATGGATACTCAAGAATCCCCCGCGTTAAAGGTTCAGGGCGGAGGAGGAAATGAAGACAGCGGAAAGGGAAAATCGAGTGTATTTATACCGGATCTTGCGAAGGGGTTAGGTTGTGTTGTTCAAACAAGAAATGGAGGTTTCTTGGCAGCTATGAATCCTCTTAATACTGCTGTTTTGAGAAAAGATACGCCAAAACTCGCGATGCAGATGTCGAAACCACTTGTGCTTCCATCGATTCCATCGTCTGTGAGTGGATTCGAGTTGTTCCAGAAGATGGCAGCTATCGGGATAGAGGAATTTACGTCCAAGATCTTATCGATGATGCCAATGGAAGAACTCGTTGGCAAAACAGCGGAGCAGATAGCGTTTGAAGGCATTGCTTCAGCAATTATTCAAGGGAGGAACAAAGAAGGAGGCGCAAGCTCAACCGCTGCTCAGACAGTTGCAGTAGTGAAATCGATGGCAGCAGCGATGAACACAAGCCGGAACGAGAGGATCTCTACGGGGATATGGAACATCAGCGACAAACCGCTGACAGTGGACGAGATTCTTGCATTCGCACTGCAGAAAATGGAGGCAATGACAGTCGAAGCATTGAAAATTCAAGCAGATATCGCGGAAGAAGAGGCACCTTTCGATGTTTCCCCTCATTCTACTAACAAGAAAGATGATCAGGATCACACGTTAGACTCTGCAGTTCCACTCGAAGATTGGACAAAAGATGACAAAAGCGAGAGTATAATGATCTTGGTTGTGGTTCAACTGAGGGATCCGTTGAGGCAGTTCGAGGCAGTTGGAGGACCTATGATTGTACTAGTTCAAGCCATTCGTATCGATGAGGAAACAAACAACATCGATGATGATGAAAGGAAGTTCAAAATCGCATCGCTTGGTATTGGCGGGCTAAAAGTCAGGAGCGGAGGAAGGAAGAACGTGTGGGACACAGAAAAGCAGAAACTGACAGCAATGCAATGGCTAGTAGCTTATGGACTGGGTAAAATGGCCAAGAAAGCAAAGAAAGCTTCACCACTAAAAGGCCAAGACTTGCTATGGAGCATATCGTCGCGTGTAATGGCCGATATGTGGCTGAAATCGATAAGAAATCCGAATATCAAGTTCATCATGTAGACAGCAGCAAGACTGGTGTACATCGTTTTTTCGTCATTGTATAATGTTTGCATTTGTTCATGGTTGTGTATAGTCTGTTCCATATTGAAATGCTGCAGAAGGTTTCTTTAGTCTAAGTTGCTTGGACTGTCCAAAAATGTTGCCGCACCCGTGTCGGATCCTCCAAAAAAGCGCTACTTTTGAAGGATCGGACACGCACCCGATGACATTTCTGAAGAGTCCGAGCAACGGTCTTTAGTAACTAGATGGGAGAGTGCTATGCACATTGTTTTATGTGTTTTCTCATAGAATTTTGAAAGGTTGTTGAAGATTGTAAATGAGACAAATTGTATCATTCTACAAGTAATAGCATTGCTGTCAGTTTATAATTCGACGTTAGTCGTTAACTCTTTGGTCCTTCGGAAACAGCCTCTCTACCTTCACGAGGTAGGGGTAAGGTCTAGGTACACGCTACCCTCTCCGGACCACACTTGTTGTATTTTACTTAGTATGTTGTTGTTGTTGTTTTGTCGTTAATTCGTTGGCCCTTCGGAGAGAGCTTCTCTACCTCGACGAGGTAGGAGTAAGGTCTAGGTACACGCTACCCTCTCCGGACCACACTTGTTGTATTTTACTTAGTATGTTGTTGTTATTTTGTCGTTAATTCGTTGGCCCTTCGGAGACAGCTTCTCTACCTCGACGAGGTAGGAGTAAGTTCTGGGTACACGCTACCCTCTCCGAACCTCACTTGTGGGATTTCACTTAGTATGTTGTTGTTGTTTTTGTCGTTAATTCGTTAGTCCTTCAGAGACAGCTTCTCTACCTCCACAAGGTAGGAGTAAGGTCAGCGTACACGCTACACTCGTCAGACCCCCACTCGTGGGATTTCACTTAGTATGTTGTCGTCGTCGTCGTTGTTGAATAGTCATGGATATTAGTGAAGTAACATGAAAGAAGAACAATCAAGCTATGTTGCTCGGATTCTTCAAAAACGTTGAAGTTTGCGCGTTGAACCCTCCACGATTAGTCCTTTTCTGGACGATCCGACATAAGTACAACATCATTTTTCGAGAGTTCGAGCAACATAGCTTATACGAAAATGCATCATTTCTTTCTGACAAATTAAAAAGGAAAGCGCGACACATAAAACAAAACGACAGAACAATTAATTAATATTTCAAATAAAACAAAATTACATTTCAAATAACCTTTTTCATAATTATTAGTTCTAGAAAAGTCATACTTTTAACTGTTTTTTCAAACAAATATTTTTTTTAACGTGTAATAATCTCCAATAAAAGAATAAAATGCATTTAGTACATTATTTTCACACCAAACAAATTTGTTGTTTCTCATATTTTTGCCAACAAAAAAAAAAAAAAAAAAATTAAAAAAACACCTTTTTTTTTTTTTTTTGGATTTCCTGGAAGATCAGAAAAAAACTGGTTCTTTCTGGGATCAAAGGGATTTCATTTTAAAAAAAAAATAAAAAAAAATCATGTTGATTATCAATTTTGTTAATTTTTTTCCTATTGATGTCCTATATTGAAATTTTCATTATTAAATTTGGACAAATAAATCCCTGAGAACATTAACCCCAGAAAAACCAATATTGTGGTGTAAAAAAAATATTAGAGAGGTATGGCATTGAGTAGCAAAATGAAAATGAAGATGAATTGTTTTACATGTTGTGTTTCAAAGGAAGAAAAAATAAATAAAAAAACTTTGAAAAAAAGTAATCAAGAACACAAAAATAATAAAAACAATAAAAATCACAAGTCTCAACCTTCCTATGACAATCTTTCATTTAGAACAGGTAAAATTTTCTATCTTTTTTGTTCATATATTTTTGTTGGCATTGCATTGTCTTTTAACTTTTTACAATATGTTCATAAGCCGGGGGGTCTATCGGAAACAACCTCTCTGCTTCTTCGGAGGTAGTGCTATGGACTGCGTACATTCTACCCTCCCCAGACCCGACTATGTGTGGAATATACTGGGTTTGTTATTGTTGTTGTTGTTGTTTCGTGATTTCATCTTATCAAGAATGATATTTTTGCCTTCCTGTATTTGGATTCCGACATGATTTACCGGTCACAACTCGTGATAATGGTGAAGGGGGAGCGTTGGAGTAACTGGTAAAGTTGTTGTCATGTGACCAGGAGGTCACAGGGTGGGGTTCAAGCCTTGGAAACAGCCTCTGGCAGAAATGCAAGGTAAGGCTGCGTACAATACACCCTTGTAGTGGGGACCTTCCCCGAAGCCTGCGCATAGCGGGAGCTTTAGTGCACCGGGCTGCCCTTTATTAATGCATGTGTTTGGAAAACTAAGCTAATAATGTGAGTTAAGCTATTTTTGTGCCCGGTCGAGTCAGAAAGACTTTGATGACTCAAGGTTCATATTTCGGTAGGGAGAGTGAGGGGTAGACGGAATAGTCCTCGGCCCAATCATCCAATTCGCGCCCAATAGATATGCAGCCAATCACAAGACCGGAAATAGTCGAACTGCCACATGAAATGCTTGTGCCAGAAGTTCATTGAAAAGGATTGCGATAGGTTAACAACCAGCATAAAAGTAGTCGAATGACCGACCATATGAAATACTCGTGTTGGAAGTTCATTGAAAAGGGATGGCACAGATTAACAACCAGCATAGAAATAGTCGAACTTGTGCTGAAAAAGGTTACAATAGGTTACATGAAAGTAGTCGAACCACAATATGAAATGCTCAAGTTGGAAGTTCATTGAAGAAGGTTGTTCGACTACTTTTATGTTGGTTGTTAACCTATCGCAACCTTTTTCAACTCAAGTTCGACTATTTCTATGCTGGTTGTTAATCTGTGCCAACCCTTTTCAATGAACTTCCAACACGCTCATGTTGGAAGTTCATTGAAGAAGGTTGCGCTATGTTAGCAGCCAATATGAACATAGTCGAACCACCACATAAAATGCTCATGTTGGAAGTTCATTGAAGAAGGTTGCGATATGTTAGCAGCCAACACAAGAAATTGTCGAACCACCATATGAAGTCGAACCACTATATGTAATGCTTGCTTGGAAGTTCACATGATAAACATTCTTGTAAATCACAGTTACGAATCAAGATTGTAAACGTGGTGTGTGCAGATAGCAACAGAAGGAGGTATATAGCAGAAGAAATAGCAAAACTCGGAAAAGGCAGCATTTCCGCTGAGATATTCTCGTACCTGGAGTTGAAGATTGCCACTCAAAACTTTAACAACCATCGTTTGCTTGGTGAAGGTGGCTTTGGAAGAGTGTACAAGGGCCACATTGAAAGCAAGAATCTAGTACTTCCCTCTCATCTCTTTTATCTTTCTCCTTCGCTTGTCGGGATACTTTTTTGTTTACTATAGTGAAATGCAAGGTAAGGCTGCGTACGATACACCCTTGTGGTGAGGCCCTTCCCCGGACCCTGGCGCATAGCGGGAGCTTTAGTGCACCGGGCTGCCCTTTTGAAGGGGCGCGTTGGAGTAACCGGTAAAGTTACTGCCATGTGACCAGGAGGTCATGGGTTCAAGCCTTGGAAACAGCCTCTGGCAGAAATGCAAGGTAAGGCTACGTACAATACACCCTTATAGTGGGGCCCTTCCCCGGACCCTGCGCATAGCAGGAGCATTACTGCACTGCGCTGCCCTTTTTTAGGGGAGCGTTGGAGTAACTGGTAAAGTTGTTGCTGCCATGTGACCAGAAGGTCACGGGTTCAAGCCTTGGAAACAGCCTCCGGCAGAAATGCAAGGTAAGGCTGCGTACAATACACCCTTGTGGTGGGGCCCTTCCCCAGACCTTGCGCATAGTGAGAGCTTTAGTGCACCGCGCTGCCCTTTTGAAGGTGAGCCTTGGAGTAACTGGTAAAGTTGTTGCTGCCATGTGACCAGGAGGTCACGGGTTCAAGCCTTGAAAATAGCCTCCGGCAGAAATGCAAGGTAAGGTTGCGTACAATACACCCTTGTGGTGGGGCTCTTCCCCAAACCTTGCGCATAGCGAGAGCTTTAGTGTACCGTGCTGCCCTTTTGAAGGGGAGCCTTGGAGTAACTGGCAAAGTTGTTGCTGCCATGTGACCAGGAGGTCACGGGTTCAAGCCTTGGAAACAGCCTCTGGCAGAAATGCAAGGTAAGGCTGCGTACAACACACCCTTGTGGTGGGGCCCTTCCCCGAACCCTGTGCATAGCGGGAGTTTTAGTGCACCGGACTGCCCATTTTTTTTAGTGAAGTGTTGAATATATAATATGACATAACATGAAACGTTGGTTCCAAAAGAAAGATTGGCCGTTATAGTGAATTGCTATTATAGAAGGTCCGACTATACTACTTGTTTCGAACTCCAACTTGTTTTGGACTGAAGCGTAGTTGTGTGACTGAATGTTTTGCGGTGACTAACTATATTAACGTCTTCTTTTATCGTTTTTGTGTTAGGATGTCGCGGTGAAGCAACTCGACCGGAATGGCTTCCAAGGAACTAGAGAGTTTCTTGTGGAGGTTCTCATATTGAGTCTTCTTCATCATCCAAATCTTGTCAATTTGGTAGGATATTGTTCAGATGGTGACCAGAGAATATTAGTATATGAATACTTGCCAAACGGTTCACTAGAAGATCATCTTCTCGGTAACGTATTTCTACGCGACCGCTTCTTACTTTTCGTCACAAAATCATGAAATATGTGTCCGTCAAGTCGTTGACATCTATGTTGCTCAGACTCTTAAGAAATGTCGACAGGTGGTAGTGCATTTTTTAAGAATCCGAGCAACATAGATTTACATTATTTTGAAATATGTGTCCGTCAAGTCGTTGACATCTATGTTGCTCAGACTCTTAAGAAATGTCGACAGGTGGTAGCGCATTTTTTAAGAATCCGAGCAACATAGATTTACATTATTTTGAAATATGTGTCCGTCAAGTTGTTGACATCTATGTTGCTCAGACTCTTTAAGAAATGTCGACAGGTGTACTTTGGATCCTCCAAATGTAGTGCATTTTTGAAAAATCTAAGCAACATAGATTTACATTATTTTGAAATATGTGTCCGTCAAGTCGTTGACATCTATGTTGCTCAGACTCTTAAGAAATGTCGACATGTGCACTTTGGATCCTCCAAAAGTAGTACATTTTCGAAGAATCCGAGCAACATAGATTTACATTATTTTGAACTATGTGTCCGTCAAGTCGTTGACATCTTTGTTGCTCAGACTCTTAAGAAATGTCGACATGTGCACTTTGGATCGTCCAAAAGTAGTGCATTTTTGAAGAATCCGAGCTACATAGATTTACATTATTTTGAAATATGTGTCTGTCAAGTCGTTGACATCTATGTTGCTCAGACTCTTAAGAAATGTCGACATATGCACTTTGGATCCTCCAAAAGTAGTACATTTTCGAAGAATCCGAGCAACATAGATTTACATTATTTTGAAATATGTGTCCGTCAAGTCGTTGACATCTATGTTGCTCAGACTCTTAAGAAATGTCGACATGTGCACTTTGGATCGTCCAAAAGTAGTGCATTTTTGAAGAATCCGAGCTACATAGATTTACATTATTTTGAAATATGTGTCTGTCAAATCGTTGACATCTATGTTGCTCAGACTCTTAAGAAATGTCGACATGTGCACTTTGGATCCTCCAAAAGTAGTACATTTTCGAAGAATTCGAGCAACATAGATTCACATTGTTATATCACATATAACATGAGACTGAACTTTACGTTGTCAGTGTATAGAAGTTAAGACGTTTTGAATAACAGACTGTATTTACCTTTTCCGGCAGAATTTGGACCGGATAAAAAACCGCTTGATTGGAGTACAAGGATGAAAATTGCAGAAGGTGCAGCAAGAGGACTTGAATACTTACATGATAAAGCTAGTCCGCCTGTGATTTATCGAGATTTTAAAGCATCGAACATACTATTAGATGAGAACTTTAATCCGAAGCTCTCCGATTTTGGACTTGCCAAGCTAGGTCCAACGGGCGACAAGAGTCATGTATCCACCAGGGTCATGGGAACCTACGGTTATTGCGCTCCTGAGTATGCTTCGACAGGACAATTGACCGCGAAATCCGATGTTTATAGCTTTGGAGTGGTGTTTTTGGAGATGATCACAGGTAGAAGAGTCATTGACACCTCAAAACCAAGTGAAGAACAAAATCTTGTTCTGTGGGTAAGTTACAAGAATTCAATGTCACTATGAACCGTTGTGCGCGGGTTCGGAGAAGGCCTGAACCACATTGGGTATATCTTACACAGTCTTATCTTACGTTTCGTGGAAACGGCCTCACAGAAATGCAGGGTAAGGCTGCTTACAATAGACCCTTGTGGTCCGGCCCTTCCCTGGACCCAGCGTGAAGCCCTTTAGTCTTATCAAGAGACTGTTTCCACGGATTAAGCATATGACCTCCTTGACACTAAGCAATAACTGTTATCGTTAGAGGCGGATCCTGGATTTAAAGTTAATGAGTTCGGGAATCTATCACTGTCGAGTTACTTATGGTTTCTGAATTAATAATTTGTACATATTAAATAGATTTCTTTAGCTGTACACCCACACCTTCTTAGTGTTTCACCAAACTTGTACACATTGATTGTCAATGTATGTTAACCTATTGTAGTAGGCAACTTGCCTTGACTTTTTATAGATAGTTCACCTATATTTATCTTTTAGGTGGCATGATAGTCCGGGGAAAAAACCCCGCTATTGGTGTATGGATGCCATGGAGTAACCGGTAAAGTTGTTGCCATGTGACCAGGAGGTCACGGGTCCAAGCCTTGGAAACAGCCTCCGGCAGAAATGCAAGGTAAGGCTGCGTACAGTACACCCTCGTGGTGAGATCCTTCCCCGGACCCTGCGCATAGCGGGAGCCTTTTCAAGGGGAGCCTTGGGGTAGCTGGTAAAGTTGCTGCCATGTGACCAGGGGGTCACGGGTCCAAGCCTTGGAAACAGCCTCCGGCAGAAATGCAAGGCAAGGTAGTGTACAATACACCCTTGTGGTGGGACCCTTCCCCGGACCCCGCGCATAGTGCACCGGGCTGTCGTTTTTTTTAGTGTATGGATGCTAAACTCTCATACAAACTGCTTGCCAGGCACAACCACTGTTCAAGAACAAGAAAAATTTCCATTTAATGGTGGATCCATTGCTAGAAGGGAACTATCCAAGGAAAGGACTGTATCAAGCACTAGCAATTGCAGCAATGTGCCTGCAAAACGAAGCCAGTGTTCGGCCATTGATCGGCGATGTAGTGTCCGCGCTGACGTTTCTATCCGGGAACAGGAAGAAGGACGAGGACGAGGATGAAGCTGCAGAAGACACACCTAAAACAACATCACAAAGGAATACAGATAACACCGGAACTAATGAAGCTGATGTCGATAAATAACAAAAGTAAAGCCTTCTAAACATAACAAACACTTTTTTCTTGTGAAGATTCTTCAGATTTTGTACATTGTGTTCAAGTTTTAGAAGGCTTTAATGTACATAAAATGCATATAGACTACTCAAGTCATGTAGCATTTCAAAGTTTATTCAAAGATATATGACTAAAGTTCGATATCTTAATGTTAAATGGACAACTCATCGATATATGAAAACAGAAGTCTTATATATAACTTTCATCGACCACTTCACTGTCGATTTACAAGAACAATCTGCGATTAGGAGTACAATTTTCGTAAACATGACAGCAAAATTGTGATTTGCAAGCGAAGCAGACTGCCCAAGTACACGAATTTGCAATTTACATCAAATCTCGAAATATGAAACAGTGCAGAAATGACTCCAAACTGAACTAGTAGACTGGGAAAAGAGTTTCTTCCAGGTAAATTGAGCGAGCCCCGGAGAAAGTTCATGACACTAACATCATGCCCGGGTGAATAATTGGGAAATGAGCTTGCCGGGGAGAAAATTCACGAGACACTAACTTCATGTAACAGGTGAATGAGTAACGCACAGTTACTTCTCCAGCTCTTGTAGATCGATATCCCAAGCAGATGCCAACTGCAACAACAGTTGCTCTGGTGTTGCACCTTCCCAGTCCTCGGGTATGTCTACTGATGATGAAATTTCGTTCAAATTTAACAGCAGCTCTTTTTTCACTTCCATAGGAATGTCCACTACCTCAGGTCCATTTTCTATGACGATTTCTAGCAACTGAAAATACAATTGGAAGAAAAAAGACATGATATAGTCAGTAAAAGAACTCAATTCTGCATATCAAACTTCGGGTTAAGTGGTACGCACTTCATAGATGCAACGGAGGATTTCAACATGGATTATGAGGGGCTATGTTGCTCGGACTCTTCATTGTCAATGGGTGCATGTCGAATTCGCCAAAACTAGTGTATTTTTGAAGAATCCGACACGAGTGTTGCATCGAAATTGAAGAGTCCGCTCAACTTAGATGAGGGGTGTGTGTGTGAGAGCGAAATAATCAAACTTAAGGCCTGCTGGATTAAAGAAAATAGTAGTTTCCTGTAAAATAGTTGTTTTATTTTCTGGAAGAAAACTATAATCCGGAAATTGTTTTTCGGAAAATGAAATGCAACCAAAAGGCTCTTCCAAGAACAATTCTTCCAGCACAAACAAAACAAATTCTTTCAATACACCTTATCCAAACAAACATTATTTCCAATGACATAAATCAAAACAAACTAAAAGCAGAACAGTTTGGCAGTCCAGACACGAGCGACCTAATTGAAATTCACCCGAGCAACATCATTCAAAATCATGAGGGGATGATATAAGGTTTAGGTTTAGATTTTAAGTGGATAAGCACGGATGATACTACTTGAAGTATTTTGTAATCTGCATCCCCCTTCCAAGAAATTAATCTGAAATATTAATCATTTGTCTTATTACAGTAAAGATGATGTTCACATTATCTTTCGGTTGCATAATATTGAAAACAAAATGAAACACTTCAAGGAACAATATTCCATTAGAGAAATTATATTAAAAAAAAAAAGCGGCAAACTAAAAGGAAAACTGACAGATCATATCGCATTTACCAGCATGTTACAGAAAAGTCAAGATTTACTTTAGCTCAATCTGACAGAAATGTTAAATTAGTAAATATAGAGGGCTTATATCCAAAGGGAAACAAAACTTCAGTTCATTCTCTTAATAGTGTGGCTTAATTTCTTAATGAGAGCAAGCAAGCAAAAAAGACACTGGTTCAAAGCCCATTACCTAAATAATAGCATTGAACACACAACACGCTGAAAATAAGTAGTGAAAGCAAAGAAAAATGAAAATAAGCCACACTGTCAAGAAAGCTAAATAATCAATTAACTCCTCTTCTAGGCTGTCCACGAGAAAAGCATTTCAAAACAGATAAACGGTTCTTAAAGGATCGGCTGAAAAGTGCATAAGACCTGAAGAAAGGTGAAATTCAGGTTGGGCGCTTCGCCAACTTAAGTGGCATTTTAGGTGCAGGCACGAAGGTATGGTCTCATATAGCCCATGATTTTTGTCTTTACTAGGACAACACTAGACAACAAAATATAAGTGATATATTAACTTTTAAAAATATTGTGAACTCTTTTTGTGATGGATAAGAAATTAAAATTTTATAAAGAAACTAAGGACTGACAAATAAAACAGCATTTTTACATCTAAATCAGAAATTTTAAATGGGTTTTGAATTTGAATGACATCATTTAATACTTCACTTATTCACTTAGTTATAGATCTTTAATCATTTTTTCCAAATAATTATTCACTCAGTTATTCTTTCTTGCATTTCATACATATCTCTTTCTTTTTTTATTAGATCTTTTCTTCGGTAAAACCCACGTTTTAATTGCTTAATGTGCTTAAGCCACAACAAACCTTAGTGCTTTTATTTGCTTTTGCCTTTGACAACTCTATAAATACTTCTATTTTCCATTGACGTACGGTGAACTTGTGCAATGTTATTGAGCAGTTTGTTGATGTATCATATTCAACTCTTATCTTTCATATGATGCATTCTCATCAATGGGAGATGGAACCGGATATGTGAGTAGTTCAATTAGTAACAATGTCCTTAGCTTCTTAAGTTTTGGCAAAATCAATAGAGCGTAACACTCATTTCACATCAACTATGCAGTCTTTTCTAGAGTTTACGGAACTATAAACCATACCAAGTTCTTTTGCTCTATGTGGTCTTGGAGTGCAGAATGAATAGACTTATAGCCCAACAAGGACAGGTACTTGACTTTCAGACATATTCCGAGGCAAAACTCAATATCAGGTAAAACGAGATTGAACTGCTAGTTGTTTTCTCGATGGTTCCACAAGGTAGCAGCAGGTTCCAAACAAAATCTAAATAAATGTTAATGCATGCAATCGATATGGTATTCCTCACATATCTACATGACTGTTAAGAAAGGGCAAACGGCATGACATATCTACCCATACATTTAGTTCCTTCAGCCATGACACATTAATAGTCTCATGGAAGAATTCGAAAGCCAGTGGTGCAAAAAGTCCAAAATGTTTTTACCTCAAACCAACAACAGGATACCAATCAATATAGGTCATTAGGCACAGTAAATCATACTACACGTTTCTCAGAGGAACTCAATAACGTCTATTCTCTTACCCTAAAAGAAAAACTAAAACTACATGAAATTTTCTAGTAATCATCTGCACAGATTCTCTGCTTTCACAACTTACTCTGGGAGAAGAAAACTATATTAACATAGAGTCAAAAAAACTGTTACCAGGTCACTAGAGAAATTTGTACCTGTTGGACCCACGATAAACAGATGTCTGTCAAGTTTGGCTCCAGAAGAAACTGGGCAACAGCATGTAAAGCCTCACTTCCCACCTCATTTGACAGTTGATCAATCACTGGGCCTGATCTATCCATGAGCTTCACAAGCAAGAAATCATCTCCAGTAGACAAAACTTCAGAAAAAGCTGAATCCATATCACCAACAGAAAATGCATCCATTGCATTGGTCCAGGAAGTCCAAACTGGATCCCGCTCTTGCATATTATTGTCATCTGTTAGTGCTTCAGCCTCTAATTCTGGAATAGCTACTCTCGCACCTCGAGCAGTTCCATTGTCGTCACCAGCCACACGGATTGCCTCCAAGGTTGCTTCATCCTTCGAGGCTTGCCAGATACTTCTGGCAGAAGGCCCCTCACCAAACCTAACGGGTCCTGCTCCTTTAGCCCATCCCCTCCTGGTGCCAACCTGATCTATCTCGTTTTCTGGTTTAGATGACCTAGCATCCATGGAGCCACTACCTATACCTCTCCTAGAGCCTGATTGCCCATTCTTACCATATGAATGAAAATCCCAAGCATCAGGATTATCAGATCTACGTGGTGGGCTCCTTCCCCTCATACCCGATGAATTACCGTCAGATGGTACAAACCTCTCACCAAATGCGATGCTCCCTTCACTACCTCTACCTAGCTTGGTACTTGAGTAATCATGGAAGCCATTATACTTACCCAGAGGCCTATTAAGAGATTCATCGAATCTCGCCGTAAAAGTACCACCTCTTCTACCTGCTGAAAGAGATAAATCACGTGCCATATCTTCAACGACTCTTTCAAGGCCACGTACTCTATTCTCGAGAGCCACCATGCTACCATGAGATCCACCCATGAAATCCTGCAATTTGGGAGAATTGTTGGTAGAAAAGTAGGTAGCTACTGAAACCATTTTTTAAAAAAACTAACTAATTAAGCAAACCTGCAACATATTCGTCAGATGAGCCTGTTGTCTCTCCAGAAGTAACAATTGTCTTTGAATGGCAAGCCAGTTTCCTTTGTTAGTCATAAACCCCTCAGGTGGACCAGCATTTTTTGCAAAACCAGCACGGTAACTCGATTGTTCCCTCTGATTCAAATCTCCCTCATCAATATCATGTTCTCTGCCACTTACCCCAGAAGTTTGACTCTCCGTGTTACTATACCTAGCATCAAGCTGGCCTTTCCTCAATATTCCCTGTCCTGTTTCTGCTTTGTCGGGCTCAGACTCTACTTCAGCTGGTGCATTCGATGCATTAAGACATTGACGAGGGACAACCACTTCCACAGGCAAATCACTTGAACGCCTTGCTTCAAGTTTCTGAAAGAAATCTGGGTTCAATTTTCTGTCTGACAAGGCAGGAGCTCTCTTCTTTAATAGGCCCACTGTTTTATCAGAAAAGGTGTTACCTTAGTTTCGGAAATGAAATCATATGAAAAAGGTTTAGATGAATCCAATACCAAAGTCCCATTCCACTCACCAGCATTTCGGAGGTCCTTCTTTTCTGATGATCCGGCAGATTCAGAAGTTTCACCATCTGAAAGGATGCTACCATTAAAGGAAAGATATCCTACGATTTAAAGCAGCATATAAAAGTTCATGCTTCCCTGCTTACCAAGACATGAAACTTTCTGATCATCTGTTGCTCCATCTTCTTTTCCTGCAATTTTCTTCCAGTGCTGCAAAGCCTCCAACATACTGTCTCTCACGGGTTTTATCTGCAAAACCCAGATACAATTTAGATTCGCAAGAACAAAATTACCTCTAATGACAAACAAATAACATATATTTGCTGAGTTGAATGTAGCCACAAATTTAACATTTAGGACATCGTTGGCATCTATTTGCAAACTTCAAGTTCAAGGATATGGATAAATCTAATCTCGCCCATATTTTCATTTTGGTTTGTCAGAATTCAGTTTATATTTTTTAGATTCAAGCTTGAAGATGCTCCACGATAATCGTGCCAGCAGAGGTGTTATTATTGCATTACATGACGTAAATAAGGTACAATCATTTACAGATCATCCACAAACTTTAGAACTTTCTACTTTCGCCTTCAGCACCAAACTTATACCAGATCTAAATCATTCCAAATCTCTTAAAGGCAACATTGGGTAGACATGATCTCATTATTGTTGACCAAGCTTATACCAAACTAGGATTATTGTTACCCTCAAACTAATCTAAGAAATTACCCTATCAGTACATTACATAATTACTACAGGAAGGTACCTTGTCAAACCGAGAAGCCTCAAGCACGGTTAAAGTGGAAGTGGCTCCTCCTGCTACCAAGTTGCTTGAATTCAACGCCAAGGCACTTAATGTATCAGCTGCAGCTTTACGAGTTGCCCAGTCTGTATTGCCGAGGCATTCATGAATGGCCTGCAATAAAGGTTCCAAATTTTGCGGTGCTATAGCTCCTACCTGCAATAATATATCATCTGCAGGCTTTAAATATTGCACAACCACTATGAAGATGACACGTAAGTTTCCATTATATATGCTGCCAAATATTATGCACAAGAAGAAAGAAAAATTCAAAATGGGCATTATCTCGAGGTGAAGTTCATACACTGATATGGTTTTGCCAATTACGGATAAGGACAATAAATCTAATATGAAAAGATGAGTCCTCAGCCACTCCTACCATAAGCAACCAAGATTCATTACTGAAGAATAATTTACAAGTAGCCAAACATGTAAGAAAAATAAAAGAACTAGAGACATGCCTGGTAGAATCAGACCTCATGCCTATAATGAAAAGGCATAACCAGACCACACACTCGTAAGGAAATGCCTTTTTTTTCTTTATTAAGTACGCTTAAAAAAATGTCTTTAGTAAAAACAAACATATCCCTATCCTTTCTCCGATCAGTCTACATGGTGAATTACCCACATACCATGCTCAAATTGTGCTATAATAATACTACAGTTGATTTGATTTATACCTTGTTCCTACATCAAAAACTTTTGAACTTACGGTCTCTAGTTTTAGATATGCAGAATGTGGGGTCCTCACTGTTCACAGATCTTGACAGCTGACACCTTAACATTATTTTTACTTTATAAGGTAACTAAACAGTTTCTCTCTTCACTTTGGAGACTAAAGTATTCTAGAATGGACCTAGAGGTCATGCATCAAGAGCTTTGGAATAGCCTAGAGTTCATGAGTAGAGAAGTCCTTGTTGTAATGGGATGAATAAAGCAGTTTTTGAACATAATTTGATCTGATTAATCCATGCATCTGCGAAACATTATTTTTTCTTGATTGATAATGTGATGTTATTCCTAAAGAATTTCACAAATATAAGCCCTCTCTTTATTCTCTTATTAATTTAGGGATATATTTTTAGGACATTTTTCCACTCAAAGTTGGACCTCACATCCTTCCTTCCACTTCAAGAAATCTTATCCTAGAAAGCACAGCCTTTCCAATAAGTACCACTTAACTAACAACAAAAACAAATGTTCCTCCCTGTGTTTTTGCCTTCTTAGACCCAAGTCAGCCCTCTAGTTACTTTAGATCTATCTATACTAACACTGATGCTGGATCATCACCTGCATGTGCGAAAAGCGCAGCCCAGTGCACTAGAGCACCCGCTATGCACAGTGTCCGGGGAAGGGCCCAACCACAAGGGCTTATAGTTAGCAGCCTTACATATCTCTTGATATCAAGAGTAAAACACTACAACATTCCACAAACGAATAAACATATACACAGATGCTAACGCAAAACAATTAGCTAGCACTGAATCACCCGCGATAAGCTCGATACAACAGGCAACAAAGAAGCTAAACTTGATATCAAGAGTAAAACACTACTACATTTCACAAACAAATATTAAGCCAAACAATTAGCTAGCATTGAAATCACCTGCGATAAGCTCGATACAACAGGCAACTAAGAAGCTAAACTTGATATCAAGAGTAAAAGACTATAACATTTCCAATATTAAGCCAAGCAATTAGCTAGCATTGAAATCACCTGCGATAAGCTCGATACAACAGGCAACAACGAAGCTTTCGCCATGAAATTCGGACTGTTAAGGTACTTGCATATCCTCGTACACATCTTTTGAAACGCCGATACAGGCGTATCGCTAGCACATTCCACCATCTTCGCCATACACAACGCCGCACCACTCTGTACCGTCTTGTTATTCTCATTCATCCCTTCAAACAGCGGCTTGACAAACAACCCCACATTCTCCCCTTCACCTCCCTTCAAGTACAAAGCCGCCAACGATCCAATCGCATCGCGACACGCTTCCCTCACCCCCGAATCCGAATCTTTCAGCCTCTTAACCACATTTCCAATGATTCTCCCCAAATGGATCATCGCGAAGTCGCGATGGGAACCACATACCGTTGGCAGTAGACGGACTGCCTCCTTCTTGACTGCGGGTTTGGGGTCGCTGCTGGCGTCGTAGAGACAGTTGAGGAGCATTGAAACGCCGTCGTTTGAGAGGGTTTGGATGATTTTTTCGAGATCTTCAACTGCGATTTGATGAGTGTCTCTATCAGATAGCTTAGAAATTGATGTCAAGATTCTTTGTTTTAGCTCAATCATAGCTAAATGAGTCGATAATGAGGATGATGATTTTGCAGGGATTAACAATGATGGGGTTGAGGGTTTTGTGGGTTTTGAAGATTTGGGTATTTGAGATGCCATTTTTAATGGGAATTTTGGGGGATTTTGATACAATGTGAGTTGATTTTTGTGGAGATTAGTGAGCCATTGAAGAAGAAGAAGAAGAAGAGGAGATTTTTGAAATGGTTGAAAGTGAAAGGAAGAAGGATTTTGGGTTACTGAAAAAGGAAGCAAGAAATTGTAGGGGAAAAAATTTGAAAGGAAATTTTGGATCCGTCGACATACATATTAGCTCCAACGAAGATATATTTTTTTTTGTAAAGATGCATGATTAATTCTCAGTATACTTTTTCAATTTTGTATTTGTGAAGATACATAATATATCCGACGAAGATATTTCTTTCTTTGTAATGATATATGATTAGCTACCGATACATTTTTTTCGTTTTTAGGTCTGTTGAGATACATAATACATTCAACGTAGATACATTTTTTCCTTTGTAAAAATACATAATTAGCTTTCGATATATATATATGATTTGGGGTTTGTCAAGATACATAATTAGCTCCCAATACATCTAACGAAGATACATAATTAGTTGGATTTTTATAATTACTCTGTAAGAGTGGAGATTTGTATAAATATGGTAAGTTAAGGTGTATGTTTATGTTATTTTTTCTAATTAAATTTGATCTCGGGTGGTAAATAAGGACTCAACGTTTCAAAGTGTATATATAGACACCTTCATTTAGTTTCGACTGGCAACTAAATATTCTATCTAGTCTTCAGTGTTTATCGTGGACACTACACACTTCAACTTAGTCTCAACTGATAACTAAATACTCCAACTGGTCTTCCCGATATTTCGTGACACTCAATGCTGACGCGGCACATAAATTTTAAAGGTGGTTAGATGATTATTTCGTAAATTTGGACTATTTAACTGACACAGCGAAGACGAGCTAACATATGTAGATGTGCATACTCAAAATTAGAGTGTTTATTTACCTAAACGAAGTCTCTGAGCGATCCAAAAGGTTTAGGAGGACGACCTTTGTGGTGTTTTGAAAAGGCGCCATCTTAACATCGATGATCGACCTAAGTGGTAGAGCTTACGTCATAATTTGTGATAGCGGAATTTGTGTCCCCATGGGCCTATCAAATTCTAAGTCCAAATATTTGTGCTATATGGCCCAATTGATGACCTAAGCCACAGCCCATTCGAAAGCCCAAAGCTAAGCATTTTGAGGCACATGCTCATTGTGGGGACAAGTTAATAAAATAGCCATTTCATAACCCCATATTTAAATAATAGCCAAAACATGTCAGGTTGACATTTTCAAATTGCCAAAATAAAAAAAAAAATACAAAAACATTAAAAAGAAGTCACAAACAAACAAACAAAAACTAAAAAAAAAAAATTCAAAGGTTAGCTTAACCTGTCAGATGTGACATGTCTCCTTTAACATGTTATATTGACAATGTCATGTTATATTGTATTATATTGTTTTAATGTATATAATATATGAATAAATTGTATAGTTTTTGTCGTTATATAATGTCAATAATCAACGATCTAAAAGATATATCGTCAAGAAAAGTAGATAACATGACAGCCTGAAAGACATTCACGTTGTTTCACCCGTTTGACCACCCAAACGGTTCCGCCGACCCCGTTGGCCGATCCATGGGCAGCCTGTCGATTTTCGGTCGAAAACACGCCCGGGTCCGGACATATCCAAAAACAGTGGCGGACCCAAGATTTAAGATAGTGCACCCAACAATTTTTTTATTAAATTGGGTGTTTTTATACGTTTTATACCTATTTTTATATATTTTCTATGCAATTATACGTATTTCACGTTGAGTTTAGTGGATGCCGGAGCACCCCAAATTATAACGTAGGTTCGCCCCTGCCCAGAAAACTGTGTGCTAACACCCACTGATTTGGCCTGAAAATGGCTCATTCGCGCCGTTTCGCCCGTTTGACCACTCAAACAACCCCATCGGCCCACTCCTGACCGATCCACAGCCCGCCTGCGGGCCACCTACCATGTCGATTTTCGGTCTAAAACACGCCCGAGATTACACCAAATCCATTATTACACAAAATAAGATTTTTCATCATAACCTAATCATGAATTTAACGATACGATACAATAAAATATAATACAATAGCTAACAACCATTCAAACAAGCTACATTGTTGGGAAAAATGTTCCAGATATACCTAAGTTTCAATGAAATTTGTTGTAACGCGCCTCAATTTTGCGTAGCGTCCTATGACCCCCTCGACTATTTATTATCATATTTTCGTGACAACCACCGCGTGAATACACGCACACTGAGCGTGGTGCATCCGGACAAATATATGCCACAGAAATACGATAATAAATAGTCGAGGGGAGTCATAGGAAGCCCCCGCAAAGTTGAGACGTGTTATTACAAATTCCGCTAAAATTTAGGTATATTTCCGACCCTTTTCCCTATATTGTTCAAATGTAATGTACATAGGCCCCAGCAGAACATAGAGATTGATGCATCACAACAAGGTACCTTGAAATTGACACAAAATTTTGAAAATTTGAAGTCAATTGAGAACTTCCATAAAAAATGGAGTAATAGTATTTATTATTATTATTATTATTATTATTATTATCCTAATTTTTGCTTATGGCATAGTTGGTTCTGCATATTTCTTTATTGTGGAGTTTGTTTTGACAATTTTTCTATGTGACCCTTTTTTCACAACACTTTAAAGAGCTCAAGTTGCTACTTCTCCTGGTAAATTTCCAATAATAGATTTATAAAGTTTCAATTTTTATGTGTGTGTGTGTGTGTGTGTTTTTTCCAATTCTTGGTGTACCTGTTATATAATCTTGCATAGTACTTGGGATTTGGGTGTCCGGTACCTGTATTGGAGGGCGACTAAGTACTTATTAATATTTCATATTCAGAGCTTGAACCTGAAGTTTCTGTTTTTGTGGAGTTTGTTTAGTAATTTTTCTTTGTGACCCTTTTTTTTTTCTCAGAACACTTTAAAGAAGTTAATAATAGATAGATCTGTCTATTCATTTTACTTTATAAAGTTTCAATTTTTATGTGTTTTTTCCCAATTTGTTGGGATTCGGGTGTCCGGTACCTATATTGGAGCGCGGGAAATACTCATTAATCTTACATAGTAGTAGTATTTTTCACAGTTTCTTGTTTCAATAAGTTTAGATCTGTATATTCATTTGACTATATAAAGTTTCAATTTTTAGGTGTTACTTGTTTGCCAATTTTGGTGTTCCTCTTATAATCTTACATAGTATTTTTGGTTTGCCGGTGTCTGGTATCAGCATTGGAGCGCGACTAAATAGGGATTAAGATTTCATACCCAGAGCTCGAACCTGAAGTTTCTGTTTTTGTGGGGTTTGTTTGACAATCTTTCTTTTTGACCCTTTTGTTATAACGCTTTTATGAGCTCAATTTGCTACTTCTCATGGTGAATTTCGAGTCATAATCGTATTAATAACTTTGGGTTCCTAAGTATAGTGCATTGTGGTTACTCACTTTAGAGGCGGAATTAGAATTTTAAGTTTATGTGTTCTGGATTCTAGAAAAGGCAGCTTATTGGATTCATACATGGTTTGAGTTGAAGCTACTGGATTCTGTCGAACCTCATAGTAAAACTGTAGCTCCTCCCCTAACTCATCAATTTAGATCTGTTTATTCATTTCGACTTTGAAAAGTTTCGATTTTTATGTGTTTTTTTTTTCTTTTTTCAATTTTGGGTTCCTTTCGTAATCTTGAATATTTGGGATATGAGTCTTTATATCACTAATCTTTTCATAGTTTCTCGTTGGGAGTTCCTACTCAATTTTGGGTTCCTCTTATATTCTTGAACGGGATATAGATTGCAGTGATATTTATAGTTGTTAGCCTACCACTGGAGGTTGTGGAGTTGTGGTAGAATAGTAAGTACTCCTTTGATCGGGAGCGTTTTACTCCCAAAGTGAGACTTTTGGCGTCAATCCAAATTAGTCGGGTCCCAAAGCAGGTCTTATAACGTTAATGGGGTTGGATGCTGCTAACTTTTGTTGCGCGCACTCTCAAAAAATGTTGCCTCGCCCATGTCAGATCCTCCAGAAATGCACTGCTTTTGGAGGATCCGGTATTCACCGGACAACATTTTTGAAGAGTCCGAACAACATAGCTGCAAATTTCTCCTCCTCAATCTGATAGCACCAGATCTACTACATTTTTCTCTAGTTCTTTTTGCTTGGAAATGTTTAAAATTTTGGCGTTTTACTGGTTTCGTGGTCGCTATAAAACTTGTATGATTTTCGTTCGACTTGTTGTCTGCTATACGACCTCATGTCATCCCTTTGTTTTTGCTCTCATGAGTGATGTTTTTGTTGGACTATCGAGGCAAAACATGATTTTCACCCCTATTCGATTGTTCTTTTGGCTGATAGGATTGGCGTCAAAGTTGCTCGGACTCTCCAAAAATGTTGCCACCGGTGTCGGATTCTTTAAAAATGCACTAAGTTTGAAGGACCCGACACACGCCCAATGACATTTTTTGAAGAGTCCGAGCAACATAGGTCAAGGTGATGTCCCATAATTACAAATTTTAAGTTTTACAGATGCTCTCCAGATCACGATTATGTCGAAGTTGTATCTTGTATCTGCCCTCCAACGACTATCTATGGATAGTGATTACCTATGTTGCTCCGGTTCTGCCAAAATATCGCCCGGTACGTGTTGGATTCTCCAAGACCAGTGCATTTTGGAGGATCCGACATGGGCGCTGCTGCATTTTTTCGCCTTTCCATTGCAGATAATACAGCTCTCTGAGTGTGTTTTTGATCTAGATAACGAGCTTTTCAACCGCGATTTCATGATCTGGTTATACAAACATATTCATTCATGCTCCGATTGCTCCTTCCTTGCAGGTTCTAACTAAACATCTGCTACATCAAGTCGAGAAAATTTGAAAAATCATGGCGCAAACGTTAGAAGCCATCAAGGGCGGTGGAGGTTCGATTAAAGTGGGAACTACTGGTAAAGTCAGCACCTTGATGTCGAAAGAATTAGATTCCAAGAAACCGTCTTCTCAGACGCCATCATCGTCTAGGAATAAATCTCCCACAGTTTGCGGTTTCATTGCCGGTAGCGCGATTAGTCCAAAGCGAATGAAGCCGAGAACATCAAGCGACGAAGCGAGCAGCAGCGGAACAACATGTAAGCATAGCAATAAAAACCCTGAATCGTTAAGGAAGACGAAACACAACAGCAGAAAAACACATCAAATTCCAATACTAGAATCGGAAAACATGTCGGTAGATGGAACTCCTATTAGCCAGCTGAAACCTGACAGAAAGGGACCTTACAAGGTGGAAATCGTCGACGTAAAATGCAAAAGTATGGACAGAACTTGGGCTATTCCTATAAAAAATAGCCTAAAGAAGCTCGGTTTCACAAAGCTATCGGAGAGCTCGGTCTAACTCTATGTCGCTCGGACTCTTCAAAAATGTCAGCGAGTGCATGTCGGATTCGCCAAAAGTAGTGTATTTCCGGAGAATCCTACACGGTGTGGCATCAAAAGTGAAGAGTCCGCGCAACATCAGCCTTTAGATTCGTGTAAGTGAATCTCGAAATAGCAGCTGGTGTATTACATTCTGCAACTTCTACCATTGAACACAGGCTAGGCATCATCAGCTTACTAGTCCTCCTTTTCTTTTCGGGATCGGCGACGAACGCAACTTGACGTGGCTTATGAACTATGTTACTCAGACTCCTCAAAAATGTCGGCGGACGTTGCATATCAGATCCTCCAAAAGTAGTGGACAACATTTTCGGAGAGTCCGAGCAACAGACTTTGTGATGGTTTAGTTGTAGCTTATTGAAGTACTCGATTTCACGCAACACGAGCGATCCAACGGTCCCTCTGCTGCCTATTTCGACAAGAGGATTATTTGCAGCATTCTTCTCAGTATACTCAGATTTTTGCATTATATGTGGAAAAATTATACTATAAGGTTGAAAATTAAGTGTTTGTTATGAAATGTGAATTAGTTATTTTGGTTATAAAGTGAAAACTATAGGCTTAAATGAAGATAGGGAGGACCTATGATCACCCTATTCATGTGCTTGTAGTTAAAAAAAGCCTTTAAATTTGCTCAACTTCTAACTACATGTGCATTCATTATAACTTGAATAGGATGGTGATGAGTTCTGAGTAACTGGTAAAGTTGTTGTCGTGCGATCAGGAGGTCACGTGTTCGAGCCTTGGAAACAACCTCTGGCAGAAATGCAAGGTAAGGTTGCGTACAATATACACCCTTGTGGTGGGGTCCGGGCCTTCCCCGGACCCTGCATACAGCGGGAGCTTTAGTGCACGGCGGTAAATGGCGGAGTCGGGATTTACAATAAGGTTAACGGGAGTCAAAGTATAAAGAAGTAAACGCGTGAAGAAGCCAATACAACGTTTTGTTTGTGTTGCTCAACTTCTAACTAGTGCATTCATTATAACCTTGAATAGGATGGTGATAAGTTTGGAGTAACTGGTAAAGTTGTTGTCATACGATCAGGAGGTCACGGGTTCGAGCCTTGGAAACAGCCTCTGGCAGGAACGCAAGGTAAGATTGCGTACAATACACCCTTATGGTGGGGCCCGACCCTTCCTCGATCCCTGCGCACAGCGGGAGCTTTAATTCACTGGGTTGCCCTTTTAATAGGATGGTGATAAGTTTGTATTTAACCTTGCGTACAATACACCCTTGTGATGGGGTCTGGCCCTTCCCCGGACCGTGCACATAGCGAAAGCTTTCCGCCATTGACCATAGGATGTTAGTGCACTGGGCTGCCCTTTTAATAGAACGGTGATAGGCTTGTATTTAACCTTTTGTTTGAGAACTTGTGTTGTTGATCCTAACATCCTATGGTCAATGGCGGAGTCGGAATTTACGGTAAATTAAACGGGAGTCAAAGTATAAAGAAGTAAACGTACAAAGAAGCCGATGTAATCTTTTGTTTGAAAAGTTGTGTTTGTGTTGTTGAACCTAACATCCTACGACCAGTGGTAGATTCAGAATTTTCACTAAAAAGAGTCGAAAAGTTGGTGTTTCTCTATCGAACCTCACCTTCAATGGCTACCGGGAGTCGTAACTTTCACTAAAGGGAGTCAAAATATAAAGAAGTAAACGTAGGAAGAAGATCATCTATAAAATTTGCATAGTAATTTTTTTAACTCAAACAAAAAGAGCGGTCCGGTGGACTAAAGCTCCCGCTATGCGCAAAATTCGGAAAAGGGCCCCACCACAAGGGTGTATCGTACGCTACCTCACCTTGCATTTCTGCCAGAGGCTGTTTACGGGGTTTGATATAGTCAATACAACTTGTCATAGGCATACGTGTAGACTGTAGGCATTAAACTGCCTATGGCTTTAGGCTTTAGCCCCTTAATGAGCTGTTTTTATGGGCCACAATCATGTGTGTCAAAAAAAAAGGCGTAATACATAAACGTGTCGTTTAGTTTGATCTCAGCTGACATTTATATCGCCAATTTCGGGCGTGTACGTAAGTTGGTGCTTAAACTTATAAAAAGTTGAACAAGCAGACACACACATCATATGTGGCATGATACACGTAGGACGACATAGAACACGTGTGTCTACTTGTTCAACTTTATATAAGTTTAAGTATCTACTTATGCACACCCGAAATGGGAGGGGTGAAAGTCAGTTGAGGCCAAGTTAAAGGGCACGTGCAATGGTGGAGCTAGAATTTTCATTGAGGGAGTTCAGAAGTATATATATGAACTCGTCGAAGGGGGTTCAACATCTACTATATATGCATAAAAAAATGTTTTAATCATGTAAAAAAAGTGTAAAAACAGTATAATTTTTCGTCGAAGGGATGAATCCCCTGGAGCAAAGGTGGCTCCGCCACTGGGCACGTGTATGTATTATGCCGAACAAATTATATCATATGATCATATTTACTCCGAACCGATTAATTTTAAATTCTGAATTCGTGAGTATTTTTACTTATTAGTAACTTCTAAAGTGACAAATGAAACTAATTTAAGATTTAATCTTGAAATTACGATAAGAGGAAGTTGCTCGGATGGAAAGCACCGATTTACAAAATTTTGAAATTAATAAATGTAATTTCTTGTTTTATATTTATTGATTTATTGAGGTGGTCATGTGAAAGATGAAATATTTCTTTAGTGGGGTCACAAGTATATTGAGAGAAAAATAAAAAATGATTTTTAAAATTTTTTCTCTATCTTATTTTCATCATTTCTTCATATCTCTGTGTGTATATATATATATATATATATATATATATATATATATATATATATATATATATATATATATATATTAATAGTTATAAAAAAAAATCCGACAGTTTGGAGTTTAATTTCAAAAAGTTCCGATATTTTATATGATTATTGAATATCCAAATTTGAGTCTGTCGAGATACATAACTAGTTCCTGATACATCCAAAGACGATATCTTTTTCCTTTGTAAAGATACATAATTAACTCCCAATACATTTTTTTTTTATTTTGAGTTTATCGAGATACATAATTAACTCTCGATACATCCAACGAAGATACATAATTAGTTGAGATTCTTATAATTAGCTCCCAATACATTTTTTTTCGATTTTGAGTCTGACGAGATACATAATTAGCTCTCCATTCATTTTTTTTATTTTGTGTCCGTCGAGATACATAATACATCCAACAAAGATACATTTTTTTTCCTTTGTAAAGATACATAATTAACTCCCAATACATTTTTTTTTCGATTTTGAGTCTATCGAGATACATAATTAACTCCCGATACATCCAACGAAGATACATAATTAGTTGAGATTCTTGTAATTACTTAGCTCCCAATACATTTTTTTTAGATTTTGAGTCTGTCTCCAACGAGGATACATTTTTTTTTCCTTTGTAAAGATACATAATTAACTCTCAATACTTTTTTTTTTCGATTTTGAGTCGATCGAGATACATAATTAACTCCCGATACATCCAACGACGATACATAATTAGTTGAGATTCTTGTAATTAATTAGCTCCTAATACAATTTTTTTCGATTTGGAGTCTATCGAGATACATAATTAGCTCTCGATACATCCACTGAAGATACATAATTAGTTGAAATTTTTATAATTACTTCGTAAAGGTAGTAATTTATGTAAATATGATAAATTAAGGTGTACGTTTATGTTTTTTTTTTTATATATATCTTGGGCTTTTTTTAATTCATTTTCCATTCCAAAAAAAGAAAAAGAAAAAAAAGTGGTTAAAAAAGAAAAAGAAAAAAAGTGGTTAAAATATATCAAAGCCAGGTTTCGATCCTGGGACCTGTGGGTTATGGGCCCACCACGCTTCCGCTGCGCCACTTTGATTTTGTTGTTAATATTTGCTATCCAAAATTATTTATATGCATATTGTTCATTTTTCTCCGTTATAAAAAGAATGATTTATTTTTATTTTGCATCGAGTTTTAGAAGATAAAAAATTAGATTTACGAGCTAAAGTTCTAGCTCAAGAAAGTTGAAGTATATACTTTATTCGATATAAAGTCTTTTTTTTTGGAAGATCCGCTAAAATAATGAAAAAGATTTCTGCATATACGTCCAAACCGGTCAATAATATCAGAATCTGAAATATTAAATCTTGTAAATCTTAAATTAAAGTTACCTCATGGTCTTAAACATGCCACGTAAAAAGCTGAAATTCAAAAGTTATTCTATCCAAAAAGAAACATAGTAATTCCTCTGTTATAAAAAAAATGATTTATTTTAATTTAGTACCAAGTTTAAGAAAATAAAGAATTGTGTTTCCGAGCTAAAGTTCTAACACAAGAAAGCCGAAGTACATACTTTATTCGATATAAAGTCATTTTTTTGAAAAAATCGTTAAAATAATGAAAAATATTTCTAAATATACGCCCAAATCGTTCAATAATATAGGTATTTTTTGTTAAATGATCTTTTCAAGTCTTTTTAATTAAATAGACTATAATTTTTTTTATTTTTTTTTAGGAAAATGACCCATTTTTTAGACAGATCTATTATATATCTGATCAATATATAGACGATCGATTATTGATTATCGATCTAACCTATACATGGACAGATCGATTATCAATCCGATAGATGAGAAAATAGAAGTAGGCCAATTTGCTGATTGGAAACTTGAAGAGGCTTAATAGCCAAATTTTCTTAAATCTCGTAAATCTTAAATTAAAGTTACGTTAAATATATATCAAATGTGATCCTAAATATGCCACGTAGAAAGTTCCAATTAAAAAATAATTTTTAAAAAAATAGTTCACTTTTTTCTTGGTTAGATAAGGTAGTTGATATTTTTGAGCTTGAAAAAAAGATCACTTTTAACCAACAACAACAACAACAATGGCTTCAATTCCCTGTACTACTACTACTTCCATTACTCTAAACTTAACTAATTTTTGTTTATCAAGATCCAATTATTTATGTACCAGAGTAAAATTGAATTCTTGTTTTATTGGTGGTGTTTCAAGAATTGGAAGATGGTGTAAGGCACCTAGTGAGTTAGGACCAAGTTGTGGTTCAAGAACAACATGTTGGTTTAATTTCAGACAGAATGCTGAGACTGCTGGAGTTTATGGGAGTCAAAATCGTGATGATTTTGATAGAGATGATGTTGAACAGGTGAGGGGTTTTCTTGATTTTTTTGTATAAAAGATAGTGTGTCTACGTTCATGATTACTTGTCCACTATTGACGTGACACGCATTTTAAGAAACAGTGATGTACTTGCATTATCGTATTATCTTGTGGTGATTACTGTTATGTTGAACAGGTGAGGTTTTCTTGATTTTTTGTATAAAAGATACTTACTTTGTCGACCTTTACTTGTCCACTATTGACGTGACAGACACTTTATGAAAGTGTATCTTTACTTGTCTACTATTGACGTGACACACACTTTAAGAAAGTGTATCTTTACTTGTCCGCTATTGACGTGACACACACTTTAAGAAAGTCTTTATCTTTACTTGCCCACTGTTGACGTGACACCCAGTGGCGGAGCCAGGATTTTCGTGAGGAGGTTCAAAAGTAAACATATGAACTAGTCGAAGGGGTTCAACCTCTACTGTATATACATAAAAAATAATTTTAATTATGTATAAATAGTAAAAAAAATTGCCGAAGGAGGTTCGGATGAACCCCCTCGGCCAAGTGTAGCTCCGCCCCTGGTGACACCGCGCTTTAAGAAAGTCTATCTTTACTTGTCTACTGTTGACGTGATACACACTTTAAGAAAGTGTGTCTTTCCTTGTCTACTATTGACGTGACGCACACTTTAAGAATGTGTATGTTTACTTGTCCACTATTGACGTGACACACACTTTAAGAAAGTCTGTCTTTACTTGTCTACTATTGACGTGACACATACATTATGAATGTCTTATCTTTAATTGTCCGCTATTGACGTGACACCTATGTTGCTCGGACTCTTCAAAAATATCTACTGATGTGTGTCGGGTACTCCAAATATAGTGTATTTTTTGGAGGATCCAACAAGGGTGTGACAACATTTTTGGAGGATCCGACAAGGGTGTGACTACATTTTTGATGAGTCCGAGCAACATAGTTGTCTACTGTTGACGTGATACTCACTTTAAGAAAGTCTATCTTTACTTGTCTACTATTGACGTGACACACACTTTGAGAACTAGTCTATCTTTTACTTGTCTACTATTGACATGAGACACACTTTAAGAATGTCTTATCTTTACTTGTCTACTGTTGACGTGACACCTATGTTGCTCGGACTCTTCAAGAATATCTACTGATACGTGTCGGATACTCCAAATATAGTGTATTTTTGGAAGATCCATTAATTTATGTACTAGTGTAAAGTTGAATTCTTGTTTTATTGGTGGTGTTTCAAGAATTGGAGGATGGTTTAAGGCACCTAGTGAGTTAGGACCAAGTTGTGGATCAAAAGTCGTGATGATTTTGATAGAGATGATGTTGAACAGGTGGGGGTTTTTCTTGATTTTTTTATTTTTTTTTTTGGAAAAATGATACTGTGTCTACGTTCATCTTTACTTGTCCACTGTTGACGTGACACGCACTTTAAGAAAATCTGTCTTTACTTGTCTGCTATTGACGCGACACACACTTTAAAAAAGTCTGTCTTTACTTGTCTACTATTGACGTGACACACACTTTATTATATCGTCCTTTGAATAAATGATGTACTTGTATTATCGTATTATCTTCTTGTGATTACTGTTCCGATGATTTTGATAGAGATGATGTTGAATAGGTGAGGTTTTCTTGATTTTTTCTATGAATGATACTGTTTTTGTCGACCTTTACTTGTCCACTATTGACGTGACACACACTTTAAGAAAGTCTTATCTTTACTTGTCTACTATTGACATGACACACACTTTAAGAAAGTCTGTCTTTACTTGTCTGCTATTGACGTGACACACACTTTAAGAAAGTCTATTTTTACTTGTCTACTATTGACGTGACACACACTTTATTATATCGTCCTTTGAATAAATGATGTACTTGTATTATCGTATTATCTTCTTGTGATTACTGTTCCGATGATTTTGATAGAGATGATGTTGAACAGGTGAGGTTTTCTTGATTTTTTCTATGAATGATACTGTTTTTGTCGACTTTTACTTGTCCACTATTGACGTGACACGCACTTTAAGAAAGTCTTATCTTTACTTGTCTACTATTGACGTGACACACACTTTAAGAAAGTATGTCTTTACTTGTCTACTATTGACGTGACACCTATGTTGCTCGGACTCTTCAAAAATATCTACTGATGTGTGTCGGGTACTCCAAATATAGTGTATTTTTTGGAGGATCCAACAAGGGGGTGACAACATTTTTGGAGGTTCCGACAAGGGTGTGACAACATTTTTTATGAGTCCGAGCAACATAGTGTGACACACTTTAAGAAAGTTTATCTTTACTTGTCTACTATTGACGTGATACTCACTTTAAGAAAGTTTATCTTTACTTGTCTACTATTGACGTGACACACTTTAAGAAAGTATATTTAACTTGTCTGCTATTGACGTGACACACATTTAAGAACGATAAAAATAGAGGTAATTTACTATATCCATCCTAGAGGAGCCTTGGAGTAACAGGTAAAAGTTGTTGCCATGTGACCAGGAGGTCACGAGCTCAAGCCTTGGAAACAGTCTCCGACAGAAATGTAAGGTAAGGTTGTGTACAATACACCCTTGCGGTGGTGCCCTTCTCCGGACCCTGCGCATAGCGGGAGCTTTAGTGCACCGGGCTATCCTTTTTTTATACTTGGAATAAATGGTGTACTTCTATAATCGTATTATCTTGATGTGATTACTGTTTCGATGATTTTGATAGAGATGATGTTGAGCAGGTGACATTTTCTTGATTTTTCTCTAAATGCTAATCTTGATTGTGTTAAAATTTTAGCATTGAATTTGTTGCTGTTTTTTTTGTGTTTTGGAATTATGGGTTCGAAACTTAGTATTTGTCTGAAAAGTTTAGTAATTTCTATACAACAACAACAACGACATACTCAGTGTAATCCCACAACGTGGGGTCTTAGGAAGGTAAAGGTAGGCATAGGTTACTCCTATCTTGGAGGTAGAGAGGGTGTTTCCGATAGACCCTCGGCTCAAGGTAGTTTAGTAACTTCTATACAACAATAACGACATACCCAGTGTAATCCCACAACATGGGGTTTAAGGAAGGTAGAGGTAGGCAGACGTTACTCCTATCTTGGAGGTAAAGAGGTTGTTTCCGATAGACCCTTGGCTCTAAGGTAGTTTAGTAATTTCTATATAGATAATATACAGACTATGTGCAAGAAATGCTGGATCAGTTAAAGGCTTTATCTGTATGTTGGAGTATAGATGAGTTCGATATTTAAATTTGACGTGTTGAGCTTTTTGTCTTCAATTTGTCTCAGTAATACTGGGTCAGTTTTGCGGTTGTATGTAGGAGATAGTCGAGTTCAAGATTTAAGCTTGATGTGTTCAACCATCAAACATTTTATCTTTTGGAATTGAATGCATTCGACATAGATGATATATATAATCTGTGTTGGAAATGCTGGTTCAGTTGAACCCGTAGCAAACATACTTACATCTGACTCTGTACGTGGGAGTATAGTCGAATTCAAGATTTAGAGACACTGATTCAAGCGCTAGACTGTGGTGGTTTAATTTATATGTCGTTTTCTTTTTCTTTCTTGAGCAAAGTCATGAGCTTTATGAATAACAAACTACATTAGTTACTGAGAAATATATCACGCAACAAACTCTAATCGACAAAACTGTAGTGTGATAACTTACTTCTTTTCGATGATTCAAATGCTATATGTATTATATGTTACTGAATCTAACGAGTTAAATTTTTACTGAATTAAAACAGAAACACCGATCTACATTGTGTAACATTTCAATGTAGAGTGTACGGCTGGTATCTCCGTTGATTACTGTGTATAATCTATGGACCAAATACACGGATAGCCCCTCAAACTTGGCACAAAGTTCTCACCTCAACTTTCCGACTGACCATTTGAACACCTTCACTTGACAGAGATGTGTCTTGTGAACCCACGTATATGAGATGGCAGACACGTGTATGACATTTTGAGCCCGTATGTTTCTCTGAAAGTAATATTTGTTGGTCATCTGTAGGTCAGGAACACGGCTAGTAAGAGGCAAAGGAGTTCAATCAACTTTCTCTTCTACATTGTTTTCAGCATGACTTCTTTGCTACCGTACTTGTTTTACGCCACATGTTTCTTCTATGTTTCTTCACTTGACCCGAGGATTTATAGAAGCAGCCTCTCTGCCTTCACAGTAGGGGAGCCTTGGAGTAACTGGTAAAGTTGCTTCCATGTGATCAGGAGGTCACGGATTCAAGCCTCGGTAACAGCCTCTGACAGAAATGCAAGGTAAGGCTGCGTACAATACACCCTTGTGGTGGGGTTCTTCCCCGGACCCGAGCTTTAGTGCACCAGGCTGCCTGTCTGCCTTCACAGTTCACAAGGAAGGAGTAAGGCTGCGTACACGCCACCCTCCCTTGTGAACGGTTACACTCGGTATGTTATTGTTGTTAACATAAGAAAAATTCCTTCTGCAGTGGTACAATGGGGTTCAGAAGTTACTTTATGTCGCAAATTCAAATCTCAACGTTTATGTTTTGAATCCTCTTATATGAATTCCTGGTTCCGCTACTGCTGTAGATAGTGCCTAATTTTCGCGTTACTTCTTGCAGTACTTCAACTACATGGGCATGCTCGCAGTGGAAGGAACGTATGACAAGATGGAGGCACTTTTGAGCCAAAACATACATCCTGTCGATATATTGCTGCTGCTGGCTTCCACTGAAGGTGACCTGCCAAAAATCGAAGAGCTACTGAGAGCCGGAGCAGATTATACTGTCAAAGATGCAGATGGACGTACTGCTCTTGAAAGGGCTGCTAACGATGACATCAAAAACTTCATCGTTAACTTTAAAGCCCAGAAGGCGTAAGAGTATCAAGTTTTGTTATTAGCATTAGTTTTGTTCATCTTCTTGTTATCGCCGTATTTTTAGATCAACGCTATTTTACCATATGTGTCCTGAGCCGGGGGTCTGTCGGAAATAGCCTCTGTAGTGGTATGGTCAGGAATACACTGGGTTGTTGTTGTTGTTGTTGTTGCCATTTTACCATATGTGAGCTTATGTTATGTATCTGTTTTGGGAGCTTTGCATGCTTCAGAATGTATTTTGTCCAACTACTTATAAAGTTTGCTTTGCTGGTGAAGTATTGGACCATTTCTCGATTTGCGTGTGTCATCCTTGCGCAAGGGTCATGCTAATCTTCCCTGTATCGTTCCAATTTTATCAGATGTCCCCTAAGGGACGTTGGTTAAGTATTGGACCATTTCTCGATTTTTCTCTGTGTCATCCTTGCGTAAGGGTCATGCTAATCTTCTCTGTATCGTTCCAATTTTATCAGATTTCCCTTAAGGGACGCTGGTTAAGTATTGGACCATTTCTCGATTTGCGTGTGCCATCCTTGCGCAAGGATCGTGTTAACCTTCTCTGTATCGTTCCAATTTTATCAGATTTCCCCTAAGGGACGCTGGTTAAGTATTGGACCATTTCTCGATTTGTGTGTGCCATCCTTGCACGAAGGTCATGTTGATCTTCTCTGTATCGTTCCAATTTTATCAGATGTCCCCGAAGGAACGCTGGTTAAGTATTGGATCATTTCTCAATTTGTGTGTGCCATCCTTGCGCAAGGGTCATGCTGATCTTCTCTGTATCGTTCCAATGGTTAAGTATTGGACAATTTCTCGATTTGTGTGCCATCCTTGCGCAAGGGTCATGCTAATCTTCTCTGTATCATTCTAATTTTATCAGACGTCCCCGAAGGGACATTGGTGAAGTATTAGTTTCTTGTTTTCCTATGTTCTTTCATGTATTGTTGCTAACAATATTGTATGTAGTCATAGTTGAAGATGCAAAAACCCAGTCATCATTACTATAAAATTGCTAAGTTCTTACAAACGCCTCGTCAGAAATTGGCTCGTCGATAAGGGACCCACAGAAATTAGCGATTTTTTGATAGTTCATGAATATACCTCATTTCAAGTTAATGAATCGTATCATACTATTTTTTTTTGTCACGAAATATATTTATCGTTTTTCTCCTTCTTTTTTTGCCTTTTTATCATTTTGACAGGTAAAGTTACTGTCATTTGACCAGAAAGTCACGGGTTCAAGCCTTGAAAACAACCTTCAGTAGAAATGCAATGCTGCGTACAATACACCCTTGTGATAGAGCCCTCCCCCGAACCCTGCGCAGAGCGGGGCATATGGAAAGGCAATGAAAGTAACTCTATTTTTCTCAAGTGCAACTCATAACATCAAGGTGAATAAGATCTTCAAATTCATTAAAGGTCCAAGAAGACATTGATGTGTGAGTTACGCGTACATCACGAGATTGTTTAAATCTCGTAGCAGATAAAAGGACAATCCGATGCACTAAAGCTCCCGCTATACACAGTCCGAGAAAAGGCCCAACCACGAGGGTGTATCGTCCCGCAGCCTTACCTTCAGGTTACATGACAACAACTTTACCAAATGAAAGCTTGATATTTAAGTGGAGAAGAGTAAAGGAACAAAACCATGTATCGCCATTTCAAATTGTGGTTTGGTTGTTTTGTCGTAAACGTCTGATATTTAAGTGGAGAAGGGTAGACCGACAAGATCATTATCCGTCAAACGATCAAACTTCAAATCGTGGTCTAGTTCAAAACAACAACAACAACAACATACCCAGTGTATCCCCACAAAGTGGGGTCTACGGAGAGTAAAGTATATGCAGACCATACCACTACCTCAGCTGAAGTAGAGAGGTTGTTTTCGATAGATCGTGGTCTAGTTCGAAAATGAAATAGAAATGATACAAAATCAAAATAAATACATGAGAAATGATAGAAAAGGAGAAATATCCATACTACTTTAGGAAAATGTGAGTGCAAATTCACTAGTTATGTTATCACCTAATCTTCAAATTTTACATAATCCCATTCATAGGAGAACTACTAAGAGCTTATAAACTATCTGAAGCCAAATATGAAAAACTACGAAAGCAATGCCCAAATCTCGAGCAGTGAGCTCGCGCTGGTAAACTTGGCGTAACAAAATCCTGATCGTCTGTGAGTAAAAGCATCCAACATCAAGCCAATCAACGCGAATGACACCTCCATCGAGCATTTTAGCAACTTTCATCCTGCTGAATTCTCGTGAAGTAGCACATACTCTCGGCTGCAAATTTGTCCCATCAACACATTAATGCAAAATGTTCCAGGAGCATTTACGAATAATCTAGGGGTCGTTTGGTAAGAGGGATAAGGATAACTAATCCCGGGATAAATTTAGAAGAGGAGCTTATCCCATGTTTGGTTGGGACAAAATGCATGGGATAACTCATCCCGGGATTAGTTATCCCGATATTGTAATGTTTTTCTTATCCTTCCTTGAGGGTGGGATAACTAATCCCGGGATTACTTGTTTTCCAACCAAACGACCCCTAAATAGGATACAGTCAAATCAGAAGTATCAAGTGAGAAGTCCTTTAGGCGGAAGCGAATGTAAATGAAAGAATATCAGAAAAACAAGCTAATTCAAACTGACATAATCAACTCTCCGATCATGTTTAAGCTGTGGGAGAAATTACATTTATGATAAAATTAGCAATTGGAGTGAATGATGTTGATGGGAATTGAATTAAAAACAAAAACAAAATACAGATTTATTTAAACTATCATAATTTTTAGACAATAAAAATGAAGCGTGTATATAAAAGCAACTGGTAACAGTTCGCGAAAGCAACTTACCTACTATTACCAAACTTCAGGGTATCCTTTTCAAATAGCTCATAGTATCTCTCAGGCTCAATCCGGTTATCCTGCACGCAAGAAAGTGAGGGTCATTGAACCATAAGGAAACCAATCATTACGCAACCTTCTACACGAAGAGACGAGAAATGCAAAGCATGACTCACGTTAATGAAAGTGCCATTAGTACTTCCAAGATCCATTACATAGGGCCTATAGACCCATTAAACAAGCAATTGTCAGTAATGTATATATAGAGAGATATGTCGCAAACTTGTACCAAACAACTGAGCACCACAATCGCACCTTACTTGCTTCGATGAAGTACCATCAGGATTGTCCTTCTCAACTTGCCTATAATCCAAATAACCCCCAAAAAATATATTAAAATCAAATTAACTGTCAAATACTGAAGCTGAATGAATTAGTACTTGAGATTATATTGTACCTGTACTGGAGGACAGCATGTTGCTTGCTGCATGACGGGTGATCCGTGGGGATGTCTGCAACCCTCCTTTCTCTCCCGAAAAGATAACAGCTTTGGCGATGAACATATAGAGGTTCTATAACATAAGGAAAGTACATTAGATAGATCATTTAGCGTCACCATTACATATCCACGAGGATGTAAGATCAGAGAAAAGGACAGTAACCCAATGGAGGGAACTCAGTGATGCCACCATTACAACATTCACACAGAAGTTGATTTCTTTTGTTTTTTATATGCAGACGGACTGAAGGAAGATAAATTTTCGAATCACTGAGAATTGCACCAAATAAATAATACGGAAAAGGGCAAAATATACCCTTCAAGTATTGGAAATGGTCCTAATATACCCTCCTTCCACCCATGGGCTCTAAAATACCCTTGTCATCCACCTATAGGCTCTAATTTAGCCTTTCACTTAACAGAAACCTTTAAAAAAACAATTAGTATTTTCATTTAATACGTGGCAGTTTCTTATTGGTTGGAATTTTCATTAACTAGAAATTTAATAATCCCCAAACCCAACCCGGATCCCACTTAAAATTACCCGACCCAGAGACCCGAATATAACAAAAGAGGGAATCAATTAGACATCCTCTCCTATAGTTGCTAAGTGACCCTATCACGCTCCTATCTAGTTTAAGAAATGTAAGACCTGCCCCCTTCAACTTTAACATGTGGCTATAGAATAGCCAAGCTTTTTATAGTGATATTAAGGACTAAGACATTGGCATCTCCTGAGTTTTTTCTCTACCCTTGTTTCTCAATGAATGGAGAATTGTAAGATCGTGGAAAGTCACGACCTTAGACATATTATAGAATTGGATAAAATGCATGAATCAGTTTACAAAAATAAAAGAAAAGACCTATAAAAGAAAGTCATCAGGGTCATTGGGTCGATTCATCCTCAAAAAGCATACCATTCTATGCGACTCTTAGCAAATACAGGTTTCTGGAAATATACAAACTAAGAGGATTATTTAGCTTGATTAAACTGCTGGGTATCTCAGTCAGTTCTGCCATATCCCATCTGTAAAGGCAAGCAAAAGTCAGATGGGACGTTGAACATGACATAAGCCTACCGCTTGAATTTAGGGCAGTATGTAATGGACGTCATCCATACTTCATGTTTCTACCGATCATATTACAACGAACAAAGACAAATAAGTAGGCAGTCCGCCAAAAAGAAAAAAGGAATGCATGTGTAGCTGGTAGGTGCACAGGATACTATCAATGAGCAGGTTCTCACCACTATATGAGAAAAAATAAAAACACATGTATTCAAATTTTCACGAGTACAATGTGCTAGGAATGAGCAGAGTGACGCTACAATTGGTGAAAGCACATAGAGACGTTTGTTGTACTTTAATATTAGAAGATATACTAAAATAAAATAATAAAAAAAATGGAGCCATGTATCAATTCAAAAGAAACATACATTCTAACGTAAGAACGAATAAATAGAAGGATCCAAAAAATGTACCATTAAGGACTTCACCACCCTTAAAAACATACAAGCGCCATCTTATGTCGGGTTTTCTGGCATCTGGAGGCTCATTGAAGAGTAGTGTTATACCTGACATGAAATAACATACAATGAGAAAAAGGCAGGTATAATACAGAGGTGTATCTCCTTTGTTAGATGACAAACATGAAACAATGCCCTATGTCCTCTCACGTTCGAACATAGAGCAAAATCTCCTATAGTACACAAGTTTTTCATTTTCTATTCAGCCATTTCTCTTTAAGATATCCACAGTGTATGTTAACAGTAAGACCACCTTACCAGTAATATGAAAAATCATTAAACCTTGTTACATTTGTGAGGGAATCAAGCTTGCAAAGTTACAAGCTGATGAAGTCTAGAGCACCCACGTGCTCAAAAGCCTCATGAACTCACTTGATAGAGTTTCATCCATACTGCAAAATCTAGCTCTCAGTTTCATTAATTTGTTGGAAGAAGGCATATACATCAAGATTATGCACGCTCAGTTCCAAAACCGAATTCAAAATCAATCTGTATGGTCTTTCCATACCAGGCAGCAAATAATGATTTTGTGGAATGTAAATGAACTTTACTTATGAAACATAAACAGATTAAATAACTTCCCTTTAGACCAGAACATATCCTCTGAATCCATGAAGCATTAAGTAGGTGGTTACCAGCGGCAATAATAGAATGACGAACTTGAAGATCTTTTATAAGATTACAGAAATAAGTTCCATGGGCAGATTACCCAAAAATCCACTGAAAATTTGAATGTCCTAACTCTCGGCAGAAAATGCATTACAACTTGCAAAAGAAGTGACTGCAACAAGAATGTAAACCCATTCATCAATTTAAAGCCTTAAGCAACTTTAGTTACTAGTCATTACCTCTTACTCTATTAGTTTCTGCTGCAAGCTTTCCAGAGAGCTCAAACGAAGGCTTATCCTGTAATCATACCACCAAAATTATGTTACTACAATCATCTAATGAATTAACTATCAGAAGGCAGTAAGATCCACATATCCGCATAATAACAATCAGTTAAAGTGAGAATAAACACAGATCATCTTCACTCCAACTTCAGGAAGTACACCCTTTTTCTTTGTAATTTAAAACAAAAATAAAGGAAACCATGGGTCTAAATTAATGGAATGAAACTCAAGGTAATTTGGGAAGAAATAATACTTTATTTTTAGCTTCCAAGGCCTCCTCAGCTTCCTTCATTTTAGATAAGGAGTCATCTTCACCATTCCTGCCCAAGCACAATAATACTGTTATTAGCAATTCAAGCTTTATATATTTTTCACAAAAATTTAAATCTATATGCAAGCACATCAGGAGAGCAAACTAGATGTTTACGAATTATAAATCTTTGCACCAAGTAAAAGAGAATCTAAAATTTCAGCAGCAAGCAGCAGCATCCATAAAACAAAATCACACTATTGTCCCGCTAAAAACAGTACTTTAAGGCTTTAAGAAAGTTCAGAATCAATATCTGTATGGGGACATAGAGTAAGGTAACAAATTGAAAGGTCAAATGACTAATGAGCTTATAGAGCTAAGTGCCTAATATATGGTAACATAACCCGTTACGACCATCCATCAGTAGTCCAACAGGATAACACAAGAGGACCTTGAGATTTACTGCCCAAAATTCCACAGTTTAACAGCCTAGTACAAACATTTAAACTCCTATTAACTGAGAATCATGTTAAGCTTCTCACAAAGGACACATTCCAGTATGTATGGAATATGTGTTGCACCATTTACCAGGATTCAAAAGTAAAATTAATCAGAGAATGCAAAATACATGTAAATAAGCAATTGTGATGCTTTATCCTCCAGACCAACCTTGCATGCACACACACTTACAATTAATTTAACCTTTTTTCTATTAAGACAAATGTAATTGTAGTCGAACTAACTCCTTGACAGCAAGTAAAACTATTCATAAGAGGGACTGGAGCAAGTCTAAACCCATCTTGCTCAAACAAGCATGAGAAAGATGGTCATTTACTCCAGAATGTTCAAAATTCATCAAAGCATGAGTTACCTTCCTATGACCTCATCACAGCAAGGAAAAAAAAGCATGATCAGCTAAATATACTAAATAAATAATCTGATGGAGGCATAAGACAGCAACTCACCTGTGTTCACCTCTCCTTGAGTTTGTTGCCTGCAAAACAGAAGCACCCAATAAGAGCTCAACTTTAAAATTTAAGTGAAGTGTAAGCTATGCAAATAGAATGCATTATCAATTAAATGATAAATCTCTCCTGAAGTTGCATAGGGGATCTTTCATGTGTAAGACACCTCGATAAAGTTGTACAGAAATTAGACATGGTGTATTGTTGCAATTCAACAACAACAACAAACCCAGTGTTTTCCCACAAAGTGGGGTCTGGGGAGGGTAAAATGTACGCAGTTCATACCGCTACCTCCGAAGAAGTAGAGAGGTTGTTTCCGATAGACATTGTTGCAATTCAAATCTACAAATGTTCTCTGCTATTTGTTTAGGTGGATAAGCACAGCAATTTTATTTTTTGAAACATCTCATCCAATTTGAATGAACTTGCCTGACCAACAAATTAATAGGACAAAACTATTTTAATTAGTGTTGTTCCATGCAAGGATTTCCGTAAGAATCAAACAGAGAAAAAAGTAAAATCACTGTTTACTTAGGTACTCGAGAAAAAGAAAAAAGGGGACATCAACCATATTTTCTTGCTTTAAATCTTCCATTATTACCCTGCTTACCAGTCAGTCTGGAGAGAAATAAAATGCAAGGAAAACTCAGCAGTGAATTTGTCGAAGGAACAGTTTTAAGTTTTAAGGTTTGTCACAGGCAAATGAAATGCAGACATGGTTTGTTTCATATAAATAAAGGTTACTTAATGTGATCGAATATCACCAGACACCTCAGGATGTGCTCTACTATCAGCTGCTGCAGGTGATCTCGATCTGTGCCGACTTCTATGCTGCCGTTCTGAAGGTGAAGCTGATCGACCATTTCTTGACTTATATGATCCATTATCTATTGAGTCCTTTCCTGATTTTCTCTCTCTCCTTTCACTTTGCATCACTCTGTCAGAATCATTTTCCCTGAGTGTCGCCCTATCGCTAGATCTCCCATGATTTTTTCCAGGCTCCCGCTCCCTCGACTTCTCTTCAGCTTCTCGTTCTGCTCTCCTTAGTCTTTTTGTTCGTGGTGAGGGTGAGCGAGATTCAGGCAACATTCTGTCAGAATCCTTTTCCCTATGTTTAGCCCTATCACTAGATCTCCCGTGGTTCTTCTCAGGCTCCCGCTCCCTCAATTTTTCTTCAGCATCTCGTTCTGCTCTCTTCAGTCTTTTTGTTCGTGGTGAGGGCGAGCGAGGTTCAGGCAACATTCTGTCAGAATCCTTTTCCCTATGTGTAGCCCTATCACTAGATCTCCCATGGTTCTTCTCAGGCTCCCGCTCCCTCGATTTTTCTTCAGCATCTCGTTCTGCTCTCCTCAGTCTTTTTGTTCGTGGTGAGGGTGAGCGAGGTTCAGGAGACTGCAACTTGGCACGTCTAGGAGACCTGGCTCGGCCTGAAGACTTCTCTCCCTGTAACAACTTCAAATCTGGAGACCTTGAGTTAGCTTGTTTGGGAGACCTTACGCAACTTGTGGGTTTCTCTCTGATCGGGGAATGAGATGCAGGGGAGAATGATTTTCTGCGCTTTGGGGATTTATTGCGACTAGAAGGCCTCTCTCGAGCAGGTGAAAGAGGAACAGGAGATCTTGACCTTGCACGTCTTGAAGGCTTCTCTGCTACAGCTGAACTTGCAGCGTGTGAACTCCTTTTATGAGCAGGTGACCTTTCCCTGCGTGAAGGGCTCCTCCTGCGAGGAGATCCACGGCCCCTGGCAGGTGATCTAGAGTCACTGCGCCCCATTTTAGAGGTCGAATGAGCATATGAATCTTCTGAGACAAAAACAAAAAAAATATAGGATTAATTCTGCAGAAAGACCCATAAGAGAAATCAAATTGAAATTATTTGACAACAAGTACAATATCCATCACTCTTTTACACACCCTATCCATTTCAAGCAATTAAACAACAAAAAAGAATACTTCTTTAACAGTACTTAAGTTTTTGAAAGAACTAACACACATACACAAATTACATTTAGCGCAATATGCTTTCATATCCTGACAAATATAATAATCCATTTGTTTTGATTTACATGATACTGTTCATACTCTATGTGACTTTCACTACTTTTCAAGCTTCAATTTTTATATTTTGATGCAACCTCTTCCGTAACAAAATAGGTTACACCGTTATTCTAATAAGTTCTTCTACAACCACTTGATAAAACAGCACAACACGCCCAGTGTAATCCCACAAGTGGAGTCAAGGGAGGGTAGGATGCATGCAGACCATTATACTGATGAGTTCTTCTACAACCACTTGATAAAACAACAACAACATGCCCAATGTAATCCCACAAGTGGAGTCAGGGGAGGGTAGGATGTACATGGATCGTTATTCTAATGAGTTCTTCCACAACCACTAGATAAAACAACAGCAACAACATGCCTAATGTAATCCCACAAGTGGAGTCGGAGTAGGGTAGAATGTACGCAAAACCTTACCCCTACCTTTTGGGTAAAGAGATTATTTCTGATACTCTCTCAGCTCAAATGAGCTTAACCACTTGAAAAACAACAAGAAGACGTGCCCAGTGTAATCCCACACGTGGGATTTGGGGAGAATAGGACGTAGGCAGACTTCAACACTACCTTTTGGGTAGAGAGGTTGTTTCCACCAGAAATTCAGCTCAAAGATACTTAACCACTTGATAAAACAACATGCCCAGTAGTAGAGAGGTTATTTCCACCAGAAACTCAGCTCAAAGGAGCTTAACCACTTGATAAAACAACAACAACAAAATGCCTTGTAGATTAGAGAGGTTGCTTTTGATATAAACTCAGCTCAAAAAAGCTTGACCACTTGATAAAACAACAACAACATGCCCAAGTAGGGTCTGGGGGGAGTAGAATGCATGGTGACCTTACACTAAATTTTTGGGTAAAGAGGTTGTTCTCGATAGACCCTCGAGGCCTCAACTCAAAGGAGCTTAACCACTAAATAAAAACAACAACATATTCAGCTCTACCTTTTGGGTGGAGTTGTTGCTTTCGATAGAAATTCAGCTCAAAGTAGCCGAACCACTTGATAAAACAACAACGTATTCAACATAATCACACAAGTCGGGCCTAGGAAGGGTATAATGTACACAAACCTTACCCCTACCTTTGTAGAGTAGAGAGGCCATTTCCAACAGACCTCGACTCAAAGAACATTATCCATTTAATAAAACAGTAACACCACATTAATTTAGACGTAATTCCACATATTAACCTTGTTTCCGATAGACCCTTAGCTCAAAGGAGCTCAACCACTTGATGAAACAACCGCAACAACAGCATGTCCCATGTAATACCACGGGTGGGAAAAATAGGGAGGTTTCCAATAGACCCTCAGCTCCTTCTCAACTCAAATGACATTAACCACTTAAAAAAAAAAAAAAAACTCATTAACTTAAACTTAATTCCACACATTAACCTTGCTCTTTCTAGTTAACAAACTCAAACCTAACAACTCCAACAATAAGTAAAAAGGGCAGCCGGGTGAACTAAAGATCCCGCTATGCGCAGGGTCTAGGAGAGGGTCCCACCACAAGGGTGTATTGTACGCAGTCTTAACTCGCATTTCTGCAAGAGGCTGTTTCCAAGACTTGAACTCGCGACTTCCTAGTCACATGGCAACAACTTTAACAGTTACTCTAAGGCTCCCCTTCACGCAATTACACTAGTAAAGGGCAGCCCGGTGCACTAAAGCTCCCACTATGCGCAGTTTTCGAGAAAGGGTCTCACAACAAGGGTGTATTGTACGCAGTCTTACCTTGCATTTCTGCAAGAGGCTATTTTCAAAACTTGAACCCGTGACCTCCTGGTCACATGACTGCAACTTTAACAATTACTCCAAGGCTCCCCTTCACGCTATTACTATTAAAAGGCAGCTGGGTGTACTAAAGCTCCCACTATGTGCAGTTTTCGAAGAAGGTCCCACCACAAGGGTGTATTTTATGCAACCTTACACCTTGCATTTCTGCCGGAGGCTGTTTCCAAGGCTTGAACCCGTGAACTCTAATCATACCACAACTTTACCAGTTACTCCAAGGCTCCCCTTCAACACTAACTAAATATACCAAATTACACGCAACGCTACACAGTACACAACATTTACTACTCCAAACAAAAACACATTTTGCAAATTCAACCAACAAAAACTAACCTTCAAAAAATCTCTCTAATTAGCTTTAAAAACTTTACCTTAAGTATCCTTCAATTACAAATAATTAAACCAAAAAAAAAAAAACGCAAAAAAAATAGGAAAAAAATTGCATCGAATATAAAAAATCGAAGTTATAATAAATTTGTGTTAATTAAAGTTTTACCTAAAGTTGAAGAGGATTAGGGTTTGCCGCGCATTGGGAAATTGGAAGAAACAGAGAAACTGAGTAAAAGGGATAGTGATGAATGAGAGTTTCGGATCTTTTGGGTTTATTTGGGCCTGGATTTGTAATGGGCTTATGGGCCTGTTTCTTAAGAAAAACATGTTGGGCTTCTAACAGTTTGGATATAGAAAAAAATGTTGGGCAAACAATATAAATCCCGATAGTTTGGAGCTTAATTATAGAAAATCCCGATATTTTGCATAATTGCTGAAAATCTCAATTTTGTATCTATCGAGATACATAATTAGCTCCAAATACATTTAATAAAGATACTTTGGGGTTTGCCGCGCATTGGGAATTGCATCGGGATGTATCGGGAGCTAATTATGTATCTCGACAGACCCAAAATTGAATTTTTCAGTAATTATGCAAAATATCGGGATTTTCTTTAATTAAGATCCATAGTGTCGGGATTTATGTTGTTTTTCTGTATGTTTATTGTTAGAACTTGAGTCGGGTATTTTGGAAACAGTTTCTTTGTCTCGATGCGGTAGTGGTAAGGTCTGTGTATACTCTACCCTCCTTGGACCCTACTTGTAAGATTATATTGGGTATGTTGTTGTTATTGTTGTATTCGGAACTTAGAAGAATTTTACACAATTCAATAAAGAGGAAATTTCGTAAATAAAGTTTCAAATAGCGTTGAATGAGAGTTTCGGATCTTCGTTTTTTTTTTTAACAAAGATATATGTTTAATTGTTAGAACTTAAGTCTGAGTCTTTCGAAAATAATCTCTTTATCTCGACGAAATAGTGGTAGCGTCTGCGTACACTCTACCCTCCTCACACACCCTCGTAGGAATTCTAGTTGACAAAAGATAGTGATGAATGAGAGTTTCGGATCTTCGGGGTTTATTTGGATTGTATTGTAGTGGACTTATGGTCCAGTTTCTACAGAAAATACGTTGGAATTCTAACAAGTTCGGATTCAATAAATAGAAGTTTTTGGGCTCGTTTGTCCATGAAAATTGTAAAATTTGAAAAAAATAGTTTTTGTGTTCGAAGTGAAAGTGATATTTAAAGTTAGAGTTATGTTTGGCCATAATACAAAATAAAGATGTTTTTTTGTGAGATTTTGCTATATTTCAAAACGTATCATAATTCACGTAGATTGCACGGGAACACTTTATCACATGTTCATGCGTTCAAATGTTCACGTGTTCAATTGAAATGAGTCATAGATTAAGTGTTTAATTAAAATTTACTCACAAATTTAAGAAACCGTCGATGTATCAAATTAAGTAAGCTGTCAATAGTAGTATGTGGTCTTAAATAACGAGTTGAAGCTGTAAATTACAGTAAGCAAATAAATATTCCTACTTGTACAAAATCTTTTTTCTTATATACCCCAACCCAATACTAACAACTTTAGTAAGTATATCAACTGATATGAGATATTTATTTTTAATAAGATGATCAACTAAAATAAAACGAAGAGAGTATCCAATCAAAATCAGCCACGTATTTACAAAATTTCACATTTGTCCTCCCCACCACCTCTATATAAAACACAAAAATAGCAAAATCCAAATGAACAGACAGCACAAACAAATCTAAAAGTCTAACCAACATCCAATCAAAATCAGCCACGTATACAAAAAATTCCATTTTTGTCCTCTCTGCCACCTCTATATAAAACACCAAAAATCCAACTTTATTCTCTCACTTTTTAAAAAATAAAAATAAAAATCAATTTTCATCCAAACATGGCTTTCTCCTCCACCGTATCTCCCAAACATCACCGTCTCTCTTCCGGCGGCGGCGGCGGCTCCGCCTTACCTAACAATTTCCAAATACCTCTAAAACTCAACAAAATTACACTTTTGCCATCCTCTTTAAAGCCTCCGTCTTCTATTACTTGTGTTCTTACGGAAAAACAATCAATGGCGGCGGCTGAACCGGTGCCGGTTCATCAACGGCCCGATTCGTTTGGACGGTTCGGTAAATTTGGCGGGAAATATGTGCCGGAAACGCTAATGCACGCGCTTCACGAGCTTGAAATTGCTTTCAATTCACTCGCTAACGATGAAGCTTTTCAGGTTAGCTCGCTGATGAATTATTAGTTTTTTTTTTGTGTAAGTTTTTGAATTTGTGATTCGATTTGAAAAATGATGATAGTTCAGGTAGGAAAAATGAACGTTTAATAATTTAGATAGGAAAAATGGGCGTTTAATAGTTCAGGTAGGAAAATCGAACATTTAATAGTTTATAGTTCAGGTAGGAAAAGCGAACGTTTAATAGTTCGGGTAGGAGAAAAAAACGAACGTCTAATTGTTCAGGTAGGAAAAACGGACATTTAATAGTTCAGGTAGAATGTCGTAAAGGTTTGTTTTTGTTTTAATTTGTGTTATTGGTGATTCGATTTGAAAAGTGATGGTAGTTTAGGTAGGAAAAGTGAACATTTTATAGTTCGGGTAGGAAATCACAAGGTATGTTTTTGTTTTAATTTGCATTATTGGTGATTCGATTTGAAAAGTGGTTATAGTTTAGGTAGGAAAAATGAACATTTAATTGTTCAGTAGGAGAAGTGAATATTTGATAATTCGGGTAGGAAACTTGCAAAGGTGTGTTTTTGACCATTAAAAAGGGAACCTCGGTTCACAAAAGCCCTCCCTATGCGCGGGATCCACGAATTACCTGCAATTTTGCAAGAGGCTGTTTCAACGGCTTGGATCCGTGACCTCATGGTCGCACGACAACAACTTTACCAGTTACTCCAAGGTTCCCCTTCATGTTTTTGACCGATGAACTTTGTTTAACTTCCATAAGTTATCAAATTGATGATTCAATTGTGTTTGCTTTATAAGCCAAATTGTTTAGTAGTATTGAAATGTGGACTTTTAGGTTCTAACAGAAGATTTTATTAGATTGTATTGATTTTCCGGTTTGCATAAGTTTCCAAATTGGTGATTTGATTTCATTTGATCTTTGTTTCAATTTGCATAAGTTTTTCAAATTGATGATTGAATTTTCTTTGCATTACAAGTCAAATTGTGTAGTAGTATTGTAATGTGGACTTTTAGGTTTCAGATGAAGATTAAATAGGTAGGTATTGACTTTTAGGTTTCAGTGGAAGATTAAATAGGTGGGTTGGAGGATTTTGTGAAATGTTGACTTCTATTTTGTTTGCTGATGAACTATAAATGGCATTGAATAAAAATCATCCACGTTTTTCACAAAATCCCCAACCCACCTATTTAAACTTTGCCTTTTCTTTCCCTTCAAAAGACAAAAACAAAAACTAAAATTCAATTTTCTTTTGTTCTCTGTTTTATTTGAAAATATTCATCCAAGCATGGCCTTCTCTTCCATCGTATCTCTCGAACATTGCCGCTTCTCTTCTGCCTCCTCCAAATCCTAATGCACGCTCTTGATGGGCTCGAAATAGCTTTTAATTCACTAGCTACCAATGAAGCTTTTCAGATTCTCGCCGATGAACTAATACTCCCTCTATCCCAATTTATATGATGTAGTTTAACTGGACACGGAGTTTAAGAAATATGAAAATACTTTTTGATATTTGTGGTATAAAATAAGTCATGTGACTATAAGTCATCTCATTAAGGGTGAAATTTACTTTTTAAAGGTAAATTGTTCCTATTGTTGAGTGTGTTAACAAAGTATTACATTGGTTGCTAAAAAGAAAAATAAGCTACATATAAGCTGTAAGGATTCTTTTTATGGTGTCAATCCTTTTGGGAAAACCATGCGTGCTTGACCCAATGCGGACAATATCATCACCATGTTAAAGTATCTCCGGGGATGGTTTATCCCAACAACTATCAGGACCGATAACCGATAACCGGGGCAATGGGTACTGTATATTCCTCTTAAACTTTTAGTTCATCGAGTGATCAACCTTGACTAACAAAGTAAGCCGGTAATGTATAGTATAGTATATGTCTTTTTACCTCTTGAATAAATGGACCCAAGTAAGACTGAGCACTCAACTTGCGATTGCAATTTCTTTTCTTCAATAATTTGTTGCCCTGAACTGGTATTTTAATATGGTGAGCTCGAAAGAGAGTTATTCTGCTGGGGCAAGAGAAGCTTCCCAAACATAGTACACTATGTATCAGATCACAGGAGTGGAACCTTTGTTGGACTCAGAGAACAGTTAAAGTCTTCTGAAAATGCAATTTTAGCTATGACCTTTTCATTTTGTTAGCACCTTTCTTTTGTTCTTTTTGTTTTTGAGGCTCGTGATGTCCCTTTTAGAGTGTCTAAATCTTTTAACTTATTTATGCTTTCTGCAGAAAGAGCTAGATGGAATATTAAGAGATTATGTTGGCAGAGAGAGCCCTCTTTATTTTGCAGAGCGACTTACCGAGCACTACAAACGTCCAGATGGTGAAGGGCCACTGATCTACCTGAAAAGGGAAGATCTTAACCACACTGGTGCCCACAAAATCAATAATGCCGTCGCCCAAGCTTTGCTTGCCAAGCGGTTGGGCAAGAAACGCATCATTGCTGAGACAGGTGCAGGTCAGCATGGTGTTGCCACCGCTACTGTTTGTGCTCGTTTTGGTTTGGAATGCGTTATCTATATGGGTGCCCAAGATATGGAGAGACAAGCACTAAACGTCTTCAGAATGCGTCTACTTGGAGCTGAGGTTTGTCTCCTACATTATGAGTTATGTGATTGTTCTTAGCTTGCTTAATTGATAACTTCTATATGCTCACTTAGATGCTTTTTCTCTATACATACATATGTGTGTGTATCCTAAATTGAATGGCAACCTTTCTTGTTTTAGTCAGTCATGTTCATTCCTCTCATAAAAAGTAGTTTTCTAACATATTATATACTACTTATAAAATAGAATGAAAAAGAAAGCCAGAAGGGATATTGTTTGTTCATTCAGAAGCTATACTCTTATATTTTCTTGAGAAGAAAAGGAAGGGTCTGACATCTTATCTCAACGAATATAAAACAATTCGATTTTACAGCTCTTCTAATCAATAACCGTGTAAATTGAATTCGGAAATTCAATTTGCTTTGAAGGGAGTAAGTTTTTTGCTGTACTCGATGCTTATTGCAGTTCTGATGTGGTAAATGCACTCCATAGTTTCAGTGACCAAGAGCTTAAGTTCCTAATATTGTTAACTATGAATCCCGAGTTTGATGTAGAGCATCTCATGTGGGTCTAACTATATAATAAGGAGATGGAGTCGTTTTTAAAATCCACGAAAGAGTCTAACAGACACAAATGCAAGGAAGAAGTCTACCTGGAAATTGCATTCTGCAACACTTGTGTAATCCCAAGTGCATTAACTTACAGTCTCAATAAAAATAAAAAGAAGTATTTTGTTAGATGGTTACTTTGGCTTCATTTTCTTCCTCTTCGGCACACATCAAATTGCTAACTATGGCTTATCTATTTAACCATGATGATCGGAGTCTCAAAGAGTATCAGACCATTTTTTATAATTTGATAAAAGAAGTATTGAACCATCTTTTTCTCTGTAGTTGCTAGCATTCTTGACTTCATTTTCCATAATTTGCATGCAGGTTAGAGCAGTCCACTCTGGGACTGCTACCCTCAAGGATGCCACTTCAGAGGCTATAAGGGATTGGGTTACAAATGTTGAGACAACTCATTACATACTTGGATCTGTCGCAGGCCCACATCCGTACCCCATGATGGTAAGAGAGTTCCATGCGGTGATTGGTAAAGAAACAAGGAAGCAAGCATTGGAAAAATGGGGTGGGAAACCAGACGTGCTTGTTGCATGTGTTGGTGGAGGATCAAATGCTATAGGACTATTCCATGAGTTTGTTGATGATAAAGATGTTCGGTTGATTGGGGTAGAAGCTGCCGGTTTTGGTATAGATAGTGGAAAACATGCTGCAACTCTGACAAAGGGAGAGGTGGGAGTACTGCACGGAGCCATGAGCTATCTGCTGCAAGATGAAGACGGACAGATAGTTGAGCCCCATTCTATCAGTGCCGGGTAATAACTTCTTTCTTTGGTCATGAAGGTGCTTTAGCAGGTCGTTATCCTTGCATTTACTCACCGGTCCATTTTCATTTTTCTTTTCTTCTCCTCCTTATCGCTTACCAGATTGGATTACCCTGGAGTTGGGCCAGAGCACAGCTTTTTGAAAGACTTGGGACGAGCAGAGTATTATAGCATTACCGATGAAGAGGCTTTAGAAGGTGACTGTTGACTTCTCTACTATTTCCTGATTCTAATATTGGTTTTTACTTCAGTTCCATTTGAACTCACTCTTTAATAGCGTTCATCTGAGAATGAAGTCAAAATAACATAAAATGGCTTGGACTTCGTGTAGCCTAATATTGTTTGGACCCTCCAAAATGTTGTTATCCATAGGTTGCAGTTGGATAACACCTGACAGCATTTTGAGGAGTCCAAGCGACGTAGTTTTCATTATTGCATCTTCCTGTAATAGTACATAGACGTGCCCTTTAACTTGGCTTCAACTTTCATCTATGCCCTCCAACTTTGGGCGTGCACAAGTAGACACTTAAACTTGTATAGAGTTGAACAAGTAGACATATGCGTCCTATGTGGCATCCTACGTGGCCGATTCATGTCCTATGCCACATAGGGCGCATGTGTCTACTTGTTCTACTTTGTACAAGTTTAAGTGTCTACTTGTGCACGCCCAAAGTTGGAGGTCATAGATGTGAACTAAGGCTATGTTAGAGGGCATATGCTTATGTATTATGCCTTTAAAGTTTCATTAACGTTCTCTTCCCTGTGTCGATCATCGTTTTTGCAGCCTTCAAGCGATTGTCTCGGTTAGAGGGCATTATACCTGCACTCGAAACATCTCATGCATTGGCTTACTTGGAGAAGTTATGTCCTACCCTACCCCATGGAACTAGGGTGGTTCTCAACTGCAGTGGCAGAGGAGATAAAGATGTTCAAACAGCTATCAAGTATTTGAAGGTTTAATTGGAATCCCCTTTAGGTGGAGATTCATTTTGTACTTTAGAAAACTGAATGAAACAAGTCTGTTGTATTAGTTAAAAAAAGAAAAAGAAAAATGTTTTTCTGATGAATAATATATTTGTTTTAGAATATGAACAAAACTCTTGCTATAGAGTTATTCAATATTTGTCTATTGATTTTCAGACTCATTTGTAAAATTTCTATTTGTTGTATACAAATTGAACTCTATATGGTATACAATTGTTGTGCAAATTCAAGAACCAAAACTTTAATGGTAATTGTTATAAATTAATGCCACGTGTTTGAGTCGTGAAATTAGCCACCGATGTCTCATTGTGTAGGCTGTCTACATTATACTCTTAATACGTGTTAAACTTTTTTAGAGCCTGTGCGAATGCAGAGTAATTAAAGCATTGGGTTGTCGTTTAATTTCTCTGTGTGAATCGACAAGGATCATTTTGTAGGGCTAAATATTCGTGGGTCATGTGATATAGTCCCCCGAAAACAATGTAGTACCATGGAATTAGCCAAGGATGCTATGTATATGTTATCGCGTTTGAGTTGTGAAATTAGCCATTGATACAACATCGTGTAGGTTGTCTACATTACATTCTTTAACATACCTTTTTCAGAGCCCGCGTGAATACGGAGTACTTAATACATCGGACTGTCGTTTAATTTCTATGTGAATCACCAAGGCAGGGCTAAATATTCGTGGATCATGTGATATTGTACTCCGAAAACAATGAAAGAACTCTAATACCATAAAATAACGATTCATAATTTTTAAAATATAATAATCTAATGTTAAAATTTTTAAAATGCTGAACCCATCGAGTTAAATGTTGAATTGGTCTTTGAATTGAAGTAGAGCTACCTATATATATTAATTTAATACAATACTTATTTTTCATATATTATCTAGTTCACATTTTTCCAATTTCCAAAAAAAATAAATTCCGAAACACCTTTTCTTTTTCTAATTACAAGCAATTAAAAAAAAATTACTTTATTTCTTCATTTCAATTACGGTCAAAACAATTTAAATTTCACTGCCAATAATTTGACTATGAATTTTCATTTTTTTTAAAAGTAAAATTTTATATATTTGAAAATTAAGTAGGCATTTGATAAAAAATTATTTCACTTTAGTGAAAAAAGTAAAAAAATAATATTGTTGAGATATAAGAATTATTTCACTAAGTTTATTTTTGAAAAAGTGAAAACAAGTTTTTCTTTTCGACTCCTGTTTACCAAACACAACTTCAACCTCAACTCTAATTATTATTTTCATAGCCAAACGAAAGTTAAGTAAAAAAAAACCAACATGACTTGTAGTGCAGTGAATGAGGCTGCTTCACACTTAACCAGAGGTGGAGGATTTCCTGTACAGAGAAAATTCTGTTGGGAGCACAGAAACAAAAAAAAAAGAAGTAAAAACATATTATAAATCATAATAATTAATAAATACAGGTTGAGGTTTCGACCTGAGAATGGAGAAAAACTCTATTGGGAGTGCTGCCCCTGCAACGCGCGATTCGGATTAGACACCGGATGGGAAAGAAAAAAAAGTAAAAAATAATATAAATCATAATAATTAATAAATATAGGTCTTCGACCCTGGGTATGACGAAAACTCTATTGGAAGCGCTGCCACCTTAATGGGCCCTGTAACACGCGATCCGGCAACACGCGATCCGAATTAATCGAGGTTTTAATGCGGGCACCGGACACCGATGGGAAACAAAAAAAAAGTAAAAAAATATTATAAATCATTATAATTAGTAAATTAGAATATTTAAAAAATATATAAAAGCAAAGAGGCGAAGGAGGAAGACTTATTAATTAAAAATGGAAAAACAGTAGTAATTATCAGTAGAAAAATTGATGCTACTTGTTGTTGTTCTATAAAATGGGCATGATGGGAGAAGAGAAATACAAAGCGTTCGATTATCATATAAGATCGTTATCATCGAGTGCTAGAGATTCCAATTTCGCTAATGATCCTTCTCTCCTCAACTCCGTAAGTTTTTTTTTTTTTCTTTTTCTTTTTGAGTAGTAGAGAAGTTGAATTGTTGATTGTGGTGTATCTGTGTTGTTCATTTTTGCAAGTCAAAAATACACCTAAATTATCTCAATTTTTTTTGAATTTCATACGTAGAATTATCAGGTGTGCGAGTTTTCTAGCTGAAAAGGAACACTTGATAGTTAAGGTGTTGATAAGTAGTTGGCGATAGTTCAGGTACGAAACTCGCGCACCTGATAGTTCAGGTACGAAACTCGCGCACCTGATAGTTCAGGTAGGAAACTCGCGCACCTGATAGTTCAGGTACCAAAGTCGCGCACCTGATAGTTCAGGTACCAAACTCGCGCACCTGATAGTTCAGGTAGGAAACTCGCGCACCTGATACTTCAGGTAGGAAACTCGCGCACCTGATAGTTCAGGTACGAAAGTCGTGCACCTGATAGTTTAGGTACGAAACTCGCGCACCTGATAGTTCAGGTACGAAACTCGCGCACCTGATAGTTCAGGTACCAAACTCGCGCACCTGATAGTTCAGGTACCAAAGTCGCGCACCTGATAGTTCAGGTACCAAAGTCGCGCACCTGATAGTTCAGGTAGGAAACTCGTGCACCTGATAGTTCAGGTACCAAAGTCGCGCACCTGATAGTTCAGGTACAAAACTCGCGCACCTGATAGTTCAGGTACAAAACTCGTGCACCTGATAGTTCAGGTAGGAAACTCGTGCACCTGATAGTTTAGGTATGGAACTTGAAAAGTTTTAGATATTTTTGGTGTGTTTTTGATCATTAATTCCATTAGTTATGTAGATATGAGAAATCAGAAGATTGTTGACATAGACCATAGCTCGAAAAGTGTCCGTTTTTTTGGGTTTCACACATAGAATTATCAAGTGTGCGAGTTCTCTAGCTGAAAAGGTACACTTGATAGTTAAGGTGTTGATAAGTAGTTGGTGATAGTTCAGGTAGGAAATTCGTGCACCTGATAGTTCAGGTACAAAACCCGTCCACCTGATAGTTTAGGTACAAAAGTCGTGCACCTAATAGTTTAGGTATGGAACTCGAAAAGTTTGAGATATTTTTGGTGTGTTTTTGATCATTAATTCTATGAGTTATGTAGAAATGAGAAATCAGATGATTTGAGGTGTATAGCATTTGGATTGTTGACTGTGTTGTTTAGTTTTCAGCTAAAAAATCTTTGTGATTTAGACGGAAGGAAAAAAATACACCTAAATATCTCGGTTTTTCGAGTTTCATACGTGAATTATAAGGTGTGCGAGTTCTGTAGCTGAAATGTCACCAAATAATTATGAAAAAACATCTCAACTATCAGTTGTTCCCTGAAAGGAACACTTGATAGTTGGTGGTAGTTCAGGTAGGAAACTCGTGCACTTGATAGTTCAGGTATGGAACTCAAAAATTTTGAGATATTTTAGGTGTGTTTTTGATCATTAATTCTATTAGTTATGTAGATATGAGAAATCAGAAGATTGTTGACGTAGATCATAACTCGAAAAGTGTCCGTTTTTTGGGTTTCATACATAGAATTATCAAGTGTGCGAGTTCTCTAGCTGAAATGTCACCAAATAATTGTGAAAATACACCTCAACTATTGGTTGTTCCCTGAAAAGGAACACTTGATAGTTAAGGTGTTGATAAATAGTTGGTGGTAGTTCAGGTAGGAAACTTGTGCACCTGATAGTTTAGGTATGGAACTCGAAAAATTTGAGATAATTTAGGTGTGTTTTTGATCATTAATTCTATGAGTTATGTAGAAATGAGAAATCAGGATATTAACTTATTTGGATTTGAGGTGTATAGCATTTGGATTGTTGATTGTGTTGTTCATTTTCAGCTCAAAAATAAAAAACACACCTAAAGTATTTTGATTTTTCGAGTTTGAGTTAATAACACACCAAAAGTATCCATTTTTTGTGTGTAACTATTGCTAGCTATTTAAAAAACATACCTTTACTATCAATTGTTCACTTTTCCTACCTAAAATATCACCATTGTTCTGTTAGGAGGATTGAGCAATTGATAGTTGAGTTTTGTTTTGATAAATAGTTGGTGATGTTCAAGTATATAGCCAATATTAACTTATTGAGGCATAGCAGTTGATTATGATTGTGTTGGTAATTTTCAAGTGAAAAATCAGAAGAATGTTGATATAAATGATTTATGTAGCCAATATTAACTCATTGAGGTGTAGCTGTTGAATAGTTGATTCTGTTGTTTATTTCCAGGTCAAAATTCTTTGTGATTTATGTAGAAATGAGAAATTAGAAGAATTTAGAAGATCGTTGATATAGATGATTTATATAGCAAGTATTAACTTGTTATGGAATTGAGGTGTAGCCATTGAATTGTTGATTGTGTTGTTCATTTTCAGGTCGAATGTCTTTGCAATTTAGAGTGAATGGTCAAAAACACACCTAAAGTATTCCATTTTTTCGAGTTTAATACTTGAAGTATCAGGGGTGCGAGTTTCCTAGTTGAACTATCACCAACTATTTATCAACACCTTAACTATCAATTGTTCATTTTTCCTACTTGAAAGAAGTCATTCAAGTAGGAAAAGGGAATAAGTGATTGTTGAGGTGTGTTTTGATAACTAGCTGGTGATCGTTCATGTAGGAAATTCACATACTTGATTGCTTAGATATTTCAGATAGTTCATGTAGGACATTTACGTACTTGCTTGCTTAGGTGTGAAACTCCAAAAATCAAAATACTTTTGGTGTGTTTTTGATCATTAACTATGTGATTTTGTGGAAGTGAGAATTGAGAAGATTGTTGATATGGATGATATTATAAACTTGATATTAACTTATTTGGTATTGAGGTGTTTAGCTGGTGAATTGTTGATTGTATTATTCATTATCAGATCCAAAGTCTTTGTGATTTATGTAGATTGTTGATATAGATGACTTATTTAGGCAATATTAGCTCATTGAGGTGTAGTAGTTGATTGTCGATTGTGTTGTCATTTTCAGGTTCAAAAGTCTGTGATTTATGTAGATTTGAGGAATTAGAGGATTGTTGATATAGATGATTTATATAGCCAATATTAGCGCATTGAGGTGTAGCAGTTGAAATGTTGATTGTGTTGTCCATTTTCAGGTCAAAAGTCTTTGCGATTTATGTAGAAGTGAGAAATCAGAAGATTTGATTGCTAGAGTTTATCCTCATCTGAATAGGATATTTCAGCGATGTCTTTCTTCAACTTCGCAGTCTCAAACCTCCAATGGCCTTCTTCTATTGGTACTCTTTCCCATGCTATTTCAACTGAGCTTCTAGCTGCTTTTTGTATTGTAATAAGTTGAAATTGCTAGAACTTCAGAAATTTCTTAAAATATTGATTATCAGATACTTGTTACTGGAGGAAGAATGTGTAATTTCTCTTTTCTTACTGCTTGTTCAAACTAAATAGTTTAGTTTCCCGGAATTAATCATGCACAACTTTGGTGGAGATTACAATAGCAAGAGAATGAGAGAGATAATCAGATACTTGTTTCTGTAGGAAGACTGTAAAATTTCTCTTGTATTATAGCTTGTTTAGATCAAATAATTTAGTTTACCGGAAAGAGACAGTTAATTATGCAAAATTTCTGTGTAGCTCACTGTAGCAAGACAACGAGAGATTAAAAACAACAAGTGTTACTTTTATCTAATGTAATAACTGTGTCACGAGCAACCTCGGAGTTAAAAAAAAAGTCTTTTCAGATAGTTCTGAAAAGGTTCTGGAATCTGAGTCTTGGCCGGTAGAAATATTTCAGTTAGATTTTAACTTCTCGTGCACTAGCTTTATCTGTGGTGAAGGAGGATCTGTGGTACACTCGATAGATACTCATGTATACATGTATCTGCATACACCTTTGTTTGCACACTTGGACATAAACCTTTGGTTGGAATTAAAGGGCACACCAATATGTTCTAGAGAATTTCTGAACTGTCTATAGTGAACTTCATTTATGTGAACTGCTTCTTCCACACTTCTTTGAGGAAGTCATGTTAATGGCTTTGAATTTACCTCGTATTCTGATAGAATATTAATATTCAGGCCACTTTATGGCTGTATTTTCCAAATTAAGCATTTATTCCCCTATTGTATTTTTTTCCCTACTAGGGTCTAGGACAAGGTATATGTTAATTCTGAAGATGTCTTTTTTCATTGTTATATAGGCTATACTTCAGTTTTTTCTCGACTTTGGAGATGTGGTCCTGCATGATGCTGATCCTAATCTTCGGACCTTTTTTAAGTCATGCTTGAGCTGGTAGGGAGAATATCGTTCCTTTTCTTTGTTAAAAGTTTGAAGATATTTATTTGAGCCAAACTTTTCATAAATGTGGTAATATGTTATAAGAATGCAATTGGAAGTTCCTTTTTTTTTTTTTTTGATGTAGTAGATTTTGTTTATTTTTATTGTGCCAGACATAAAGTAATTAAATCCTCAACTTCATGGATTTGTTAAGCAATTCCTTATGCTTTTTGCAGTGAGTTTGCAGACCCTATTGTTGCAGAAGCAACCCTTGACTTCCTGAATGCAAACAAGAAAAAACTTTCAAGTTCGTTTCCTACTTTGCTTCCCCAGGTAAATATTCAAGTTAAATTGCTGTTAATTAATTCTAATTAATGGGATTGGGGGGGGGGGGGAGGGGGGTATAATTCTCAAGACATCAATTGTAACAAGGAGTGGAATAGCATCTTTGAAAGAGTGCAAATTTGATATCTTTATGTGGTACTGTAATTTCTTTTGTCTGGATATAGTGCAGGTGAAGTAAATATCCTCTCCCCTCTCCTTTATTTCTGTATTTAGTTCTGATAAAAAATGTAATAGTAACCGATGTAACTGTTCAACATCCCTTTGCTCAGACTCTTCAGTAATGTCAAGGGGTATGTGTCGTATCCTCCAAAACTAATGCCATTTTGGAGCATCCAACATGGGCACGACAACATTTTTGGAGAGTCTGAGCAACATAGATGCGCATACTAGATAGGATTACTACCCTACTATCCTAATCCTCGACCTCCATACCTTTCTATTGAGGGTCATGTCCTTGATAAGTTGAAGATGTGTCATGTCCCGTCGAATCACCTCCCCACTAATTCTTCTTTGGCCTACCTCTACCTCTCCTAAAACCTGCTATAACCAAACTCTCACACCTCCTTAGTGGTGCCTCCGTGCATCTCCTCGTCAGTCTCGCTTCTCTCATCTTGTCCGCTGCGATGTTACTCCCACCTTGTCCTATATAACTTCATTCCTAATCCTACCTCTCCTAGTATGCCCGCATGTCCATCATCCTCATATCCGCTACCTTCATCCGCTGAATGTGCGGTTCTTGAAGGGCCAACACTTTGCTCAATCAAAAATGTAAATCTAACTACCACTCTGTAGAACTTACCTTTAAGAATTGGTGATACATTCTTATGGCACAATACTCCGGACGCGAGCCTCCATTTCACCCACCCCGCTCCAATACGATGAAACGACATCATCGTCAATCTCCTGATTTCCTGAGGTTATAGACCCAAGATACTTGACACTTCCTCTCTTGGGTATGACTTGTATATTGATCTTCACTTCCGCTTCCTCCCCCGCCACAAGCGTTACGTTATTGAACTTGCACTCCAGATTCTCTGTTCTAGTCTTGCTTAACCTGAAATCTTTAGAAAATTGCACCTTCAGATGTGACTTCGTGTTAAATCTTTTTTTTTTTTTGAAATAGTTCCTATTTGAGTCTAACAACCAGTGTTTGGTAAATTGATGGAGATCAAAAGTGTTCACTCTTGACAAACGTAAAGGACCAAAACTGCTCTGCAATGTATTTAAGGGACCATTTGAAGCTACCCCAAGTAATAAGGGACAATTTTTGTTATTTTCTATACATAGTGCTATGGGAAAGAGTTTTGAGTTTAGATCTCTATAATCATTTGAATGAATTATGACCTAAGTAGAGCACCATGCGTACAAAGTTACATATAGCTGGCTCTGATTAATTTGGGACTAAGATGTAACTGATTGAGCTTTATAATCATTTGAAATCAAGCATTATGTGGACCTCTTATGCATATTTTGCACTCTTATGTAAGCATGGACTATACTGGCCATTTTGTCTATTTAATTGTTTGGATGTTTGTATGCACTTGGAAGCTTGCAAATGCTGTAATCTTATCTCTAATGACATTGCAGTTTTTCCCGTTATTGCTGAAGCTAATTGCATGGAATGGGGAGAAGTAAGTACTGTTGTCAAATCTCATTTATTAATAAAAGTATAGGGTATTCTAGAGAATTATGCCAACGAATGGATAGATTATGTTACTATGTTGCATCTCTTATTTCATTGTTGTTATATGTTATATTGGCTTATCAAACCTCGGCTTTGAATTGTAAAGAATGTAATTTGGTCCAATATCCTTATTCCTTTCAGCTTCTTTTTGGTAAATTGTGCTGAAATACATTTCCTTTATTGCACTACATGACACCAAGAGTTGTCATTTAAATAATTATAGATTGGTTGCTGCACTGTTGTTTGGAAACTGCTTAAGTTTTAAACAGAGTGATCCATTAATTATTTTCAGAAAGTAGAACCTTTTGCTTGTTGTTGCACATGCATGTAAAGGGCACTCTATCTATAATTGTGATGGCAATGCCCACGAAGGGACTGAAAAGTTGCTTTTCTTCTGATTGATGGTACTTTATTTATAATTGTGATGGCAATGCCCATGAAGGGACTCCTTAATCGTTTTCTTAGTCGTTAAAAAAAATGTAGCAGTGTCATCCTTCAAGAGTTGATGTTACGGCGACAAAATCTTAGCTTCCTGAGTTTCTTAAAGTTGGAGCATTTTTCATTTGCCTAGTGGAGCTATTTACAGATGGATTAGATACTAACACGATCAAACCATCATTTTTGGTTTGGATGCAGAAACTAAGCCAGAAAAACTTCGAAAAGAAGGGAGAACCGACAAGAATAACACACGATCTAATTTATGAATTAATCTATCAAAGAATATTAGTTACTGTTAGCGCAACATGTGAAGGAGAACCCTGACAAACTCAGGTTTTAACATCACAAACATCATATTCAAGTCATGAAAAACTACAATTAAGTTTAGGAGGTGTCTAACGTAAGTAAAAGTGCATCCATTATTACGACTGAATGTCTAAGTCTAATGCAGAAGTATTCTCTTTCTTTTTTTTGAGATGCAACCTGGTCCTCTAAAAAGTGATTGAAATAATTATATATTCTTAAAAGTATCGATTTTTCTTTTTCCAAAGGTCCAGTTGCGCCCTAATAAAGAAGAAATAGTTCAGAACTAGTGCTCACTGAGATGAATGATCCAAGTTTCTGAATTTAAAGAGAATTGTCAGAATCTTTAGAAAAAAAGTACAGAAGTATAGGGAAGTGTCAACCACATCTGCTCCTTACCAATGGCATGTTGGACTTGAGTATGACTTCCATATGTGACCTAAAATTTGGTGTTCGTGATTTCTCTTATTTGTAGTTAGATAGTTAACCAACTTCTGCCAAATTTGATTTGCCATCATATATGTAGCCATGTAGGTGACCTCTCCATGATTGCAGGAGTTTTGTTTGAATTCTCATCTGTCCTTCAGCTTTAGAAACTCTCTTGTGGGGACCTCCTTCCTTTTCCAGCATGAAAATTCATGAATGGACACTTTGCAACATTTGATGTCTCATATTTTTGGACTATTTGGTATACTTATGCTTGGTAAAATAGTATGGTTGTTAATCAACTACTGAAGAGGCAGGCTGTAAGTGGAGAGGATAATGTATAGCGCCTTTTCTCATCTAGTTTCTCCTCAACATTATTTTATTTTCCTTTTTATCCCTTGGCTAACAGAATTTTCTGTGTGGAGTACTTAGTCTTATACAGTATGATAGACTTAATTCTCCTAATGTTTATGAAACTGCCCTTAACAAACACTTTTGGTCATCCATGCAGATTGGAAAAATCATTTCGTAGAGTATTTCCTGGTTTGATTTCCCAGGGATCATTTCTTCCACTATTTCCATCAATCGTAGACTTGCCAAGTGAGTGTGTTACTTTATGTCTTTCTTGCTCATCCTTACCCCAAAGAAGAAAAGAACTAAAACAGTAAGATCAGGGGTTGAGATTTTATTCTTTGAATTGTTCCAGAAAAAAAACTTATGCTTGATCTTGCAAAGTGATATCTGACCCAAAAATAGCCAAAAGAGTTGGTATAATTGTATTTGAAGCTGTCATTCTATCAAGTTACTATAAAGATCCATTAATGGTGCATTCTAGTTGTTCCTCTTTTATGCTAGTATAACACCTTCTCTTTGTTTTTGCCAGTATTGGTTGTGGCACTAGAAAAGGTGGAGAAGAGTTCAGGATCACTGGTTGGCAGCAGCATAGCTTCAATACAGAAGAGTACAGCTCCAGAGGTTATTATTTACTCATCTGAATTATGAATTGCTGAAACTTCCAAGTCTTGGATATGATCGAGGTGATTCTTCTTGGTAACAGATGTTGCTAGCACTCATGGATGAAGCATATACTGGATCAACCATAGGAGATGGAGGGGCGGACTCTGAATCTGAGGATAGCTCCACAATGGCAGTAGCTGATCCATTCTTTCTTGAGCTTCTCAAGGATGAGAATGATGGTCTAGCTGTATGGTCTTTTCTATGTTGTAAGCTCTAGATTGCTGCAGGTTTGCATGCTACTAAAAGAGAAATTAGACTTCCGAGTAAAACCATCAGTGTACATTTAGCTAGAAAAAGTGCAAATAACTATGCCTCACTTCCAAAATGTTAATCCACGCTCCTTTTGATGCTCTCTTGATTATATCATCCTAAAGTTAGTTCACTTAAAAAGTTTTTCTAATTTGAATATTTCATGATTCTCTTGATCTTTAGGAACGCCATTGGGCTTCTCCTGCAGTAGCTGCAGCTCTACAAGCAGCAGTTAGCATGCCTATGTCTGATAGGCTGAAACAAGCACTGAGAATGACACCTCGTCTGTTTGATATGTATACTGCTATAGCGATCCGTGAAGTCAATGATTGTAAGTTCCATCCATTTTATGCAGGGGAGATTTTCCTCTTAATAAACAAGGAAGCAACTTTATGAAGAGCTTAATTCATAACGTTTCTGTTGCAGCTCTTATTTGTGCTCTGGTTCCCCTACTCATGACAAGATATTCCAATCAATTTCCAGAAAAGTTATTCTTGTACGAGGTATCTAAGTTCATTTAGATGAATTGTAGGGTGCCTTCTCAGATGTATTTTCAACGTTGATAAGGCAATATGCTATTGAAGCAACCCACTATGGTAGTTCTTCAAATTAGCATTGTCATTTTTCTGTTGTGCTATGTAATTTTAAAGGCACTTAGATTAGTGTTCCCTTCATGTGGAGCAGAATGCCCTGCTTCTTCTTTTCTTGATTTAAAAAGTGAAGTTTGCTTTTCTTTGAGTGTAAGAGTTGTTCCAAGGTATTGAAGTGATATCCATGCAACGAACCATGGTGTCTATTAATGGAAATATAATTCCAACCTTGTTTAGAATTTTAGATCGGAAACAACCTCTCTACTTCTTCGGAGGTGGTGGTATGGACTGCATACATTTTACTCTCCCCAGACCCCACTAGGTGGGAATACACTGGGTATGTTGTTGTTGTTGTTTAGAATTTTAGAAAGAGGAGAATTTCTTTGGTACCAAAAAAAGGAAGGAAAGAAAGAAATGAAGAGCGGAGCATTTTTGAACGGAATAGTTACAGTTCGTGTCTTATACAAGGATCCTTCTCCTAATGCGGGGCCCTTTGGGTTGACGCCACCTTTGCATAGTATCAGATTAGTGGTTTTTCTTGTCTGAGTGTACGTGATTTTAATTAGTGATATATTCCTATACATATTTGTAGGTTCAAAAGAGGATCATAGAGCTCATGCTTGCTGCCTTTAATCGATCTCCCAGTTTCATTGCACTTCTGAAGGTATTGTCTTAATTACACCTAGCAAATACTCACCTTTAATCTGTATAGTAATTCAAAATCTCGATTGGTTAGAATGGTAATAAAGTGCTTTCCTGCATGACCAGTTGATCTTCTCTGTCTTTAATTTTGCCCATATCTCTGTTGGTTTTTTTAAAAAGAGATGGGGCAGCGAAAAGGGGTTAAAATGACTCTCTTTGGATTGAAATGACTTTCAAGCTTTCAATAAGCTTTCAATGGCTTTCAATAATTCTCTTAAGCATAGGAGGGTTTTAAATAGCCAAATTGCAATAACAAACTGCATGGTTTAAAATTCAAAAAAACCTCAACAACTGAATAGCCTAATTTTAAAATTCAAAATTCAAATTCATCCTGAATCAAATAACTTACAACAACAACAACAAACCCAGTAAATTCCCACATCGTGGGGTCTGGGGAGGGTAGAGTGTACGCAGTCTATACCACTACCTCTAAAGAGGTAGAGAGGCTGTTTCCGATAGATCCCTGGCTCAAGACCTAAATCAAATAACTTATTTTCCTAAAAACTACTGCAGTAACTAAATGCAAAACTCAACACTCCTCCTTTGCTTTAGTTGCTGCAATTTAAAAAACTGTTCCTCCTCAATTTTTGCTTTGGCAGTGAATGCTGAATTTTTTCAATTTTTTTTGAACTTGAATTTTTTCTTTTTGATATTGATCTTTCTCTTCTTTCTATTTCTTCTTTTGATTCTTTGCTGAAAAACCATCAACAATCTTGTCTTGTTTGAAGGTATTTTCATAGGCTTTGCAAAATATTGTAAGGATTTTTCATTCATCAAAACATTAGGATGGATTTCATGATATAATTTCTTCACAGACCAAAATTGATAGTTTTTGTCGGTGAAAATTTTTGGGCATTCAAAGAGAGACTTCTGCTTGACATCTTTTTGGTTTAAAATATCCCTATGCTTTGAAAATAAGCACGGGTTGAAAAAAGGTAGCCCTGACGGGTTAAAATTGATATGGTAGCGTTTTGGAAGAACTCACAGATCCCGAAAGATTAATGAGGCTTTGATACCACTGTTGATTTTTTTAAAAAAAGATGGGGCAGCGAAAAAGGGGTTAAAATGACTCTCTTTGGATTGAAATGACTTTCAAGCTTTCAATAAGCTTTCAATAATTTTCTTAAGCTTAGGAGGGCTTTAAATAGCCAAATTGCAAGCCTAAACTATCTCAACAACTGAACAACCTAATTTTAAAATTCAAAATTCAAATTCATCCTAAATCAAATAACTTATTTTCCTAAAAACTACTGCAGTAACTAAATGCAAAACTCAACAATCTCATCTTACAACGTTTTATATTTAATTTCTTCTCTGTGAATCACGAGACCCATAATCCCCTTTCTTTCCTTTTTACTTTCCCTTTTCCTCGATTTCATGTACTTATAAGTTATATCCACCATTATGTTTGTGCAGAAGCCTATAGTGGACAGACTTGGAGAAGCTTATGATAGTCCGGCAAAGGTGACTGGATCTTCTTTCCCAAGTCACAGTAAGACATATTCTCTATCTCATTTAACCTGAAAGAACTGACTGAAGGTAAACTTTTCTAGACTGAATTGGCATTACAATTATGCTGGGCAATCGGGGAACATGGAGGTGGTGGTGACGCCCACAAAGATGCTGCTCGTGAACTCTTTGAGAGCTTGGAATTACTTCTCTATGAAAATCTTTCATCAAGGTAGACTTCGAATGATCTGTTTTGCACAACATCGGAGAGTCATTTTGAGATGCCACTCTTAACTAATTTTTTATGTTTTCCTTTTGCTCATAAGTCGTCTGGGTCTCCGCGAATCAGCTCTTGGGTCTGATTCTGCAAAATCCAGAAAATCATCACAATCAAGGCTATTATGTTTCGTTGTGACTGCCATTGCAAAGCTTGCCACTTATCACCGTGAACTGTTGCCCAGAGCCCGTGTATCCTTGACAAAGGTTAGTGTACTTTTTTCAATTGCAGCAGGCTACAAATATCACCTTCCCGAGAAAATAGGCTTCACGGAATATCTCAGAAAACAGTTCTCGGTTACTAAGCTTAATGTGGTCGATCTGGTTGTCAGGTTGCACGTTCGCGAATCTCAGATGCAAGGGTCTGGAAGCGTGCACGTGATTATTTAGGTCTGATGAATGAACCTGCTATATGTTTGTCTATCTTGGGCCCATGTGGATCTCCAAGTAACGGGATGCAGAGACCCGGCACAGTGAATTGGAGTGAAGGCGGAACTAAAATGATTTCTCACCTTCCGTTTTACCTTTTAGGTGCACAAGAAGGTACGCTGTGCGTAACTATCTTTTTCTTCCCTAGACTTATCGGGGTTCGCGCAGGGAAGTCCCAACATTTGGGTATGGGGGTAGGTGTAAAGCGCTCCCTAACAAAGGCGATTCTGTATCAAGGGGGCTCAAACCCGAGACCTTTGGTTAAGGATGAAGGAGTACTTACCTCTCCACCACAATCGCCAATTACGCTAACTCCTATCTAAATTTGATCTTGAATCGTTATTAATGATGCATAAAACATGATACGCAGGTCCGCCCCATGATTTCTCATTTAGAGATGTTCTTCCCGGAAGATAGTTTATCGTCACCAAATGCTCGCGATTCATTACACACATATCCTTGTTGTCTACAGAAAATATCAAACGATGTAATTACGCAAAGAAGCTATGGTATTCCCGGACATACCGCTCAAAGATATGAAGTTTCTTCTCCTTGCTGATTCAAGCCATGTAATTGTTGCTTATGAGAGATTTTAAGTAATTTATTTCGTCTTTTCGACGTACCAAAATAAAAAAGATGTAAAGTGTTGTCCATTTGTATCCACATTTTGATTCTGGTTTATAAATGACTTCTTACTTTCAAAATTGTATCGTGTGAGACATTTATGTATGAAGTTGGAATATTGCTCGTGTAGTTCGAGCTTTACACACTTGGGGCTCGTTTGGTACGAGGAATAAGGAATAACTATCGCGCTTAATTTTCCGATGAGCTTATCCTATGTTTGATTGAAACAAAATGCATGGGATAACTCTTCTAGGATTGTTGTGTTGGTTTTATCCCACCTCGAGGGCAGGATAACTCATCCAGAGATTAGTTTCCCACCTCGAGGGCAGGATAACTCATCCAGAGATTAGTTATCTCGAGATTGCAGTGTTATTTTTGTCCCGCCTTGAGGCAGGATAACTAATCCCGGGATGATTAATTCCGGGATAACTTGTTTCCAACCAAACAACTCCTTGGGTTTGAAGCTGGCATGACTCCAACTTTCTGAGTCTTTCACGATTGAAGGTGATCCCATATGCATTTCGTATGTTAGCATACGTATATAGTAGATGTTGAACCCCTTCGATTTGTTCGTATATTTACTTCTGAACCCCCTCAATGAAAATCCTGGCTTCGCCACTGTGTAATGTAACCCCACAAGTGGAGTCTGGTGAGGATAGTGTGTGCGCAGACCTTACATCTACGTTATACCATGGGAGGTAGAGAGATTGTTCCGATAGATCTTTGCTCAGGTGATCCCATTTTTCGTCGAACCAAAAGCAATTGGTCTTGCCACTAAACAGAAAACATAGAGTTGCTACGCAGAGCAGCAACATCGCGTGCTACAGTAGGGGCATAGCGATACAGTGTTCATACTCGAGTTGCTACAAGTTAAATACTTCGGAAAATCTGAACACAACTTCAATAACACATGATTGTCGCGGCCGATTAAAAAGGGCAGCCCCGGTGCACTAAAGCTACCGCTATGCGCGGTGTCCGGGGAAGGGCCCCACCACAAGGGTGTATTGTACGCAGCCTTACCTTGCATTTCTGCCAGAGGCTGTTTCCAAAGCTTGAACCCGTGACCTCCTGGTCACATGTTGTGGCCGATTGAACTAGATAAAATAACAATCTTTTACAGTTTCTTTGAATGCCAAATATCCTCTCATTTCAATAATGTCTCTAACATGTAGAGCTGCACATCAATGAAGCCTTGATGAGGGAGACTGTTTCCGATACGAGTCTTTTTGCTGTATACACTGAGCGCGGTGGAAGATACTCAGGGGTCGATAGCTCTTCATCCATTATGTGAAACGCGATTGTTAGAATACTTCCCCGCGGAGTACAAGGGAGGACAGCAAATCCTGAAGCTAACATGTCTACGCGATCTGAGTCATTGCCTTCCATAATATAATGCACAGCTCGGGTATCAATTGGTGCGTAAATTACGTACATTGCTGTTGAATCTGTGAAGCTTTCTTGCAGGTAAAATATTTCTGACTTGTCTGTTCTTCCATTTGGAGCCTATTGATCAAGAAAACTATTAGAAACGACGCTTCATTCCTCGTATAATTTCTAAACAGAAAAATGTTAGTACGTGATTTCTTTTCATCTGCCTAAGTACCGATAGTCATAGTTAGTAGTATGAGTCATCCGGTACTTTTTTTGGATGACGGTGGTGTTCTGATCCACCTTGCTCCACCTCGACTAATTCCACCAGGTACTCGCTACCTCCCACCAGCACGGATCCCGAGTAACTTTGTCTAGTTACCTAGTGTTTTATTTTTTTGTCTCCGATGGGATTTAAACCTGAAACCTCATAGTTCTTCCCTACTTCATCGACCACTAGGTCATACTCTTGGATGCGAGTTATCCGGTATCTGTACTGGTGAGAAGTAGCAGGTACCTAGTGGAATGGTCGAGTTGGCTGCAAGTTGGTCGGGACTCCGCCATTGTACAAAAACGAAAAGAGTTCTAAAATCAAAACACACTAACAAGTTATCAATGGGATCTTACCTCCACAAGGACTAGAGAAACAGCGTTCGCCCGGTCTCTTGCTGAAGGAATATGAAGCACATCGCGAGTCATACAACAGTAAGAGAGCAAATCCCACTACAAAAATATATGTTATGACGTTAAGTTTAAGAACATAGATTGCAGTACTGAAATGGATGAAATGAGTGATTAACTTGAGAATGTACGTCTAGACACCTCAACCCCCCCCCCACTATGTCTCGCGGACACCCAACGGTAATAACTTTTGGATGTGTCTAGATGATCATTTCGTAAGTTGGAGTATTTAACAGATACATTGGAACTCAGTAAAATGACAGTCTAAAGATAGCTTATCTCTTGTGAAATTTCTCAAAAAATGACAGCCCCTTGCAGAAATGTAAGGTGAGGCTGCGTACAATAGATCCTTGTGGTCGGGCCCTTCCCCGGACTCTGCGCATAGCGGGAGCTTAGTGCACCGGGCTGCCCTTTTTTTTTTTTAGATACCTCAAGAGACAAATGTTCCACTTACCCATTTATGTATATATTTGCATCATTGAACCAAAAACTGGTGCAAAGACAAAAAGAACACACTATACTAAAGTGCTATGTTGCTCGGACTCTTCAAAAATGTCATCGGGTGCATGTCGGATCCTTCAAAGTAGTGCAATTTCGGAGGATACGACACGGGTGTGGAGACATTTTTGGAGAGTCTGAGCAACTTAACTAAAGTGTACTAGCATGGCTACATGTTGAGAAAATTAAGACTTAAAGAGTACCTTCCAGCGATTTTCCCCTGCGCGGAAGAACTTAAAAAGGTCGTTCTGTGGGATCGGTAACCACACAGAAGTTGAAATCATTACTGAAACACCACGAGGGGTTCCCGGAACATCTAAATTCATGCTTGTTTTCACAAAGATATCTTCACCACCATGTATACTTAACGGCATCCACTGATTTTCATCGCATGAGCTAAAAATCTCATCGTAACTTTTGATCATTCGTTCTGCCAGCTTCATTAAGTTCTTCTGTCCTTCTCCTACATCTAAAGAAGATAACGCGATGAACACCAATAATCAGTACTAAATCAAGTTCTTTTTTTCACAATTACATATCTAACATGATGGTCTAAAATTATCCTCCGAACTTCAGGTTGGATCTTCTTTAGGATCAAGGGAAAATACGAGATGATCTTCCAACGACATAGACATGAATGGCTGCAAACTATAACGGAGGTGGAAACTAAGGTATGTCGTAAAGAGATATATAGCAAAAACCAGCTTACTGATGTCTCGCAAAGGTTGTTCCAACAGTTGATCATGTTGTTTCTGCAACATTGCATGTCTGTCATAATTTCTCTCCATGGTCAGCATCCAGCGTTTCGCGCTGAATGCAACGCCTGATTTAAACGTCTTCCTGAACATCTCGGAAACCGAACCATCACATACTACATTGTTCTCCACCCAAGTCACCTGAATTTTACACACAAAATCTTCATGATTAATGAACACTAACTGACTAGGAAGTGAAATTTTAATGATTAAGTTGTGTTCATCTAAGTTGCTCGCACTTTTCAAATATGTCTATGGGTGCGTGTCGGATCCTCCAAAAAAAGTGTATTTTTGAAGGATCCGACACTGGTGCGGCAACATTTTTGGAGAATCCGAGCAACTTAGGTATTCATTTTACCAATGATAGTCCACTTTGAAGTCCTTGGATTAGGCATCCTGATGGTCTTCTTTTATACTGAACTAATTGATTAGGAAAAATACTCTCTAAGGAGACATCAGTTACTAGCCAAGTGTCGAAATCTAGTTGTCGACAGTGCCTCGCGAAATAGACCTCCCGGGGCCTAACAAGTGGCGAAGGAAGATGAAATTGTGCTGTCATCTGTCAAAACAAAAACAAAACAACAACAACTACGCCTCAGTTCCAAACACGTTGAGAGTCGGCTATATGAATCCTCACTGACATGCTCCATTGTTTAGAGTCGGCGAGTTCAAAATAAGTAAAAAAAGGGCAGCCCGGTGCACTAAAGCTACCGCTATGCGCGGTGTCCGGGGAAGGGCCCCACCACAAGGGTGTATTGTACTCAGCCTTACCTTGCATTTCTGCCAGAGGCTGTTTCCAAGGCTTGAACCCATGACCTCCTGGTGCAATCTTATTATATGTATATATACTAAATTCCTGTTGCATATGTGTGCATAGTTCGAGCTGGAAGCAACGGGCAACCTGTGTCTACCAAATGTACTATAACCTAGAGAGTACTACTACTACTACTACTACCTATGTTGTTCGGACTCTTCAAAATGTCAGAGGGTGCGTGTCGGATTCGCCAAAAGTAGTGTATTTTTGGAGAATCCGACACGGGTGCGGCATCAAAAGTGAAGAGTCCGCGCAACTTAAACTACTACTACACATGATTCAAAATGGATTTGTAGCTCAACAAGATAAGTAAAGTGCTAGTTTTAGGATTACCACTTGTAAAGATCCATTGACATTTCCATCTCCTCCTGTCAATAGAAGTCCAAGATTTGTTGCTTTTGAAACAATGTTGGAGAATACACATGACCAACTGTCCTGTTTTCACCAAAAAAAACATCAAGGTTAATAGTACTATAATGTCGGGGCAAGGGAAACCCGATGCACTAAAGCTACCTCTATGCGCGGTGTCCGTGGAAGGGCCCCACCACAAGGGTGTATCGTACGCAGCCTTACCTTGCATTTCTGCCAGAGGCTGTTTCCAAGGCTTGAACCCGTGACCTCCTGGTCACAGGGCAGCAACTTTACCAGTACTATAACGTCGGATCCTCCAAAAATACACTACTTCTGAGCATCCGACACGCATCTTAGGCAACATTTCTAAAGAGTCCGAGCGATAGAACTTACGACATTCATCAACATATGCACAAGGTTGATTGGATCCACAAGGACAATCCCGATAGCTCTCGACGACTCAATATCAGAGGGGGTAGATGAATGTTCCATCTCAACTTCGACGTTTCCATTAAACTCTGGCATGTCAATAGGTCCTCCATTTGCAAGGAATTTGATAATTCCTTCTAAAGTTGGATCAAGATGGACGAATCGTCGCTTATATTCTGGTTCATTGAGTACCTCAGTTTGTTTATTTGTGTCAAATAGCCATAGAGGTTCTTGTTGTTGAGCCATTTGTCTTAGTTCTTCACTTGCTGCTAAAGCAAGATCAACAATTTTGGTTTTGTATATATCAGCACTTACTGAAACTGATAAAAGAAGATCACTTGCTCTTGGCATATTGTCCCTTTCCAATACTTGCATTGACTGAGAAAAATCAAAGTTACAAAAATTTCTAAGTATAGAGAAATTTGTATATCAATATTAAACAACAACAACATACGCAGTGTATTCCCACATAGTGAGGTCTCGGGAGGGTAAAATGTACGCAGTCCATATCACTACCTCCGAAGGAGTAGAGAGGTTGTTTCCGATAGACAGTTCAAAATTTTGCCTATGTTGTATTTTGCATAATACTCATGATATTGATGTTTATAGATTAATACAATTCATTATCTATGTTGTTCGGACTCTTTAAAAAAGCCGACGAGCCAATGTCCGGGATCCTCGAAAAACGCATAGCTTTTCGGAGGATGAGACAATCTAGGCGATATTTTTGAAGAGTCCGAGCAACAGAGGACGCAATACTGAAGTTTTGTATTTTGCAACTTATGGTTCGAACTTCAGTATCTGAAAGAGATAATGGTCAAAAACACACCTAAAGTATCACATTTTCGCGATTTCCTACGTGAACTATCAAGTGGTAGATAAAGTGAACACTTGATAGTTCAGGTAGAAAACTCGCAAAAACGTGATCTTTATGTTGCTCAAGTCCTCAAAAAACAACAACAATATACGTAGTGTATTCCCACATAGTGGGGTCTCGAAAGGGTAAAATGTACGCAGTCCATACCACTACCTCCGAAGAAGTAGAGAGGCTGTTTCCGATAGACAGTACAAATTTTGCCTATGTTGTATTTTGCATAATACTCATGATATTGATGTTTATAGATTGATACTATTCATTATCCATGTTGTTCGAACTCTTCAAAAATATTGACGACCCAATGTCGCATGAGACATCCAGGTGATATTTTTGAAGTGAACACTTTATAGTTCAGGTAGGAAACTCTCAAAAGCGTGATACTTTATGTGTTCATTTTCCAGTACTTATGTTGCTCGGGCCTTCCAAAAATGCATAGGTTTTTGGAGGATGAGACGATCTAGGTGATATTTCTGAAGAGTCCGAGCAACGTAGGGAGATGCTCAAGCTTTGTATTTTGCAACTTATGATTTGAACTTCAGTATCTGAAAGAGATAATGGTCAAAAACTCACCTATAGTATCACGTTTTCATACGCGAACTAGCAAGTGGTAGATAAAGTGAACGATAGTTCAGGTAGGAAACTCGCAAAACGTGGCACTTTATGTGTTTATTTTCAAGTACTTATGCTGTTCGGGCCCTCAAAAAATGTTGTCACACACGAGGCGATACTTTTGAAGAGTCTGAGCAACATACATCAATGCCGAAGTTTAGTATTGTGCAACTTATGGTTAAATCAAAAACACATCTAGAGTATCACGTTTTCACGATTGCCTGCATGAACTATCAAGTGGCAGATAAAGTGAAAACTTGATAGTTCAGGTAGGAAACTCGCAAAAACGTGATACTTTATGTATTCATTTTCCAGTACTTATGTTGCTCGAGCCCTCAAAAAATGTTGGCGCGCACTCGTTCGATGGCACACGCCAGGCGATACTTCTGAAGAGTTCGAGCAACATAGGGCAATACTGAAGTTTTGTATTTTGCAACTTATGGTTCGAACGTCAGTATCCGAAAGAGATAATGGTCAAAAATACACTTAAACTATCATGTTTTCGCGATTTCCTGCGTGAACTATCAAGTGGTAGATAAAGTGAACACTTGATAGTTCAGGTAGGAAACTCACAAAAACGTGGTACTTATGTTGCTCGGGTCCTCAAAAAATGTTGGCGCGCCCTTATCACACAACAAACGATATTTTTGAAGTGTCTGAGCAACATAGGTCAATGCTGATGTTTAGTGTCGTGTAACTTACGGTTAATGGTCAAAAACACACCTAAAGTATCACGTTTTCATGAGTTTTTTTTCCCTTTACTATCATGTGGTAGGCAAAGTGAACACTTGATAGTTCAGTTAAGAAACTCACGAAAACGTGATACTTCAGGTGTATTTTCGACTATTATCTTGAAATTCTTATTATTTTCAACATAATAATAACATATACTTTGTGATATAATTTTGGTGAATATACCTCTAAATATTCAGGGAACATCTTGTGTAATTGGAAAACCTGTTTAATAATCTCTGTCCTGCACGATGTGAATCTGAATTAGTCGATTCAGTAATTTCCGAATATCAAACAAATATACAACAACAAAATATATATATATATATATATATATATATATATATAAAATACATTAACAATGAGAAACTACTATAATTAAAGGGCTAGTTAAATTATTCTAAAGTTTCAATTAATGCCATTATACAAATATTCATGAGAGAAAAAAAACATCATAACGCGATCGATATATATAAATAATCTGAGAAACTCCTTGAAAAATAGCATCCGACGAGCACATTTCCAATGAATTTTATGAGAAATACGTGTGTTTCTAGCAGTGATAACGCGATAATAAAACGTCAAAAAAGAGAAAATTCAATAATGATTCGAAAATGAAGAACTATATATGAACAACAACAAACCAGTGTAATCGCACTACAAATATTCACGAGAATAAAAAAAACATCATAACGCGATCGATATATATAAATAATCTGAGAAACTCCTTAAAAATAGCCTCCGACGAGCACATTTCCAATGAATTTTATGAGATATACGCGTGTTTCTAGCAATGATAACGCGATAATAAAACGTCAGAAAGAGAAAATTCAATAATGATTCGAAAAATGAAGAACTATGCATGAACAACAACAAACCAGTGTAATCGCACTAGTGGAGTTTGACGACTGAGAAGCGTAGAATGTACGCAGACGTCATCCTACCTCGTAGAGATAGAGAGTGTGTTTCCGATAAACTCGGGATTAAATTAAGAATTTATTTAAATGATGTAAAAATTATAATGAAAAAAGTATACTTCATAATAGGCATTTTTGTTAACAAAATCTTTTTTTCCTATAAAAACTCTCTATATATTTTATTTACTGATCAATTCTGTTATTTATTTATTTATTTATTTTTTTGTTGTAAGAAGTCATGTAACTAAAATAACATTATATTTGTGAGAAATTATAAAACCAAATTTCCAAATATTTTGTATTTTTTTGGTACATTACAAAAGTTAGTTTGGTTGATTTATATATTTAAAATGACTTATCTATAATAACAACCTAACTTTTGTAACAATATTTGACTATAAAATGGGCGGATAATTATACTTAACGGTTCACTTATTGGTTATCGATTTTTAAATGTACTAATTCACTAGTCAACATATAAGATAACGGTTGGTTTGATATCAGAATAACAATTAACAGACGGTTATCGGGTGGTGTATCGAAGGTTATCGATATGTCCTTCATTTCTTCACCGACTAAATTGTTTGTTTATATTGCGATTCATCTATTTTTTTTTTAAATCGATTCTGCAATCTCGGGGTTTGTATTTTATAAATTCCTTTCTCATAGTAAAATGATACTATTTTTTTTTACTTTTTTTTTATATTATATGTTTTATATAATAGCAATTCGATCGTAGTAAAAAGATTATCCGAACAAACAATATCGTTACAGAGAGATTTAACTATATTTAAACTACCTAAAGAGATTATTACGGTTTACATTCATAGGCTTATACTTAACTTATTTTAATTAATTTTAATTTCTTAAGTTTTTATTTCAAATTTCAAGCACAATATATTTTTTTTAAAAAATATTGAGTATGTTAAAAATGGAAGGAAAAACAACAAGAAATTTGAGGAAAAGAAAAAAAAAAAAAACTATAACAAATCAATTTTTGATTTTTAATATATGTCAAACTTCCACTAATTAAGCTAAGTTTTTAATCAATTATCTTTGAATTATGGAAAAAATTTAAATACATATTTTTAAATAATTCTTCAATCTCTAAATATATTTTAGAAAAAAAATCAATCAATTTTTTTTTTTAAATAGCAGAATATTTAATTAGGGAAGTATTATTATAATAAGAGGCATTTTAAAGCAGGAAAGACTTATAAAAAGCATGGATAATGCTAGTTTCCTAATTTATAAATGGAGTTAAATAATCTATTAAAATGGTGAAAAAGTCATCTTTTATTTTTCTTCTGGCCAAACAACATAAATCTCGATAGTTTGGAGCTTAATTACAGAAAATTTTGATATTTTGCATAATTACTGAAAATCTCGATTTTGAATCTGTCAAGATACATAATCAGCTTCCAATACATTCAACGAAGATACATTTTTTCCTTGTAAAGATGCATAATTAGCTTCCGATATATTTTTTTGATTTTGGGTCTGTCGAGATACATAATACATCCAACGAAGATACATGTTTTCTTTGTAAAGATGCATAATTAACTCCCGATACATTTTTCGATTTTGGGTCTGTCGAGATACATAATTAGTTTTCCGATACTTCCAACGAAGATACATAATTAATTGAGAATCAGTGGCACATGCAACACTTCGATAACATGTTCATCTGAACCTAATATTTTTTAATTTCGATGAAAATTAAACTTATGGGTTGTCACATAAAATTCATTTTTCTATTTTACACCACGTAAAGTCATTTAACTTTAAATTTATTACACTTAAAATCATTTTTTCTATTTTTTTTTGGTCACAAAAAGTTATTTAATTTTGTGTAATTTCATCTAATTCTTTTATTTTGTGTTACTAAAAATAAATATAGTCACCATAAATATCATGGTAGTTTCTTTAATAAACATACCATGATATAATTTAAGTTACCTATTTCACTTTTTTTTCTTACTAAACTATTAAATCTAAATAAATATCTTTGGTAATTAAATCCAAAGGTTTTCATTTTTATATTTTATAATACTAAATTAAAGAAACAAATTAATGAAGCTAAGAAACAAATTTAAATTTATTACACTTAATTCATTTTTTCTAATTTGTTTTTGTCACAGAAAGTTATTTAATTTTGTCTAAATTAACTAAAGAGTAAATTTCATCTATTCTTTTATTTTGTGTTACTATACTAAAAATAAATAGTCACCATAAATATAATGGTAGTTTCTTTAATAAAAAAATAACCTTACAATGATATTAATTTAAGTTACCTATTTCACTTTCTTTTCTTACTAAACTATCAAATCTAAATAAATATCTTTGGTAATTAAATCCAAAGGTTTTTATTTTTATATTTTACAATAATAAATTAAAGAAACAAATTAATGAAGCTAGGATTAATTAAGGTGTATATAAACACAAGTGAAAAAAGCAAAATATGTAACATATTATAAAGTAAATGGCTTCAAAATATTATTTTGAAATAGCCTTTATATTAATTCTTATTTTTATGTGCACTAATGGTGATGATAAGGTGTTTAATGTTCTTGATTATGGTGCTAATACAGATGGAGAAACAGATAATAGTAAGGTGATAATTAACAATTTTACTTTTTAATACATTTTTAATTATTGTCAAAATCATTTTGAGTAGTTCATGATGTTAGTAGGTACGAGTGCTTTGTTTTTTTTCGTTCGTTTTAATAGTCGTACCGATACGTTTGTAGTTTTTTGTTCTTGAAGCTTTGGTGATAATTGTTGTTTCGAGTAGATCTATCGTAGTATTATTTTGTGGTAGTCTTGTTTTTGTTGCTATATATGTTGTTTTATGATTACTTATTGTTTCTTGTTCTTGTATTACGTCTTTTTCTAGATTGGTTTTGTCTGAGTCGAGATCTATCAGAAACAACATATATACTGGTAGTGGTACGGACTCAGTGGCGGAACCATCTTTGCTCCCGGGGTTCATCCGAACCCCATTCGACGGAAAATTGTATTGTTTTTATACTATTTTTAGATGGTTAAAAATATATTTTATGCATATATCGTAGATGTTGAACCCACTTCGACGAAAAATTATAATGTTTCTTATACTATTTTTAGATGGTTAAAAATATTTTTATGCATATATAGCAGATGTTGAACCCCCTTCGATGAAAAATTATACTGTTTTTATACTATTTTTAGATGGTTAAAAATATTTTTTATGCATATACAACAAATGTTGAAGTTGAACCCCCTTCAACGTAAAATTATACCGTTTTTATACTACTTTTAGATGGTTAAAAATATTTTTTTCTGCATATATAATAGATGGTGAACCCCTTCGACTAGTTCGTATATATACTTCTAAACCCCTTAAATAAAAATTCTGGCTCCACCACTGTACGAACTGCTTTTTGCACGATCGAATAAATAAGAAATTTTTCATATTTTATCGCCTTCGACTTATCGTTTGTAAGCTTTACCCTTCGTAGATCTCATTCTGCCCCTTGTTGACTTGACACTCCCCCGAAAATATACTTGTCATGTTTATTATTTGCACATAACATTCTCCTTATTACCATTTTTTTTTTTAATGGTAATTATATACATGACAAAATTATGTTTTTTAATTAAATTATCTAATTATTTTTTTTATTATTTATTTTAGGCATTTTTAAGTGCTTGGATGGATGCATGTCAATGGGATGGACAAGCAAAATTATTGATACCATTAGGGGAATATATGTTATATGCTACAAATTTTAGTGGACCATGCAAGGGTTCATCAAATTTGAATTTTCAAATTCAAGGGAATATTAAAGCTCCAATTGATCCAAAATTATTTTGCAATAATCCATTTTGGATTTCTTTTCAAAATGTTAATAATTTAGAGATTGAAGGTGATGGAATTTTAGATGGACAAGGGGCTTATGCTTGGAACAATTCCCAATGCAATATCCGTCCTTCGGTAAGTTTTACTTGTCACAGTTTTCTTTCTGACAGCCAAAACGGTATAAGTTTTGATCGATTCAGTAAGATTAATTATGTTATAGTAACGAGTTTTTTTTTTTTTTTGCAGACATTGGCATTAGATTTTATCGAGAATGCAATTGTTCGCGATATACATTCTATCAATAGCAAGGGTTTCCAAATCGACGTATTTAGAAGCAATAATGTGACATTTAGTCACGTTAACATAACAGCCCCAGACGATAGCCCTAACACCGATGGTATTCACATAGGCTTCTCCACGAATATAAATATTTTTGATTCCGTCATTGGAACTGGAGACGATTGTATATCTATGATCGCGGGTAGCCAGAGCATCAACATTTCAGGGGTCACTTGTGGTCCTGGTCATGGTATAAGCATCGGTAGCTTAGGGAAGCTACCAAATGAAGAAGTTGTCAAGGACATACGCGTCAGAAACTGCACTCTCACAGCTACTCAGAACGGGGTCAGGATTAAGACCCGGGCACCATCAGATTCTGGCAGCGCGACGACTATAAGTTTCGAGGATATTATCATGAACAATGTTAGAAACCCTATATTTATTGATCAACATTATTGTACATCACATCCTTGCGAAGCGATCAACGAGGTACCAATTGCATTATATTTCTCTTATTTTCTTCAAAATTATCTGAGTAAAGCATCTAGTACCCCCTGAACTACGACCAAATCTGCTACGACACACTCCAATTTCACTGGGATTCTATTATCCCCCAGAACTACGTGACACCTTTTGTCAAACTTTTTAGCTAACGCGACACTCTTCACGTGACCCTCATTTTATGTAAATGAAGGTGTCACGTCAGCACAAAAAGATGAAAAAGTTATGCTAAAATTGAGTTCAGAGGGGTAATAGGACCCTTGTGAAGTTGGAGTGTGTCGTAGCATTTTCTTTTTTGGTTTCTCATCCGATGTCCGGCACCCGCATTGGAGCCCGACTAATTTGGATTCACGCCGGATTGGGCTCCATTTTGGGGGCAGCGCTCCCTACCAGGGATTTTTCCATACCCAGGGCTCGAACCCGAGACTTCTGGTTAGGAGAGGAGCAACCCCATCCACTGCACCACATCCTTTGGTGGTATCGTAGTAACTTTGGTCATAGTTCCGGGGGTACTGAAAGCGTATCTCAAATTACTTCAATGTATATTCTTTGTATATCGTATAAATGATTGTATCATTCTTTGTTTTTGTAGGAAAGCTCAGTGCAAATCAAAGATGTGACATTCAATAATATACAAGGAACATCAAGTTCAATAGTAGCAATTACATTAAATTGTAGTGCTACATATCCATGTAAAGAAATCAAATTTAATGATATTAACTTAGTATACAATGGCCTCGATGGACATGCGATTTCATCTTGTGATAACGCTGAGGGGACTGCAACAGGCGTGGAGGTGCCTCCGAGTTGTTTAAAGTCGACTTCTGATTCATCAGCCTGAGATTATTATTATATTTTTGGAAAACGTTATATATGTTGTTATTTAAAAATCTAGAAAATAAAATTGCTCAATTTTATTATTATTAATATTATTAATATTTAATTTGTTATGAATTAGTTCTATGAAATATGACATTCATCATGCTACTTTGGGATTTCATCAAAGTGTTTGAAATTAGTAACATTAGTATTTGTTAAAATATAAATTAATTGAACATTCAAACTAGAAACTATTATCACTTATTTAATTTTGGAATATTCTCTAATTAAATACTTCTTGATATTACTAATTAAATCCTCTGCAACTTCTTAGTTAGTGAGGCTTTTATTTTTTTTTATTCTCTATTTTCCTATAAATATTTTAATTTAAATTATGATAATTTATATTAAATTCTCTTATAGTATGACTCAGTAACTTTATCCGTAACTCCAGAATTTCCTTCAAATTCTATACAAATATTAGCTTGAAAAATATTTTTACCCCTATTTTACTAGGGTGTTAAATATCTAGCTTCAAAAATTACCATGAGGTATATATATAACTAAATATATTAAAAATAAATTGTTGAATAAGAATTCTATTTAGCTAGAGAAAGGGGTGTAAATGTGTCCCTGAAAATAACAAATGATATCATTATATTATTTAAATGTAGAATTTCTTATATTACATTAATTAAGGGTGTAAATCTTGATTTAAATATTTAGGAAGATTATTTATAGTTGAATCATATTATAAGGATATTTTTATTTTTTAAAAATTAATTTAGAAAGTGATTTTCTTTTCTTCCTTTTTTGTCTATTAGATAAGGTCAACATTATTTTAAACATGCCAATAATTTCAAGAAGAATATAAAAAATCTTAGTAAAAGAATTTTGTGTGAAGGGCAATAATTTAATTTGGACTCATTATCATGAGATTAATTGATTAATATTCCTTAATTAGTTAATGATTAAAACTTTGAAAACTCCATTTTTCTAACTATACTTAATATTTTGGAACTTCATATAAATATCCATATAACTTAACCAGATGTCTTGAGTTCAATTGCTCTTAAACGGCGTCAATTCAATTGGTCGATGGATAATGAACTCATTCCTCTATTTTTCTTTATTTAAATTTTATATACTTTTATTTGTGTTATAATTCAAACTCGTGATGTACACCTAACCCGAAATCATGTAACTATATATAACACTCAATTTTATTTAATTTATTAGAAATTAAATTTTCAAATTATTAAAATAAAAAAAGGTGTTGTCTAAGCACAACATGGAGTGGTTATACATCCTTTTCTCATGTGTCACATATTTTTAATGTTCAATAATGTGAATAATATTTGGGAAAAAAATTTATTATGTGAGTACAATAAGATTTGAAAAAGCCCCCACCCCACCCCACTCCCACCCCCACCCCACCCCCACTCCACCCCAATATCACAATGTCAAAATTACTTTAATTTTGTATTTTTATGAATTTATACAAAAATTAAATCTAAATATATAAAAGACATAGGGAACATAATGAATAAGATGTTTGCACGCAAAAATTCTAAAATGGAAAGTGATAAATACTTTACATTCTAATTTCAATGTTTATTTTTTGTCCTACAATTCTAGGATGTAGACAATATAAATAATTTCTTCAAATTCTTGATAGAGAAAATGGTTCGAAATATATCTAAATTTTAGCGAAATTTGCTGTAACACGACTCAACTTTGCGGGGGTCCTATGACCCCCCAAAGTTATTTTTTACTGTATTTCTGTGGCATATATTTGCCAGCTAGAAGACTGCGTGAATACACACGCACTGAGCGCGTGAAGGTCTGAAGTGGTCCGGCTAAACAAATATATGCTACATAAACACGGTAATAAATGGTCTAGAGGGATCATAAGAACCCCGCAAAGTTAAAACGTGTTACAACAAATTTGATCAAAAGTTTAAATATATTTCAGACCTTTCCCCCCTAATTATTATATGTAAGAGGTATTTGATTCAATCATCATTATATTAATTTATTCACAAATGAGTAATTACTAATTACATACCTTTTAGGAAGTAGTAATAAATAAATATTTATCCCTTCTTAATTTTTTAAAATAACAAATATTTTTGTCTAAAATGCCAAATAAAAAGGACAAGAGATAGTATTAATTAAGAATGGATAATGACATGTTAATAAAACAAATAACAACAATTAGAATGGGACTTTTTGTTGATACATCATCTTATATATATATATACTAAATTAATTAATTAGTCATAAGTTTCTTAAATATTTATTTAATTAGAAAAAAAAGTTGTCATGTCAAATAGTTATTATACACTTGTCTCTTGCTTAAGTCAAGAATATAATCACATCCATTTATAAGGTCTTATGAGTTGACAATCACTAACTAATTAAATAAATCATTAATTTTGTGATGATAATTATCACTCATAAATATTTAATTATTTTTTCATAAAGATGTTATGTAACCCAAACGCATCTAAAATAAATAACTTTTGCTTACACGTGACTCCGTTATGAGTCGATCGACTTATTACAATCACTCACACTAAAGCAGATTTGGGAATGTATCTGAATCGCTATTTATTGACACGGCGTGTAACTGATTTGTTGATAGTAACAAACTTGACTAACGCCTATTATTCTTTTTGTCTGGTCAATTTTATAAATGTATTATTATTTGGGATGTTACATTTTTTACAATGATTTCTCCAAATTTTTATTTTTTATTTTTTATTTAAATGTCAATTTTATTTAAGATTTTTTTTAAAAGAATCCATGGTAATGTGTTTTAACTCCAATTTTGAATCATTTAGTTCCACATAAATTGAAATATAGATAAGAATAAATACTATGAATTTTTGAGAAATTTGTACGAATTATTATTTTATTATAAAGAAAGCTCAAAAAAGAAAAGAAGAAAATGACTAATGAAAAAGTCTAAGTCAATTTAATGAAACCATTTCAATATATAAAATTAAGATTAGCAAATAACAACATAGAAAATAAGATTTGGCAAATCTTTGTTTCCACTAATCTAATCCTAAAATTATTAAAGGTCAAATCTATTTTTTTTCTGTTGCATCTTCTAATCTTCAACTCCCCTATGGCCCACAATCAAGATTCCATAACACCCCACCCCCACCCCCACCCCCACCCCCACCGAACCCTCTCTGGTGAAAAATTATACTATTTATATATCACTAAAATTATATATATTTATATATATATATATATATATATATATAATAGATGTTGAACCCCCTTCAATTCGTTTTCTTTAAATTTTGAACTCCATAAAAATGCTGGTTTCGCCTCTGCCCCCACCCTCACCCCCACCCCCACTCTAACTCCACCCACTAGGGGCGGAGTCAATCTTTTATAACAGGGGTTCATCGAACCCCCTTCGGTGAAAAATTATACTATTTACATATCACTAAAATTATATTTTATGTATATATAATATATGTCGAACCCCCCTTCGATTAGTTTTTTTTTCAAATTTTAAAACCCCCTTCGTAGAAATCCTGACTCCGTCTCTGCCACTCACCCCAACCCCAACCTACCCCAAGCCTACAAGTCTTTTTTGTGGCACTCTTATACCCCTTATGTTTGGCGTATGCTTAAAATAGTCCCTTAAATATATTATTGAGCGATTTAATTTTTAAATTTGTCAATACTGAACATTTTTAATCTCTATTAAATATTTACAAACTTGATATGAAAAAACAAATTAAATAACAGAATATGCACCAGACGCAGAATATCAATAAATTAAGAACAACAAAAAACTATATACACCTCCAAATGAGAGTTTTCGTTAATTTTCTTGATAGTTCTCGTTAAATCTAAGAACCAAAGTTCATTAAGTATTTGATAACCATTCAAATAATAGTCGTACCCGTATGAAATTCTTCTGTTTCTTAATATGATATCTACATCATCTCGATTTCTCTTATCGATTCTATTTCTTAATATGATCTCTACATCATCTCGATTTCTCTTATCGATTCTCCCATCTTATCAAAAATGCTCGCTTTCGAAAACCTTAGGACTAAAACTGCTCAGAAATATATTTAAGGAGCTATTTTGAATTTACCACCAACTTAAGGGACCATTTTTGTCATTTTTTTTCTTGCATTATTTATCTATATTCATTTCTCCACTATATATAATTCCAACATTTCTCTATTGAGAGTGACCAAAAACATAAACTTATAATCCATTTTTTTCTTTTTTTCTCTCTCTTTTTTTTTTTTTTTTATGCAAATGGATAATAATTCTTCTAAATGTAATAGTTTTTCTAATTATAGTGCAAAAAATTCATATTATGATTCTCAAGAAGAAAGTAGTTGGACATTTTATTTTCAAGATTTCATGTCCAACAACAATAATGATGATAATAATAATACTAATAATGTACAAAATTCTTTGTGTTCTAATGAAGTACTTATCAATAAAAATGGTATTTTAGATATTAATGAAAATAGTATTAGTAGTAATAATAATAATAATAATAATAATAATAATAATAATAATACTAAATATGTTTTCAAGAAGAGAAAGATGAAAGGTGCAGCAGCAGTTGATGATGATCTTGAAGATACAGCAAGTTCACCTGTCAACAGCCCAAAGGTTAGTCAAATATATATTTTTCTTTAGTTTCTTATTGGTCGGTGTCTGGTATCTGTTTTGGGGTTCGACTAATATGAATAATTTGCATGGGAAGGTCTAACCTTCGCTTTTGTTCTGAGGACTCAAACTCGTGGACAGGTGGTAAAAACTAAGAAGCTGAAATATGATAAGGGTGGGGGAAGATTTCGATGATGCAATGAAAGGCATAAAAATTGAAACAAATATCATATTTGAAACTCAAACGCGATAACATGAATTTAAGATGGATAAATATTCAGTTACTCGCAATTTTAATTAATTATAATAAAAATACTTACTATATTAACACAATGTTTAAAATAACTAAATAATATTATAAAAAAAAAAAAAATGGTAAGCTTTTCTTTACGGCGATCATAAAATCCGCAACCACTATTCTTTGAGTGTCCATTGAATAATTTTATTCTTTTACAATAACTCGTAAAATAAAAAAACAGAAAAAACAATCGACAAGTTCGTTGCAACGAGCTCAGATTGAAAATAGACAAGTCCGATCCGACAAGGTTAAAGTGAAAAGAGATAAGTCCAATCCGACGATCATAAAATTGAGAACAGACAAGTTCGATCCAACGAGTTTAAAATGAAAGAAAATAAGTTTTGTCTGACGAGATGAAAGTAAAAGTAGATAAATTCAATTCGTCGCGCTATGGTTAAGGATGAGTGTCTGGTATCTGGTTTGGAGCTAGACTAATATGAAGTCGCAGTGGAAGGTCGTCCTACCTTTGCTTCGTTCAGAGGATTCAAACCCGAGAACTATGGTTAAAGATGAATTGGATGTGCTTGCCACTTCATGCACCACAACCTTTGCTTGATTAAAGATGGGTGTCCGGTATCTGTTTTGGGGTCCGACTAATATGAATTCACATTGTAAAGGTCTAACCTTGCTTCATTCCGAGGACTCAAACTCGAGACATACTGGTTAATTGTTTTATTAATTAGTAATAACTGGCTAGTCTTTTTTTTTTTTATTTTAAATTTGCCTTCTAGTTTCCTATTGGTTGGTTTCTCGAGTCGAGAGTCTAACAAAAATAGTTTCTTCATCTCATAAGATAGAGGTAATGTTTGCGTACATCTCACCTTCCTATTGGTTGGTGTCCCATATTGCTTCCGTCGTACGAAAATAATTTGGATTTACGTTGAAAAATTCTACTTTGATTTGTTTTTTCGGCTCGAGTCCAAAATCTTTATTCAACGACGAAGGATACATATTTATCATTTCACCGTAACCTTTGATGGTGACTTTATTATTATAACTAGCTAGCTAGTTTTATTCATTTTTATTTGCTTTCTTTAGGGTTTTTATTCACTTCTTATTTATTTATTTATTTATTTATTTATTTATTTATTTATTTATTTATTTATTTTTGCTTCACATTTTTTCTTTTCTTTTTGCAGGTTTCTTATATGAATGAATTGTGTATTAATAGTCAGAAAGGAAAGAATTCTGCAAATATTTTAGAGGTAATTAAGATATATATATATATAATGTTTGATAAGACGAAAGTCATTTTCAAAAAAAAAAAAGTTATTTAGAAAATATTTTCGAGTGTTTAGTTAAATAGTAAAAAAATACATTTTGTGTTGCTAATAATATTATCAAGTCTAATTATAACGATTGATAATAATAATATCTAAGTGTTTAAAATTCGATAATATCGATGGAAAATGACTTTTGTTCAAAAGTGAGAAAAGTCTTTTTTCTCCCTGACGACCAAGTATCAGAAAATAAATGAAAATACTCATTTCGTCCTTTTGGAGGAAAGTATTTGATGGAAAAAAACATTTTCTGACGATCAAACACCAGAAAATGACTTTTTTTTGAAAAATATCATTCCAAAACATTATTATCTCCATTATTTAGGTCGGTTACTTGCCATTTTTATTCAAGAAAAAACATTTTCTGACGACCAAATACCAGAAAATGACTTTTTTTTTTTGTAAAATATTATTCCAAAATATTATTATCTCCATTATTTAGGTCGTTTACTTGTCATTTTTAATCAAGAAAAAACATTTTCCGACGACCAAACACCAGAAAATGACTTTTTTTTTTTTAAAATATCATTCAAAAACATTATTATCTCCATTATTTAGGTCGTTTACTTGTCAATTTTTTTCAAGAAAAAATATTTTCTGACGACCAAACACCAGAAAATGACTATATTTTTTGAAAAATATCATTTTAAAACATTATTTAGGTGGTTAATTTACTTGTCATTTTATTCAAGAAAAAATATTTTCTGACGACCAAACACCAGAAAATAACTATAGTTTTTTGAAAAATATCATTTTAAAACATTATTATCTCCATTATTTAAGTGGTTAATTTACTTGTCATTTTTATTCTAAGATTTATTTTTATTATCTTTTATTTTTGGAATTTAACAGGGAAAAGGGAATAATATATCTGGCCAACAAATGATGACTAGTGGATTGAATAATTCACCAAAGGAAAATGACTACACAGAATTGAAGAAAAAAGGATTATGCTTAGTACCAATATCTATGTTCACAAAGTGATGCATAAATAATTAAATTAAATTTGATATTCCAACATAAAATGTAAATATATATTTCTCTATTTTTTTGATTTTTTATTTGGTGTCTGCTATCTGTATTTTGGTCAGATTAAATTTAAATTTGCTATGAGAAATCTTACGTTAAGGGGGTAAAGCGTTCCGCAGCAAAGATAACTCTATACTCGAGACTCGAACAGATGACACAAACTTATGTAGCATATATAAGTTGCAATGAAAGTTGACATTTGCTATATGTGTTATTTATCGTTTTGATTACTAAATTGCTCTAAAATATGTAGGGAATGTATGTGTGTGTGTATATATATATATATATATATATATATATATATATATATATATATATATATATTCGATTTCTCACTAGATATAATGCTAGTATTTAAATTTGAATTCGCTTTGAGAAATCCAACGTTAAGGTTGTAAAATATTTTTTAATAAAGATGTCTCTATACTCAAGACTCGAACTTATGAAGAAAAAAAAGTTGCAATGAAAGTTGACATTTGCTATATATGTTATTTATCGTTGATTGCTAAATTGCTTTAAGACATCTGTCGTTTTAGAAAAATAAGACATAATTATTATCTTTTAAAAGAAAAAAAATTCATCTAAATAAGTGAGTCATTTAAGAAAAATATATGATAATTACATATAAACTAAAATTATATATTAGATGTCTTTGTTAAAAGGTGTGCAAAAATCTAAAAAAGTAGAATTTTCCTTTCATCTTTAAGATTTATTATTTTCATATTTCATTCATTGATAATAAAAATATTTAATTAATTATAACAGATTACTCTTATTTGGAGATATCATTAATTAGTTAACTAAAAAATAGAAAATAAAAGATGTGATGAAGGAATAAATTAATTAATTAGACTTTTAGTATTAATAAAAGTGCAGAGTTGACATTTTCCTAAGATCTTATTAAGTATAAATAAAATCAGAAATTATGGAATATATTAGCAGCTGACTTCCAAAGTCCAAAATGATACATTCCCCATAAATTATATAAAAGATCATAAATAATTAATTTGCTTCATAAAGTCATCTTCTTTTAGGTGGAACCTAGCATTGTAGCAAAATTCCTAAACTACCCCTTTATTTGCAAAAATATTGAAAATAAAAATAAATAAATATATATTCTTGCTGTCTAACTTTGAGTATGTATATAACCTCGAACTATTGAAAATAGTACGTATATATCCTTCAGTTAGACGGCACACGCCACATGTCGTCATCCGAAAAAAATTAACCCATTTCACCTTAGCAATTTATCCCCTGACCTGTCGACGAAATATTCTATGATCGGAGTTGAAAGCGAGTTTCGCCCAAGTACAATAGATACCTCATAATATATATATATATATATATATATATATATATATATATATATAAATCCACTAGCTATATAATAGTTGAGGTGTGAAATTAACAAATATATGACAATTTAAATGTGTTTTTTTTAACCATTTAACTCTAAAAAAATTATGAAAATTGTACTTGCATTGATTAAAAGTTGTTTAGACCTTATAAATAGTAGATACTAAATATTTATCAGCATCAAATATTTACATCAAATCAATTTAATTCATTATTGGTGAAAAACTCGAGATGCAAGTTAGTTTTGTACCATAATTGAGGTGCGTCTAAATTGATCAAAGCAATAAATACCTCTCATAAAATAGTCAAGTTTAAATACTTATTTACATCGGATGTTTATGTTAAACTAATCCAAGTCGCTATTGTTCAAACTCGTGATGCATTTACGTTTCACAACTGCGGTGTGCACAAATCGATTGGAAAAAAACACGATAAAAAAGTACTACTTGTGTTGATGAAAAGTATACCTCATAAATAGTCGAGGCAAAATATTTATCTGTATTAGGTGCTTACATCAAATCAGTCTAAATCGCTATCGTTTTAACTCATGACACAGGTAAGAATCTTTCATAATTGAGGTGCGCTCAAATTGACCGGAATTAAACATGGTAGATAAAAAGGAAAAAAAAAAAGGTGAAGTTGACCATTTCCATTTCCTTCGAAGTCAAAATGACCATTCAATTCAGTCCTACTCACGTATCTGTCCCAAGTGTTTACATCAAACTAATCCAAGCCACTTATTGGTTAAACCCGTGATACACGTAAGTTTCATAATACACATCATGTTGAAAAAATCGTAAAAAATATTTACATTCGTTAGTTAGTATGTGTATATGTGCATTGTATATTATACATACATAGTGGTTGTTTTTTCGACTTTTACTAAAAATTTCGCGAATATCCCATGATATAATTTGAGATTTTCTTCGTAAATTCGTTGGAAACCAACTACTATAAGCACATTATGTTGAAAAGTTCGTAAAAATATTTACAGTCGCTAGTTAGTATGTGTATATGTACATTGTATACTGTATATTTATTGTTTTTTTTTCGATTGAGCGACTATTTAAGTTAAGTTCCCCTTTTTGCAGATTTCAAGTACAAAGGTGATTCAGTACTTGTGGCTAATTATCTCAATTGTAACACAACAAGCCCAATTTCGAAATATGAAAATGGAGAGACAGTTTTTCAAATTTAGCCATTCGGGCGTCTACTATTTCATAAGTGGCCAAAATGATAATTGCAAATCTGGCCAGAGAATTATTATTCGCGTAATGCACGATTCCGAAATTTCTTCGCTGGCGTATGCACTGGAGATTTCACCGGCTCCGGGTGTAGGTGGTGGCGGTGATGACGGAGATGGTTGGGGTTCGGACTTTTTCGGACCACCGACAATTAATTCAATCACTGCACTTTCTGTTTTTTCGTATTTTGTTACTGCCCTTGGGGGTATTATGGTCTTTTTCCAATCATATATTAAAAGGGAATGGAAGAAATAACGAAAGAGGAAATTAACAAAATGAATATCATTACATTCAGAGAAAAGTATTAAAAACACACCTAAATATTCTTTACGAGGTAGTATTTCGTAAGTTCGAATAGTAGTCGTCGACACTACTCTATCACGGCGCGATTGGGGTGATTGTGGACGACGTCTCTCACGCTCAATAGCATCAAGGCATTACTCAAGTTGGTCTCGATGATGACTTTCTTCATGTCGTACTTCTTCGCTAGGCTCAAGCCGCTGTGTATGACCCACAATTCCGCCGTGAGGCTCGACGTCGCCACAAAACCTAGTCGACCACAGAATCCGCCTAACCATCTGTCCTGATCATCCCTTGCAACACCTCCAAACCCCGCCAGTCCTGAATTCGGCATGAAACTCCTGTTCGTTTGACTTTTTCTACAAGTAAAATATGAATTTCAAAAAATATTATAATTATTTTTATTTTTTTCTACAAGTAAAATATAATTTTTTTCATATTTAACTAACCTATTTCTTGAACGAAAAGTTTTGTACTTTTATTAATCGAAGATCCCTACTAGTAGTAGTACACAAGACTAATGAAATACGTTCTACCAAACGACCCCATACTATCCTGTTTAACATATTCCCTCCGTTCGATTTTACTTGTCACACCTATGAAGAAAAATAATTAATAGCATGACTATTTTACCATAATACCCCTATTAAATAATGCTTATGTCGTATCTTGAAATTAATTTGAAAAAAAAAAACACAATTAATGTTAAGGGTAAAATAGGAAAAACGAAGTTATCTTATCTTGATATGTCAAAAATGACAAGTAAAAGTAGAATTTCAATTAGGAAATTAGCGTCAAGTAAAAGCGAACGGAGGGAGTAATACATACGTTCCTGCAAAACTCAATCCGGGCACATTGAATTATTAATACAGTAAACCAAACGCTGCATAGATGCATAACTCAATCAGCACCTACTAATACCGTCAACCAAACATGGCATAAGCACGTGCATGACAAGGCCATGATGGAAACTTTTAACCTTCCACTTGAAATTGCCCGAGGTGGTTCTCAGGCAGGTAGGACAGGAGATCGGTCAGGAGCCCAGCCAGGTGATACACCTAAGTTTCATAATTAAGGCGTGCGCAATTCAACTAGAACAAAACTCGATAAAAAAATACTTGTATCAATGAAAAGTATATCTCATAAACAACCGAGACGAGCTACTAATTGCATCAGATGCTTACATCAAACCAATCTAAATCACGATCGCTTAAACTCATGACATGTGTAAGATTCTGTCATAATTGAGGTGCGCTCAACTTGACCCGAACTAAACATAATAGACACCCCCTACCTCCCCCCCCACCCCCAAAGGTGAAGTTGACCATTAGCATTTTCCCTCAAAAGTCAAAATGACCTAATAATGACCATTCAATTCAATCCTACTCATGTATGGAGGGAAAATTTGTTGTACAAATTCCTATGATCCTCCTTCTTCCTAGCTAATTTTTTTCTTTCAACATGAAACACACACACACACACAATGAATAAAAAACAAAGATGCCCAAAAAAAGGTAAAGCCACAAAGACAAAATTTTTTTACAAGTTTTTCAATGCATTAAACAACCAATTTTGTTGTGTGTGGATGTGTTGGGGGTTTGACATTATATACACAAATAAATCAAAGAAAATTGTAATAAATTAAGCACAAATTTTACAAGAAGAAGAAAAGTTTTTTTTTTTGCCTCCCCCACCATCACAAGCCACCACCACCACACCTAACAAGAACAACAAAAACAAAATCAAGAAAGTACATTTTTTATTTTTTTTTGGTTTTTGTTGTTTTGGTGTCACCAGCTGAGCAAAAGATAATATGGGTCACATCTGTTTCTTGATAAAAATTTGATCTTGGTAAGGATTTGATTTAGTTATTCATAAAAAAAGTTTTTTTTTTTTTTTTTTTAAAGGTTGTTGTTGTTTTGGCAAAGACTATTTGGGTGGCATTTGTATTGTTTTTTTTGAAGGTTGTTGTAGTTTTGGCAAAGACTATTTAGGTGGCATTTGTTTCTTGATAAAACATTGATCTTGGTAAGGATTTGATTTAGTTATTCATAAAAAAAGATTGTTTTTTTTTTTTTTAAAGGTTGTTGTTGTTTTGGCAAAGACTATTTGGGTGGCATTTGTATTGTTTTTTTTAAGGTTGTTGTTGTTTTGGCAAAGACTATTTGGGTGGCATTTGTTTCTTGATAAAACATTGATCTTGGTAAGGATTTGATTTAGTTATTCATAAAAAAGATTGTTTTTTTGAATGGTTGTTGTCTTTTGCTTTTATGTTTTTTGTTCGTTATATTTGTTATTTGTCTTGAGGCCGGGGTCTATCGGAAACAATCTCTCTACGTAGTATGGACTGCGTATGCTTTATCCTCCCAGACCCCACTTTGTGGGAATATACTGGGTATGTTATTGTTGTTGTTTTAGCAAATGACTATTTGGGTCACATTTGTTTCTTGTTAAAAATTTGATTTAGTTCTTCATAAAAAAGATTGTTTTTTTAAAGGTTGTTGTTGTTTTAGCAAAAGACTATTTGGGTTACATTTGTTTCTTGATAAAAGTTTGATCTTGATAAGGATTTAAATTTAGTTCTTCATAAAAAAGATTGATCTTGGTAAGGAGCTGCATGTGTTTTTTTGAGAGGATTGATTTAGTTTTTTATTAAAAAAAGATGCGCGCAAGTTGACCTTGACACCACGGTTATTAAAAAGTTGTTTTTTCTTATGGTTTTTGTTGTTTAGCTACCAGCAGACAGGGGCGGAGCCATGTAGGGTGACCCCATTTGTTGAAAGATTACGTTATTTATATATGGTTAAAATAATTTTTTATGCATATATATTAGTAGATGTAGAAACCCCTTTGGCTTCTTCTTGCGTTTACTTCTTCATGTTTGAAACTGCTTAGTGAAAATCCTCACTCCGCCACTGCAAGTAGAACAAAGGATTATCTGAGTAAGGAGCTGCAGCTTACCTGATTTTTTGAAATTGAATTTTGGATTGATTTAGTTCTTCATAAAAGAATTGTTTTTTTTTTATGCTTTTTGTTGTTTTGGTAGATAATATATAATGTTATTCTCGTAGTTTCTTGTTTTTTCGAATAGTGCCAATACCTTTTGTTTCTTATGTTTCGTTTATCACATTATTCTGCTTTGTATGGTCTGTTACGCCTTCTCTATTATTTTCTACGTCTTATTTGCCATGCCTTGTTTTACCACCGTATTGTCTTTTTCAAAACTGTCTCAAGGGTCTTTCGGGAACAACCTCTCTATCACGACTAGGTAGGGGTAAGGCCTGCTTACACTCTACCCTCCCTCGACCTGACTTGTGGGAATACACTTGATATGTTGTTGTTGATGTACATTTGTTTCTTGTTAAAAGTTTGATTTTCTTTTTGGTTTTCGTTGTTTGTAGCCACCACCAGAGCAAAGGTTTAAGGTCATTATAATTTCTAGTTGAAATTTTTGATCTTGGTAAGGAGCTGCAGCTGGTGGGCTGCTGGTTTTTTTCGAGATGGGAAGTTTAGATATTACAAAAATGTGGAGAGACCCTGGTGCTCCGGCTGATTCGTTCTATCAGGTTCGGCCTGAATGTACGGATGTTCCCAAGTCCAAATTTAGAATCAAGGTTGGTATTTTCCGCACACATCACAGCTGTTATATCGCCATCATTATTATTATCCCTCCGTTCTAATTTATGTGATACAGTTTGATTCAGTATGTAGTATGCAGTTTGATTCGGTATGTAGTATTAATTAAGAAAGACAGACTTTTTAAACTTGTGTTCATCGACACAGCACTTGTGTGTCTATAATAGTGTTGAAACTCGTGGTATTAAAAATGTCATAACATTTGCGAGACTATAAAAGCTTCTGATTAGATACTACAGGAAGTTTAAAGTTAAATTGTTTCTAAATATAAAACAGACTAATGAGGAAATAGTGTTAACTGTGGGAATATTCGTTTACTTTACGCGTGATGTTTCGGCTTGTAACACATACTTATTGAGCCGTCTAAAGCTTGTATAGTTAACGCTCTTGTGGTTATTATCATTATGCATTATGGTCTTCATAAAATGATTCATGGAGTAGCTTATATCTCACGTAAAAGGGCAGCCCGGTGCACTAAAACTCCCGCTATGCACAGGGTCTAGGGAAGTGCCCAGCCACAAGGGTGTATTGTACGCAGCCTTACTTCGCATTTCTGCTAGAGACTATTTCCAAGGCTTGAACCCGTGACCTCCTGGTCACATGGCAGTAACTTTACCAGTTACTCTAAGGCTCCCAAAGAGCTTATATCTTACGTAATATAGATAAATTGGCGCTTACAAGAATGATGTGCCTGTCGGGGATAAAACGGACAGGTTTCAGTACATTATGGAGGTTGGGTCGGAGAAGCAATAGTGAACCATAAACCCCTTTCCATATCCTGGTTATATATAGTAGTAGGAAGTCATAGAGAACCGTGCTGTAAGAAATACTACAACGTAAGAGGTAAAAGTGGCCTCCTGTTCTGGTCATAGCTTTGTAGGTTCTTTCCTAAGGCTATCCTGAGCAATTGCAATAATCGGATTCGTTGATATTCCTGGTATAGTAGATGTAGGCCGCGTCCGGGCTCGAAGCCGCTTCTTAGCATAGCAAGGATTGCAAGTTCATGCCTACGTAGCAGCTGCTTTGTGCCCTGGTAGGTTAGGTTTGTCTTGAGTAGTAGACCTCGGTAAGAAAGCGCTTGCATAACGTAGGTATGTATGTCTGTCTGTCTGTCTGTCCTCATTCTGTGTTGTCTGGAGGCTGGACGAGCATTTGAGGACACAGAGGAGATGATAAATACTATCTCTACCGTTGTTTAGCTATCAATAAATTGCTCTAATTTGTCTGTCTTCCGCTACAACTCAAGATCTGATACAATATCAATCTTAAAAAATTTGGTCAGAAATTCCGATGATATTTTTCTGGCGATAAGTTCTATGCTTTACTGTTTATCCTTGCTCCCCTTGCTTTCACATGCTCTACTCATGTTTACTATCTAACAATCTACTTATTCAGAATGGAAAGACCCTAAGTGCAAGAAAATGGCGTGCTGCGTTTTCTTCAGAAGGTGTTCTTGATATAGGCAAAACACTCGGTCGAATTCATCGAGGGGTAAGCTTGACTTCATGACTGAAAGTTTTTGATGGCTTATGTGGCATATGATTCAAAAATATTGCTTTTATTATAGTAAGTTAGTAACCATTGCGTATCCGTGACATTTTAGGGAATTCATCCATCAATTAGAGGTGAAGTTTGGGAATTCTTGCTTGGTTGCTACGATCCAAAGAGCACATATGCGGAACGAGAGGATATAAAAAACCAAAGACGGTACTTTACTTTCTTTTTCAACAAAAGTATAAATTGCTTTATTTTCTTATCGAAAAGAAAAAAAGTATAGATTGTTCATATGTTGCCTAAATCCTTATAATGCTTAATCATCACGTAATCGTGGCTTTACTGCCTTCAAGATCTAGGTTGATCGAACTGTTCCACATGGAATCGTCCAATAACATTATGAATAAACTCATCAGCTTATCGAATAATGAAACATATGCATAAACATTTATTCACTGTTAAGTGTTAAAAGACTCATCAGAGTGTCAAGTCTCACATTGGTTGAGAGAATGCGTTGTGCTATGTTGCTCGGACTCTTCAATCGGATTTGCCAAAGTAGTGTATTTTTGGAGAATCCGAAACGGGTGTGGTATCAAAAGTGAAGAGTTCACGCAACTTAGGCGTTGTGGCCTCCTGATATAATCTTGGGCAATCCTCCCCTCGTGAGCTAGCTTTGGAATTAAGCCGAAGGTTCATTTCTCTTTATGGTATCATAGCTAGACCCACCGATTCATGTTGTTATGTTTATGAATGTTGCGCCTGTGTCATTTTATCCTCACTCCAGATGTCCACTCCCGGGTGATTTTGGGAATGCCAAGTCCCACATTGGTTGCGGTCTTCTTAAATGGTCTTTAGCCGATCCTCGCATCATGAGCTAGTTTTTGTCGTTGAGTCAGGCGCAAGGTTCATTTCTTCACAATGCTATCTCATCTTTAATGCTAGTGTCTAGAAAATGTTCTACTCGTTGCATTTCGGGGAGACATTTTAGTTTGTCTTGCATGGATTCTGAAGCTCGTCGTTTTTTGAAGCTGCAAGTCCTATAGACCTCAGCTTGCTTTACTACTATGAATAACTACCCTCAAACTGATGATAATTTAACAGTGTGCTGTCAAAATGAAACTGATCCGTGTTCTAAATGATATTCTCGACATGCATTTATTGCATACGTTCAGGACACAGTATGCTATACTAAAAGAAGAATGCCGCACAATGTTCCCGGTGATTGGAAGCGGTAGATATATTACTGCACCTGTAATAACAGAAGACGGTGATCCTATTCTAGATCCTTTAGTACTTCAAGAGGCAAAAGCGGCAAAAGCAGCAAAAGACGCAAAGGAAGAGACTCCAGCCGGTCAAGAAAATGGTAATCCTGAAGATGTAGAGTTCTCATCTTGTGTCCTTTTCATTTTTTTTCTATCTGTTTTTTTCTTCTATCTGGCTGTTCGGTTGTTGAATGATTTATGACGTTGAGATCTAATCATCTATTTTCCGTGCAGTAACAGGTGCTTCCGATGAAAATGAGATGGTAAAGGAGCATGACAAAAGAGTGATAGAGTGGAAACTCTCGTTACACCAGATAGGTTGGTAATCTTATATCGATTTCTCTTTATCTATTTTTCTATTCAATATGTAAAGTGTTCATCTCCACACATTTTTCAGTTGGCCAAATCTAGTATGATTTGATAGATGTGCTAGAGATCTATCTTGTCAATATGAGAATATTGTCGGTTTCCTTTCTCTTCATATTGAATGATTTCTTCGTTCATGTCTTGTAACCTTTCATTCTTCTATTCGTGTTTATTCTAGGACTCGATGTGGCTCGAACCGACAGGTCACTTGTCTTTTATGAGAAACAAGAGAATCTGTCAAAGCTTTGGGATATCTTGTCCGTCTATGCTTGGTTTGACAAAGATGTTAATTATTGTCAAGGTGAGTTATCGGAATATTTTCGTGAAACTAAAATTTATCGCTATCTTGGTTTTTCTTTGATTCTACAATTACTGAGCCACAATGAGGTTTCTGTTACATTTTCTTTCTAGAAAGATCCGTTGATCTCTTTTTAAGCGACGTGATGATATGGCTATAGTCTTCTCTTCCCTCTTTCTCCTTACTAGCAGTATTCGTGTTTAGTACTTGCGTAGTATCTTCTACTTCGTCCATTGTTATATGTTGCTTTTTTGTCTGTGTCCGTCTTGCCACTTTCCTTCTGCGATTTTTTTCTTTCTAGCCTGTCTTGGTTTCTCGTTTTAATTGCTTTATATCTTGTTAGTTACTTTCATATTTTTCTTGCAAACATGCTTCATTTTCCTTTCTTTTGAGCCGAGAGTCCGTCGGAAACAATCTCTCCACCCCACAAAGGTAGGGGTAAGGTCTGTGTACATCCTACCCTCTCCAGAACCCCACCGGTGGGATTATATTGGGTATGTTGTTGTTGTTGTGATGATATGCTAAGTTGCTCGGGCTCTTCAAAAATGTCATGCGGTGCGGGTCGGATCCTTCAAAGTAGTACATTTTCAAAGGACCGGACCCAGGCATGGCAACATTTTTGGAGATTCCGAGCAACTTAGATGATATGCATATCTATTACCTTTTTCTTCTTGTTTGTTCTAAAACTATAAAGATCTTGACTTTGCTGAACAGGGATGAGTGATCTTTGCTCTCCAATGATTATTCTTCTCGACGATGAAGCAGATGCATTTTGGTGCTTTGAACGTTTAATGAGAAGACTGGTAACTTATGTTCTTTCCAAGTACTACTTATCATTTTGCACAACATCTCTTTTGTTCTCATCTTTACCTGAACTTTAATAACGTCCCAGATATATGCGCTCTCTCAAGATACTCTCTCTAAAAGATTGTATCACGTTTATCATGAAAAGAGCGTAACTATAAGAATATAGGACTATACTTTTGGCATGTCATCGTAAATGCATATAGGAGTTAGATAAATTGCATTCCATGTTGTCTGCTACAACTCCAACGCACACAGAGATTGCAACAACATGAACTTTACCGAAACTGAGAACTGACCAGCTATAGATCTTCGGTGGAGATTAATGTGCCATCGATCCCAAATTTGAACATCAATCGTTAGTAATATCATGCCGAAGTTTTCCTGTTTGTGCACATGCTTTGCTTTCCATATTAAAGCAAAGTTACCTTAACTGGCATCGTAATTTCAACTGATGATGAGATGCTAAGATTGTCATGCAACCATTATCTCATGTCATGATACGATACATTTAGGAAAACTCTTCACCCTTTAAAGTCGAAGTGGAGTATATTTAAGACATCGACAACAACATACCCAGTGTAATTCCACAAGTGGGGTCTGGAGACCCGAATATTAGTTGGGATATACAGTAGGAGCGATCATGCTAATAAGTTTCTCGTCAAGCAGATTTACTGGCTGTTATTTGATTTGTGTTATAAACTTTCATTCTTATTAGCGTTAGTATATACTTTTGCAATTATTGTGACTGATACGAACTATTGTGTCTTTCAAAGCGAGGAAATTTCAGATACACCGCCAATTCTGTTGGAGTAGAATCGCAGCTAAATAATCTAGCTTCAGTAACTCAAGTTATCGATCCCAAACTTCACCAACACTTAGGTAAATCTCCGTATTTTAATATTTAAATACTGAGCACTAAGTTGCTACGACTCTCCAAAAATGTTGCCGCACTCGTGTCGGATCCTCCAAAAAAGCACTACTTTTGAAGGATCCGACACGCACCCGATGACATTTTCGAAGAGTCTGAGCAACATAGGTTATAACTTTCTTTCTATCAAGAAATGATAATCTGGTATAATTTTTTAAATATGACGTCCTCTTTCCTTTCCTTTTGTCAAAAACACATGTGAACTATCACTTTTTTGCGAGTTCCACACCCCAATTATCAGTTATTCCGTTTCCTACCCGAACTATTGCCAATTCGCCATCTATATGTTAAAAACACCTCGAAGCAAATTAGGCCAACTATCTGATGTTCTATTTTCTACCTCGAAGCAGATTCGTTTTAATACATAGATGGTGATAGTTCAAGTACGAAAAAGGAACAACTGATATTTGGAAAGTGAAAGTCGCGAAAAAGTGATAGTTCAGATGTGTTTTTGACCGTTATCTCTTCTTTTTTCTTTTAAACACTTCCTCGTATCTCCTTGTAAAAAAAGTAACATATTCTGATCTTGGTTCGCAGATAAGTTAGGTGGAGGTGATTACTTATTTGCTGTGCGGATGCTCATGGTTTTGTTCCGTCGAGAGTTTTCTTTTTGTGATTCGTTATATCTTTGGGAGGTAAGGTTTCTCTACTGTTCCGACCTGTTATTCAGGCTGCTTTTCCATTTCGCTACGTGTGCTAATAGTAAATCTGTTACGCTCTCGCCTTATGTATCTTTATCGATGATCTAATCATGTTCTTATTGTTCCTAAATTCTCTATGCTTTGTCTTGGCGTCTTTCGACCAGATGATGTGGGCGCTGGAATATGATCCGGACATGTTTCTTACATACGAAGAACCTGAATTAGTTGCGGGAAAATCTGAAGAATCTAAAGCAAAAGCAAAGTCACGCCATGTTGGGAAATATGAACGAGAAAACATGAAAAATGCAGGCAAAGCTTCAGAAGCTCCACTTCCTATTTCCGTTTTCCTAGTCGCCAGCGTCCTGAAAGACAAGAGCACTAAATTGCTGACAGAAGCAAGAGGACTCGACGACGTTGTGAAGGTTTTCTACTGCATAAATTTTAAGTACTTTTTCGAAGTTTTAAACTTATATACACCGACAATATGAAGAAATTTTTGCACTAAGTTGCCCAAAGGATACTTGCTGCGACAACCTAAGTTGCTCGAACTCTCTAAAATTGTTGCCACACCCGTGTCGGATCCTCAAAAAATACACTAGTTTTGGAGGACCCGACACGCCTCCGTCGACATTATTGAAGAGTCCGAGCAACATAGGCTACAACAGGTAAAGGTGACCTGTTAGCGTAAAAATTTCTTCTCCGTCAATAGATATTAGTTAAACTCCTTTTTCTAAGGTCTGATTGTGGGCAACTTTCATAATCCACGGGGTTCAAGCATTGTCAATAATCGCGTCATGAAAAATCTTGCAGATACCCCATGCATTTTTCATCGCAGGACTAGTTTTGTGGGAGTTTAAACCGATTTCAGTGGAACAATAAGAATTCCATCGAAAGCGACTTTTAAAAACTAAGAATTCATGAAAATATTCTAACAGTTCATTGCTTGCCTCTTATGGAAACTTACTTTCATCATCTGTTTACTATTTCCAGATACTGAATGACGTTAATGGAAACCTGGATGCCAAAAAGGCTTGCACCGGTGCAATGAAACTTCACAGGAAGTATCTTAAAAAGGTAAATCTGAATACACAACAGAGCGTCCAGGGCGGAGCTAGTGGATGCAAGGGTGACAAATATATATTTTGACTTCGCTTTGTGACAATCTTGGCTTTCACGCCGGTGCATGCAAGCGTCAATCTATCAGAAACAGTCATTTATTAGTATCAATGTTATATATTACCTTTCGAAATACTAACGCTGGTTATAACAGGCGGCGAACACCAACAGATAGCTGAGCCAAAAGGAACCGCTAGATGATTCATGAACCATGGAGCTCATGTAGGTAATTTTCGTTAAGCTCCTCCTTTAATCTTGTCGCCATCTTTCTGAGCTTTCGTCTCAAGCAAGCTCTACATCGTTCATCTGTTTCAGTTTATGTGGCACACTTTCCTTCTTAGTTCTTTCCAACAAATGAGACTTGTTAATAAAAAGTTTTTCTAACCACACAGACGTTATGACATGTTTCAAAAGTTTTATATCCACACAAATGTTATGGCATGTTTTAAACCACGAGTTTCGAAAGTCTTGTGAGCTTTCTTAAGCTCCATACAGAGGTGGAGCCAGAATTTCAACTAACGGGGTTCAATATTTGAAGAAAACCTGGCCGAAGGGGGTTCAAGACCTACTATAGATACATAAAAATATTTTTAATCATGTATAAATGGTATATTTCTCCATCGAAGGGGGTTCGGATGAACGGACTCAGGGGCGGAGCTACACTCGGATGAACCCCCTTCAATGGAAAATTATACTATATATATAATTTTTCATGTATATAGTATACATGGTTATTTCGTTATACTAATTATACGTGGTTAAAATTATTTTTCATGTATATATAGTAGATGTTGGAACCCCATTTGGTTATTTCGTATGTTCACTTGTGAGCCCTATTGGTGAAAATCCTGGCTCATCCACTGGATCATGAACTCCCTACCAAAGGTCTGGCTCCGCCCTTGGCTCCATATCGATTCAGTTTATGTCATAAATTGGAATCGAAGGAGTATATAATAAGATCAAACTGATTTTGAACTTTCTGACTCTAAATTCTGGATTCGCCTCTGTTCTGTCCCGACGATCTGAATGAGCTTGACCATTCTTTTATGCAGACCAAGAAGGCTCTAACAAGTTGGATACTCCGATTTTCGGCCAAGTCAAGGGACAATGGCTATTTTTGTATATTGTGCTACTGATTTAGAAAGAGAAAATGTAAATTGTTCATTCCTTTTGGTTCCATATTTGGAACTACCATCATGTACATGTAACTTTTTTTTCCAAGTAGTAAATGTGCCTTCAAGGTTGATGTATACAAAAACACACTTCCAAAGTTTGTACAATATGAAAGAAAAAAAGGGAACAAATTTAGTCAAACCTCTCTATAATAGTCGTGTTTGTTTGATTTTTTCCCCCTTTTTATAGAGATTGGTTGTTATACACCTATAATAACACTTGACTTTCATATCTTATTTGGCTATTATAAATAATTATTACTCAAGAAATGACATGAAGGTAATGGAAAAAAAATCATAGAATTGATTGAAGGAATGTAAGGTGGAATGTGTGAAAAAATTACAATACAAAGTCTTGTATTAAATGAAAGATTAGTGGGGATGTGGGCGTCCGAATGCGTTCTGGGTGAAACTTTTTGGGTTCGCTCGTGACGATCTATTAAATGAATTTGGTTGCTTTGGAGAGGTGGACAGAGCTTTTTTAAGACATGAGCAAAATAACATGAATTGAGGAATTTTTGTAATTTTTCGTGTGTGTTAGCCTGTGAATTAGTAGGGGGTGTGGGCATCCAAATGTATTTTGGGCAAAACTTCTTGATGCTCGTGATGAGCTATTATTTGAATTGTGTTGCTTTGGATAGACGGAAGGAGCATTTTTTTAAAAACATGAGCGAAATAGCAAGAATTGAGGATTTTTTTTTTTGTGATTTTTTATGTGTTAGCCAATGTATTAGTAGGAGATATGGGCATCCGAATGCGTTTACGGAGAAATTTCTTGGGGCCGCTCACACTGACCTATTAACTGAACTGTGTTAGTTTGAAGAGGCGGACTAAGACTTTTTAAAAATATATGAGTGAAAGAGTAGGAATCGAAGATTTTTTGTGATTTTTTTTGTGTTAGCCTATGGATTAGTGGGGGATGTGAGCTTCCAAATGCGTTATGAGCAAAACTTCATGGGTCTGCTCCCAACGACCCATTAAATAGATTGTGTTGCTTTAGAGAAGGGACGAAGCTTAATTAAAGATATGATCCAACTAGCTGGAATTGATGATATGTTGCGATTTTTCGTGTGTGTTAGCCTATGGAACAGTTGGGGATGTGGGCGTCCGAAAGCATTTTGGAAAAATCTTCTTGGGTCCATTCTCGATAACCTATAAACTGAATTGTGTTACTTTTGAGAAGCGGACGAAACTTTCTAAGACATGAGCGAAACAACAGGAATTGATGTTTTTTTTTTAATTTTTCGTGTGTATTAGCCTATGGATTAGAGGGAGATGTGGGCTTATGAATGTGGTTCTGGCATAACTTCTAGTGTCCCCCCTTGACAACCTATTAAATGAATTGTGTTTCTTTGGAGAGGTGAACAAAATTGTTTTCGAGCGGGGGCTCCCAGACAGGCTAAGGAGCGGGGGAGTGTGGGCCTTTGGTGTCGGCAGGGCCGTTTGGTTGGTTAAACGGGCGAAACGATGCGAACGAGCCATTTTTGAGCCAAATCAGTGTGCTATAGCCCACGGTTCTGGGGGTGGGCTCGGGGTCTGTGCGTGTTTTGGGTCGAAAATCGATCGAGGGCTCCCAGACAGGCTAAGGAACGGAGAGTGAGGGCCTTTGGGGTCAGTGAGGCCGTGTGGGTGGTCAAATGGGCGAAACGATGCAAACGGGTCATTTTTGGGCCAAATTGGTGTGCTAAAGCCCATGGTTTCGGGGATGGGCTCGGGGCCCGGTCGTGTTTTGGGCTAAAAATCGACCAGGGGCTCCTAGGTAGGCTGAGGAGGGGGGAGTGTTGGCCTTTAGGATTGGCGAGGCAGGTCTGGGAGTGGCGAAATGTGGGCCTTTGTGATTTTTATGACGATTTGGGTGGTCAAACGGGCGAAACGGCGCGAACGCGCCATTTTTCGAGCTAATTCAGTGTGCTATATATAGCCAATGATTTTTTGGGTAGGCCCATGGGCCGAGTATAATTTTGGTCAGAAATCAAATGGGCTGGCCCAAGCAGGACTGTGAGCGGCCTAGTGCAGGCCTTTGTGGTTTTTTGAGCGATTTGGGTGGTCAAACGGGAGAAACGACATGAATGAGCTATTTTCGGGCCAATTCGGCGTGCCCATGATTTTTGGAGTGGGCCTAGGGGCCGGGCGTGATTTTGGCTGAAAATGGCCCAGGCAGGCTTGAGAGCAGCCTAGTGTGGGCCTTTGTGGTTTTCTGGGTGGTCAAACGGACGAAACTGCACGAATGAGCTATTTTTGAGCCAGTTCGGTGTGCAATAGCCCACGATTTTTGAGGTGGGCCTGATGATAGGCGAATTTACACGCCTATATCAATATATTTTGCCCATATTTTAGCCTAGTTTTGAGAACAAAGTATATATTTCATGCACTTTTAGTCCTTTTTCCTGTAAATGAGCTAACAAACATGATTAGTAAAGTTTTAGGTATAAATGATGGAGAATTCAGCATTTTATGACTTACTTGACACAAAAGAAAGCTCACGAAGGAAGGAAAGGGAGTTTACACGCCTAAGGACCAAAACTGCTGCATGGAAAATCTGTCCTGGGCTAAAACAACATTTCTGAAGACTTTGGGGATTTGCAGTAACTTAGTTGGATTTGGACAATGATACATTAACCTAGTACAATTGGGTTATGTATTTCATTAGTTTATTTGGATTATGATAATGTTACATTAACCTACTATAATTGGGTTAAGTATTACATTAGCCTAGTAGAATTTGGTTAGATATTTTATTTATCTAGTAGGATTAGGATATGGGTATTATAAATACCCTATCATGCTAGAGATTTGTAAGGAATTTGGGAAGGGGGAGACCACAATACTTTCTTCCATCCCTCTCATCTTCCACTACAAACAATTCTACAACTCTTCTAATCTTTCCATTAATTCTATTTTTCTTCTTCTACTCTTCTATTCTTAAATTCCACAACAAGAGAATCGTTACTTTGCCTAGGAATTCACGCCTCACGCCTACCACCTAAGCTACACGAAATTACTCAATCTTGTGGTATAATAACAATGTCAATCGTGATTTCCTTCGCATTCATGGGTAACTAAACTTCTCTGTTGGGGTTATGGAAGTCGAATGAGTTACTATCTATTGCTGTGAGTTTGTGAGTTCGAGGCACGTATATTGCTTATATCATTATTCTCTTCATCTTAATCTACATTCTTTACGGTTGCAAACGCAAGAATACGCCAGTCTAACATTTAACTTGTTTGAGAGAAAAGTTATTTGTCTGGAAAAGAGATAATGTCAAGGTAGTAGGACACCCTTTCCTATTAAAAAACTAGTGCCGTAACTGGACTAACCTCTTGGAGAATTCGTACCTTTAGACACGCTTTAAGCTCGAGAGAGTTAAAGTGAAATAGTCCTTGTTTAGGTCGAGAGACGCTTGGATTTACCATCGACTACAATCCTCTATAAGCAATTGCATGTCAGAATTCTACACACTCATAGCCAATAGAGCCGTATACCTCAGAAGGTGGACATAACCCCAACACTTCAATTCTCATTGTTTACAACCAACGTAACAATCTCTCTCTTTTTACTTTATTATTTTCAGTTTTTGTTTACATTACTTGCAAAACAAGAATCCCCCCTTCTTACGAGACTTGCACCAAAAGTTTAGTAATTTTACTTACTTGTTGGCCAAGCTATTCCCTGTGGGATCGACACCCAACCCAGGTTGGGTTCTATATTTGCTAACGACCGCTTTACACTCAAACGAGAGCTGTAGATTGAGCGTTATCAAAAATTGGCGCCGCTGCCGGGGAATACAAGTGTCAATTAAGTTTGTAATAATTAGTAGACCCTTTGGTCAAAGATTCTCGTACTTTTACTTTTAGTTGTTGTTTTTGTTTTATTCAGGTTTGTTCAGTGCATCAATGGATGCACAACGTGAAATTGAAAGGATGGCTGCTCAAGCGCATCAGCAGAACATTGATAACCCTGCACGAGCAACAAATCCTGACGATGAGGATTTAGGTGATGACGAGTTACTAAACCCAAGACATGATGCTGAAATCACAACACCTGCCAACAGAAGAGGTCGACAAGCTCGGTATAGACATGATCGCCAACCCATGCAGCCAGCTTTCGACGACGATGATGATGATCTTGATGGTGCCGGAGCCACTGGAGCTATAATTCCACCACCATTAGCGCCTGGAGCCAAGTTCAACATCACAAGCACCATGATTCAGTTATTGCAACTCAAGGGATTATTTGGTGGACTAGCAGGCGATGATCCGAATATGCATCTCATCAACTTTATTTCTACATGCAAGTCTTTTGCCAATCCTGGTGTTGGTCAGAATGCAATTCGATTACGTCTATTCCCATTGTCTCTGTCTGGGGAGGCAACACTATGGTTGAATGGGCTGACTCCTGATTCAATTATAAATTGGAGGCAATTGAGAGACGCTTTTCTAGAAAGATTCTTTCCGCCTTCCAAAAGGGCACAATTGAGAGATGAAATCAGCAACTTTCATCAGCTTCCCACTGAAGCTCTTCATGAAACATGGGAGAGGTTCAAGACAAAGCTAGCGAGATGCCCAAACCATCACATGACTAATGTTCACCTCATGGAGATATTGTATAGAGCCTTGAATTCAATAACTAAGCCAGTGGTGGACAACACAGCTGGAGGATCTTTTATGGACCTCACCTTTGGTCAAGCAAGCAATATGTTAGATCGCATGACGAAACAAAGTAGAGCTTGGCATACCAGGTATTCTGAGGTAGCAAGCCCCACTTTATCTATAGGCATGACTGCAGACCAAAGAAGAAGACAAGAAGAACGTGATCAAGATATGGCACACATGAAAACACAAATGGATCTTCTTACAAAGCATTTATTATCAGGGAAGACCGAAAAAGTGAAAGTTGTGGCGCTAAAAGGAAGAGACGAATCTGATTCGGATGAAGAGGCCAACTACTTGAACAATCAGGGGGGTTTCCGAGGGAATACCCAAGGAAACCAAGGTCGGAACTATTATGGTAAATCTGGAAACATGGACCAAGGTAGTTGGAAGAACAAGAATGAAAAGAGTGGTTTGTACGTTCCCCCTGGTAGACGTGATACCACCACATCTAATTCTGGAAGTATGGAAGACATGATGGCTAAATTATTGAAAGGAGTGGAAGCAACAAGCGCGAGAGTTATTGAGGTAATTAATGATTTGTCCTCCATGAAACAACTAGTTGATTCTCATTCCACTTCAATCAAGCAAATAGAGCAGCAATTGAGCCAACTGTCAGCAGCACTCAATCAAAGAAAGGCTGGCACTCTACCTAGCGATACTGTGCAAAACCCAAGGAATGATGGGTCATGCATGGACATCACTACCAGAAGCGGTAAGGTGCTGGAACCTTAAGCAAAAGGCAATCAAGTGGTTGACGAAGTAGCGGACATGGATGATAACGCAAAAGGAGAAGATGCCGCAACAACCAGTCCTGACGTCAAGGATGTCACGCCCAGTGACGTGCAGCCTGAAAAAATGGAAAAACGGAAGCAAGAGGAGAAGAAAGCCATAGAGAGAACACTTCCATACCCACCACCACCTTTTCCCCAAAGATTGAAGAAGGTGGCGGATGACACTAAGTTCAGCAAATTTATGACTATGTTGAAGCAGCTGACCATTAATGTTCCATTGGTAGAGGCACTTGAACAAATGCCTGGGTATGCGAAGTTTATGAAAGATCTTTTGACTAAGAAGAGGGCAGCAAGTTATGAGCTGAAGGATGATGTGCATCATTGTAGTGCAATTGCTACCCGATCGATAGTTCAGAAGAAGGCCGACCCCGGAGCTTTCACTATTCCTTGCACCGTCGGATCTTTGAACTTTGCCAAAGCATTATGTGACCTAGGAGCCAACATCAACTTTATGCCATTATCGATCTACAAGAAGTTGGGGTTAGGAGATCCTACACCAACTAATATGAGGCTTGTTATGGCGGATAGGTCGGTAAAACGACCGGTTGGTATTCTATGCGATGTCTTGGTAAAGGTTTCTTCATTTATCTTTCCAGCAGACTTTGTCATCTTGGATTGTGAAGCAGATTCAGAGGTTCCCATAATCTTGGGACGTCCTTTCCTTGCTACAGGAAGTGTGCTCATTGATTTGAGAGCTAATGAACTTTCATTCCGAATAAATGACGAAGTGGTTCGATTTGATATTTGCAAATCAATGAAGCAACCCAAAGATCTGAGTGTATTTTCTGTGGCTGATGTTGTCTTTGATGATGAGAAAGAACGACTTGAAGAAGAGCAAATTCTTGATGATCCTTTGGAGGTTTTGCTCATGAAAGGAGAGAATGAGGATGCTGAAATTTCTGAAGAAGCTATTTGTGCTCTATCGGGATTAGGGACATATCGCTATACTCCCAAGAAGCTGGATCTTGATCTCAAGAATCGACCCACACCACCAGCCAAGCCATCTATTGAAGAACCACCCACACTAGAATTGAAGGAGCTGCCAAGTCATTTGAAGTACGCACTCTTAGGAAGCGGAAACACACTTCCAGTCATAGTGGCAGCCGATTTGGGTGAGCAACAAGTTGCAGCTCTTATTGCGATCTTACGCAAGTATATTAGAGCCATTGGATGGACCATTGCGGATATTATTGGTATTCCACCTGGGATTTGCACACATAAAATTCAGCTTCAAGAAAAGTGCACACCCACCATTGAACATCAAAGGCGTTTAAACCCACCTATGCAAGAAGTGGTGAAGAAGGAGATTATCAAGTGGTTAGACGCAGGAGTTGTATATCCTATCTCTGATAGTACATGGGTAAGTCCTGTACAATGTGTTCCCAAGAAAGGAGGTATGACGGTGGTCGCGAATGCAAAGAATGAGCTTATTCCACTCAGGCCCGTTACTGGATGGAGAGTATGCATGGACTACCGCAATCTGAATTCTTGGACACTCAAGGATCACTTCCCTATGCCATTTATGGACCAAATGCTAGATCGATTAGCGGGGAAAGGATGGTTTTGCTTCTTGGATGGTTATTCAGGTTATAATCAGATTTGTATTGCTCCCGAAGACCAAGAGAAGACAACGTTTACATGCCCATATGGTACGTTTGCCTTCAAACGCATGCCATTCGGGTTGTGTAATGCACCAACCACCTTTCAACTTTGTATGATGTCTATTTTCTCTGATATGGTTGGAGACACTTTGGAGGTATTTATGGACGACTTTTCAGTTGTCGGTGAGTCTTTTGAAGCATGTTTGGCAAACTTGAGCATGGCATTACAAAGATGTGTAGAGTTCAACCTTGTGCTGAATTGGGAGAAGTGCCACTTCATGGTAATAGAAGGAATCGTTCTTGGGCACAAGATCTCTGAAAGAGGAATAGAGGTTGATCGAGCAAAAATAGAGGTAATTGAGAAGCTACCGCCTCCAATTTCGGTGAAGGGAGTTCGTAGTTTTCTTGGCCATGCTGGTTTCTATCGTAGATTCATCAAAGACTTTTCCAAAATTTCTAGTCCATTGTGCAAACTATTGGAGAAAGATGTAAAGTTTGACTTTAATGACGATTGCTTAAAGGCATTCGAATGCCTTAAAGGAAAACTCATTGAAGCCCCTATCATGGTAGCACCAGATTGGACGCTCCCGTTTGAGGTCATGTGCGATGCTAGTGGTGTAGCCGTTGGTGCTGTTCTTGGACAAAGAAAGGAGAAATTATTTCATCCTATATACTATGCGAGTAAGGTCCTAAATAAAGCCCAAAGGAACTACACTGTTACTGAACAAGAGCTCCTAGCGGTTGTGTATGCGTTTGAGAAGTTTCGTGCCTATCTATTGGGTACTAAGGTGATCGTCCATACAGACCATGCAACTCTTAGGTATCTAATGACAAAGAAGGATGCAAAACCAAGGTTGATTAGATGGGTATTGCTGCTGTAAGAGTTTGATTTCGAAGTCAAAGATAGACGAGGTTGCGAGAACCAAGTGGCTGATCACCTATCTCGACTTGAGAATGAGCATGTGGCGCAACCTGAAATTCAGATTGATGATGCATTCCCGGACGAAGAGATATTAGCGACAACAATGGAGAAATTACCATGGTATGCCGACTTTGCAAATTTCGTGGTGAGTAATGTGATACCTGCCAATTTATCTTACCACCAAAGGAGGAAGTTTATGCATGATGTACAACACTACTATTGGGATGGGCCTTATTTGTTTCGACGATGTGCGGATGGTATCATTCGATGATGTATATCCCATGAAGAGGTGCCTAATATCTTGGAAGCATGCCACACTTCGCAAGTTGGAGGACATCACGCAGGCAATCGGACGGCCAGAAAAGTATTGCAAAGTGGTTATTATTGGCCTTCGATATTCAGAGATGCCTACGATTATGTTAGAAGGTGTGACCAATGCCAGCGTCAAGGTGCGATTTCAAAACACCATGAAATGCCCATGACCAAAATTCTTGAGGTAGAACTCTTTGATGTGTGGGGTATTGATTTCATGGGTCCATTCGTGAATTTGTTTGGAATGAAGTACATCTTGGTTGCTATGGATTATGTTTCGAAATGGGTTGAAGATGTAGCATTGGCCGACAATGAGGGAAAGCGTGTTGTAGCGTTCTTGAAGAAGAATATCTTCTCTCGCTTTGGAGTACCACGTACTATCATAAGCGATGGAGGATCTCACTTTTGCAACAAGCTATTCAATTCCGTGTTGGCAAAATATGGTGTCAAGCAACATAAGGTAGCAACACCTTATCACCCACAAACTAGCGGACAGGTAGAGGTTTCCAATCGAGAGATCAAGCAAATCCTTGCGAAGACGGTAAATGCTAATAGGAAGGATTGGTCTCGGAAGCTGGACGATGCACTATGGGCGTACAAGACTGCATTCAAAACGCCAATTGGCATGTCCCCTTATCAACTAGTTTATGGGAAGGCTTGTCACTTACCCATTGAGCTCGAACACAAGGCATTGTGGGCATTGAAGCAATTAAATTTGAATTGGGATGATGTGAAGAATCTGAGGTTGGAGCAGCTGAACGAACTAGATGAATTCCGTCTCCATGCATATGAAAGATCGGATTTATACAAGGAGCGGATGAAGAAGTATCATGATCAGCGGATTGTACGATGAAACTTCCAAAAGGGTGATATGGTACTACTCTTCAACTCCAGATTTAAGCTCTTCCCAGGTAAGTTAAAATCTAAGTGGTCTGGTCCATTTAAAGTTATCCAAGTCTACTCGTCTGGAGTAGTCGAATTGGAAGGCAATAAGGGTGTTGTCTTCAAAGTGAATGGCCAACGTGTTAAGCCTTATATCGGTCCTCTTGACTCGATGAATGACATGTCCATCACTTATCTCGACAAAGTCTAAGTATTCGAGATTACTACGTCGAGCCACGACAATAAATAAGGCGCTAGATGGGAGGCAACCCATCGTTTTATCGTTTTATCATTTTTTTTCTTTTATTCTAGTACTTGTTTTGATTTTGATAAATGAAAAATCCAAAAATAAGAGTCGTTCCACGACCAAAACTAAGGCGCTTGGTGGGAGGCAACCCATCGTACTAATCGTTTTCATTTGTTTGAGCGAATATAGGTGCAAGAAGTAGTCAACGAGGAGATTGATTTCAATTAACGATTTGGACGCATTGTATGGTAAAGTTGGTAAGTTAGGAAGGGTGATGCATAAGGCTATGGATTGATCCTTTCTCACGCCAAAATAGGCTTCGAGAAAGGCTAGGCCTTGGTAAAACTAGGCCACGAACGATGCACAACCTATCCTATAGCCTAAGGTCTCGGAATCTAGTGTGCTATACACTATGCGCCGCCTATTCCTAGGTATGCTTTTGACTATGCGCCGCCTATGCTATGGCATTTGGTCTCAGTATCTCATATGCCATAGACTATGTGGCGCATATGTCTACAAATGCCATAGACTATGCGGCGCATATGTCCCATTATGCCATAGACAATGCGCCGCATATGTCATTGATATGCCGAGTATTATGCGCCGCATATGTAGGATTTTTGTCTCCAAAACCGATTGTAAATGGGTCATAACCCGACCCATACTCTTCCTATATAAAGGGGACTTAGTTTTATAACACAACCACAATAGAAAATACCCTAAAGGCGCCGCATACTCTTCCAAATCTTCTCAAAATTTTCTTCCTTTTGCTCTTTTTCATCACAAGAACATCATCCAAAGGCTTCAACCAAGTAAGTACTACTTTGTTCTTCATTTATATTTTGTAAGTACTACTTTACTACACCTATTATGAATTGCTAAATCTTGAAAAAGTATTGGTGATGTGAACGTGTTTGGATTGTTGATACAAAACCAAGTGAGTGAACATGTACGTTAGGATGCTCTTAACTTATGTCCGACTTGAATTTGATTTTGATGCATTGTTATACTACTTGCAGAATTGCTATAGTAATGAACATTGCATAATCTTGTCACTTGAATACTTACATGTTAGAATATCCCGTTCATCGGAATAAGACTTATAACTGCCTACCGACATAGGAGGTTGAGTTTATTGATAGAAACGATACCATGATGTAATCCCTATGTAGTAGTCTTGTTATACCTAACATGAAAGTATTGTAAAGGTTGCAAGAAGTGATATATCTCTGATTTTCTCGTTGGAATATAGCTCCTAAAACGCATGTCGATGAAGTCTAAGTAATCGACCACTTTCACTTCACTAATTTGTAGCAACAAACTAAGTGTGGGGTGGTACCCCTACTACTTGTGTATAGATTGTACCCATTGGGATTGTGCTACCATTAACACTATTTCAAGTCTCAGGTACAATGGCACCCAAAGCAAGACAAGGCAAAGAAAAGGCTACCACTTCCCAAAAGAGCAAGAAAAGAGGCCGCAAGGAGCAAGGAGAACCCTCCTCGCTGCAAATACCTCGACTCACGCTTGGAATTAAGTGGGATACTTATGAGGAACTTCTAAGGATGATGACTCTGATGATGATTCCAATGCAAGGGGTATGACCCCAGACATAGAGGATGAGTCCGACTAACCAGGTTCTTCTTATTTATTTTCCACTGAGGACAGTGTACCGACTAAGTGTGGGGTGGTGGTATTGCATGCTATACTTCTCTACTCGCATCTATGTTTGTTTTCTTTTGTTTTATTTTTGTTTTATAATCTCATAGTTAAGATTTTTTTTTAGTAGTTAATATTTTTTTTTAACTTAGCTTCGCATGAGATTATTCTAATAGGCAGCATGAGATTATAACAAGAGTATGTGCTACAATTATGACTATTGAGACGTTTAGGCTCCAGTTGTGACTCATTATGTGATATTGTGTGGTTCAATTCCTTCACTTGTTGGGTCAAGAGTCTATATTACCTCCAATAAAGTCGACCATGTGCCTTGTGTGTGTGAGATAATAGTATATTCTATGTTTGTGGCTCATGCTAGAACTTGCCTGGTATGTATGCAAAGCGAAAATAAGGAGTGTAAGTTTAGGAGGTGATTTAGGCATTTCTTTGACAACCTATATTTGTTTACCTTCAGTTTTACCTACCCATGGACATCATCCTAGTTAACCCCTTTTGAGCCTTTAGCCTATTTCTTTGACAACCTTGTATGTAAGCCTAATCCATTTTGTTCAAGACCATAATTTGATCCAAATTCCTAAGTGCTTTAAAGTGAAAAAGTCATGTGACAACATAAGAGGAAAATGGGTAAGTATGATGCTTTAAATTGTAAGGGTGCTTGAATGTGTTATGAAAAAGAAAGTGCTATCATAAGAGGTATGTTATGAAAAGAAAAAGAAAAAGAAAGCTGAAAAGTGAGTCATCCTTAAAAGTGAAAAACAAAAGAGGAGAAAAAGGGTGGTAGAAGAAAAGAAAGAAGAAAGGTTGTGTGAAAGAAAAAGTGTTAATGATACAATGTGATGTATTAAGCGCTTAGGAACATAGTCACTATTCTGGCCAGAAATAGCTGATCCTACCTGTCCCTTAGCCTACATTACAACCATCAAAAGACCTAGTTGATCCTAAGCTTGGCATTCTGACATTTAGTGGAGCATTACACTAAGGGCAAGCCTATGGTCATCAGTTGCTTCATATGAATTCTTTGTGAGAGCGAGAGCAAGGATATTTTGATACCCATGTTTGAAAAATATGCTATACTTGTGAGTGATTATGGGTAATACATTGTGAGACACACATGGTTGATGAGTTTTGGGTAGTTGTGTATGATTCTTTGTGCCTTAAATTTTGAATATGAGTTGACCACCATCACGAGTCTATGCTAGAAGTTAAACTGTTTCTACTAATGATCGAAAAACTACTCTTTGTTGACAATTGTTGTGCTTGTCTTGACGAATATTTTGTGTTGTTGCTGTGAAACCCTAAGTTGATGTTTAGAGGGACATGATATTTTGTTCGAGGACGAACAAAGCTTTAAGTGTGGGGTGTTGATGATAGGCGAATTTACACGTCTATATCAATATATTTTGCCCATATTTTAGCCTAGTTTTGAGAACAAAGTATATATTTCATGCACTTTTAGTCCTTTTTCCTATAAATGAGCTAACAAACATGATTAGTAAAGTTTCAGGTATAAATGATGCAGAATTCAGCATTTTATGACTTACTTGACGCAAAAGAAAGCTCACGAAGGAAGGGAAGGGAGTTTACACGTCTAAGGACCAAAACTGCTGCATGGAAAATCTGTCCCGGGCTAAAACAACATTTCTGAAGACTTTGGGGATTTGCAGTAACTTAGTTGGATTTGGACAATGATACATTAACCTAGTACAATTGGGTTATGTATTTCATTAGTTTATTTGGATTATGATAATGTTACATTAACCTAGTATAATTGGGTTAAGTATTACATTAGCCTAGTAGAATTTGGTTAGATATTTTATTTATCTAGTAGGATTAGGATATGGGTATTATAAATACCCTATCATGCTAGAGATTTGTAAGGAATTTGGGAAGGGGGAGACCGCAATACTTTCTTCCATCCCTCTCATCTTCCACTACAAACAATTCTACAACTCTTCTAATCTTTCCATTAATTCTATTTTTCTTCTTCTACTCTTCTATTCTTAAATTCCACAACAAGAGAATCGTTACTTTGCCTAGGAATTCACGCCTCACGCCTACCACCTAAGCTACACGAAATTACTCAATCTTGTGGTATAATAACAATGTCAATCGTGATTTCCTTCGCATTCATGGGTAACTAAACTTCTCTGTTGGGGTTATGGAAGCCGAATGAGTTACTATCTATTGCTGTGAGTTTGTGAGTTCGAGGCACGTATATTGCTTATATCATTATTCTTTTCATCTTAATCTACATTCTTTGCGGTTGCAAACGCAAGAATATGCCAGTCTAACATTTAACTTGTTCGAGAGAAAAGTTATTTGTCTGGAAAAGAGATAATGTCAAGGTAGTAGGACACCCTTTCCTATTAAAAAGCTAGTGCCGTAACTGGACTAACCTCTTAGAGAATTCATACCGTTAGACACGCTTTAAGCTCGAGAGAGTTAAAGTGAAATAGTTCTTGTTTAGGTCTAGAGACACTTGGATTTACCATCGACTATAATCCTCTATAAGCAATTGCATGTCAGAATTCTACACACTCATAGCCAATAAAGACGTATACCTCAGAAGGTGGACATAACCCCAACGCTTCAATTCTCATTGTTTACAACCAACGTAACAATCTCTCTCTTTTTACTTTATTATTTTCAGCTTTTGTTTACATTACTTGCAAAACAAGAATCCCCCCTTCTTACGAGACTTGCACCAAAAGTTTAGTAATTTTACTTACTTGTTGGCCAAGCTATTCCCTGTGGGATCGACACCCAACCCAGGTTGGGTTCTATATTTTCTAACGACCGCTTTACACTCAAACGAGAGCTGTAGATTGAGCGTTATCAGGGCCGGGGGGCCGTGCGTGATTTTGGGAAAAAATCAACCAGGCAGGCTTGAGAGCGGTCTAGTGTGGGACTTTGTGGTTTTTTGGGCGGTTTGGGTGGTCAAATTGGTGAAACGGAGTGAATGGGCCATTTTCGGGTTAATTAAGTGTGCTATTGCCCACAGTTTTTGGGGTGGGCCCAGGGTCGGGCATGATTTTGATCGAAAATGGCCCAGGCAGGCCTGGGAGCGGCTTAGTATGGGCTTTTGTGGTTTTTGGGGAGATTTGGGTGGTCGAACGGTCGAAAAAGCACGATGGGCCATTTTTGAGATAATTTGGAGTGCTATAGCCCACGATTTTTGGGGTGGGCCCGTGGGCCGAACGTGATTTTGGTTAAAAATTGACCGGGCTAACCCAGACAGGCCTGGGAGCGTCTGAGTGTGGGCCTTTGTGTTTTTTTGGGCAGTTTGGGTGGTCAAACGGGTGAAATGGCGCAAACATGCAATTTTTAGGCCAATTCAGTGTGCTAACCCACGTTTTCTCGGGGCCAGGGGGCCAGGCATGATTTTTGCTAAAAATTAATTGGGCTTTCCCAGGATGGCCTGGGTGTGTTCTAGTGTGGGCGTTTATGTTTTTGGGCAGTTTGGAAAGTCAAACGGGTGAAACGGCGTGAATGGGCCATTTTTGGGCTAATTCAGTGTGCTATAGCCCACAATTTTTGGGGTTGGCCCGGGTGCCAGACATGATTTTGGCCGAAAATCGATGAGGCTAGCCCAGGTAGTGGCCCAGTATGGGCCTTTGTAGTTTTTGGGCGGTTTGGGTAGTCAAACGAGCAAAACGACGCGAATGAGCCATTTTTGAGCTAATTCGATGTGCTATAGCCCACGGTTTTTAGGGTGGGCCCGGGCATGATTTTGGCTGAAAATTGACCGGGCTGGCCCAGGCAGGCCTGGGAGCGGCCTAGTATAGTCCTTTGGGGGTTTTTTGGGCGGTTTGGGTGGTCAAATAGACGAAAAGGCGCAAACAGGTCATTTTCTGGCTTGGGGTGGGCCCAGATTTCAAGCATCATTTTGGCCAAAAATTGATCGAGATGGCACAGAAAGTCCTGGGAGCAGCCTAGAGTGGGCCTCTGTTGGTTTTTAGGCTGTTTGGGCGGTCAAACGGGCAAAACGGCGCGAACAGGCTATTTTTGGGCCAATTTGATGTGCAATAGCCCATAATTTTTGGGGTGGGCCCAGGGGTCGGGCGTGATTTTGGCCGAAAATTGATCGGACTATTTTAGGCAGACATGAGAGTGGCCTAGTGTGGGCCTTTATGGTTTTTTGGGCGGTTTGGGTTGTCAAACATGCAAAACGGCGTGAACGGGCCATTTTCTGGCCAATTCGATGTGCTATAGCCTACGATTTTTGGGGTGGGACTGGGGGACTGGCGTGATTTTGATCAAAAATTGACTGGGATGGCCCATGTAGGCCTGAAGCGGCCTAGTATGTGCCTTTATGTTTTTTGGGTGATTTGGGTGGTCAAATGGGCGAAACAGCGTGAACGGGCCATTTTCGGGCCAATTAGGTGTGCTATAACCCAAGGTTTTTGAGGTGGGCCCAAGGGACGGGTCCAATTTTGTCTGAAAATCGATTGGGATGGCCTAGGAAGGCCTCGGATAGGCCTAGTATGAGTATTTGTGCTTTTTTAGGCGGTTTGGGTGGTCAAACGGGCAAAACGGCGCCAATGGGCCATTTTAGGCCAATTCTGTGTGATATAGCCCGCGGTTTTTGGGGTGGGCCCAAGGGTCGGGCGTGAATTTGGTCTAAAATTATTTGGCCTGGCCCAGGTAGGCCTGAGAGCGGCCTAGTGTGAGCCTTCGTGATTTTTTGGACAGTTTGGGTGGTCAAACAGGCAAAACGACGGGAACGGGCCATTTTTTGGCAAATTTGGTGTGCTATATGGCCCACAATTTTTGGGGTGGGCCCAGGGGCCGGGTGTGATTTTGGATGAAAATTGATCGGACTAGCCAAGGCAGTCCTGAGAGCGGCTTAGTGTGGGCCTTTATGGTTTTTTGGGCGGTTTGGATGGTCAAACGGGCGAAACGACGTGAATGAGCCATTTTCGGGCCAATTCGGCATGCTATAGCCTAGGTTTTGGGATGGGCCCAGGGGCAAGCCATGATTTTGGCCAAAAATGACTGGGATGGCCCAAGCAGGACTGAAAGCGGTTTAGTATGGGCCTTTGTTATTTTTGTGCGATTTGGGTGGTGAAAAGAACGAAATGACGAGAATGGACCATTTTTGGGATAATTCGATGTGCTATAGCCCACGAGTTTTTGGGTGATCCTAGGGGCCGAGCGTGCTTTTTACCAAAAAATCGATCGAGCTGGCCCAAGTAAGCCTGGGAGTGGCCTAGTGTGTTTTTTAGGGTGGTTTGGGAGGTCAAACAGGCGAAACGGCGCGAACAGACCATTTTTGAGCCAATTCGGTGTGCCATAGCCTACGATTTTTAGGGTGGACCCGGGGGTAAGGCATGATTTTGGCCAAATATTGATCGTGCTGTCCCAGGAAGGCCTGAGAGCGGCCAAGTGTTGACCTTTATGCTTTTTTGGGCGGTTTGGGTGGTCAAATGGACGAAACAGCGCGAACGAACCATTTTTGGGCCAATTCGTTGTGCTATAGCCCACAATTTTTGGGGTTGGCCCGGGGGCCGAGTGTGATTTTGGCCAAAAATCATGTCCAGCCTCCCTGGCATACCCATGTCGAGTTTTGGCCCATGACACCCTTGGAACCCGAGCCCATACCCGGAACCGTGGGCTACAACACACCGATTTGGCTCCAAAACTACCCGCTCACGCAGTTTTTCCCATTTGACCAACAAAATAGCCCCCACACAAACAGGCAACACTAGGATGGTCCCCAGACTCCCTGTCATGCTCAGGTTGATTTTCAGCCCACAATACCTCCAGACCCCGGACCCACCCATGGAATCGTGGGCTATAACACACCGATTTAGCTTCAAAATGTCCCGTTCACGCCGTTTTGCCCGTTTTTCCAACCAAATGGCTCTGCCCACACAAACGGGCAATTGTAGGATGCTCCCAACCCCCTGGCACGCCCAGGTCAATTTTTGGCCGACGGCACCCCCGAACCCCGTGCCCACCCCCGAAACCATGGGCTATAGCACACTGATTTGGCCCCTAAATGCGCCGTTCACGCCGTTTCGCTCGTTTGACCAACCAAATCACCCCGCCCACACAAACGGAAAACACTAGGATGCTCCCAACCTCCCTGGTATGACCAGGATGATTTTGGGCACACGGTACCACTGAACCCCAAGCCCACCCCCAGAACCGTGGGCTATAGTACACTGATTTGGCCCCAAATCACCCTGTTCGCACTGTTTTGCCCGTTTGACCATCCAAATGGCACCTCCCATACAAACGGGAAACACTAGGATGCTCCTCACCTCCCTGGCATGCCCAGGTCGATTTTTGATGCACAACACCGCTGGACCCCAGGCCCACCCCGGAACTATGGGCTATAGCACACCGATTTGGCACCAAAATGCCCCGTTCACATCGTTACGGCCTTTTGACCAACAAATGACCCCACCCACACAAATAGACAACACTAGGACACTCCCAGCCTCCCTGGCATGCCAAGATCAATTTTGGCCCACGACACCTCGGAAGCCCTAGCCCATCCCCAAAACCGTGGGCTATAGCACACCGATTTGGCCCCAAAATGCTCCGTTCATGCCGTTTCGCCCGTTTAATCACCCAAATCGCTCTGCCCATACAAACGGGAAACACTAGGATGATCCTCAACCTCCCTGGCACGCCCAGGTCAATTTTTGGCCTACGTACCCCCAAGACCCCAGGCCCATCCCCGGAACTGTGGGTTATTGCACACCAATTTGGCCCGAAAACTCCTCGTTCGCACCGTTTTGTACGTTTGACCAACCAAATGGCCCCGCCCATACAAACGGGCAATAATAGAATGCTCCTCAGCCTCCCTGGTATGCCCAGGACAATTTTCAATCCATGACACCCTCGAAACCCGAGCCCAACCCAGAAACCCTGGGCTATAGCTCACTGATTTGGCCCCAAAATGCCATATTCGCGCCGTTTTGCCAGTTTGACCAACCAATTGGCCCTGCCCAAAAAAATGGGCAACATTAGGACGCTTCCTAGCATCCTGGAACACCCAAGATGATTTTTGGGCCACGACACAATCGAACCCCGGGCCCACCCACAGAACCGTAGGCTATAACATACTGATTTTGCCCCAAAATGCCCCGTTAGCGTCGTTTTGCTCGTTTGACTAACCAAATCGCCCCACCCACACAAACGGTCAACACTAGGATGCTCCCTAGCCTCCCTGGCACGCCTAGGTTGATTTTCAGCACACGACACCTCCGAACCCCGAGCCCATTCCCAGAATCGTGGGCTATAGCACACCAATTTGGCCCCAAAATGCCCCGTTCAAGTTGTTTTGCCCGTTTGACCAACCAAATGGCCCCGTCCACACAAACGAGAAATACTAGTCTGCTCCCTAGCCTCCCTGGTACGACCAGGATGATTTTTGGCCCATGGAACCCCAAACCTCGGCCCAACCCCAGAACCATAGGCTATAGCACACCGATTTGGCCCTAAATCACCCCGTTCGCGCTGTTTCACCCGTTGGACCTACCAAATGGACCCGCCTACATAAACAGGAAACACTAGGAGGCTCCCTAGCCTCCCTGTCATACCCAGGACGATTTTCAGCCAACGGTACCCCTGAACCTCGGGCCCACTCCAGAACCGTGGGCTATAACAAATTGATTTGACCCCAAAATGCCCCGTTCGCATCGTTTCACCAGTTTGACCAACCAAATGGCCCCTTCCATACAAAAGGGAAATAGTAGGACGCTCCCAAGCCTCCCTGGCACGCCTAGGTCAATTTTTGGCCCACAACACCCCCAAAACCGTGGGATATAACACACTGATTTGGCCCCAAAATGCCCCGTTCGCATTGTTTTTCCCGTTTGACCAACCACATGGCCCCACCCACACAAACGAGGAATAATATGATACTCCCCAGCCTCTTTGGTATGCCTAGTTTGATTTTTCGACCCACGACACCCCCGAACCTCAGGCCCACCCATGGAACCGTGGACTATAGCACATCGATTTGGCCCCAAATTTCCCTGTTCATGTTGTTTTACCTATTTTACCAACCAAATGGCCCTTCCCATACAAACAGGCAACACTAGGATGCTCCCCAGCCTCCCTGGCATGTCCAAGTCAATTTTTAGCCTACGACAACCCCCGGACCCTAGGACCACCCCCAAAATTGTAAGATATTGCACACCGATTTAGCCCTAAAATGCCTCGTTCGCACCTTTCGCCTGTTTGACCAACCAAATGGCCCCACCCGTAGAAACTGGCAATACTAGGATGCTTTCAAGCCTCCCTAGCACGCCCAGGGCAATTTTTGGCTCACGGTACCCCCGTACTCTGAGCTCACCCATGGAACCGTGGGATATAGCACACTAATTTGCCCCAAAATGCCCCATACACGCCATTTTTCCTCTTTGACAAACTAAATTGCCCTACCCACACAAACAGGAAATACTAGGATGCTCCTCAACCTCCCTGGTATAACCAGGCCAATTTTTATCCACGATAACCCTGGACCTCGGGCTCACCCCCGGAACTGTTGCCTATAGCACATCGATTTGGCCCCAAATTGCCCTGTTTATGCCGTTTTGCCCGTTTGACCTACCAAATAGCCCCGCTCATACAAACGGGAAATATTAGAATGCTCCCCAGTCTCCCTGGAACGTCTTAGTTGATTTTAGCCCACGATACCCCCGAACCCTGAGCTCAACCCTGGAACCGTAGGCTATAGCACACCGATTTGGCATCAAAACACTCCGTTCACGCCATTTTGCCTGTTTGACCAACCAAATAGATCCACCCACACAAACGGCCAATACTAATATGCTCTCTAACCTCTCTAGCATGCCCAGGTCAATTTTTGATCCACGGGACCCCCGGACACTGGGCCCACCCCAGAACCGTGGGCTATAGCACACCAATTTAGCCCCAAAATGCCCTATTCACTCTGATTTACCCATTTGACCAACCCAATGGCCCCTCCCACATAAACGGGCAACACTAGGATGCTCCCCATCCTCCCTGCCACACATAGGCTAATTTTTGGCCAATGGCACCCCCGAACCCCATGCCCACCCCCAGAACCATGGGCTATAGCACACTGATTTATCCCCAAAATGTCCCGCTCGTGCCGTTTAGCTTATTTGATAAACTAAATGGCTCCTCTGCCCATATAAACGGGAAAAACTAGGATGCTCCCCAGCCTCCCTGGCAGGCCCAGGCTAATTTTTGGCCCACGGCACCCCCGGACCCTGGTCCCAACCCCAAAACCGTGGGCTATAGCATACCGATTTAGGTGGGCCCAGGGGTCCGGTGTGCTGTGGGACAAAAATTGACTGGGGCATGCCAGGGAGGTTAGGGATCATCCAGTGTGATCCTTTTAATTTTTTGTGGCTATTTGGGTGGAGAAACAGGTGAAACGGAGCGAACGAGGAGTTTTCGAACAAAAATAGTGTGCTATAGTCCATGGTTTTTGGGGTGGGTCCTGGGTCTGAGCGTGTTATGGGCCAAAAATTGACCTAGGTATGCCAGGTAGGTTGAGGATCGTCCCAGTATGGTCCTTTTAAATTTTCGTGGCCATTTGGATGGAAAAACATGTGAAACGGCATGAATGGGGCATTTTTGGGCCAAATCGGTGTGCTATAGCCCACGGTTTCGAAGGTGGGCCTGAGGTCCAGGTGTTCTGCGGGCCAAAAATTGACCGGGGCATGCCAGGGATATTGGGGATCATCCTAGTGTGGTCCATTTAAATTTTTGTGGCCATTAGGTTGGACAAACGAGTGAAACAACGCGAACGAGATATTTTTAGGCAAAATAAGTGCGCTATAGCCCAAGAGTTTTGGGGTGGGCTCGGGGTTTGGGCGTGCTGTGGGCCAAAAATCTATCGAGGCATGCCAGGAGGTTGAAGATCATCCTAGTATGGCCTGTTAAGATTTTTGTGGCCATTTGGGTGGAGAAACGGGAGAAACGACATGAATAGGGAATTTTCAGGCCAAATCAATGTTCTATAGCCTAAGAATTCGAGGGTAGGCCCGGGGTTCGGGCATGTTGTAGGCCGACAATCGATCGAGGCATGCCAGAGAGGTTAGGGATCATCATAGTATGGTCCGTTTAAATTTTTGTGGCCATTTGGGTGGACAAACGGGCAAAACATCCTGCTTGGGGCATTTTCAGGCCAAATCGGTGTGCTATAACCCACGGTTTCTGGGGTGGACCCAGGGTCCAGGCGTCCTGTAGGCCAAAAATCAATCGGGGCATGCCAGGGAGGTTGGGGATCATTCCTATGTGGTTCGTTTAAATTTTCATGGCTATTTGGGTGGACAAACGGGCAAAACGACATGAACAGGGCATTTTCTGCCAAAATCGGTGTGCTATAGCCCACGGTTTTGAGGGTGGACCCGGGGTTTGGGCATGATGTGGGCCAAAAATTGATTGGGGCATGCCAGGGAGGTTGGGCATATTCCCTGTATGGCCCGTTTAAATTTTTTTGGCAATTTGGGTGGACAAAAGGGTGAAACGACGCGAACGGGGCATTTTCAGGCCAAATCGGTGTGCTATAGCCCCCGATTTTGGGGTTGGACCAAGGTTTCGGGTGTGCTGTGGTCCAAAAATTAATCGAGGCATGCCTGGGAGGTTGGGGATCATCCTAGTGTGGTCCGTTTAAATTTTAGTGGCTATTTGGATGGACAAACGAGCGATACAACGCGAATGGGGCATTTTTAGGCCAAATCAGTAAGCTATACCCACGGTTTTGGAGGTGGGCCTAGAGAACGGATGTGCTGTAGGCCAAAAATTTACCAGGGTATGCCAGGAAGGTTGGGGATCATCCCAATGTGGTCTGTTTAAATTTTCATGGATATTTGGGTGGTCAAACGGGCGTAACGGCGCGAACGAGGCATTTTTGGGCCAAATCGGTGTGCTATAGCCTACGATTTTGGGGGTGTGCCCGGGGTTCGAGCATGCTGTAGGCTGAAAATTGACTGGGACATGCTAGGGAGGTTGGGGATCGTCCCAGTGTGGTACGTTTAAATTTTCATGGACATTTTGGTGTACATATAGGTGAAACAGCGTGAACGGGGCATTTTCAGGATAAATCGATGTGCTATAGCCCACGGTTTTGGGGGAGGGCCCGGCGTACGGCGTGCTGTAGTCCAAAAATTGACCGGGGCATGCTAGGGAGGTTGGGGATCATCTCAGTCTAGTCAGTTTAAATATTTGTGGACATTTTTGTGGATAAACGAGTGAAAAAGTATGCAGGTGGTGTTTTCGGGCTAAATCGGTGTTCTATAGCGTACAGTTTTGGGGGTGGGCCCAGTGTCCGGGTGTGCTGTGGGCCGATAATTGACCGAGGTGTGCTAGGGAAGTTGGAGATCATCCTAGCATGGCCCGTTTAAATTTTTGTGGCTATTTGGGTGAAAAAATAGGCGAAATAACATGAACGATGTATTTTCGAGCCAAATTGGTGTGCTATAGCCCACGGTTTTGGGGGTGGGCTCGGGGTCCGGGTGTGTTGTGGCTGAAAATCAATCGGGGAATGCCACGGAGGTTGGGCATCATTCCAGTATGGTCCATTTAAGTTTTCATGGCCATTTGGGAGGACAAATGGGTGAAACGATGAGAGCGGGGCATTTTTGGGCTAAATCGGCATGCTATAACCCACGGTTTTGGGGGTGGAGCAGGGTTTCAGGCTCGCTGTAGGTCAAAAGTTGATTGGGACGTGCCAGGAAGGTTGGGGATCATTCCAGTGTGGTTTGTTTAAATTTTCGTAGCCATTTGGGTGGACAAACAGGCAAAATGGCACGAACGGGGAATTTTTAGACCAAATTAGTGTTCTATAGCCCACGATTTCGGGGGTGGGCCCGGGGTCCGGGAGTGTTATGGGCCAAAAATTGACTAGGGCATGCCAGGGAGGTTGGGGATCATCCTAGTGTGATCCTTTTATATTTTTGTGGCCTTTTGGGAGGACAAACGGTAGAAACGATGAGAATAAGGCATTTTCGGGCCAAATCAGTGTGATATAGTCCACGAATTCGGGGTGGGCCTGGGTATGCTGTCGGCCGAAAATTGACCGGGGCATGCCAGGGAAGTTAAAGATCATCCTAGTGTGGTCCATTTAAATTTTTGTGGCCATTTGTGGGAACAAACGGGCAAAACGATGCGAACGAGATATTTTTGGGCAAATCAGTGTGCTATAGCCCACGGTTTTGGGGGTAGGCCCAGGGTCTGGGCGTGATGTAGGCCAAAAATTGATCGGGCCATGACAGGGAGGTTGGAGATCATCCCAGTGTGGTCCGTTTAAATTTTAGTGGCCATTTAGGTAGACAAACAGGCGAAATGGCTAGAACAGGGAATTTTTTATCTAAATCGATGTGCTATAGCCCATGGTTTCGGGGGTGAACTCGGGGTTCGAGCGTGCTGTGGGCCAAAAATCGATCGTGGCATGCCAGGGAGGTTGGGAATTGTCTCAGTATGGTCCGTTTAAATTTTTGTGACCATTGGGGTGGACAAATGGGCGAAACGACGCGACGGGGCATTTTCGGGCCAAATTGGTGTGCTATAGCCCACGGTTTCAGGGGTGAGCCCGGGTTTCGAGTGTGTTCTGGGTTGAAAATCAATCGGGCTATGCCAGGGAGGTTGGAGATCATCCCAGTGTGGTATGTTTAAATTTTAGTGGCCATCTGGGTGGACAAATAGGTGAAACAACGCAAAAGAGGCATTTTTTAGGCCAAATCGGTGAGCTATAGCCCATGGTTTTGGGGGTGGACCCAGGGTACGGGCGTGCTGTGGATCAAAAATCAACTGAGGTATGCTAGGGAGGTTGGGGATCATCCCAGTATGATTCGTTTAAATTTTCGGGTACATTTGGGTGGACAAATGAGCAAAACGGCACGAACGAGGCATTTTTGGGCTAAATTGGTGTGCTATAGCCCACGGTTTTGGGGGTGGGTCCGGGGTTCGGGCGTTCTGCGAGCCAAAAATCGACCAGAACATGCCAGGGAGGTTGGGTTTCATCCCAGCTTGGTCTGTTTAAATTTTTGTGGATATTTTGGTGGACAAACGGATGAAACAGCGCGAACAAGGCATTTTCAGGCCAAATTAGGGTGCTATAGCCCACGATTTTGGGGGAGGGCCCGGGGTCCGGGCGTATTGTGGGCCAAAAATCGATCGAGGTATGCCAGAGAGGCTGGGGATCATCCCAGTCTAATCCATTTAAATTTTTGTAGCCAATTGGGTGGACAAACGGGCAAAACGGAACGAACGTGGCATTTTTAGGCTAAATCGGTGTGCTATAGCCCACAGATTTTGGGGTAGGCCCGGGGTCCGGGCGTGCTATCGTCCAAAAATTGACCGGGGTATGCCAGAGAGGTTAAGAATTATCCCTGTGTGGTCCATTTAAATTTTAATAGCTATTTGGGTGGAAAAATGAGAGAAACAGCATGAACGGGTCATTTTCAAGCCAAATCGGTGTGCTACAACCCATGGTTTTGGGGGTGGGCCCGGTGTCTGGGCGTGCCGTGGGCCAAAAATTGATCGGAGGCATGCCAAGGACATTGAGGATCATCCCAGTATGGTCCGTTTAAATTTTCGTGTCCATTTGGGTGGACAAATGGGTGAAACGATGCGACCGGGGCATTTTTGGGCCAAATCGATGTGCTATAGCCCACGGTTTTGGGGGTAGACCCAGGGTCCGGGCCCGCTGTGGGCCAAAAATCAACCGAGCATGCCAGGGAGGTTGGGGATCGTCCCAATATGGTCCGCTTAAATTTTTGAGGCCATTAGGTGGACAAATGGGCGAAACGACACAAATGGGAAACTTTCTGGCTAAATCAGTGTGCTATAGTCCACGGTTTTGGGGTGGCCTCAGGGTCCGGGCGTGCTGTGGGCCAAAAATCGACCGGGGTATTCCAAGGAGGTTTAGGATCATCCTAATTTGATCCTTTTAAATTTATTTGGTCATTTGGGTGGACAAACGGGCGAAACGAGGAATTTTTGGGCTAAATCGGTGTGCTATAGCCCACGGATTCAGGGGTAGACCCGGGGTTCAGGCGTACTTTAGGCCAAAAATCAATCGAGGCATGCCAGGGAGGTTGGGGATCATCCCAGTGTGGTCCGTTTAAATTTTCTTAGCCATTTGGGTGGACAAACGGGCAAAACGGGGCGAACGGGGCATTTTCAGGCCAAATCGGTGTGCTATAGCCCACAGTTTTGGGTGGGCTCGGGGGTTCGAGCGTACTGGGGGTCGAAAATTGATTGGGTCATTCTAGGGAGGTTAGGTATCGTCCAAGTATGGTCTGTTTAAATTTTCATGGCCATTTGGGTGGACAAACGGGCGAAATGGCTCGAACCGAGCATTTTTAGGCCAATCGGTGTGCTATAGCCATGGTTTTTGGGGTGGGATCGGGGTTCGGGCATGCTGTGGGCTGAAAATTGACCGGGGCGTGCCAGGGAGTTTGGGTATTGCCCCAGTGTGATACAAACACGATCATGGAGATGAACATTTTAAAGTATTTTGGATGTAACCTCGGAGGTGTACGAGTTGAAGTGTTAAAAGGGCTCCAAACTGCCCCTAAAAACACTCCATGGGTGCCTATTTACCTACTTGATCATTAAAGGGCCTTTTTGTCATTTTATCTTTTTATTTGTAAAGTACTATAAATAGAACAATATTGGGTTTTAGTTCATTAGTTTTTGTTGGATATTGTTGAAAGAAAACATCTATTGAGAGAGGGTCTCTAGGCCTAAACTAGGACATGAACAAGTGTGGATTCACTTGTGATTGTGTATTTCTTGAAAACATTGGTGCTTGAGCGGTGGAATCCCTGTTGTGTCACGTAAGAGTGTGGTGTTGCTATTGTAAGTCTTAGGGGTCCTTAGATTTAATACATCTTTGGGTTCTTAACCTTGTAATAGTGTATGTCTCACTTCCTATCTTTACATATCATGTACTAGTTGTGTGGTCTAGTGAACCGTTTGGTTCTTGTTGTTCTTGTAATTTTGTAAGCACTGGATTGTTGTTATTGTAGTGTTGTTCCTCTCGTTATTGTTATTTATCTCTTGTTGTTGTTAGTGCTTTTGGTATCATTTACAGTTTGTTTCTTGATTTTTTGGAATCGAGATTTGGTATTCGTTGAGCTCTCGGGTTACCCTTTGTTTGTGGACTATTTTTGGCTTGTTTTTGATACGTACCAAATTTGTATCGTATCACAGTGTGGTTTGTTTAAATTTTTGTGGCCATTTAGCTGGACAAACGTGCGAAACGGCGCGAATGGGGCATTTTCGGGCCAAATCGGTGTGTTATAGCCCACGGTTTCGGGGGTGGACTCGGGGTACGGGCATGCTATGGGCCAAAAATCGACCGGGGAATGCCAGGGAGTTTGGGGATCATCCCAGTGTGGTCCGTTTAAATTTTCGTGGCCATTGGGTTGACAAACGGGCAAAACGGCGCGAACGGGGCATTTTCGGGCCAAATCGGTGTGCTATAGCCAACAGTTTCAGGGGTGTGCCTAGGTAGGGGTGGGCGTTGGTTGGTTCGGTCTGATTGTTTAATATCGGTTCGGTTTATCGGTTTTTGGATTGACAAAAGTGACATCCATAACCAAACCAAAATAAATTCGGTTTGGTTCGGTTTTTACAAATCCGGTTCGGTTATTTCGGATTTTTATTTCGGTTTGAAATATTAAAGTAGTTTGCCTCTCTTTTTCATAACTGAGCATTTAAAATTGATGAATTTTTTTAGAAAAATTATTTTTTTCAAACCTGTTTTTCATTCCCAAATATAAATAATTATAAATAACTCAACATGGATGAAACGAAATGAAATAATTATAAGCTTAACATAATACATAACGTCATTAATCATTACATATAATATAACCTTGCATAAATAGTCTACAAAATAACACAAAACTCGTAAAAATAGTCCATGAAACAACATACTTTCTGCATAAATAGTCCATAAAACAGTCCAAAGTCACCAAAATAGTCCATAAAATATTTGAGTCACTAAAACAATCCATAAACAGCCTGCGGCGTATGCAAATTTGCTGTTAAATGTTAATTGTGAATGTGAATTACTAAATATTATATATATAACATAATATTATATTATATATATATAACATAATATTATGTTATATATATATAATATTATATTATATCTATTATATCTATTATATATATATATAAAATAATATATATATATTATTTATTTATTTATTTATAAAATTTTGGTTTTTCGGTTTGAACCGATTTTTTTTAAAAACCGAACCGAAAAATCAAAATTCTAAAATTACAAACCGAATTCGATCCGAAAAACTGAAAAACCGAAACCAAAATTAAATTTTGGTCTATTTTTTCGGTTTAAACCAAAATATGCCCATCCCTAGCCCGGGGCCAGGCGTGCTGTGGGCCAAAAATTGACCGGGGCATGCCAGGGAGGTTGAGGATCGTCCTAGTGAGGTCCGTTTAAATTTTTGTGGCCATTTGGGCGGACAAAGGGGTAAAACGGCATGAATGGAGCATTTTTGGTCAAAATTGGTGTGCTATAGCCCATGATTTTGAGGGTGGGGCCGGGGTCCGGGGGCGCTGTGGGCCGAAAATCAATTGGGGCTTGCCAGGGAGGTTGGGGATCATCCAAGTGTGGTTCGTTTAAATTTTTGTGGCCATTGGGTGGACAAACGGGCAAAACGGCACGAATGGGGCATTTTTGGGCTAAATCGGTGTCCCGATAGCCCACAGTTTCGGGAGTGAGCCCGGGATTCGGGTGTGCTGTGGGCCAAAAATTGATCGGGGCATTCCAGGGAGGTTTGGGATCATTCCAGTGTGGTCCGTTTAAATTTTTGTGGCCATTTGGGTGGACAAAGGGGCAAAACGATGCAAACAGGGAAAGTTTGGGCCAAATCGGTGTGCTATAGCCCACGGTTTTGGGGGTGGACCCAGGGTCCAGCGTACTGTGGGCCAAAAATTGACCGAGGCGTGCCAGGGAGGTTGGGGATCATCCCATTGTGGTTTGTTTAAACTTTCATGGCCATTTGGGTAGACAAACGAGCGAAACGGCGCGAAAGGGGTATTTTTAGGCCAAATCAGTGTGCTATACCCCACAGTTTCGGGTGTGGGCTGGGGGCTGAGCATGCTGTGGGACAAAAATTAATCTGGGCATGCCAGGGAGGTTGGGGATCATTCCAGTATGGTCCGTTAATATTTTTGTGTCCATTTGGGTGGACATACGGGCGAAACAGCGCGAACGGGGCATTTTTGAATAAAATCGGTTTGCTATAGCCCATGGTTTTGGGGGTGGGCCTGGGGTACGAGCGTGTTATGGGCCGAAAATTGATCGGGGCATGCCAGAGAAATTGGGGATCATTCCAGTGTGTTCCGTTTAAATTTTCATGGCTATTTGGGCGGACAAACGAGCGAAACGGCGCGAATGAGGCATTTTCAATCCAAATTGGTGTGCTATAGCCCATGGTTTTGGGCCTGGGCCCGTGGTCTGGGTGTGCTGTTAGCCAAAAATTGATTGGGGCGTGCCAGGGAGGTTGGGGATTGTCCCAGTATGGTTCGTTTAAATTTTAGTGGCCATTTGAGTGGACAAACGAGTGAAACGGCACGAACGGGGCATTTTCAGGCTATGTCGGTGTGGTATAGCCCACGATTTTGGAGGTGGGCCTGGAGTCCGGGCGTGCTGTGGGCCAAAAATCAACCGAGGCATGTTAGGGAGGTTGGGTATCGCCCCATTGTGGTCAGTTTAAATTTCATGTCCATTTGGGTGGAAAAACGGGCAAAACGGTGAGAACAAGGCATTTTTGGGCTAAATCAGTGTGCTATAGCTCACGGTTTTGGGGGTGGGCCCAGGGTTCGGGTGTGCTGTGAGCCAAAAATCGACTGAGGAATGCTAGGGTAGTTGGAGATCATCGCAGTGTGATCCTTTTAATTTTTTATGGCCATTTGGATGGACAAACGGGCGAAACGACACGAATGAGGAGTTTTCGGGCCAAATCAGTGTGCTATAACCCACTGTTTTGGGGGTGCGCCTGGGGTCCGGGTATTCTGTTGGTCGAAAATTGACTCTCGCATGCCAGAAAGGTTAGGGATCATTCCAGTATGGCCCGTTTAAATTTTTGTGGTCTTTTGGTTTGACAAACGTGAGAAACGGTGTGAACGGGGCATTTTCAGGCCAAATCGGTGTGCTATAGCCTACGATTTTGGAGGTGAGCCTGGGGTTCGGGTGTTATGTGGACCAAAAATTGATTGGGGCATGCCAGGGATGTTAGGGATCATCCTAATATGGTCCATTTAAATTTTGTGGCCATTTGGTTGGACAAACGGGCGAAATGATGCGAACAAGGCATTTTCAGGCAAAATCAGTGTGCTATAGCCCACAGTTTTAGGGGTGGGCCTGGGGTTCGGGCATGCTGTAGGCCAAAAATGGATCGGGGCATGCCAGGGAGGTTGGAGATCATCCCAGTGTGATCCGTTTAAAATTTTAAGGCAATTTGGGTGGATAAATGGGCAAAATGGCGCGAATGGGGCATTTTTCGGTCCAAATTGATGAGCTATAGCCCATGGATTTAGGGGTGGGCCTGGGGTCCGATTGTGCTGTGGGCAAAAAATCAACCAGGGCATGCCAGGGAGGTTGGGGATAACCCTAGTGTGGTCTGTTTAAATTTTCGTAGTCATTTGGGTTGACAAACGGGCAAAACGGCGCGAATGTATCATTTTCAGGCTAAATCAGTGTGCTATTGCCCACGGTTTTAGGGGTGGTCCCGGGGTTCGAGCGTGCTGTGGGCCAAAAATTGATCGAGGCATGACAGGGAAGTTGGGGATCATTCAAGTGTGGTCCGTTTAAATTTTTATGGCCATTTGGGTGGTAAAACGGGAGAAAGGGAAAAAATATGGCATTTTCGAGCATAATCGATGTGCTATTGCCCATGGTTTTTGGGGTGGGCTCGGGATCCGAGCATGCTGTGGTTCGAAAATTGATCTGGGCGTGACAGGGGGGTTGGGGATTGTCCCAGTGTGGTCTGTTTAAATTTTTATGTCCATTTGGGTGGAAAAACGGGCTAAACGGCGTGAATGAGGCATTTTCGAGCTAAATTAGTGTGCTATAGCTCACATTTTCGAGGGTGGGCCCAGGGTCCGGGCGTGCTGTGGGCCAAAAATCGCCCGGGGCATGCCAGGGAGTTTGGGGGTTGTCCCAGTATGGTCCGTTTAATTTCTTTTGGCCATTGGATGGAAAAACAGGAAAAATGACGCAAATGGGGCATTTTCAGGCCAAATCGGTGTGCTACATCCCACAGTTTCAGGGGCGGGCCCAGGGTTCGGGCGTGCTGTGTGCCGAAAATTGACCGGGGCAGGCCATGGAGGTTGGGTATCGTTCCAGTGAGGTCTGTTTAAAATTTTGTGGCCATTTGGGTGGACAAAGGGGCAAAACGGCACGAACGGGGCATTTTCGGGCCAAATCAGTGTGCTATAGCCCACGATTTTGGGGGTAGGATCGTGGTCTGGGCGTACTGTAGGAGAAAAATCAATCGGGACATACCAGGGAGGTTGGGGATCCTCCCAGTGTGGTCTGTTTAAATTTTTGTCGCCATTTGGGTGGACAAACGGGCGAAACGGCGCAAACGGGGTATTTTTGGGCCAAATCGATGTGCTATAGCCCACGGGTTAGGGGGAGGGCTTGGGATTCGGGCGTGATGTGGGACGAAAATCAATCGGGGCATGCCAGAGAGGTTGGGGATCATTCCAGTGTGGTTCGTTTAAATTTTCGTAGCCATTTGGGTGGACAAACGGGCGAAACGGCGCGAATAGGGCATTTTCGTGTAAAATAGGTGTGCTATAACCCATGGTTTTGGGGGCGGTCCCGGGGTACGAGCATGCTGTAGGCAAAAAATTGATTGGGGCATGCCGGAGAGATTAGGGATTATCCCAGTGTGGTCCGTTTAGATTTTTGTGGCCATTTGGGTGGACAAACGGGTAAAACGGCTCGATCGGGGCATTTTTTGGCCAAATCTGTGTGCTATAGCCGATGGTTTTGGGGGTGGGCTCGTGGTTCAGGTGTGTTGTTGGTCGAAAATCATTCGGGGTGTGCCAGGGAGGTTGGGGATTGTCCCAGTATGGTCCGTTTAAATTTTAGTGGCCATTTGGGTGGACAAACGGGCGAAACAGCGCGAACGGGGCATTTTCAGGCCTAATCAGTGTGCTATAGTCCACGATTTTGGAGGTGGGCTCAGGGTTTGAGCATGCTGTGGGCCAAAAATCAATTGGGGCATGTCAGGAAGGTTGGGGATCGTCCCAGTGTGGTACGTTTAAATTTTCATGGTGATTGTGTGGACAAACAGGCGAAACGACGCGAATGAGGCATTTTTGGGCCAATCGGTGTGCTATAGCCAACGGTTTTGGGGGTGTACCCGGGCGTACTATGGGCCAAAAATTGAATGGGGCATGCCCGGAAGATTGGGGATCGTCCTAGTGTGGTCCGTTTAAATTTTTATGTCTATTTGGATGGACAAACGGGCGAAACGACTAGAACGGGGCATTGTAGGGCCAATCGAACTGCTATAGCCCACGATTTTTGGGGTAGGCCCGATGTCCGGGCGTGCTGTGGGCCAAAAGTCAACCAGGGCATGCCAGGGTGGTTGGGGATCATCCCATTGTGTTTTTTTTTATTTTTTTGTGGCCATTTAGGTGGACAAATATGCGCAACGACGCGAACGGGGAATTTTTGGACCAAATTGATGTGCTATAGCCTACGATTTTGGAGGTGGGCCTGGGTTCCGAACGTGCTGTGGGCCAAAAATTGATCGGGACATGCCAGGGAGATTGGGGACCCTCCTAGTGTGCTACGCTTAAATTTTTGTGATTATTTGGGTGGACAAACGAGCAAAATGGTGTGCTATAGCTTACGATTTTGGGGTGCTATATTCTACGGTTTTGGGGGTGAGCCCAGGGTACGGGCGTACTGTGGGCTAAAAATTGACCGGGGCATACCAGGGAGGTTGGGGATCATCCTAGTATGGTCCGATTAAATTTTTGTGGACATTTAGGTGGACAAACGGGCGAAACAGTACGAATGGGGCATTTTCAGGTCAAATCGGTGTGCTATAGCCTACGATTTTAGGGTGGACCTGGGGTACGAGCGTGATGTGGGCCAAAAATGAATCGGAGCATGCCAAGGAGGTTAGGGAACATCCTAGTGTGGTCCATTTAAATTTTTGTGGCTTTTTGGGTGTACAAACGGGCAAAACAGTGCGAACAAGGCATTTTTGGGCTAAATTGGTGTGCTATAGCCGCCCATGATGTCGTGGGTGGTCCCAGGGTTCGGGTGTGCTGTGGGTTGAAAATCGACCGGGGCATGCCAGGGAGGTCGAGGATTATCTCAGTGTGGTACGTTTAAATTTTTGTGTCTATTTGGGTGGACGAACGGGCGAAAAGGCGCGAATGATGCATTTTCGGGTCGAATTGGTGTGCTATAGCCCACGATTTTGAGGGAGGGACTGGTGTCCAGGCTTGCTGTGGACCAAAAATCGATCGGGGCATGCCAGGGAGGTTGGGGATCGTCTCAATCTAGTCCGTTTAAATTTTCGTGGCCATTTGGGTGGACAAAAGGGTGAAACGGCATGAACGTGGCATTTTCAAGCTAAATCGGTGTGCTATAGCACACGGTGTCGAGGGTCGGCCCAGGGTCCGGGCGTGCTGTGGGCTGAAAATTGACTTGGACATTTCAGGGAGGTTAGGGAACATCCCAGTGTGGTTCGTTTAAATTTTTGTGGCCTTTCGGGTGGACAAACGGGCAAAACAGCTGTAACGGGGTATGTTTGGGCCATATCGATGTGCTATAGCCCACAGTTTTGGGGGTGGGCCTGGGTTCCGGGCATGTTGTGGGCCAAATATTGACCGAGGCGTGCCAGGGAGGTTGGGGATCATCCCAGTGTGGTCCGTATAAATTTTCGTGTTCATTTGGGTGCACAAATAGGGGAAATAGCATGAATGGGTTGTTTTCTGGCCAAATCAGTATGCTATAGCTCACAGTTTCGGGGGTGGGACCTGGATTCGGGCGTGTTTTGGGGCAAAAATCAACTGGGGTGTGCCAGGGAGGTTGGGGACCGTCCCACTGTGGTTCGTTTAAATTTTCGTAGCCATTTGGGTGGACAAACGGACAAAACAGCATGAACGAGGCATTTTCAATCAAAATTGGTGTGCTATAGCCCACAGTTTTGGGAGTGGGCCCGGGGTCCAAGCGTGATGGGGGTCGAAAATCAACCAGGGCGTACCAGGGAGGTTGGGGATCGTCCCTATATTGTCTGTTTAAATTTTCGTTGCCACTTGGGTGGGTAAACGGGCAAAACGGTGCGAATGGGGAATTTTTGGGATAAATCGGTGTGCTATATATTCCACAATTTTGGGGGTGGGCCTGGGATCCGGGCGAGCTGTGGGTAAAAAATTGATCGGGGCATTCCAAGGAAATTGGGGATAGTCCCAGTGTGGTTCATTTAAATTTTTGTGGCTATTTGGGTGGACAAACGGGCGAAACAACGCGAAAAGGGCATTTTCGGGCTACATCGGTGTGCTATATCCCATGGTTTGGGGGTGGGATCGGGGTCCGGGCATGCTGTGGGCCAAAAATAGAACAGGGCATGCCAGGGAGGTTGGGGATCATCCCAATGTGGTCCGTTTAAATTTTCTAGGTCATTTGGGTGGACAAACGGGTGAAACGGCGCGAATGGGGTATTTTCAGGCCAAAACGGTGTGCTATAGCCCCTGGTTTTGGGGGTGAACCCGGGGTACGGACGTGCTGAGGGTAAAAAATTAAATGAGGTGTGCTAGAGAGGTTGGGGATCGTCTCAGTGTGGTCCGTTTTAATTTTTGTGGCCATTTGGGTGGACAAACGGGCGAAACAGTGCGAACGAGCCATTTTTAGGCAAAATTGGTGTGCAATAGCCCACAGTTTTGGGGGTGGGCTCGGGGTCCAAATGTACTATGGGCTAAAAATAAATCGAGGCATGCCAGGGAGGTTGGGATCGTCCCAATATGGTTCGTTTAAATTTTTATGGCCATTTGGGTGACAAACGAGAGAAACGGCGTAAACGGGGCATTTTTGGGATAAATTGGTGTGCTATAGCCCACGATTTTGGGGGAGGACTAGGTGTTAGGGCGTGCTTTGGGCCAAAAATCAACAGGGGCATGCCAGGGAGATTAGGGATTATCCCAGTATAGTCTGTTTAAATTTTTGTGGCTATTTGGGTGGACAAATGGGTGAAACGGCGCGAAAGGGGCTTTTTCTGGCCAAATCGGTGTGCTATATCCCACGGTTTTAGGGGTGGGGCCGGGGTCCGGGCGTGCTGTGGACTGAAAATAGACCAGGGCATGCCAGGGAGGTTAAGGATTGTCCCAATGTGGTCCGTTTAAGTTTTTGTGGCCATTTGGGTGGACAAACGGGTGAAACGGCACAAACGAGGCATTTCCAGGCCAAATCAGTGTGCTATAGCCCACGGTTTTGGGGTGGGCCCAGGGTACAGGCATGCTGTGGGTGAAAAATTTAACGAGGCATGCCATGGAGGTTGGGGTTCATCTCAGTGTGGTTCGTTTAAATTTTTATGGCCATTTGGGTGGACAAACGGGCGGAAAGGTGCAAATGAGCCATTTTTGGGCGAAAAATATGTGCAATAGCCCACGGTTATGGCGGTGGGTCCGGGGCCAAAGCGTACAGATGGCCAAAAATCAATTGGGGTATGCCAGGGAGGTTGGGGATCGTCCCAGTGTGGTCTGTTTAAATTTTTGTGGCCATTTGGATGGACAAATGAATGAAACGGTATGAATGGGGCATTTTCGAGATAAATCGGTGTGCTATAGCCCACGATTTTGGGGGAGGGCTCGGAGTTCGGGCGTGCTGTGGGCGAAAAATCAACAGGGTCATGCCAGGGAGGTTGGAGATCATCCTAGTCTAGTCCGTTTAAAGTTTTGTGGCTATTTGGGTTGACAAAAGAGCAAAACGGCAAGGACATGGCATTTTCGAGCCAAATCGGTGTGCTATAGCCCACGATTTTGGGGGTGGGTCCGGGGTTCGGGCGTGCTGTGGTCGAAAAATTGACTAAGGCATGCCAGGGAGGTTAGGGATCATCCCAGTGTGGTCCTTGTAAATTTTCGTGGCCATTTGGGTGGACAAACGGGCCAAACGGCATAAACGTGGCCTTTTCAGGACAAATAAGTGTGCTATAGCCCATGGTTTTTGGGGTGGGCCCAGGGTCTGGGCGTGCTGTGGGCCAAAAATTGACTGAGGCATGCTTGGGAGGTTAGGGATCATTCCAGTATGACCCGTTTAAATTTTTGTAGCTATTTGGGTGTACAAACGGGTGAAACTGTGCGAACAGGGCATTTTCGGGCCAAATCGGTGTGCTATAGCCCACGGTTTTGGGGGTGCGCTCGGGGTCCGGGCGTGCTGTGGGCCGAAAATTGACCGGGTCGTGCCAGGGAGGTACGGATTATCCTAGTGTGGTCCGTTTAAATTTTTGTCGCCATTTGGGTGGACAAAGGGAAAAAATAGTGCGAACGGGGTTTTTTTGTGCCAAATCGGTGTGCTATTGCCCATGGTTTCGAGGGTGGGCCCAGGGTACGGGCATGTTGTTGGTAAAAAATCGATCGGGGCATGCCAAGGAGGTTGGGGATGATCCCAGTCTAGTCCGTTTAAATTTTTGTGGCCATGTGGGTGGACAAACGAGCGAAACAGGACAAACGTGGCATTTTTGGGCCAAATAAGTGTGCAATAGCCATCGGATTTAGGGTTGGGCTCGAGTCTCAGGAGTGTTATGGGCTAAAAATTGATCGGGGTATGCCAGGAGATTGGGGGTCATCCAGTGTAGTCCTTTTAGCTTTTTTTGGCTATTTGAGTAGACAAACGGGCGTAACGGAGAGAGCGGGGCATTTTTGGGCCAAATCGATGTGTTATAGCCTATGGTTTTAGAGGTGGGTTTGGGGGTCCGAGCGTGTTGTGGGTCAAAAATAGATCGGATATGCCAGAGAGGTTGGGGATTGCTCCATGGTAATCCGTTATAATTTTCATGGCCATTTGGGTGGACAAACGGACGAAATAGATCGAACCGGGTTTGGTACCCGACCTGGGTTATCAACATTCTGTTGATTTACTTGCGCAGCTGCCAATGCAGATAATCTAGCCTGCTCCTGTTGAGCAGCTATCCTTTCAGGGTCTCGTTGTGCATCCATTCTGCCAATGAGATATGGTTCAGGATTTATAGGTAATAATGGCTGACCCGATCTCCGTGTATTTGACATGAAATCCACTCAACCTAAACAAAACAAAAACAACAAACAAAAAGTAAAATTTGAGAATCTTTGACCAAAGGGTCTATTAACTATCACAAACTTAGATGTCAACCGTATTCCCCGACAACGGCGCCAAAATTTGATACGCCCAAATTACAACTCTCGTTAGAAAGTGTAAGCGGTCGCTGTCAAATATAGAACCCAACTGGGTTGGGTGTCGAATCCCACAGGGAATACTATGATCACTAAGTATTGCGATTATTATTAGACTGTTGGTCAAAGGTTCCAAGATAAGGGGGGTTTGGTTTAAGTACACAGTAATATTATCAGTGTAATAATGAGATGATATGTGTAATTATATTTGATCACAGAGAATGACAAGTTAGGGTTATGTCCACCTTGTATCTTCTACTTCTCTATTAACTATGGGTAATACAGATTTTATACATGCATGCACTTATAGAGAGGCGTATTCTAATTCTAATCCAAGTGTTTTTCAACCATCAAGGATTTATTCACCTTAGTTCTCTCGAACCCAAAGTGTACAACAAATTATACGAACTCTCCAGGACGTTAATCCTGCTAGGGCATTAACGTGTAAACTAGAGGTTGGAAACCCTAATTTCTTGTCACACTCTCTTTTCCAAACAGTAACTTTTCTATCGAACAAGTTATTGCTATAATGGCATATTCCCTATGTTTGCAACCACGAGAATTCAATCAAAATGAAGAGAGTAATGATATAAGTGGATTACACATCATAAATTCACGAACCCATAGCAATAGAGAGTATACTACAAGGTTTCCATAACCCTAACAGATAAGCTTAGCTACTCATGAATAAAACAGAAATCGACATAGAAATAGTCATCATACCAAAACTTAGCACGATCTTGGTGATGAAGATGATAAGTGACGTTAAGAGAGAAACACGCTTCTCTCCCTCTGTCCTCAAGCTACGCGTCTCTTCTTTTTCAAAAAAATACAGAATGTGAATAATGTGAATAATAATCCCTAAAAATTCAACAATAATGCTTTTAATAACATCCTACTCTAATAAATTGCTACTGCATCCTTAACTATTTAAAAATACTGAGTTTGTCCGGGAAAAAGTTCCCATGCATCACATTCAGTCCAAGAGCTGCTTTTCTTTTTATGTGGAGTTTTCCTTTGCTGTCCACAGGTCCCCAAAGTGCTGTAATCTTCCTCATTAGTACCTGAAAAGCATGCTAATCACATAGGTCAGCTCACTTAACTAAAAATAGACTAAAATTGCAAGAATTATGTATTTTATCCTCAAAACTTAGCTAAAACATGGGTAAGTTATGGTGCTTAGACGTATAAATACGCCCAGCATCACCACCCCACACTTAAAGCTTTGTTCGTCCTCAAAAAACATATCTATTTATGCATACTACACAAGCCTTAGCACCCACAAAGGAAGACAAGATGCTCAAATAGGCTCACACAACAATTATGAACAAGAAGTAGATTCAGGAATCATTCCTAGATACAACCTACCCTCAAGAATAGACTCATTAAGTTGGAAATTTCATGCATATCATTCTGGAAAATCATATAAATTACCCAACCTTCATCAACCATGTGCCCTCACAACAAGTGAGTTACCCATAATCACTCACAATTATGCAATTTCTAACAAAATGGGCACAAGAATCAAGTTGCGCTCACTCTCACAAAGAATTCTCAAATTACAACTGATGACCATATTCTTTCCCTTAGTGTAATACTCCACTAATATTAGAATGCTAAGATTAGGATCAAATAGGTCTTTTACGGGTTGTAATGCAGGCTAAAGGATGGGTAGGAACTATTTTGGCCAGAAATAATGACTATCTTCCCTAAGCGCTTTAATACACTACATTTTCCAATTAAGATCAATCTCAAACAACCAATTTCCACTTCTTCTATCTTCACAGATTTGCTTTTCACCCCAACTCGTTAAGCTTAATTAATAACACTATGGTGGGAGTATGCAACCCTTTCAATTTTTTTATTTTTGGCACCCTTTTCACGTTACGCACCCCTATAATAGCCACCCTCAACTTAAGAAATTTGCCTTAGTTGAGGTGCACAATGTCCAAGAAGGACCAGGGCAAAAAAAAGGTTTATTGTAACATGTCCGGGATAAAATTTTGAACTTTTTCAACAATTTTAGCTACTCCCAACCACATCAATTGCTCACGCCAATAACCAGACTTTGGGGCATCAATTTCACCTTTTTCCTCTTATTCTCAAACTCTTAACTCACATTGATTTTACATTAAAGCACTTAGGAGCTTTTTGGATCAAATTACGGTCTATTAAAGAACGGATTAGGCTACATATGAGGCTAACAAAAGAACAAGGTAAAGGCTCGACGGGGATATCTAAGATAATGTACAAAGGTAGGTCAAAAGAAGGTATGAACAATGGCTATCAAAGAAATGCCTAAATCATCTCCTAAACTCACAATCTTTATTTCGCTTTACATACACACCAGGAAAGTTCAAGCATCAGTTACAATAAGGAATATAGAACAGTCTTACACACTCATGGCACATGGTCAACTCAATTAGGAGCATTATAGATTCTCGACCGAACAATTACATGGATTCAATTAAAACCAACAATCACAAAAAGAGTCACAACTAGAGCCTAGGTGTTTCAACGTAATGATTCATCACATATTTAGGTTATAATGTCATATGATCCACAAGAGCAGTTACATGTAATTGAAAGACTATTTTTCTCTTAAGACGGTCGTCATCCATCCATCATCGAGAAAAAAACCTAATTATGACTAAATAACTAACAAAATGAACAAAATAACTAATCCTATCCACATGTATACTAAGGAAAAGGTCCTATTTTCTTACGAAACAAGTAGCAAAGTAACCAGCCACCCCACACTTAAGCTCTGCACTGTCCCCAGTGTAAATAACAAGATAAAGAACCTGGATAGTAGTACTTCTCATCCACATTAGGAGTCATGCCACCTGCATGGAGATCACTTTTGGAGCCATTTTTCCTGTATTCATCCTGTCATCCATGTCATCCACACATAATGAAACTAACTATAATTAATATGAGGGTGGTGAAGTCACCACACCACACTTAATTTTTTAGTATCAACTAATTTTGTGTTATTATCGGGTACTCAGAATTCACTGACATACACTTTGACATGGTGCACCACGTTAGTCACAATACAATCCAATCACTTCAATTTCCCCATGTCTATTTCATTGAAATACTTTTTTATCAAAATCATACCCTACACTTTCAACCATATCAAGATATACAAAACACCATCACTTTCCCAACATAGCCATGGAAAAAATTTAATTCATAATCCTCAGGTGATCAATTAATAACTACAACATAAATTCAAAATGCCTAAGGATTAAGAAAAGAACACTTACCTTGAAGATGAAGGATTGAAGAAAGTGAGTCGATGTTCTTGGGTTTTGAAAGTGGGCTTGTAAGATTAGTAGAGCAAAGAGAAGGGTTTTGAGAGAGGAGGGGTTGGGAGAAGCTTAGGTGAAAGAAGAATAGAGTGGGATTTAAGAGTAGAGAATATGTTTAAAGGATGAGCCATGGGTCGGGTTGATCCATTCACAAACGAGTTAGTGGGCAAAAACTATGTTGATAGGCGGCGCCTATAGCATTGCCTAAGCATAAGTAGGTGGCGCCTATAGCATTGCCTAAGCATAAGTAGGCGGCGCCTAACCTATTGCCTATGTTGGCATAGGCGGCGCCTAGCCTATCGCCTATGTTGGCATAGGTGGTGCCTAGCCTACCTCCTATGTGAGGCAGTGAGCATAGGAAATGGCATAGGCGGCACCTAGCCTATTGCCTATGTTGGCATAGGCGGCGCCTAGCCGATTGCCTATGTTGGCATAGGCGGCACCTAGCCTATTGCCTATGTGAGGCAGTGAGCATAGACAATGGCATAGGTGGCGCCTAACCTATTGCCTATGTTGGCATAGGTGGAGCCTAGCCTATTGCCTATGTAGGCATAGGTGGCACCTATCCTATTGCCTATGTTGGCATAGGCAATTGAAAAAACGGTGCACTCTTGGTCGAAAAGGTCTATACCACGGGGGCTTCGCCCCCGCACACCCATCGAGGTCAGTGGTGGGCTTTGAGATCTGGCCTATCGGCCCGATCCCTACGCTACCACCACAGACCTTATTGAAAGTCACAAAATAAAGTCACACCGCGAAACTTTTGGGGTCGAATTAACATAATTCAAGGCACGAATCTAATGCAAATCATACTCTAGCCTTACACATTTGACCACTCCAACTTACCTGTAATGTTTCCATCACTCCTAAACATACCACCATTGACATGTCTCACTTCCAAATCAAAATTAGTACTAATATTCTCCCTAGTACTTTGTGCACCTACACTTAATCAAAAACAACAAAAATGATTAGAAAGATGGGTTGCCTCCCATGCAGCGCCTAATTTAACGTCGCGGCAAGACTCGATTATCTTGACTACTCAGACTACATCAAGATACATCGATGATACCATTTGTACCTCATTTGTTGGATCAAGACAATGCTTTATTCTTAATCCAACCACTTTGAAGTCACTCACATGCTTGCTTGCAAGTTTAACCAAACTAGCTATGGTCTCCACAAAAGACATATACTTAACTGGTACATCTCGCTTATCTTTATAGAATACATCAACTATCGAGAAGACACTCATCTCTTTTTGTTGTTTCATAGACCGACATACTTCAAAGCTAACTTCTTTCTCATTGAGCTTAAATTATAGCTCATTCAGCTCCATGTCAACTAACACCCTTCCAGTTGATAAGAATGGCCTACCCAAAATTATGGGTACTTCAAAGTCCACTTCACAATCAAGAATTACAAAATTGGCAGGAAATATAAAATCAACAACTTTTACAAGTACATCATGTAGAATCCCAATCGGTCTTTTTACTGATCTATCCGCCATTAGAAGCCGTATATTAGTGGGTGTAGGATCTCCCAAACCCAATTTCTTGAAAATCGTCAATGGCATAAGATTGATACTTGCCCCAAGATCACAAAGGGCCTTTTCAAACTTTAGCAATCCAATCGTACATGGAACAATAAATGCTCCCGGATCAACTTTCTTCTGGATAATAGATCTTGTAGCAATAACACTACAATTATGAAGATTGTCTACCATTTCATAGCTCACGGTCTTTTTCTTTGTCAATAGGTCTTTCATAAACATAGCATATCCGGGCATCTATTCCAGTGCTTCAACTAAGGGCACATTCACTGTCAACTGCTTCAATATGGTCATGAATTTACTAAACCTGGTGTCATCAACCTTCTTCTTCAGTCTCTGAGAAAAAGGTGGTAGTGGATGTGGAAGAGTTTTCTCCACCACTTCCTTTTTATTGTGCTTCCCATTATCAATCTTTTTAGACTGTTGTCCTCTAGGTGTAGTATCATGACCGTTCTTATCCTGATATTCAACTTCTACAGAATCATCACAATCTGCTTCGATAAAGTTCTCCTCTATACTATCAACCACGGGCTTGCCCTTAGATGGATTCTCCAACACTTTACCACTTCTAGTTGTAATAGCCAAACATGATCCATCTTTCCTTGGATTTTGGACAGTGTCACTCGGTAAAGTGCCAGCTTTTCTTTGATTGAATGCCGCTGATAGTTGACTCATTTGTTGTTCCAGCTGTTTTATTGAAGTGGAATGCGAGTCAACCAATTGATTTATTGAGGACAAATCATTTTTTACCTCAGTTACTCCCGTGTTGGTTGCCTCTACTCCTTTCAACAGCTTAGCCATCATGTCCTCCGTGGACATCTTCCCAGAGCTAGATGCAGCAGCTTCACAATTTCCAGGGGGGACATACAAACCGCTCCTATCATTTTTATTCTTCCAATTCCCTTGGTCTCAGTCCTTGTATCCGAATTTTTCATAATAGTTTCGACCTTGGTTTCCTTGGACATTGCCTCGGAAACCCCCCTGATTATTCAAGTAATTTTCTTCCTCCTTAGAATCAGAGTCGTCTCTTCCCTGTGATACAATAGCTTTGACCTTTTCTGTCTTCCCTGATAATAAATGCTTGATAAGAAGGTCCATCTGCATTTTCATATGAGCCATATCTTGTTCACATTCCTCTTTTCTGCGCCTCTATTCTGCTGTCATGCCAATAGATACAGTAGAGCTTGCTACCTCAGAATCCCTGGTATGCCAAGCTCTACACTGCTTTGTCATACGATCCAGCATGTCAGACGCCTCAAGAAAAGTTAGGTCCATGAATGAACCACCCGTAGCATTATCTACCACTGGCTTAGTCACCGAGTTCAAAGCCCTATATAATATTTCCATCAAGTGGACATTGGTCATCTGATAATTTGGGCACCGTGTAAGCTTCTTCTTGAACCTCTCCCATGTTTCGTGGAGAGCTTTATTTGGAAACTGTCTGAAATTGCTTATCTCATCTCTCAATTGTGCCCTCTTGGATGGCGGAAAGAATCTTTCTAGAAAAGCGTCTTTCAGTTGCCTCAAATTGGTAATAGAGTCAGGAGTTAGCCCATTTAACTATAGAGTTGCCTCTCCAGATAGATACAATGGAAATAAGCGCAGCCGAATCGCATTCTGTCCAACCCCTGGATTGTCAAATGATTTACATATTGAGATAAAATTAATCAGATGCATATTCGGATCGTCGCCTGCAAGTCCACCAAATAACCCTTTGAGTTGCAATAGCTGGATCATGGTACTAGTGATATTGAACTTGGCTCCGGGTGCCAAGGGAGGAGGAATAATAGCCCCTGTGGCACCATTCCCATCCAAGTTGTCATCATCATCATCAAAAGCAACTTGCACAGCTCGGCGTTTGGGTCTCATCCTAGCTTGACGATCTCTGTTGACATTCCTGTTCACTGGTGTAGCCACATCATCTGCACGCCTTCGATTTTATAACTCATCATCACCCAGGTCCTCATCATCAAGATTTGGTACCCGACCTGGGTTATCAACATTCTGTTGATTTACTTGCGCAGCTGCCAATGCAGCTAATCTAGCCTGCTCCTGTTGAGCAGCTATCCTTTCAGGGTCTCGTTGTGCATCCATTCTGCCAATGAGATATGGTTCAAGATTTATAGGTAATAATGGCTGACCTGATCTCCGTGTATTTGACATGAAATCCACTCAACCTAAACAAAACAAAAACAACAAACAAAAAGTAAAATTTGAGAAACTTTGACCAAAGGGTCTATTAACTATCACAAACTTAGTTGTAAACCGTATTCCCCGACAACGGCGCCAAAATTTGATACGCCCAAATTACAACTCTCGTTAGAAAGTGTAAGCGGTCGCTGTCAAATATAGAACCCAACTGGGTTGGGTGTCGAATCCCACAGGGAATACTATGATCACTAAGTATTGCGATTATTATTAGACTGTTGGTCGAAGGTTCCAAGATAAGGGGGGTTTGGTTTAAGTACACAGTAATATTATCAGTGTAATAATGAGATGATATGTGTAATTATATTTGATCACAGAGAATGACAAGTTAGGGTTATGTCCACCTTGTATCTTCTACTTCTCTATTAACTATGGGTAATACGGATTTTATACATGCATGCACTTATAGAGAAGCGTATTCTAATTCTAATCCAAGTGTTTTTCAACCATCAAGGATTTATTCACCTTAGTTCTCTCGAACCCAAAGTGTACAACAAATTATACGAACTCTCCAAGACGTTAATCCTGCTAGGGCATTAACGTGTAAACTAGAGGTTGGAAACCCTAATTTCTTGTCACAGTCTCTTTTCCAAACAGTAACTTTTCTATCAAACAAGTTATTGCTATAATGGCATATTCCCTATGTTTGCAACCACGAGAATTCAATCAAAATGAAGAGAGTAATGATATAAGTGGATTACACATCATAAATTCACGAACCCATAGCAATAGAGAGTATACTACAAGGTTTCCATAACCCTAACAGATAAGCTTAGCTACTCATGAATAAAACAGAAATCGACATAGAAATAGTCATCATACCAAAACTTAGCACGATCTTGGTGATGAAGATGATAAGTGACGTTAAGAGAGAAACACGCTTCTCTCCCTCTGTCCTCAAGCTACGCGTCTCTTCTTTTTCAAAAAAATACAGAATGTGAATAATGTGAATAATAATCCCTAAAAATTCAACAATAATGCTTTTAATAACATCCTACTCTAATAAATTGCTACTGCATCCTTAACTATTTAAAAATACTGAGTTTGTCCGGGAAAAAGTTCCCATGCATCACATTCAGTCCAAGAGCTGCTTTTCTTTTTATGTGGAGTTTTCCTTTGCTGTCCACAGGTCCCCAAAGTGCTGTAATCTTCCTCATTAGTACCTGAAAAGCATGCTAATCACATAGGTCAGCTCACTTAACTAAAAATAGACTAAAATTGCAAGAATTATGTATTTTATCCTCAAAACTTAGCTAAAACATGGGTAAGTTATGGTGCTTAGACGTATAAATACGCCCAGCATCACCACCCCACACTTAAAGCTTTGTTCGTCCTCAAAAAACATATCTATTTATGCATACTACACAAGCCTTAGCACCCACAAAGGAAGACAAGATGCTCAAATAGGCTCACACAACAATTATGAACAAGAAGTAGATTCAGGAATCATTCCTAGATACAACCTACCCTCAAGAATAGACTCATTAAGTTGGAAATTTCATGCATATCATTCTGGAAAATCATATAAATTACCCAACCTTCATCAACCATGTGCCCTCACAACAAGTGAGTTACCCATAATCACTCACAATTATGCAATTTCTAACAAAATGGGCACAAGAATCAAGTTGCGCTCACTCTCACAAAGAATTCTCAAATTACAACTGATGACCATATTCTTTCCCTTAGTGTAATACTCCACTAATATTAGAATGCTAAGATTAGGATCAAATAGGTCTTTTACGGGTTGTAATGCAGGCTAAAGGATGGGTAGGAACTATTTTGGCCAGAAATAATGACTATCTTCCCTAAGCGCTTTAATACACTACATTTTCCAATTAAGATCAATCTCAAACAACCAATTTCCACTTCTTCTATCTTCACAGATTTGCTTTTCACCCCAACTCGTTAAGCTTAATTAATAACACTATGGTGAGAGTATGCAACCCTTTCAATTTTTTTTATTTTTGGCACCCTTTTCACGTTACGCACCCCTATAATAGCCACCCTCAACTTAAGAAATTTGCCTTAGTTGAGGTGCACAATGTCCAAGAAGGACCAGGGCAAAAAAAAGGTTTATTGTAACATGTCCGGGATAAAATTTTGAACTTTTTCAACAATTTTAGCTACTCCCAACCACATCAATTGCTCACGCCAATAACCAGACTTTGGGGCATCAATTTTACCTTTTTCCTCTTATTCTCAAACTCTTAACTCACATTGATTTTACATTAAAGCACTTAGGAGCTTTTTGGATCAAATTACGGTCTATTAAAGAACGGATTAGGCTACATATGAGGCTAACAAAAGAACAAGGTAAAGGCTCGACGGGGATATCTAAGATAATGTACAAAGGTAGGTCAAAAGAAGGTATGAACAATGGCTATCAAAGAAATGCCTAAATCATCTCCTAAACTCACAATCTTTATTTCGCTTTGCATACACACCAGGAAAGTTCTAGCATCAGTTACAATAAGGAATATAGAACAATCTTACACACTCATGGCACATGGTCAACTCAATTAGGAGCATTATAGATTCTCGACCGAACAATTACATGAATTCAATTAAAACCAACAATCACAAAAAGAGTCACAACTAGAGCCTAGGTGTTTCAACGTAATGATTCATCACATATTTAGGTTATAATGTCATATGATCCACAAGAGCAGTTACATGTAATTGAAAGACTATTTTTCTCTTAAGACGGTCGTCATCCATCCATCATCGAGAAAAAAACCTAATTATGACTAAATAACTAACAAAATGAACAAAATAACTAATCCTATCCACAAGTATACTAAGGAAAAGGTCCTATTTTCTTACGAAACAAGTAGCAAAGTAACCAGCCACCCCACACTTAAGCTCTGCACTGTCCCCAGTGTAAATAACAAGATAAAGAACCTGGATAGTAGTACTTCTCATCCACATTAGGAGTCATGCCACCTGCATGGAGATCACCATTGGAGCCATTTTTCCTGTATTCATCCTGTCATCCATGTCATCCACACATAATGAAATTAACTATAATTAATATGAGGGTGGTGAAGTCACCACACCACACTTAATTTTTTAGTATCAACTAATTTCGTGTTATTATCAGGTACTCAGAAATCACTGACATACACTTTGACATGGTGCACCACGTTAGTCACAATACAATCCAATCACTTCAATTTCCCCATGTCTATTTCATTGAAACACTTTTTTATCAAAATCATACCCTACACTTTCAACCATATCAAGATATACAAAACACCATCACTTTCCCAACATAGCCATGGAAAAAATTTAATTCATAATCCTCAAGTGATCAATTAATAACTACAGCATAAATTCAAAACACCTAAGGATTAAGAAAAGAACACTTACCTTGAAGATGAAGGATTGAAGAAAGTGAGTCGATGTTCAAGGGTTTTGAAAGTGGGCTTGTAAGATTAGTAGAGCAAAGAGAAGGGTTTTGAGAGAGGAGGGGTTGGGAGGAGCTTAGGTGAAAGAAGAATAGAGTGGGATTTAAGAGTAGAGAATATGTTTAAAGGATGAGCCATGGGTCGGGTTGATCCATTCACAAACGAGTTAGTGGGCAAAAACTATGTTGATAGGCGGCGCCTATAGCATTGCCTAAGCATAAGTAGGCGGCGCCTATAGCATTGCCTAAGCATAAGTAGGCGGTGCCTAACCTATTGCCTATGTTGGCATAGGCGGCGCCTAGCCTATCGCCTATGTTGGCATAGGCGGTGCCTAGCCTACCGCCTATGTGAGGCAGTGAGCATAGGCAATGGCATAGGCGGCGCCTAGCCTATTGCCTATGTTGGCATAGGCGGCGCCTAGCCGATTGCCTATGTTGGCATAGGCGGCGCCTAGCCTATTGCCTATGTGAGGCAGTGAGCATAGACAATGGCATAGGCGGCGCCTAACCTATTGCCTATGTTGGCATAGGTGGAGCCTAGCCTATTGCCTATGTAGGCATAGGTGGCGCCTAGCCTATTGCCTATGTTGGCATAGGCAATTGGAAAAACGGCACACTCTTGGTCGAAAAGGTCCATACCGCGGGGGCTTCGCCCCCGCACACCCATCGAGGTCAGTGGTGGGCTTTGAGATCTGGCCTATCGGCCCGATCCCTACGCTACCACCACAGACCTTATTCAAAGTCACAAAATCAAGTCACACCGCGAAACTTTTGGGGTCGAATTAACATAATTCAAGGCACGAATCTAATGCAAATCATACTCTAGCCTTACACATTTGACCACTCCAACTTACCTGTAATGTTCCCATCACTCCTAAACTTACCACCATTGACATGTCTCGCTTCCAAATCAAAATTAGTACTAATATTCTCCCTAGTACTTTGTGCACCTACACTTAATCAAAAACAACAAAAATGATTAGAAAGATGGGTTGCCTCCCATACAGCGCCTAATTTAACGTCGCGGCAAGACTCGATTATCTTGACTACTCAGACTACATCAAGATACATCGATGATACCATTTGTACCTCATTTGTTGGATCAAGACAATGCTTTATTCTTAATCCAACCACTTTGAAGTCACTCACATCCTTGCTTGCAAGTTTAACCAAACTAGCTATGGTCTCCACAAAAGACATATACTTAACTGGTACATCTCGCTTATCTTTATAGAATACATCAACTATCGAGAAGACACTCATCTCTTTTTGTTGTTTCATAGACCGACATACTTCAAAGCTAACTTCTTTCTCATTGAGCCTAAATTTTAGCTCATTCAGCTCCATGTCAACTAACACCCTTCCAGTTGATAAGAATGGCCTACCCAAAATTATGGGTACTTCAAAGTCCACTTCACAATCAAGAATTACAAAATCGGCAGGAAATATAAAATCAACAACTTTTACAAGTACATCATGTAGAATCCCAATCGGTCTTTTTACTGATCTATCCACCATTAGAAGCCGTATATTAGTAGGTGTAGGATCTCCCAAACCCAATTTCTTGAAAATCATCAATGGCATAAGATTGATACTTGCCCCAAGATCACAAAGGGCCTTTTCAAACTTTAGCAATCCAATCGTACATGGAACAATAAATGCTCCCGGATCAACTTTCTTCTGGACAATAGATCTTGTAGCAATAACACTACAATGATGAAGATTGTCTACCATTTCATAGCTCACGGTCTTTTTCTTTGTCAATAGGTCTTTCATAAACTTAGCATATCCGGGCATCTATTCCAGTGCTTCAACTAAGGGCACATTCACTGTCAACTGCTTCAATATGGTCATGAATTTACTAAACCTGGTGTCATCAACCTTCTTCTTCAGTCTCTGAGAAAAAGGTGGTAGTGGATGTGGAAGAGTTTTCTCCACCACTTCCTTTTTATTGTGCTTCCCATTATCAATCTTTTTAGACTGTTGTCCTCTAGGTGTAGTATCATGACCGTTCTTATCCTGATATTCAACTTCTACAGAATCATCACAATCTGCTTCGATAAAGTTCTCCTTTATACTATCAACCACGGGCTTGCCCTTAGATGGATTCTCCAACACTTTACCACTTCTAGTTGTAATCAGATGCATATTCGGATCGTCGCCTGCAAGTCCACCAAATAACCCTTTGAGTTGCAATAGCTGGATCATGGTACTAGTGATATTGAACTTGGCTCCGGGTGCCAAGGGAGGAGGAATAATAGCCCCTGTGGCACCAGTCCCATCCAAGTCGTCATCATCATCATCAAAAGCAACTTGCACAGCTCGGCGTTTGTGTCTCATCCTAGCTTGACGATCTCTGTTGACATTCCTGTTCACTGGTGCAGCCACATCATCTGCACGCCTTGGATTTAATAACTCATCATCACCCAGGTCCTCATCATCAAGATTTGGTACCCGACCTGGGTTATCAACATTCTGTTGATTTACTTGCGCAGCTGCCAATGCAGCTAATTTAGCCTGCTCCTGTTGAGCAGCTATCCTTTCAGGGTCTCGTTGTGCATCCATTCTGCCAATGAGATATGGTTCAGGATTTATAGGTAATAATGGCTGACCCGATCTCCGTGTATTTGACATGAAATCCACTCAACCTAAACAAAACAAAAACAACAAACAAAAAGTAAAATTTGAGAATCTTTGACCAAAGGGTCTATTAACTATCACAAACTTAGTTGTCAACCGTATTCCTCGGCAACAACGCCAAAATTTGATATGCCCAAATTACAACTCTCATTAGAAAGTGTAAGTAGTCGCTGTCAAATATAGAACCCAACTGGGTTGGGTGTCGAATCCCACAGGGAATACTATGATCACTAAGTATTGCGATTATTATTAGACTGTTGGTCGAAGGTTCCAAGATAAGGGGGTTTGGTTTAAGTGCACAGTAATATTATCAGTGTAATAATGAGATGATATGTGTAATTATATTTGATCACAGAGAATGACAAGTTAGGGTTATGTCCATCTTGTAGCTTCTACTTCTCTATTAACTATGGGTAATACGGATTTTATACATGCATGCACTTATAGAGAGGCGTATTCTAATTCTAATCCAAGTTTTTTTCAACCATCAAGGATTTATTCACCTTAGTTCTCTCGAACCCAAAGTGTACAACAAATTATACGAACTCTCCAAGACGTTAATCCTTCTAGGGCATTAACGTGTAAACTAGAGGTTGGAAACCCTAATTTCTTGTCACACTCTCTTTTCCAAACAGTAACTTTTCTATCGAACAAGTTATTGCTATAATGGCATATTCCCTATGTTTGCAACCACGAGAATTCAATCAAAATGAAGAGAGTAATGATATAAGTGGATTACACATCATAAATTCACGAACCCATAGCAATAGAGAGTATACTACAAGGTTTCCATAACCCTAACAGATAAGCTTAGCTACTCATGAATAAAACAGAAATCGACATAGAAATATTCATCATACCAAAACTTAGCATGATCTTGGTGATGAAGATGATAAGTGACGTTAATAGAGAAACACGCTTCTCTCCCTCTGTCCTCAAGCTACGCGTCTCTTTTTTTTCAAAAAAATTCAGAATGTGAATAATGTGAATAATAATCCCTAAAAATTCAGCAATAATGCTTATAATAACATCCTACTCTAATAAATTGCTACTGCATCCTTAACTATTTAAAAATACTGAGTTTGTCCGGGAAAAAGTTCCCATGCATCACATTCAGTCCAAGAGCTGCTTTTCTTTTTATGTGAAGTTTTCCTTTGCTGTCCACAGGTCCCCAAAGTGCTGTAATCTTCCTCATTAGTACCTGAAAAACATGCTAATCACATAGGTCAGCTCACTTAACTAAAAATAGACTAAAAATGCAAGAATTATGTATTTTATCCTTAAAACATAGCTAAAACATGGGTAAGTTATGGTGCTTAGACGTATAAATACGCCCAACATCTGTGCTATGGGCCAAAAATTGACCGGGGCATGCCAGGGAGGTTGGGGATTGTCCCAGTGAGGTACGTTTAAATTTTTATGGCCTTTTTGGTGGACAAAGGGGCAAAACGGCATGAACAGGGCATTTGCGGGCTAAATCGGTGTGTTATATCCCACGGTTTTGGGGGTGGGCTTGGAGTCCGGGCGTGCTGTGGGATAAAAATCAATCAAAGAATTCCAGGGAGGTTTTTGATCCTCCCAGTGTGGTCCGTTTAAATTTTTGTGGCCATTTTGGAGGACAAAAGGGCAAAACGGTGCAAACGGGGCATTTTCGGGCCAAATTGGTGTACTATAGCCCACGGTTTCGAGGGTGGGCACGGGGTCCGGGCGTGCTGTGGGATAAAAATCGACTGGGACGTGCCAGGGAGGTTGGGGATCATTCAAGTGTGGTTCATTTAAATTTTCATAGCCATTTGGGTGGACAAACAGGCGAAACGGTGCAAATGGGGCATTTTCGGGTAAAATCGGTGTGCTATAGCCCATGGTTTTGGGGGCGAACTCGAGGTACGAGCGTGCTGTGGGCCAAAAATCATTTGGGGCATGCCAGGAAGGTTTGGGATCATTCCAGTATGGTCTGTTTAAATTTTATGGCCATTTGGGTTTACAAAGATGCAAAACGGCGCGAATGGGGAATTATTGGGCTAAATCAGTGTGCTATAGCCCAAGGTTTCGGGGGTCGGCCTGTGGTTCGGGTGTGCTGTTGGCCAAAAATTGATCAGGGTATGATAAGGAGGTTGGGTATTGTCCCAATGTGGTTCGTTTAAGTTTTAGTGGCCATTTGGGTGGACAAACGGGCGAAACAGCGCGAATGGGGCATTTTCAGGCCAAATCAGTGTGCTATAGCCCACGGTTTTGGAGGTAGGGCCAAAGTTCGGGGGTGTTGTGGGACGAAAATTCACCGGGGCATGTCAGGGAGGTTGAGGATCATCCCAATCTGGTCCGTTTATATTTTTGTGGACAAACAGGCGAAACGGCGCGAATGGGGATTTTTTGGGCCAATCGGTGTGCTATAGCCTACGGTTTTAAGGATGGACCTAGTGTTCGGGCATTCTGGGGGCCAAAAATTGACCGGGGCATGCTAGGGAGGTTGGGGATTATCCCAGTATGGTCTGTTTAAATTTTCATGGCTGTTTGGGTGGACAAACGGGCGAAAGAGCTCGTACAGGGCATTTTTGAGCCAATCGGACTGCTATAGCCCACTTTTTTGGGGGTGAACCCGGGGTTCGAGCGTGCTGAGAGCCGAAAATCGACCGGGGCATGCCAGGGAGATTGGGGATCATTCCAGTGTGGCTCATTTAAATTTTTATGGACATTTAGGTGGACAAACATGCGAAACGGCATAAATGGGGCATTTTCAGGCCAAATCGATGTGCTATAGCCCACGGTTTTATGGGTGAACCCGGGGTCCGAATGTGTTGCGGGTCAAAAATCAACCGGGTCAAGCCATGGAGATTGGGGACCATCCCAGTATCGTTCATTTAAATTTTTTTGTCCATTTAGGTGGACAAACGGGCGAAACGATACAAATTCGATATTTTTGGGCCAAATTGGTGTGCTGTATCCCATGGTTTCGGGGGTGGGCCCAAGGTCCGAGCGTGATGTGGGCCAAAAATTGACCGCTGCATGCCAGGGAGGTTGAGGATCATCCCAGTATGGTCAGTTTAAATTTTTGTGGCCATTTAGGTGGGCAAAAGGGCCAAACGGTGAGAATGGGGTATTTTCAGGCCAAATCGATATGCTATAGCCCACGATTTTAGGGTAGGCCTGGGGTACGGGTGTGCTGTGGGCCAAAAATTAATTAGGGCATGCCAGGGAGGTTGGGGATCGTCCCAGTATGGTCCGTTTAAATTTTTGTGGCTATTTGGGTAGATAAACGGGCAAAACGGTGTGAACGAGGCATTTTCTGGCCAAATTGGTGTGCTATAGCCCATGGTTTTATGGGTGGGCCTAGGGTCCGGGTATGCTGTGGGTTGAAAATCGGCCGAGCCATGCCAGGGTGGTTGGGGATTGTCTCAGTGTGATCCGTTTAAATTTTCATGGCCATTTGTATGGACAAACCGGCAAAATAGTGCGAACAGGGCATTTTTGGGTCGAATCAGTGTTCTATAGCCCACGGTTTTGGGGGAGGGACTTGGGTCCGGGCGTGCTGTGGGCCAAAAATCAATTGGGGCGTGCCACAAAATTTAGAGATCATCCCAGTGTGGTCCGTTTAATTTTTCATGGTCATTTGGGTGGACAAATAGGGGGAACAACGCAAACATGGATTTTTCAGGCTAAATCAGTAAGCTATAGCCTACGGTTTCGGGGATGGGCCCGGGGTCCGGGCGTGCTGTGGGCCAAAAATAGATCGGGGCTTGCCAGGGAGGTTGGGGATCATCCCATTATGGTTCGTTTATATTTTTGTAGCAATTTGGGTGGACAAATGGGCGAAACGGCACAAATGAGGTATTTTCAGGTAAAATTGGTGTGCTATAGCCCACGATTTTGGAGGTGGGCCCGGGGTCCAGGCGTGATGTGGGCCAAAAATCAACCAGGGCATGCCAGGGAGGTTGTGGATCATCCCTATGTAGTCCGTTTAAATTTTTGTTGCCATATGGGTGGACAAATGGGCAAAACGACGCGATCAGGGCATTTTTGGGACAAATCAGTGTGCTATAGCTTACGATTTTGGGGGGTGGGCCCGGGATCCGGGTGTGCTCTGGATCAAAAATCGATCAGGGAATGCCAGGGAGATTTTCGGTGCGAATGAGGAATTTTTGGGCCAAATCGGTGTACTATAGCCTATTATTTTGGGGGTGGTCCTGGGGTTCGGGCATGCTGTGGGTTGAAAATCGACCCGGGCATGCCAGGGAGGTCGAGGATTGTCTTAGTGTGGTCTGTTTAAATATTCATGGACATTTGGGTGGACAAACGGGCAAAACGGCATGAACGGGGCATTTTTGGTCTGAATCAGTGTGCTATAGTCAGTGATTTTTGGGGAGGGACTGGGGTTCGGGCGTGTTGTAGGCCAAAAATCAACCGAGGAATGTCAGGGAGGTTTGGAGCGTCCCAGTCTAGTTCATTTAAATTTTTGTGGCTATATGGGTGGACAAACGGGCGAAACGACGCTAAAGGGGCATTTTTGGGCTAAATCGGTGTGCTATATCCCATGGTTTTGGGGGTGGGCCAGGGGTCTGGGCGTGTTGTGGGCAAAAAATAGACTAGGACGTTCCAAGGAGGTTGGAGATCAGCCAAATGTGGTCCGTTTAAAATTTTATAGCCATTTGGGTGGTTAAATGGGTGAAACGGCGCGAACGGGGCATTTTTAGGCCAAATTGGTATGCTATAGCCCACGGTTTTGGGGGTGGACCCAAGGTACGGGTGTGATGTGGGTTAAAAATTGATCGAGATGTACCAGGGAGGTTGGGATCATTTCGGTGTGGTCCGTATAAAATTTTGTGGCCATTTGGGTGGACAAACGGGCGAAACAGTGCGAGAGAGCCATTTTCAGGAAAAATCGGTGTGCAATAGCCTACGGTTTTGGGGGTGGGCCCGGGTTCCAAGCGTACTATGGGCTAAAAATCAATCGGGGCATGCCAGGGAGGTTAGGGATCATCCCAGTGTGGTCCATTTAAATTTTCGTGGCCATTTGGGTGGACAAACGAGCGAAACAACGCGAATTGGGAATTTTCGGGATAAATCAGTGTGCTATAGCCCATAATTTTGGGGGAGGTCCCGGTGTTCGGGCGTGCTGTGGGCTAAAAATTGAGAGGGGCGTGCCAGGGAGGTTGGGGATCATCCTAGTCTTGTACGTTTAAATTTTTGTGGCTATTTGGCTGGACAAATGGGTGAAACGGCGCAAAAAGGGCATTTTATGGCCAAATTGGTGTGCTATATCCTACGGTTTTAGGGGTGGGCCCGGGGTCCGGGCGTACTGTGGGCCGAAAATAGATCAGGGCGTGCAATGATGGTTGGGGATCATTCCAATGTGGTCCTTTAAATTTTCATGGCCATTTAGGTGGACAAACGGGTGAAACAACGTGAACAGGGCAAAATTGGTGTGGTATAGCCCACGGTTTAAGGGGTGGGCCGGAGGTACAGGCGTGCTGTGGGTCAAAAATTGATCGAGGTGGGATAGGGAGGTTGGGGATTATCCCAGTGATGTCCGTTTAAATTTTTGTGGCAATTTGGGTGGACAAAAGGGAAAAACGGTGCAAACGGGGCATTTTTGGGCCAAATCGGTGTGCTATAGCCAACGGTTTCGGGGGTGGGCTCGGGGTTTGAGCATGCTGTGGGCCGAAAATTGACTGGGACATGACAGAGAGGTTGGGATTATCCCAGTGTGGTCCATTTAAATTTTCGTGGCCATTTGGGTGGACAAATGGGAAAAACGGCTTGAACGGGGCATTTTTGGGCTGAATCAGTGTGCTATAGCCCACAGTTTTGGGGGAGGGACTTGGGTCCGGGCGTGCTGTGGGCCAAAAATCGATCGGGGCATGCCATAAAATTTGGGGATCATCCCAGTGTGGTCCGTTTAAATTTTCATGGTTATTTGGGTGGATAAACAGGGGAAACAGTGCAAACATGGAATTTTCAGGCTAAATCAGTAAGCTATAGCCCACGGTTTTGGGGATGGGCCCAGGGTCCGGGCGTGCTGTGGGACAAAAATTGATCGGGGCGTGCCAGGGAGGTTGGGTATCATCCCATTATAGTTTGTTTAAATTTTTGTAGCAATTTGGGTGGACAAACGGGCGAAACGGCACAAATGAGGCATTTTCGGGTAAAATTGGTGTGCTATAGCTTACGGTTTTGGAGGTGGGCCCGGGGTCCAGGCGTGATGTGGGCGAAAAATCAACCAGGGCATGCCAGGGAGGTTTTGGATCATCCCTATGTAGTCTGTTTAAATTTTTATTGCCATATGGGTGGACAAACGGGCAAAACGTTGTGATCGGGGCATTTTTGGGACAAATTAGTGTGCTATAGCCTACGATTTCGGGGGGTGGGCCCGGGATCCGGGTGTGATGTGGGTCAAAAATTGATCTGGGAATGCCAGGGAGATTTTTGGTGCGAATGAGGAATTTTCGGGCCAAATCGGTGTACTATAACTTATGATTTTGGGGGTGGGCCCAGGGTTCGGGCATGCTGTGGGATGAAAATTGACCATGGCATGCCAGGGAGGTCGGGGATTGTCTCAGTGTGGTCCGTTTAAATATTCGTGGCCATTTGGTTGGACAAACGGGCAAAACGGCATGAACAGGACATTTTTGGTCCGAATCAGTGTGCTATAGCCCGTGATTTTGGGGGAGGGACTAGGGTTCGGGTGTGTTGTAGGCTAAAAATCAACCGAGTCATGTCAGGGAGGTTTGGATCATCCCAGTCTAGTTCGTTTAAATTTTCATGGCCATTTGGGTGGACAAACGGGCAAAACGGCGCCAAAAGGGCATTTTCAGGCTAAATTGGTGTGCTATATCTCATGGTTTTGGGGGTGGGCCCAGGGTTCGAGCATGATGTGGGCCAAAAATAGACCAGGACGTGCCAAGGAGGTTGGGGATCAACCAAATATGGTCCGTTTAATTTTTTGTGGCCATTTGGGTGGTCAAACAGGTGAAACGACATGAACAGGGCATTTTCAGGCCAAATCGGTATGCTATAGCCCACGATTTTGGTGGTGGACCCGAGGTACGGGCGCGTTGTGGGTCAAAAATTGATTGAGGCGTGCCAGGGAGGTTGGGGATCATTTCGGTGTGGTCCGTATAAAATTTTTTTGCCAGTTGGGTGGACAAACGGGCGAAATGGCGTGAGAGAGCCATTTTTGGGCAAAGTCGATGTGCAATAGCCTACGGTTTTAGGGGTGGGCCCGGGGTCCAAGCGTACTATGGTCTATAAATCAATCGGGGCATGCCAGGGAGGTTAGGAATCGTCCTAGTGTGGTCCATTTAAATTTTCGTGGCCATTTGGGTGGACAAACGAGTGAAACGGCACGAATGGGGCATTATCGAGATAAATCGGTGTGCTATAGCCCACAATTTTGGGGGAGGTCCCGGTGTTCGGGTGTGCTGTGGGCCAAAAATTAAGAGTGGCATGCCAGGGAGGTTGGGGATCATCCTAGTCTAGTCCGTTTAATTTTTGATGGCTATTTGGATGGACAAATGGGTGAAACGATGCAAAAAGAGCATTTTATGGCCAAATTGGTGTGCTATATCTCACGGTTTTGGGGGTGGGCCCGGGGTCCGAGCGTGCTGTGGGCCAAAAATAGACCAGGGCATGCAATGATGGTTGGGGATCATTCCAATGTGGTCCGTTTAAATTTTCATGGCCATTTAGGTGGACAAACGGGTTAAACGACGCGAACGGGGCATTTTCAGGCCAAATAGGTGTGGTATAGCCCACGGTTTAAGGGGTGGGCCGGAGGTACAGGCGTGCTGTGGGTCAAAAATTGATCGAGGCATGCTAAGGAGGTTGGGGATTATCCCAGTGATGTCAGTTTAAATTTTTGTGGCCATTTGGATGGACAAAAGGAAAAAACGGCGCGAACGGGGCATTTTTGGGCCAAATCGGTGTTCTATAGCCAACAGTTTCGAGGGTGAGCCTGGGGTTTGAGCTTGCTGTGGGCCGAAAATCAATTGGGACATGACAGAGAGGTTAGGATTATCCCAGTGTGGTTCATTTAAATTTTCGTGGCCATTTGGGTGGACAAACGGGCAAAACGGCGCGAACGGGGCATTTTTTGGCCAAATCAGTGTGCTATAGCCTACAGTTTTGGGGGTCGGCCTATGGTCCGGGTGTCCTGTTGGCCAAAAATTGATCGAGGTATGACAGGGAGGTTGGGTATTATCCCAGTATGGTCCGTTTAAATTTTAGTGGCCATTTGGGTGGACAAAAGGGCAAAACGACGCGAATGGGGCATTTTCAGGCCAAATCGATGTGCTATAGACTACAGTTTTGGAGGTGGGATAGGGGTTCGTGCGTGTTGTGGTTTGAAAAATCGACCGGGGTATGTCAGGGAGTTTAGGGTTCATCCCAATATGGTCCATTTAAATTTTTGTGGCCATTGGGTGGACAAACGGGCAAAACGGCACGGACGGGGCATTTTTGGGCTAATCGGTGTGCTATAGTCCACGGTTTTGGGGGTGGGACCGAGTTTCGGGTGTGATGTGGGCCAAAACTTGACTAGGGTAAGTCAGGGAGGTTGAGGATCATCGCAGTATATCCCTTTTAAATTTCCAGGACTATTTGGATGGACAAACGGGCGAAACGGCACGAATGGGGCATTTTTATGCCAATCCAACTGCTATAGCCCACGGTTTTTGGGGTGTCCCCGGTGTTTTGTGGGCCAAAAATTGATTGGGTCATGCTAGGGAGGTTGGGGATCATCCCAGTGTGGTTTGTTTAGATTTTTGTGGCCATTTATGTGGATAAATATGTGAAACGGGGCGAATAGGGCATTATTGGGCCAAATCAGAGTGCTATAGCCCACAGTTTTGGGGGTGGGCCCGAGTTCGAATGTGCTGACGGCCAAAAATCGACTGGGGCATGCTAGGGAGATTTGGGACCATCCCAGTGTGGTTCGTTTTAATTTTTATGGCCATTTGGGTGGACAAACGGGCGAAACGGCGCGAATGAGTCATTTTCGGTCCAAATCGGTGTGCTAAATCCCACGGTTTCGGGATTGGGCCCACCCTCAAAACCGTAGGCTATTGCACATCGATTTTGCTCAAAAATGGCTCTGTCGCGCCGTTTTGCCCGTTTGTCCACCCAAATGGCCACAAAAATTTATACGGACCACACCGAAATGATCTCCAAGCTCCCTAGCACGCCTCGATCAATTTTTGGGACCATCCCAGTATGGTTCTTTTTAATTTTCTTGGCTATTTGGGTGGACAAACGAGCGAAACGGCGTGAATGAGGTATTTTTAGGCCAAATCAAAGAGCTCAATCCCACGGTTCCGGGATTGGGCATAGGGTTAGGGAGTGCTGTGGGCCAAAAATTGACCGAGGAATGCCAGGGAGGTTGGGGATCAACCCAGTGTGGTTCGTTTAAATTTTTGTGGACATTTAGGTTGACAAACGGGCAAAACGGTGCGAATGGGGCATTTTCAGGCCAAATCGATGTGCTATATAGCCCACAATTTTAGGGTGAGCTTGGGGTACGGGCATGCTATGGGTGAAAAATCAACCGGGGCGTGCCAGGGAGGTTGGGGATAGTCCCAGTGTGATTTTTTAAAATTTTTGTGGCTATTTGGGTGGAAAAACGGGAAAAACAGCGCGAACGAGACATTTTTGGGCTACATCAATGTGCTATAGCCCCCGACTTTGGGGGTGGGCCGGGGGTCCGGGCATGATGTAGGCTGAAAATCGACTAGGGCATGCCAGGGAGGTCGAGAATTATCTCAGTGTGGTCCGTTTAAATTTTCGTGGCCATTTGGGTGGACAAACAGGCGAAATGGCGTGAACGGGGCATTTTTGGGCCGAATCAGTCTTCTGTAGCCCACAGTTTTGGGGGAGGGACTGGGGTCTGGGCGTGCTGTGGGCGAAAAATTAACCGGGGCGTGTCAGGGAGGTTGGGGATCTTCCTTGTCTAGTTCGTTTAAATTTTTGTGGCCATTTGGGTGGACAAACGGGCAAAATGGCACGAACTTGGCATTTTCGGGCTAAATCGATGTGCTAGATCCCACAATTTCAGGGGTCGGCCTAGGGTCCGGGTGTGCTGTGAGCTGAAAATTGACCTGGGCATGCCAGGGAGGTTGAGGATCGTCCTAGTATGGTCTGTTTAAATTTTTGGGGCCATTCGGGTGGACAAACAGGCGAAACGATGCAAACGGGGAATTTTTGGGCCAAATCGGTGTGCTATAGCCTACATTTTCGGGGGTAGTCCTGGGTTCGGGCATGCGGTGGGCCAAAAATTGATTGGGGCGTGCCAGGGAGGTTGGGGATAATCCTAGTATGGTCCGTTTAAATTTTCATGATCATTTGGGTGGACAATTAGGGCAAACGGCATGAACAGGGCATTTTCAGGCCAAATCAGTACACTATAGCCTACGATTTTGAAGGTGGGCCCAAGGTACGAGCGTGCTTTGGGCAAAAAATTGATCGGGGTGTGCCTGGGAGGTCGGGGATTATCTCGGTGTGGTCCATTTAAATTTTTGTGGCCATTTGGGTAGACAAACAGGCGAAACAATGCGAACGGGGCATTTTTGGGCCGAATCAGTGTTCTATAGCCCACGGTTTTGGGGGAGGAACTGGGGTCTGGGCGTTCTGTGGGCGAAAAATCAATTGGGGCGTGTCAGGGAGGTTGGGGAGCTTCCCTGTCTAGTCCATTTAAATTTTTGTGGCTATTTCGGTGGACACACGGGAGAAATGGCATGAACTTGGCATTTCGGGATAAATCGATGTGCTAGATCCCACGGTTTTGGTGGTTGACCTAGGGTCCGGGCGTGCTGCAAGCTAAAAATCAACCTAGGCGTGCCAGGGAGATTGGGGATTATCCCAGTGTGGTCCGTTTAAATTTTCGTGGCCATTCGGGTGGACAAACGGGCAAAACGGTGCAAATGGGGAATTTTTGGGACAAATCAGTGTGCTATAGCCCACGTTTTTGGGGGTGGGCCTGGGTTCAGGCATGCTGTGGGCTAAAAATTGATCGGAGCGTGCCAGGGAGGTTGGGGATCATCCCAGTATGGTCTGTTTAAATTTTCATGGTCATTTGGGTGGACAATTAGGGGAAACAGCGCAAACGGGGCGTTTTCAGGCCAAATCAGTATGCTATAGCCTACGATTTTGAGGGTGGGCCCGGGGTTCGGGCGTGCTGTGGGCAAAAAATCGATTGGGGTATGCCAAGGAGGTTGGGGATTTTCCCACTATGGTTTTTTTAAATTTTCGTAGCCATTTAGGTGGACAAATGAGCGAAACGGCGCAAACGAGGCACTATGGGGCAAAATTGGTGTTCTTAGCCCACGGTTTTAGGGGTGCGCCCGGGGTCCAGACGTGATGTGAGCCGAATATCAACCAGGGGGTGCCAGGGAGGTTGGGGATCGTCCCTATGTAGTCCGTTTAAATTTTCGTTGCCATTTGAGTGGACAAACGGGCAAAACGGCGCGAATGGGGCATTTTTAGGACAAATCGATGTGCTATAACCCACAATTTTGGGGGTGGGCCCGGGATTCGGGCGTGCTGTGGGTCAAAAATTGATTGGGGTAAGCTAAGGAGATTGAAGATAGTTCCAGTGTGGTTCTTTTAAATTTTCATGGCCAGTTGGGTGGACAAACGGGCAAAATGGCGCGAAAAGGGCATTTTCGGGCCAAATCGATGTGCTATATCCCCTGGTTTAGGGGGAGGGCCCGGGGTTCGGGGGGTGCTGTGGGCCAAAAATAGACTAAGGCGTGCTAGGGAGGTTGGGGATCGTCCTAATGTGGTCCGTTTAAATTTTCATGGCCGTTTGGGTGGACAAACGGGTGAAACGGCGCGAATGAGGCATTTTTAGGCAAAATCGGTGTGCTATAGCCCATGGTTTTGGGGGTGGGCCCGAGGTACGGGTGTGCTGTTTTTTATAAAATTAACCGAGGCATGCCAGGGAGGTTGGGAATCATTTCAATATGATTTGTTTAAATTTTTGTGGCCATTTGGGTGGATAAACGGGCGAAACGGCACGAACGAATCATTTTCAGGCAAAATCGGTGAGCAATAGCCCACGGTTTTGGGAGTGGGACCGGGGTCAAAATGTACTGTGGGCTTAGAATCAATCGGGGCGTGCCATGGAGGTTGGGGATCATCCCAGTGTGGTCCGTTTAAATTTTTGTGGCCATTTGGGTGGACAAACGAGCGAAACAGCGCGAATGGGACATTTTCGAGATAAATCGGTGTGCTATAGCCCATGATTTTGGGGGAGGTCCCGGTGTTCGGGTGTTCTGTGGGGAAAAAATTTACAGGGGCATGCCAGGGAGGTTGGGGATCGACCAAGTGTGGTCCGTTTAAATTTTTGTCGCTATTTGGGTGGACAAACGGGCGTAACGGAGCGAACGACGCATTTTCAGGCCAAATCGGTGTGCTATAGCCCACGATTTCGAGGGTAGACCTGGGGTTCGGGCGTGCTGTGGGCCAAAAATTGACTGAGGCATGCCAGGGAGGTTGAAGATTGTCCTAGTATGGTCCGTTTAAAATTTCGTGGCTATTTGGGCGAACAAAGGGCAAAACGGTGTGAATGGGGAATTTTCGGGCTAAACCAGTGTGCTATAGCCCACGATTTTGGGGCCAGGCCCGGAGTCCGGGCATGATGTGGGCTAAAAATTGATCGGGGCATGCCAGGGAGGTTGGGGATCATACTAGTATGGTCTATTTAAATTTTCGTGGCCATTTGGGTAGACAAACGGGCAAAACGGCACGAACGAGGCATTTTCAAGAAAAAATAGTGTGCTCTAGCCTATGATTTTGGCGGTGGGCCCAGGGTCCGAGCGTTTTGTGGCCCAAAAATTAACCGGGGTATGCCAGGGAGGTTGGGAATCATCCCATTGTAGCTCGTTTAAATTTTCATAGCTATTTGCGTGGACAAACGTGTGAAACAAGAGAACAGGGCATTTTCAGGCCAAATCGGTGTACTATAGCCCATGGTTTTGGGGGTGAGCCCGGGGTCCGGGCGTGCTATGGGCCGAAAATCTACCGGGGTATGCCAGAGAGGTAGGGATTGTCCCAGAGTGTTCCGTTTAATTTTTTGTCTTTTTGGGTGGACAAAGGGGCAAAATGGTGCGAAAGGGGCATTTTCGGGTCGAATGAGTGTTCTATTGCCCACGGTTTTGGGGGTGGGCTAGGGGTACGGGCGTGATGTTGGTAGAAAATCAACCGAGGCATTCCAGAGAGGTCGGGGATCGTCCCAGTATGGTTCGTTTAAATTTTCATGGCTATTTGGGTGGTCAAAGGGGCGAAAAGGCTCGAACCGAGCATTTTCGAGCCAATATGTGTGCTATAGCCCACGGTTTTTAGGTTGGGCCTAGGTTCCGGGCGTGCTGTGGGCTGAAAATTGACTGGGGAATGCCATGGATGTTGGGGATTGTCCTAGTATGGTTCATTTAAATATTTATGGCCATTTATCTGAAAAAACATGCGAAACAGCGCGAATGGGGCATTTTTGGGCCATATCGGTGTGCTATAGCCCACGGTTTTAGGGGTGGACCCAGGGTTCGGGCGTGCTGTTGGTCTAAAATTGATTGGGTCATGACAGGGATATTAGGGATCATTCATGTGTGGTCCGTTTAAATTTTTGTGGCCATTGGGTGGACAAACGGGCAAAACAGCGCGAACGAGGCATTTTTGGGCCAATCGGTGTGCTATAGCCCACGGTTTTAGGGGTGGGCCCATGGTCCAAGGATACTGTGGGCCAAAAATTAACTGGGGCATGACAGGGAGGTTGATCCCAGTGTGGTCCATTTAAATTTTCATGGCCATTTGGGTGGACAAACGGGCGAAACGGCTTGAACGGGGCATTTTCGGGCCAATCGGACTGCTATAGCCATGGTTTTTGGGGTGGCCCATGGTTCCGGGCTTGATGTGGGCCAAAAAATGACCAAGGAATTCCAGGGAGATTGGGGATCGTCCCAGTATAGTTCGTTTAAATTTTCGTACCCATTTATGTGGACAAATATGCAAAACGGCGCAAACGGGGCATTTTCGGGCCAAATCGGTGTGCTATAGCCCACAGTTTTGGGAGTGGGCCTGGGGTTCGAATGTGATGTGAGCCAAAAATCGACCGAGGTATGCTAAAGAGGTTGGGTACCATACCAATATAGTTTGTTTAAATTTTCGTGGCCATTTGGGTGGACAAACGGGCGAAACGGCATGAATCGGGCATTTTTGGGCCAATTAGGAGTGCTAAATCTCACGGTTTTGGGAGTGGACCCAGGGTTCGGGCGTGCTCTGGGCCAAAAATTGACCGGGGCATGCCAGGGAGGTGGGGATTATCCCAGTATGGTCCGTTTAAATTTTCGTGATCATTTGGGTGGACAAAGGGGGAAAAATGGTACGAATGGGGCATTTTTGGGCCCAATCGATGTGCTATTGCCCATGATTTTGGGGGTGGGCCCGGGGTACGGGCGTGCTGTTGGTCGAAAATCGAAAGAGGCATGCCAAGGAGGTTAGGTATCATCCCAGTCTAGTCTGTTTAAATTTTTGTGTCCATATGAATGGACAAACGGGCAAAACAACGCGGACGTGACATTTTTGGGTCAAATCAGTGTATTATAGACACCGGTTTTGGGGATGGGCCTGTGGTTTGGGTGTGCTGTGGGTCGAAAATCGATTGGGGTATGTCACCCTAGTGTGGTCCATTTAAATTTTTGTGGACATTTAGGTGGAAAAATGGGCATAACGGAGCGAACGGGGCATTTTCGGGCCAAATCGGTGTGCTATAGCCCACGATTTTTGGATTGCGCTCGGGGTCTGGACGTGATGTGGGTCAAAAATCGATCGAGGCATGCCAGAGAGGTTGGGGATCATCCCAGTGTGGTCAATTTTAATTTTCATGGCCATTTGGGTGGACAAACGGGCAAAACGGCTTGAACCGAGCATTTTTCGGGCCAATCGATATGCTATTACCCATGGCTTTTGGGGTGGGACCGGGGTCCGGGCATGCTGTGGGATAAAAATCGACCGAGGCGTGTCACGGAGGTTAGGGATTATCCCAGTGTAGTTCGTATAAATTTTTGTGGCTATTCAGCTGGATAAACATGCGAAACGACGCGAATGAGGCATTTTCTTTCTAAATCGTTATGCTATAGCACACAGTTTTGGGGTTGGGGCTGGCGTATGAACGTGCTTTGGGCCAAAAATTGACCATAGAAAGCCAGGGAGATTGGGGATCATCCTATTATGGTTCGTTTATATTTTTATGGCCATTTGTGTAGACCAACGGGCAAAACGGCGCGAATGGGGCATTTTCGAGCCAAATTCATGTGCTATATCCCACGATTTCAGGGGTGGGCCCAAGGTTTGGGCGTGCTGTGTGCCAAAAATTGACCGGGGCAAGTCAGGGAGGTCGAGGATTATCCCAATGGTCAATTTAAATTTTTATGGCAATTTAGGTGGACAAATGGGTGAAACGGTGTGAATGGGGCATTTTCAGGCCAAATCGGTGTGTTATATCCCATGATTTTGGGGTGGGCCTGGGGTACGGGCATGCTGTATGCTAAAAATCAATGGGGACGTTCCAGGGAGGTTGGGGATCACCCCAGTGTGGTCCATTTAAATTTTTGTGGCTATTTGGGTGGAGAAACAGGCGAAATGACGCGAATGAGGTATTTTCAGGCCAAATCGGTGTGCTATAGCCCACGGTTTTGGGGGTGGGCCCGGGGTCCGGGCATGCTGTGGGATGAAAATTGACCAAGGCATGCCAGGGAGGTCGGGGATTGTCTCAGTGACTTCCGTTTAATTTTTCATGGCCATTTGGGTGGACAAACGAGAGAAACGATGCTAACGGGGCATTTTCGGACTGAATCGGTGTGCTATAGCCCATGGTTTTGGGGGAGGGACTGGGGTCCAAGCGTGCTATATGCCAAAAATTAACCGAGGAGTGCCAGGGGGTTAAGGGTCGTGCCAGTCTTTTCCGTTTAAATTTTCGTGGCCATTTGGGTGGACAAACGGGCGAAACGGCACAAACGTGGCATTTTCAGGCTAAATCGATGTGCTATTGCCCATAGTGTTGGGGGTCAGCCCAGAGTCCAGGCGTGCTGTGGGTCAAAAATCGACTTGGGTATGCCAGAGAGGTTGGGGATTATCCCAGTGTGGTCCGTTTAAATTATCGTTTCCATTTGGGTGGACAAACAGGCGAAATAGCACGAACGGGGCATTTTTTGGCCAAATCGGTATGCTATAGCCCACGATTTTGGGGGTGGGCCTGGGGTTCGGGCATGCTGTGGGCCAAAAATCGACCAGGGCATGCCAGGAAGGTTGGGGATCATCCCAGTGTGGTCCGTTTAAATTTTCATGTTTATTTGGGTGGACAAACAGGTAAAACGATATGAACGGGGCATTTTCATGCTAAATTAGTGTTTTATAGCCCATAATTTCGGAGATAGGCCCGGGTTACGGGCGTGTTGTGGGCCAAAAATCGACCAGAGCATGCCAGGGAAGTTGGGGATCATCCCAGTATAGGTTGTTTAAATTTTCATAGCTATTTGGGAGGACAAATGGGAAAAACGGTGCGAACGAGGCATTTTCGAGCTAAATTGGTGTGCTATAGCCCACGATTTTGGGGGTGGGCCCAGGTCCAGGAGTGCTTTGGGACGAAACTCAACCAGGGCGTTCCAGGAAGTTTGGGGATCATCCCTATGTAGTACTTTTAAATTTTCATTTCCATTTGAGTGCACAAACGGGAAAAATGACCTAAACGGGGCATTTTCGGGATAAATCGGTGGGCTATAGCCCACGATTTTGGGGGTGGGCCCGGGGTTCAGGTGTGTTGTAATCCAAAAATTGATCGGAGCATGCCAGGGAGATTGGGGATTGTCCCAGTATGGTTCGTTTAAATTTTTGTGGCCATTTGGGTGGACAAACAGGCGAAACGGTATGAAAGGTGCATTTTAGGGCCAAATCGGTGTGCTATATTTCACGGTTTTGGGGGTGGACTCAAAGTACGGGCGTGCTGAAGGACGAAAATAGACCAGGGCGTGCCAGGGAGGTTGGGGATCATCCCAATATGGTCCGTTTAAATTTTTGTGGCTATTTGGTTGGACAAACGAGTGAAATGGAGTGAACGAGGTAGTTTCAGGCTAAATCGGTGTGCTATAGCCCACGGTTTTGGGGGTGGGCCTAGGGTCCAAGTGTGATGTGGTTCAAAAATTGATCGAGGCATGCCAGGGAGGTTGGGGATTGTCTTAGTGTGGTCCGTTTAAATTTTTGTGGCTGTTTGGGCTGACAAAATGGTGAAACGGCGTGAATGAGCCATTTTCGGGCTAAATCGGTGTGGAATAGCCCACGGTTTCGGGGGTGGACCTTGGGTCCAAGTGTATTGTAGGAGAAAAGTCAATCTGGGCATGCCAGGGGGGTTGAGGATCATCCCAGTATGGTCCGTTTAAATTTTCGTGGCCATTTGGGTGGATAAACGAGCGAAACGGCGTGAATGACACATTTTTAGGATAAATTGGTGTGCTATAGCCCACGATTTTGGAGGAGGGATCGGAGTTCGGGCGTGCTGTGTGCCAAAAATTGATAGGGGAGTGCTAGGCAGGTTGGGGATCATCCCAGTCTAGTCTGTTTAAATTTTTGTGTCTATTTGGGTGGACAAACAAGAGAAACGACATGAACGTGGCATTTTTGGGCCAAATCGGTGTGCTATAGCCTACGGTTTTGGGGGGAGGGGGCCCGGGGTTAGGGCATGATGTGCACCTAAAATTGATTGGGGCATGTCAGGGTGGTTGGGGATCGTCCTATGTGGTCCGTTTTAATTTTCAAGGCTATTTAGGTGGACAAACTGGCGTAACGGAGCAAACGGGGCATTTTCGGCCCTAATCGGTGTGCTATAGCCCACAGTTTTGGGAGTAGACCCGAGGTTCGCGTGTGCTGTGGGCCAAAAATCAACCGAGGCATGCTTGGGAGGTTGGAGATCATCCCTGTGTGGTCCATTTGTATTTTTGTGTCCGTTTGGGTGGACAAACGGCAGAAACAGCACGAACAGAGCATTTTCGGCCTAAATCAGTGTGCTATAGCCTACGGTTTTGGGGGTAGGACTGGGGTCCGGCCGTGCTGTAGGCCAAAAATTGACCCGGGCATGTCAGGGAGGTTGGGGATCATCCCAGTATGGTTTGTTTAAATTTTTGTGGCCATTTGGGTTGACAAAGGAGCGAAACAACACGAACGAGGCATTTTCGAGCCAAATCAGTGTGCTATAGGCCACGGTTTTGGGGGTGGGCCCAGGGTCCGGGCGTGCTGTATGCCAAAAATCAACCGGGGCATTCCAGGGAGGTTTGGGATCATCCCAATGTGTTACATTTAAATTTTGGTAGCCATTTGGGTGGACAAACATCCTAAACAGCACGAACGGGGCATCTTCGGGCCATATCGTTGTGCTATAGCCCACGGTTTTGAGGGTGGGCCCAACATCCGGGTGTGATGTGGGCAAAAAATTGACTGAGATATGCCGAGAGGTTGGGAATCATCCCAGTATGGTCCGTTTAAATTTTAGTGACCATTTGGGTCGACAAAAGGGCGAAACGGAGCGAACGAGGCATTTTCGGGCCAAATCGGTCTGCTATAGCCCATGGTTTCATGGTTGGGCCTGAAGTTCGGGTGTATTGTGCGCCAAAAATATACTGGGGCATGCAATGGAGGTTTGGGATTATCCCAGTGTTTTTCGTTTAAATTTTTGTGGCCATTTAGGTGGACAAACGGGCAAAACGACGCAAGCGGGACATTTTCGGGAAAAATCAATGTGCTATAGCCCACAGTTTCGAGGGTAGGATAAGGTCCGAGAGTGTTGTGGGCCAAAAATCGATCGGGGCATGCCAAGGGGGTTGGGTATGGTCCCAGTGTGGTATGTTTAAATTTTTGTGCCAATTTGGGTGGTCAAACGGGCAAAACAGTGCGAGTGGGGCATTTTTGGGCTAAATCGGTGTGCTATAGCCCACAGTTTCAAGGGTGGGCCTAGGGTACGAGCGTGCTATATGCCAAAAATCGACCTGGTCAGTCCAGGGAGATTAGGAATATCCCAGTGTGTTTTGTTTAAATTTTTGTAGCTATTTGGGTGGACAAACGTGCGAAACAGCACAAACGGGGCATCTTCAGGCCAATCGCTGTGCTATAGCCCACGGTTTTGGGGGTGGGTCCAGGGTCTGGGTGTGATGTTGGCCAAAAATTTATTGAGACATGCCAGGGAGGTTAGGGATCATCCCAGTGTGGTCTGTTTAAATTTTAGTGGTCATTTGGTTTGACAAAAGGGCAAAAACGGCCCGAACGGGGCATTTTTAGGCCAAATCGATTTGCTATAGCCCATGGTTTTATGGGTAGGCCTAAATTTCGAGCGTGATGTTGACCAAAAATATATCGAGGTGTGCAAGAGAGGTTTGGTATCATCCCAGTGTTTTCCGTTTAAATTTTTATGACCATTAAGGTGGACAAACGGGCAAAACGGCGTGAACGGGGCATTTTCAGGCCAAATCAGTGTGCTATAGTCCACGGTTTCGGGGGTAGGCTCAGGTCCGAGCGTTCTGTGGGACAAAAATTAATCGGGGCATGCCAGGGGGGTTGGTTATCATCCTAGTGTGGTCCGTTTAAATTTTTGTGGATATTTGGGTTGACAAACGGGCAAAACGGCATGAGTGGGGCATTTTTGGGCTAAATCGGTGTGCTATAGCCCACAGTTTTGAGGGTAGGCCCAGAGTCTAGGCGTGCTATGGGCCAAAAATCGATTGGGGCAATCCAGGGAGGTTGGAGATTGTCCCAGTGTGGCCCGTTTAACTTTTCGTGGCCACTTAGGTGGATAAACGGGTGAAACGGTGTGAACGGGGCATATTCAAACTAAATTTGTGTGCTATAGCCCACGGTTTAAGGGGTGGGCTCGGGATCCAGGCGTGCTTTGGGCCAAAAATCGACCAGGGCATGCCAGGGAGGTGGGGATCATCCTAGTGTGGTCCGTTTAAATTTTTGTGGACATTTGGGTGGACAAAGGGGAAAATGGTGCGAATGGGGCATTTTCGGGCCAAATGGGCGTGGTATTGCCCACGGTATCGAGGGTGGCCCAGGGTACCAGTGTGCTGTTGGCCGAAAATTGACCGGGGCATACAAGGGATATTGGGAATCATCCCAGTATAGTCCGTCTAAATTTTTGAGGCCATTTGGATGGAAAAATGGTCAAAACGGTGCGGAAAGGGCATTTTTCGGTGAAATCAGTATGCTACAGCCGACGATTTTGGGGGTAGGCCTAGGGTCCGGGCGTGTTGTGGGCCAAAAATCGACCAGAGCATGCCAGAGAGGTTAGTGATTGTCCCAGTGTGGTTCGTTTAAATTTTTGTGGCCATTTAGGTGGAAAAACATGCGAAACAGCACGAACGAAGTATTTTTGGGCCAAATCAGTGTGCTATAGCCCACAGTTTTGGGGGTGGGCCCAGGGTCTGGGCGTGCTGTATGCCAAAAATCGATCGAGGCATGACAGGGAGGTTGGGGATCATCTCAGTATGGTCTGTTTAATTTTTTGTGGCCATTTGGGTGGACAAAAGGGCAAAGCAGCACCAACGAGGAATTTTCGGGCTAAATCAGTGTACTATAGGCCACAGTTTTGGGGGTGGGCCCAGGGTTCAGGCGCTCTGTATGCTAAAAATCGATCAGGGCGTGCCAGGGAGGTTGGGGATCATCCCAGTGTGTTACATTTAAATTTTTGTTGCCATTTGAGTAGACAAACGTCCTAAACAGCACGAATGGGGCATCTTCGGGCCATATCGTTGTGCTATAGCCCATGGTTTTGAGGGTGGGCCCAATATCCGAGTGTGATGTGGGTGAAAAATTGACCGAGATATTCTGGGAGGTTGGGGATCATTCAGTGTGGTCCGTTTAAATTTTAGTGGACATTTGGGTCGATAAAAGGGCAAAACGGAGCGAACGAGGCATTTTCGGGCCAAATCGGTCTGCTATATCCCATGGTTTCATGGTTGGGACTGAAGTCTGGGCGTGATGTGCACCAAAAATATACCGAGGCGTGCAAGGGAGGTTTGGTATCATCCCAGTGTTTTCCGTTTAAATTTTTGTGGCCATTTAGGTGGACAAACAGGCAAAACGGCGCGAACGGGGCATTTTCGGGCCAAATCAGTGTGCTCTAGCCCACAATTTTGGGGGTAGGCTTATGTTCGAGTGTGCTGTAGGCCAAAAATCGATTGGGGTATGCCAAGGGGTTGGGTATGGTCCCAGTGTGGTCCGTTTAAATTTTTATGAAAATTTGGGAGGAAAAACGGGAAAAACGGTGCGAGTGGGCCATATTTGGGCCAAAAATCGACCGGAGCTTTCCAGGGAGGTTAGTGATTGTCCCAGTGTGGTTCGTGTAAATTTCTGTGGCCATTTGGGTGGACAAATGGGCGAAACATCACGAACGAAGTATTTTTGGGCCAAATCAGTGTGCTATAGCCTACGGTTTTGGGGGTGGGCTAGGGTCTGGGTGTGCTGTGGGCCAAAAATTGATCGGGGCATGCCAGGGAGGTTGGGGATCATTCCTGTATGGTACGTTTAAATTTTTGTGGCTATTTGGGTGGACAAATAGGTGAGCAGCACGAACGAGTCATTTTTGGGCCAAATCAGTGTGCTATAGGCCACAGTTTTGGAGGTGGGCCCAGGGTACGGGTGTGCTGTACGCCAAAAATCGACTGGAGCATTCCAGCGAGGTTGGGGATCATCCCAGTGTGTTACATTTAAATATTTGTAGCCATTTGGGTGGACAAACGTCCTAAACAGCACGAACGGGGCATCTTCAGGCCATATCATTGTGCTATAGCCCACGGTTTTGAGGGTGGGCCCAAGATCCGAGGGTGATGTGGGTAAAAAATTGACCGAGATATGTCGGGAGGTTAGGTATCATCCAGTGTGGTCCGATAAAATTTTAGTGGATATTTGGGTCGATAAAAGGGCGAAACAGAGTGAACGGGGCATTTTCGGGCCAAATCGGTCAGCTATAGCCTATGGTTTCATGGTTGGGCCCGAAGTACGGGCGTGCTGTGTGCCAAAAATATACCGGGGCATTCAAGGGAGGTTTGGGATCATCCCAGTGTTTTCCGTTTAAATTTTTGTGGCCATTTAGGTGGACAAACCGACAAAACGCGTGCGAACGGGGCATTTTTGGGCCAAATCAGTGTGCTACAGCCCACAGTTTTGGGGGTAGGATCAGGTTCGAGCGTGCTGTGGACCAAAAATATATTGGGTCATGCCAAGGGGGTTGGTTATCATCCCAGTGTGGTTCGTTTAAATTTTTGTGGCCATTTGGGTGGACAAACGGGCAAAACGGTGTGAGTGGGGCATTTTTGGGCTAAATCAGTGTGCTATAGCCCACAGTTTCGAGGGTGGGCCTAGGGTCCGGGTGTTCTGTAAGCCAAAAATCGACCGGGTCATGCTAGGGAGATTGGGCATCATCCCAGTGTGTTCCGTTTAAATTTTCGTAGCTATTTAGGTGGACAAACGTGCGAAATGGCATAAATGGGGCATCCTCAGGCCAAATCGCTGTGCTATAGCCCGCGGTTTTGGGGGTGGGCCCAGGGTATGGGTGTGCTGTCGGCCAAAAATTGATCGAGACATGCCAGGGAGGTTGGGGATCATCCCAGTGTGGTCCGTTTAAATTTTAGTGGCCATTTGGGTCGACAAAAGGGCGAAACGGTGCGAATGGGGAATTTTTAGGCTAAATCGGTTTGCTATAGCCTATGGTTTTAGGGGTGGGCCTGAATTCCGATCGTGCTGTGGACAAAAAATATATCGGGGCGTGCAAGAGAGGTTTGGGATCATCCCAGTATTTCCCGTTTAAATTTTTATGGCCATTTAGGTGGACACACGGGAAAAACGGTTTGAACGGGGCATTTTCGGGCCAAATCAGTGTGCTATAGCCCATGGTTTCGGGGGTAGGTTCAGGCCCGAGCATGCTGTGGGCCGAAAATCGATCGGGGCATGACAGGGGGGTTGGGTATCATCCCAGTGTGGTCTGTTTAAATTTTTGTGGCTATTTGGGTGGACAAACGGGCAAAACGGCATGAGTGGGGTATTTTTGGGCTAAATCGGTGTGCTATGGCCCAAAGTTTTGAGGGTAGGCCCAGGGTCCGGGCGTGCTGTGGGGCAAAAATCGATCGGGGCAATCCAGGGAGGTTGGAGATCATCCCAGTATGGTCCGTTTAAATTTTCGTGGCCATTTAGGTGGATAAACGGGTGAAATGGCGTGAACGGGGCATATTCAAACTAAATTTGTGTGCTATAGCCCACGGTTTAAGGGGTGGGCTCGGGATCCGGGCGTGCTTTGGGCCAAAAATCGACCAGGGCGTGCCAGGGAGGTGGGGATCATCCTAGTGTGGTTCGTTTAATTTTTTGTGGACATTTGGGTGGACAAAGGGGAAAAATAGTGTGAAAAAGGTATTTTCGGGCCAAATTGGCGTGCTATTGCCCATGGTATCGAGGGTGACCTAGGGTACGGGTGTGCTGTTGGCCGAAAATCGACTGGGGTATGCCAGGGATGTTGGGAATCATCCAGTATGGTCCGTCTAAAGTTTTGAGGCCATTTGGATGGACAAATGGGCAAAACGGTGCGAAAGAGGCATTTTTAGGGCAAAATCAGTATGCTACAACCAACAATTTTGGGGGTAGGCCCAGGGTTCGGGCGTGCTGTGGGCCAAAAATCGATTGGAGCTTGCCAGGGAGGTTAGTGATTGTCCCAGTGTGGTTCCTGTAAATTTTTGTGGCCATTTGGGTGGACAAACTAGCAAAACAACACGAACGAAGCATTTTTGGGCCAAATTAGTGTGCTATAGCCCATGGTTTTAGAGGTGGGCCCAGGGTCTGGGTGTGATGTGGGCCAAAAATCGACCGAGGCATGCCAGGGACATTGGGGATCATTCCTATATGGTCCTTTTAAATTTTCGTGGCTATTTGGGGTGGAAAAAAGATGGGCAAAATGGCGCGAATGGGCCATTTTCAGGCCAAATCGGTGTGATATAACCCATAATTTTGGGGGTGTCCCTGGGTCCGAGCGTTCTATAGGTCAAAAATTGATCAGGGTGAGTCTAGGAGGTTGGGGATTATCTCAGTGTGTTCTGTTTAAATTTTTGTGTGCACTTGGGTGGACAAACGGGCAAAACAATGGAAACAGGGTATTTTCGAGCCTAATAGTTGTGCTATAGCCCCCAGTTTTGGGGGTGGGCCAGGGGTCCGGGCATGTTGTGGCCTAAAAATTGACCGAGGCATGCCAGGGAGGTTGGGGATCATCCCAGTATGGTCCGTTTAAATTTTTGTGGCCATTTGGGTGGACAAAGGGGGGAAACGGTGCGAACGGGCCATTTTCAAGCCAAATCAGTATGTAAAAGCCTATGGTTTTGGGGGTGAGCCCAGAGTTCGGACGTGCTGTGGGCTAAAAATTGACCAGGGCATGCTATGGAGGTTGGGGATCGTCCCAATGTGGTTTGTTTAAATTTTCATGGCCATTTGTGTTGACAAACGGGCGAAATGATGCGAACGGGGAATTTTTGGGTCAAATCAGTGTGTTATAGCCCACATTTTTGGGGGTGGGCCCGAGGTACGGGCTTGCTCTGGGCCAAAAATAGATCGGGCATGCCTGGGAAGTTGGGGATCATGCTATAGTGGTCCGTTTAAATTTTGTGGCCATTGGGGTGGACAAACGGGCGAAACGGCATGAATGAGGCATTTTTGGGCTAAATCGGTGTGCTATAGCCCACGGTTATGGGGGTGGGCCTGAGGACTAGGCGTTCTGTGGGCCAAAAATCGACTGGCGCATGCCAGGGAGGTTGGGGATTTTTCTAGTATGGTTTGTTTAAATTTTTGTGGCCATTTGGGTGGACAAACATGCGAAACGACACGAAGGGGGCATTTTTGGGCCAAATCGCTGAGCTATAGCCCACGGTTTCGGCAGTGGACCCGGGGTCTGGGTGTGCAGTGGTTCAAAAATTGATCGGGACGTGCTAGGGAGGTTGGGGATCATCCCAGTGTCGTCCGTTTAAATTTTCGTGGCCATTTAGGTTGACCAAAGGGAGAAATGGTACGAACGGGGCATTTTCGGGCCAAATCGATGTGCTATTAGCCCACGATTTTGGGGGTGGGCCCGAGGTCCGGGCGTGTTGTGGGTCAAAAATTGATCGGGGCATGCCAAAGGTTGGGGATTGTTCCAGTGTCGTCCGTTTAAACTTTTGTGGCCTTTTGGGTGGACAAACGAGCGAAACAGCATAAATGGGGCATTTTTGGGCCAAATCAGTGTGCTATAGACCACGATTTCAGGGGTAGGCCCGGGGTCTGAGCATACTATGGGCGAAAGTTTGATCGAGGCATGCCAGGGAGGTTGGGTATCTTCCCAGTGAGGTCCGTTTAAATTTTTTTGGCCATTTGGGTGGACAAATGGGCGAAACGACGTGAACTGGGCATTTTCGGGCTTAATCGGTGTGCTATAGACCATAGTTTTGGGGGTGGTCCCAGGATCCGAGTATGCTGTGGGCCAAAAATAGACTGGGGAATGCCAGGGAGGTTAGAGATCATCCCAGTATGGTCTGTTTAAATATTCGTAGCCATTTGGGTGGACAAACGGGTGAAACGATATGAACGGGGCATTTTTAGGCTAAATCAGTGTGCTATAGCCACGGTTTCAAGGGTGGAACCGGGATTCGAGCATGCTGTGGGCCAAAAATTAACCGAGGCATGCCAGGGAGGTAGGAATCATAAATTTTTATGGCAATTTAGGTGGACAAACGGGCAAAACGGCTCGAACGGGGTGTTTTTAGGCCAAATTGGTGTGCTTTAGCCTACGATTTCGGGGGTGGGCCCAGGTTCCAGGCGTGATGTGGGCCAAAAATTGACCGAGGCATGCTAGGGAGGTTAGGGATCATCCCAGTGTGTACTGTTTATATTTTTATGGCCATATGGGTGGACAAACGGGCAAAACAGCGCGAACGAGGCATTTTTTGATCAAATTGGTGTGCTATAGCCCACGGTTTTGGGGGTGGGCTCGGGGTCCAGGTATGTTGTGGGCCAAAAATTGATCAGGCCATGCCAGGGAGGTTGGGGATCATCACAGTATGGTCCGTTTAAATTTTTATGGCTATTTGGGTGGAGAAACGGGAGAAACGGCGCGAATGGGGCATTTTTTGGCCAAATCAATCTGCAATAGCCTACTGTTTCGTAGGTGAGCCCAGGGTTTGGGCGTGCTATGGGCCAAAAATTGATCGAGGCATGCCAGGAAGATTGGGGATCATCCTAGTATGGTCCATTTAAATTTTCGTGGCCATTTGGTTGGACAAACAGGCGAAACGGCGTGAATGGGGCATTTTCGGGCCAAATCGGTGTGCTATAGCCCACGGTTTTGGAGGTGGGCCCGAGGTACGAGGATGATGTGGGCCAAAAATTGATCGGGGATTGCCAGGGAGGTTGGGGATCATCTCAGTATGGTCCGTTTAAATTTTCATGGCTATTTGGGTGGACAAACGGGCGAAAAGGCGCGAATAGAGTATTGTTGGGCCAAATCGGTTTGCTATAGCCGACAGTTTTGGGGGTAGGCTCGGAGTCCGAGTGTGCTGTGGGTTGAAAATCGACTGGGGAATGACAAGGCTATTGGGGATCATCCCAGTATGGTCCGTTTAAATTTTTGTGGCCATTTGGGTAGACAAACGGGCAAAACAGCGCGAACGGGGCACTTTTGGGCTAAATTGGTGTGCTACAACCTACGATTTTGGGTGTGGACCTGGGGTCCGAGCGTGTTGTCGGCGAAAAATTGACCGGGGCATGCCAGAGAGGTTGGAGATCATCCATGTGTGGTCTGTTTAAATTTTAATGGCCATTTGAGAGGACAAACTGGCAAAACGGTGCGAACATTATTTTTAGGCCAAATCGGTGTGCTATGACCCACGGTTTTGGGGGTGGGCCCAGGGTCTGAGCATGCTATGGACTAAAAATTAATCGGGGCATGCTACGGAGGTTGGTAATCATCCCAGTGTGGTCCGCTTGAACTTTTGTGTCCATTTGGGTGGATAAACAGGAAAAATGGCTCGAACAAGGCAGGTTAGGGCCAAATCGGTGTGCCATAGTCTATGGTTTCGGGGGTGGGATCGGGGTCCAAGCATGCTGTGGGCCTAAAATTGACCAGGGCATGCTAGGGATGTTAGGGATCATCCCTGTATGGTTCGTTTAAATTTTTGTGGATGAACAGGAGAAAAGGAACAATCAGCTATGGTTTTGGGTGTGGACCCGATATCCGGGCGAGATGTGGACTAAAAATCAACCGGGGCATGCCAAGGAGGTTGGGGATCATCCCATTAGGGTCTGTGTAATTTTTTGTGGATATTTATGTGGACAAACGAGTGAAAGGGCGCGAATGGGGCATTTTCGAGCCAAATCGTTGTGCTATAGCCCACGGTTTTGGGTGTGGTCCCGGGGTCCGGGTAGGTTGTGGGCCGAATATTGACCGAGGTATGCCAGGGAGTTTGGGGATCGTCCCAATGTGGTCCTTTTAAGTTTTTGTGGCTATTTGGATGGACAATCGGGATAAACGGCGTAAACGGGGCATTTTTGAGCCAAATTGGTGTGCTATAGCCCCCGGTTTTGGGGGTGAGCCCGGGGTTCATACGTGCTGTGGGCCAAAAATTAACCGGGGTATGCCAGGGAGGTTGGGTATTATCCCAGTGTGGTCTGTTTAAAATTTTATGGCTATTTGGGTGGACAAACGGGCGAAACGGCGTGAACTGGGCATTTTCGGGCTTAATCGGTGTGCTATGGACCACAGTTTTGGGGATGGGTCCAGGATCCGAGTGTGCTGTGGGCCAAAAATAGACTGGGGCAAGCCAGGGAGGTTGGATATCATCCCAGTATGGTCTGTTTAAATATTTGTAGCCATTTGGGTGGACAAACGGGTGAAACGGCGTGAACAGGGCATTTTTGGGCTAAATTGGTGTGCTATATCCACGGTTTCAGGGGTGGGACTGGGATTCGAGAATGCTGTGGGCCGAAAATTAACTGAGGTATGCCAGAGAAGTGGGAATCATAAATTTTTATTGCAATTTAGGTGGACAAACGGGCAAAACGGCTCTAACGGGGTGTTTTTGGGCCAAATTGGTGTGCTTTAGCCTACGGTTTTAGGGGTGGGCCCAGGTTCCGGGCGTGATGTGGGCTAAAAATTGACCGAGGCATGCTAGGGAGGTTAGGGATCATCCCAGTGTGGACTGTTTATATTTTTGTGGCCATATGGGTGGACAAACGGGAAAAACGGCGCGAACGAGGAATTTTTGATCAAATTGGTGTGCTATAGCCCACAGTTTTGGGGGTGGGCTCGGGGTACAGGTATGTTGTGGGCCGAAAATTGATCAGGCCATGCCAGGGAGGTTGGGGATCATCCCAGTATGGACCGTTAAAATTTTTGTGGCTATTTGGGTGGAGAAACGGATGAAACGACGCGAATGGGGCATTTTTTGGCCAAATCAGTCTGCAATAGCCTACTGTTTCGTAGGTGAGCCCGGGGTTCGGGCGTGCTATGGGCCAAAAATTGATCGAGGTGTGCCAGGAAGATTGGGGATCATCCCAGTGTGGTCCATTTAAATTTTCGTGGCGATTTGGTTGGACAAACGGGCGAAACGGCGAGAACGGGGCATTTTCGGGCCAAATCGGTTGCTATAGCCCACGGTTTTTGGGGTGGGCCCAAGGTCCGAGCATGCTGTGGGCTAAAAATTAATTGGGGCTTGACAGGGAGGTTGGGGATCATCTCAGTATGGTCTGTTTAAATTTTAGTGGCCATTTGGGCGGACAAAAAGGCGAAACGGCGCGAATGGGGTATTTTTGGGCCAAATCGGTTTGCTATAGCCCACAGTTTTGGGGGTAGGCCCGGAGTTCGGGTGTGTTGTGGGATGGGAATCGACGAGGCATGACAAGGCTATTGGGGATCATCCCAGTATGGTCCGTTTAAATTTTCGTGGCCATTTGGGTAGACAAACGGGCAAAACAGCACGAACGGGGCACTTTTGGGCTAAATTGGTGTGCTACAACCCACGATTTTGGGTGTGGACTTGGGGTCCAAGCGTGTTGTCAGCGGAAAATTGATCGGGGCATGCCATAGAGGTTGGAGATCATCCAAGTATGGTCTGTTTAAATTTTAATGGCCATTTGAGAGGACAAACGGGCAAAATGGTGCGAACATTATTTTTGGGCCAAATCGGTGTGCTATGACCCATGGTTTTGGGGGTGGGCCCAAGTTCCGAGCATGCTATGGACTAAAAATTAATAGGGATATGATACGGAGGTTGGGAATCATTCCAGTGTGGTCCTCTTGAACTTTTGTGTCGATTTGGGTGGATAGACAAGAAAAACGGCTCGAACAAGGCAGGTTTGGGCCAAATTAGTGTGCCATAGCCTATGGTTTCGGGGTCCAAGCATGCTGTGGGCCTAAAATTGACCAGGGCCTGCCAGGGATGTTAGAGATCATCACAGTATGGTCCGTTTAAATTTTTGTGGCTATTTGTGTGGACGAACAGGAGAAACGGAGCAAACAGGGCATTTTTGAGTCAAATCGGTGTGCTATAGCCTATGGTTTTGGGTGTGGACCCGATATACGGGCGAGCTATGGACTAAAAATCAACTGAGGTGTGCCAGGGAGGTTGGGTATCATCCCAGTATGGTCTGTTTAATTTTTTGTGGACATTTATGTGGACAAACAAGTGAAAGGGAGCGAATGGGGCATTTTCGAGCCAAATCGTTGTGCTATAGCCCACGGTTTTGGGTGTGGTCCTGGGGTTCGGGTAGGTTATGGGCCGAATATCGACCGAGGTATGCTAGGGAGTTTGGGGATCATCCCAATGTGGTCCTTTTAAGTTTTCGTGGCTATTTGGATGGACAATCGGGCTAAATGGCATAAACGGGGAATTTTTGAGCCAAATTGGTGTGCTATAGCCCACGGTTTTGGGGGTGAGCTCGGGGTTCATACGTGCTGTGGGAAAAAATTAACCGGGGTATGCCAGGGAGGTTGGGGATCATCCCAGTGTGGTCCGTTTAAATTTTTATGGCTATTTGGGTGTACAAACAGGCGAAACGGCGTAAACGGGGCATTTTTGGGCCAAATCGGTGTGCTATAGCCTACGATTTAAAGTGTGGGCCTAGGGTACGGGCTTGCTGTGGGCCAAAAATTGAACAACGCGAGCAGGGAGGTTGGGGATCCTCTCAGTGTGGTCTGTTTAAATTTTTGTGTCTATTTGTGTGGACAAACGGGTGTAACGGCACGAACGGGGCATTTTTGGGCCAAATCGATGTGTTATAGACTATGGTTTTGGGGGTGGGCTCGGGGTTGAGGTGAGATGTGGGCCAAAAATTAATCGGGGTATACCAGGGAGGTTGGGGATCATTCTAGTGTGGTCCATTTAAATTTTCGTGGTCATTTGGGTGGACAAACAGGTGAAACGATACGAACGGAGCATTTTCAGGTCAAATAGGAATACATTAGCCCACGGTTTTGGGGGTGGGCCCGGGGTTTAGGCATGTCAGGGTCAAAAATTGACCGAGGCATGCCAGGGAAGTTGAGGATCATCCCAGTGTGGTCCATTTAATTTTTTATGGAAATTTGGGTGGACAAACGGGCGAAACGGCGTGAATAAGGCATTTTCGGGCTAAATCGGTGTGCTATAGCCTACGGTTTTGGGGGTGGACCTGGGGTCCGGCCGTGCTTTGGGCCAAAAATTTACCGGGGCATGCTTGGGAGGTTACGGATTATCCCAGTGTGGTCTGTTTAAATTTTAGTGTTCATATGGGTGGACAAACGGGCGAAACGACGCGAATGAGGTATTTTTGGGTCAAATTGGTGTGCTATAGCCCACAGTTTTGGGGTTGGGCCTAGGGTCCAGGTGTGCCGTCGCCCGAAAATTGATCAGGCCATGCCAGGGAGGTTGGGGATCGTCCCAGTGTGGTCCATTTAAATTTTTATGGCTATTTGGGTGGATAAATAGGCAAAACAGCGCAAATGGGGTATTTTTGGGCTAAATCAATGTACAATAGCCCACGGTTTTGGAGGTGGGCCCGGGGTCTGGGCATGCTATGGGCAACAATTGACTGAGGCATGCCAGGAAGGTTGGGGTCATCCTAGTGTGGTCCGTTTAAATTTTTGTGGCCATTTGGGTGGACAAACGGGCAAAACGGCGTGAACGGGGCATTTTTGGGCCAAATCGGTGTGCTATAGCCACTGGTTTTAGGGGTGGGCCCGAGGTCCGAGTGTGATGTGGGTCAAAAATCGATTGGATCTTGCCAGGGAGGTTGGGGATCATCTCAGTATAGTCCATTTAAATTTTCGTGGCCATTCGGGCGGACAAACGGGCGAAACGGCGCGAATGGGGTATTTTCGAGCCAAATATGTTTGCTATAGCCCACAGTTTTGGGGGTGGGCTCAGATTCCGGGTGTTCTATGGGCCGAGAATTGACTGGGGCATTCCAGGGCTGTTGGAGATCATCCTAGTATGGTCCGTTTAAATTTTTGTGGCCATTTGGGTGGACAAACTGGCAAAACAGAGCGAACGGGGAATTTTTAGGCCAAATTGGTATGCTACAGCCCACGATTTTGGGTATGGACCTGGGTTTCGAGCGTGCTGTTGGCGGAAAATTGAATGGGGCATGACAGAGAGGTTGACGATTGTACAAGTATGGTCCGTTTAAATTTTAATGGCCATTTGAGAGGACAAACGGGCAAAACGTCCCGTACACTATTTTTTGGGCCAAATCGGTGTGCTATGGACCATGGTTTTGAGGGTGGGCCCGGGGTCCGAGCATGCCGTGGGCTAAAAATTGACTGGGGCATGCTAGGGCGGTTGGGGATCATCCAGTGTGGTCCGCTTAAAATTTTGTGTCCATTTTGGTGGACCAATGGGCGAAATTGCTCGAATGAGGCAGGTTTGGGCCAAATCGGTGTGTCATAGCCTACGGTTTCGGGGGTGGGATCGGGGTCCAAGCATGCTGTGGGCCTAAAATTGACCAGGGCATGCCAGAGAGATTAGGGATCATTCCAGTATGGTTCGTTTAAATTTTTGTGTCCATTTGGGTGGACAAACAGGAGAAATGGAGCAAACAGGGAGTTTTCAAGCTAAATCGGTGTGCTATAGCCCACGGTTTTGGGTGTGGACCCGAGATCCAGGTGTGTTGTGGCCTAAAAATCGACCGGGGTGTGCCAGGGAGGTTGGAGATCATCCCAAGTGGTCTGTTTAAATTTTTGTGGAAAGTTAGGTGGACAAACGAGTGAAAGGGCGCGAATGGGGCATTTTCGAGCCAAATCGTTGTGCTATAGCCTACGGTTTTGGGTGTGGTCCCGGGGTTTAGGCAGTTTTTGGGATGAATATTGACCGAGGCATGCCAGGGAGTATGAGGATCATCCCAGTGTAGTACTTTTAAATTTTTGTGGCTATTTGGATGGACAAACGGGTAAAACGGCACAAACGGGGCATTTTCGAGACAAATTGGTGTTCTATAGCCCACGGTTTCAGTGGTGAGCCCGGGGTTCGGATGTGCTGTGGGGAAAAAAATAACCGGGGTATGCCAGGGAGGTTGGGGATAATCCCAGTGTGGTCTGTTTAAATTTTCATGGCTATTTAGGTGGACAAACGGGCGAAACAGCGTAAACGGGGAATTTTTGGGCCAAATCGGTGTGTTGTAGCCCACGGTTTAAAGTGTGGGCCTAGGGTCCGGGCTTGCTGTGGGCCAAAAATCGACCAACGCGAGCAGGGAGGTTGGGGATCCTCCAAGTGTGGTCCGTTTAAATTTTTGTGGCTATTTGTCTGGACAAACGCGTGAAACAGCATTAACGGGGCATTTTTGGGCCAAATCGGTGTGCTATAGACCATGGTTTTGGGTGTGGGCTCGGGGTTGAGGCGAGATGTGGGCCGAAAATTAACCGGGGTATGCCAGGGATGTTGGGGATCATTCTAGTGTAGTCCATTTAAATTTTAGTGGCCATTTGGGTGGACATACAGGTGAAACGGAACGAACAGAGCATTTTTAGGCCAAATCAGAATGCAATAGCCCATGGTTTTGGAGGTGGGCCCAGGTTCTGGGCATGCTAAGGGCCGAAAATTGACCGAGGCATGCCAGGGAAGTTGGGGATTATCCCAGTGTGGTCTATTTAAATTTTTATTGCAATTTTGGTAGAAAAACGGGTGAAACAGCGTGAACAAAACATTTTTTGGTTAAATCGGTGTGCTATAGCCCATGGTTTTGGGGTGGACCCGGGGTCCGGGCATGCTATGGGTCAAAAATTAACCGGGGCGTGCTAGGGAGGTTACGGATTGTCCCAATGTGGTCTGTTTAAATTTTAGTGGCCATATGGGTGGAAAAATGGGGGAAACAACGCGAAAGAGGCATTTTTGGATCAAATTGGTGTGCTATAGCCCACGATTTTAGGGTGGGCCTAGGGTCCAGGTCTTCCATGGGCCAAAAATTGATCGGGCCATGCCAGGGCTGTTGGGGATTATCCCAGTATGGTCCATTTATATTTTCGTGGCCATTTGGGTGTACAAACGGGCGAAACTGCGCAAATGAGGCATTTTTTAGGCCAAATCAATGTGCAATAGCCCACGGTTTTGGAGGTAATCCCGGGGTCCGAGCATGCTACGGGCAACAATTGACCAAGGCATGCCAGGAAGTTTGGGGATCATCCTAGTGTGGTCTTTTTAAATTTTTGTGGCCATTTAGGTGGACAAACGGGCGAAATGGCGCTTACGGGGTATTTTTGGGTCAAATCGGTGTGTTATAGCCCACGGTTTTAGGGGTGGGCCCGAGGTCCGAGCGTGTTGTAGGCCAAAAATTGACTGACACTTGCCAGGGAGATTGGGGATCATCCCAGTGTGGCCTGTTTAAATTTTTATTGCCATTTGGGTGGACAAACAGGCGAAACGGCGCGAACAGAGCATTTACGGGAAAAATCGGTGTGCTATACCCCACGGTTCTTGGGTCCGGGCATACTGTGGGCCGCAAATTGACCGGAGCATACCAGGGAGGTTGGGGATCATCCTAGTATGGTCCGTTTAAATTTTCGTAGCCATTTGGGTGGAAAAATAGGCAAAACAGCGCGAACAAGGAATTTTAGGGCTAAATCGGTGTGCTATAGCCCACGGTTTTGGGGTGGGCACGGGGTTCGGGCGTGATGTGGGCCAAAAATCGATCGGGGTGTGGCAGGGAGGTTGGGGATCATCCCAGTGTGGTACGTTTAAATTTTTATGGCCATTTGGGTGGACAAACAGGCAAAACGGCGTGAACGATGTATTTTCGGGCTAAATTGATGTTCTATAGTCCTCGGTTTTGGGGTGGGCCCAGAGTCTGGGTGTGCTGTGGGCCGAAAATCAACCGAGGCATGCCAGGGAGGTTGGGTATCATCTTAGTGTGGTCCGTTTAAATTTTTGTGGTCATTTGGGTAGACAAATGGGAGAAACGACATGAACGGAGCATTTTTGGGCCAAATCGGTGTGCTACAACCCACGGTTTCAGGGGTCGGCTCGAGGTCCGGGCATTTTGTAGGCTAAAATTTGATCGAGATGTTCTAGGGAGGTTGGGGATAGTTCAAGTATGGTCCTCTTAAATTTTCGTGGCCATTTGGGAGAACAAACAGGCAAAACGGTGCTAACATTGTTTTTGGGCCGAATCGGTGTGCTATATCCCACGATTTTGGGAGTGGCCCCGAGGTCAGGGAATGCTATGGGACAATAATTGACCGAGGTGTACCAGGAAGGTTGGGGATCGTCCCAGTGTGGTCCGTTTAAATTTTTGTGGCTATTTGGGTGGACAAACGGGCGAAATAGCACGAATGGGGCATTTTGGGCAAAATCGGTGTGCTATACCCCACGGTTCTGGGGTTCGGGCATACTGTCGAACGAAAATTGACCGGTTCATGCCATGGAGGTTGGGGATTATCCCATTATAGTCCGTTTAAATTTGTATAGCCATTTGTGTGGGCAAACGGGCGAAACGGCGTGAATGGGGCATTTTCAGGCTAAATCGGTGTGCTATATCCCACGGTTTTGAGGTGGGCCTGGGGTTTGAGCGTGTTGTGGGCTGAAAATTGACCAGGGTGTGACAGATAGGTTGGGGATCATCCAAGTGTGGTCCGTTTAAATTTTCGTAGCCATTTGGGTGGACAAACATACGAAACAACGCGAATGGGGCATTTTCGGGCCAAATTGGTGTGCTATAGCCCACAGTTTCGAGGGTGGGCCTGGGGTCCGTGCGTTCTGTAGGCCAAAAATCGACCGGGGCATGCAAGGGTATTTGGGGATTATCGCAGTGTGGTCTGTTTAAATGTTCGTGGCCATTTGGGTAAACAAACGGTCGAAACGGTGCGAACGGAACATTTTTGTGCCAAATTGGTGTGCTATAGACCACGGTTTTGGGAGTGGGCTTGGGGATCGGGCGTTCTGTGGGCCAAAAATTGACTAGGGCGTGTCAGGGAGGTTGGGGATCATCCCAGTATGTTCCATTTAAAATTTTGTGGCCATTTGTGTGGAGAAACGGACGAAACGGAACAAACGGCGCATTTTCGGTCCAAATCAGTGTGCTATAGCCCACGGTTTCGGGTGTGGGCTCGAGGTCCGGGCGTGCTGTGGGCCGAAAATCGATCGAGGCGTGCCAGGGAGATTGGGGATCATCCTAGTGTGGTCCGTTTAAATTTTTGTGGCCATTTAGGTGGACAGCCGGGTGAAAGAGCGCGAACGGGGCATTTTCATGCCAAATCATTGTGCTATAGCCTACGGTTTCGGGTGTGGTCCCAGGGTCCGGGCGTGCTGTCGGCCAAATTTTTTTTGGCCATGCCAGGGAGTTTGGGGATTGTCCCAGTATGGTCCATTTAATTTTTCGTGGTTATTTGGGTGGACAAACATGCGAGACGACGCGAATGTGGTGTTTTCGGGACAAATTGGTGTGCTATTGTCCACAATTTTAGGGGGAGGGGCCGGGGTCCAGACGTGCTGTGGGCTAAAAATCTATCGGGGCATGCCAGAGAGGGTGGGGATCATCCCAGTGTGGTCCGTTTTAATTTTTGTGGCCATTTCGGTGGACAAACGGGCGAAACGGAGTGAACGCGGAATTTTCAGGCAAAATCAGTGAGCTATACCCCACGGTTCTGGGGTCCGGGCATACTATGGGCCGAAAATTGACCGGAGCATACCAGGGAGGTTGGGGATTATCCTAGTATGGTCCGTTTAAATTTTCGTAGCCGTTTGGGCGGACAAACGAGCAAAACAGCATGAACAAGGTATTTTAGGGCTAAATCGGTGTGCTATAGCCCACGGTTTTGGGGTTGGCACGGTGTTCGGGCGTGCTGTGGGTCAAAAATTGATCGGGGCATGCCAGGGAGGTTGGGGATCATCCCAGTGTGGTCCATTTAATTTTTTATGTCCATTTGGGTGGACAAACAGGCAAAACGGCGTGAACGATGTATTTTCGGGCTAAATCGATGTACTATAGCCCACGGTTTTGGGGTGGGCCCAGAGTCTGGGTGTGCTGTGGGCCGAAAACCGACCGAGGCATGCCAGGGAGGTTCCGTATCATCCTAGTGTGGTCCGTTTAAATTTTTGTGATCATTTGGGTAGACAAATGGGAGAAACGGCATGAACGGGGCATTTTTGGGCCAAATCGGTGTGCTACAACCTACGATTTCGGGGGTGGGCTCGGGGTCCGGGCGTGTTGTAGGATAAAATTTGACCGGGACGTGCTAGGGAGGTTAGGTATAGTTCAAGTATGGTCCGCTTAAGTTTTCATGACTATTTGGGAGAACAAACGGGCAAAACGGCGCTAACATTGTTTTTGGGCCAAATTGGTGTGCTATAGCCCACGGTTTTGGGAGTGGGCCCAAGGTCAGGCCATGCTATGGGTCAAAAATTGACCGAGGTGTACCAGGAAGGTTGGGGATCATCCCAGTGTTGTCCGTTTAAATCTTTGTTGTTATTTGGGTGGACAAACGGGTGAAATGGCGCGAATGGGGCATTTTTGGGAAAAATCAGTGTGCTATACCCCACGGTTCTGGGGTTCGGGCATACTGTGGGCCAAAAATTGACTGGTCCATGCCATGGAGGTTTGGGATTTCCCCATTATGGTTCGTTTAAATTTTTATGGCCATTTGGGTGGGTAAACGGGCGAAACGGCGTGAATGGGGCATTTTCAGGCTAAATCGGTGTGGTATATCCCACGGTTTTGGGGTGGGCCTGGGGTTTGAGCGTGTTGTGGGCCAAAAATCAACTGGGGTATGACAGGGAGGTTGGGGATCATCCAAGTATGGTCCGTTTAAATTTTTGTGGCCATTTGGGTGGACAAACGGGCGAAACAGCGCAAACGAGGCATTTTTGGGCCAAATCAATGTGCTATAGCCCACAGTTTCGAGGGTAGGCCCGGGGTCCGTACGTTCTGTGGGCAGAAAATTGACCGGGGCGTGCAAGGGTAGTTGGGGATTATTGCAGTGTGGTCTGTTAAATGTTCGTGGCCATTTGGGTAGACAAACAGGCAAAACGGTACGAACGGGACATTTTTGTGCCAAATCGGTGTGCTATAGACCACAGTTTTGGTAGTGGGCTTGGGGACCGGGCGTTCTATGGGACAAAAATCGACCAGGGCATGTTAGGGAGGTCGTCGATCATCCCAGTATGTTCCATTTAAATTTTTGTGGCCATTTGTGTGGACAAACGGGTGAAACGGAGAAAATGGGGCATTTTCAGTCCAAATCAGTGTGCTATAGCCCACGGTTTCGGGTGTGGGCCCGAGGTCCGAGCGTGTGCTGGGCCAAAAATCGATCGTGGCGTGCCAGGGAGATTGGGGATCATCCCAGTGTGGTCCATTTGAATCTTCGTGGCCATTTAGGTGGACAACCGGGTAAAAGGGCGCGAACGGGGCATTTTCATGCCAAATCGTTGTTCTATAGCCTACGGTTTCGGGTGTGGTCCCAGGGTCCGAGCGTGTTGTGGGACAAATTTTTTTGGCCATGTCAGGGAGTTTGGGGATTGTCCCAGTATGGTCCGTTTAAATTTTTGTGGTTATTTGGGTGGACAAATGGGCGAGATGGCGCGAATATGGTATTTTCGGGACAAATTGGTGTGCTATTGCCCATGGTTTTAGGGGGAGGGGCCGAGGTACAGACATGCTGTGGGCCAAAAATCTACCGGGGCATGCCAGGGAGGGTGGGGATTATCCCAGTATGGTCCGTTTTAATTTTCCCGGCTATTTCGATGGAAAAACGGGCGAAACGGCGCGACCGGGGAATTTTTGGGCAAAATCGGTGTGCTATACCCCACGGTTCTGGGATCCGAGCGTACTGTGGGACGCAAATTGACCGGGGCATGCTAGGGAGTTCGGGGATCATCCCAGTATGGACCGTTTAAATTTTTGTAGCCATTTGGGTGAATAAACGGGAGAAACGACTCGAATGGGGCATTTTCAGGCTAAATAGGTGTGCTATAGCCCATGGTTTTCGGGGTGGACCTAGGGTACAGGCATGCTTTAGGATAAAAGTCGACACCGTGGGCATGCTGAAAATGCCCCGTTCACATCGTTTTACCCGTTTGTCCACTCAAATAGCCACGAAAATTTAAAAGGACCGCACTAGGACGATCCCCAACCTCCCTGGCACGTCTCGATTGACTTTTATCCCATAGCATACCCATGGTTTTGGGGGTGGGCCCAGGGTTCGGGCACGTTATGGACCAAAAATCAACTGGGGCTTGCCAGGGATGTTGGGGATAGTCCCAATGTAGTCCGTTTAAACTTTTGTGGCCATTTGGGTGGACAAATGGGCAAAACAGTGCAAAGGGGATATTTTCAGGCCGAATGGGTGTGCTACAACCCATGATTTTGGGGGTGAGCCCGGGGTCCAGGTGTGCTGTGGGCTAAAAATCGACCGGGGCGTGCAAAAGAGGTTGCGGATTATTCCAGTATGGTTTGTTTAAATTTTTGTGACCATTTGGGTGGATAAACGGGCAAAACAACATGAACGGGCATTTTTGGGCCAAATTAGTGTGCTATTGCCCATGGTTTCGGGGATGGGCCGGGGGTCCGAGCGCGTTGTGGGCCAAAAATCGATCGAGGCATACCAGGGAGATTGTAGATCTTCCCAGAGTGGTCTGTTTAAATGTTCGTGGCTATTTGGGAGGATAATCAGGCGAAACGGCGTGCTATAACCCACAGTTTTGGGGGTAGGCTCGGGTCCGAGCATACTGTGGGCCAAAAATCGATCGGAGCTTCCCAGGGAGGTTGGGGATGGTCCAAGTGTTGTCTGTTTAAATTTTTGTGGCTATTTGGGTGGACAAACGGGCGATACGACGCAAACGGGGAATTTTTGGCCCAAATCGGTGTGCTATAGCCCATAGTTTCGGGGGTGGACCTGGGGTCCGATCATACTATGGGCCGAAAATCAATCGAGGCATTCCAAGGAGGTTGAGGATCATCGCAGTATGGTTCGTTTAAATTTTCGTGGCCATTTGGGTGGACAAACGGGCAAAACATCTTGAACGGGGCATTTTTGAGCCAAATCGGTGTGCTATAGCCCACAGTTTTGAGGGTGGTCCTGGGGTCCGGGCGTACTGTGGGATGAAAATCGACTGGGTCGTGTAAGGGTAGTTAAGGATTATCCCAGTGTGGTTTGTTTAAATATTCGTGTCCATTTGGGTAGACAAACGGGCGAAACGACGCAGACGGGGCATTTTTGGGCGAAATCGGTGTGCTATAGCCCACGGTTTTGGGGGTGGGCCTTGGGTCTGGGCGTGCTGTTGGCCAAAAATTGACTGAGGTGTGTAGAGGAGGTTGGGGATCATCCCAGTGAGATCCTTTTAAATTTTCTTGGCTATTTGGATGGACAAACGGGTAAAATGGCGTGAACGGGGCATTTTTGGGCCAAATCGGTGTTCAATAGCCCACAGTTTCGAGGGTGGGCCCGGGGATCGAGCGTGTTGTGGGACGAAAATCGACCGAGGCATGTCAGGGAGGTTGGGGATCATCCCAGTGTGGTCCGTTTAAATTTTCGTGGCTATTTGGTGGACAAACAGGCAAAATGGCGCGAACGGGGATTTTTTGGGAAAAATTGGGTGCTATAGAGCCTATAATTTTGGGGGTGGGCCTGGGTTCCGGGCGTACTGTGAGCTGAAAATCAATTGGGGCATGCCAGGGAGGTTGGGGATCGTCCCATTATGGTCCATTTAAATTTTTCTAGCCATTTGGGTGGACAAACGGCCGAAACGACGCGAACGGGGCATTTTCAAACCAAATCAGTGTGTTATAGCCCACAGTTTTGGGGGGGGAGGGCGGGGTTCGAGCGTGCCATAGGACAAAAATTGACCGGAGCATTCTAGTGAGGTCAGGGATCATCCCAGTATAGTCCGTTTAAATTTTGAGGTAATTTTTATGGATAAACGAGCAAAACGCCGCAAATGGGGCATTTTTCGGGCTAAATCAGTGTACTATAGCCCACGGTTTTTGGGATGGTCCCGCTGTACGACCATGCTGTATGTCAAAAATTGACCAGGGCATTCCAGGGAGGTTGGGGATCATTCCAGTGTGGTTCGTTTAAATTTTTGTAGCTATTTGGGTGGTGAAACAGGCGAAATAGCTTGAACCGGGGTATTTTTGAGAAAAATTGGTGTGCTATAGCCCACGATTTTAGGAGTGGGCCTGAGGTCCGAGCGTACTGGGGGCCAAAAATCTACCGGGGCATACCAGGGAGGTTGGGGATCATCCTAGTATGGTCCGTTTAAATTTTACTGTCCATTTGGGTGGACAAATGGGCAAAACGGTGCAAACGTGGCATTTTCAAGATAAATCGGGGTGCTATAGCCCACGATTTTGGGGTGGGCCCGTGGTTCAGGCATGCTATGGGCTGAAAATAAATCGGGGTGTGCCAGGGAGGTTGGGGATCATCCCAGTGTGGTCCGTTTAAATTTTGTGGCTATTTGGGTAGAAAAATGGGCAAAACAACATGAATGGGGCATTGTCGAGCCAAATCGGTGTGCTATAGCATATGATTTTGGGGGTGGGCCTAGGGTCAGGGCGTACTGTGGGCCAAAAATTGATCGGGGCATGCCAGGGAGGTTGGGGATCATCTTAGTGTGGTTCGTTTAATTTTTTGTGGCCAGTTGTGTGGACAAACGGGCGAAACAGATCAAATGGGGAATTTTCAGGTCAAATTGGTGTTCTATAGCCCATAGTTTCGGGGGTGGTCTTGGTGTCCAGGCATGCTATGGGTCAAAAATTAACTGAAGCATGCCAGGGAGGTTAGGGATCATCCCAGTGTGGTCCATTTAAATTTTTTTGGACATTAGGGACGACAAACGGGCAAAACGGCACGAACGGGGCATTTTCGGGCCAAATCGGCTTGCTATAGCCCACGATTTTGGAGGTAGGCTGATGTTGGGTGAATTTATACATTCTAGCGCTACTATTCTACCTTGTTTAGCCTTGTTTTGAGGATTATTATTATGCTATATGTGTTAATAATAATATAAATGAGCAATTATGTGTCCAAGTATGTGTCTACAATGTTTAATAGTGTTTTCACACGAGTTTTGATTCAATGCGACCATTTAGAGTTCAACCGAGAAAACTAGTGTGACTAGCTTGAGCTAGGTGTTTTTCTAGTATATTGTGTTAAGTTCTAATGTGTTTTAATGAGTTACTAAGGTTGTTATTATGTGTTTATATGTGAAACAACTTAGTTATAATGTTCAAGGGTCAATTGGATCAAGAAAAGAGTGAAAACTATGAGTTAAAGCTCAATATGAATTTAGCCTATGCTTAGCTCGTGTTTCTAGTTCATCGGTGAGGATGTTGTGTTGTTTTGAGCTCTTAATTGATGTGCTTAATGATTTAGAATGCTTCTTACATAGATTATTATGATATATTAAGGATGTACAAGCTTCAAATCAAGTGGAAACAACTTAATAAGGCTCGGAATGCTCAACAAAAGCACAAGACGCAAGTTGGACCCCTGAAAAGTATTGGGCGAGTATGGACTGTACAGGTGTCCAATACAGGATTTCATAACATCACAAGATTCAGAAGAGGACCAAGTGTTTGGAAATATAGCTCTTGTTTCTTAATTTGGAGTTTCCAGAGGTCCCGCGACGCGTTGAAATCGCGAACAACTACTGGAATTTGACAATTTTTTTGACAATTGTGAATTTGCATGTCTCCGTGTCGCGCTGATGCCCAAAATCGGATAATTCTTCCCAGCTGAAGTAAAATAGCGTGGAAATCAAATACAAGTCGGTTTATGACTTGTATACTATAAATATAACATCTCAAACTCCATTTTGATCATCTTGGGACCTCTTGGAAACCCTAGATCAACTTGGAACATCATTGGAGGATACCACAACTTATTTTTAGGTTTTGTCATTATTTAATTTCATTTTTTTATGGTTTGTATCATCATTCCAAGGGATTGGATGATGAATATTTCCATTAAAGGCTAAAACCCTCTTTCCGGGGTCGAGGCCAAGAACATGAATACTTTTTAATATTCTTTATTGTAGTTTAATTTTGGATTATCATGTGGGTTGTTCTTAATTTATTGAGCCTACTATTTTAATGATTAGATACCATTAGAATAAATCTATATTTTTAAGTGAATCCGGGAGGAGAATCATAGGATAGAAGGAAGAAATTAGGGAGCAAGGTTCTTATTCTTTAATAAATCAAGAGATTTGAATTAGCATCTAGGATAGGGATATACCTAGAAGCCTTGCTTGGTTCACTTGCAAGAAAACAACTTCATGAATCTAGAAAATTTTTTGTATCTCTGCGGGAGTTGTAGGTACAATGTTTACTAGATAGAAGATTTGAGGTTGGGAGACTAAAATCGTAGCATAAACCTTGAGAATCAACAATCCGATAACCAACTAAACTTCGATAGGAATAGAGATTTGTATGATTGTTCGAAGTGCCTCAACCCTAGGTTTTCTTCCATTGATTATCCCAAGTATTTCATTTTTACGCAATATTTATTTTATTTTTAATTTGCAAAATTACAAACTCTTTCCTTATTTACTTTTTCTCAATTAGTTAAACTAGGATTAGATAGGCGGCGAACGCAAGTCCTTGAGATATCGATACTTGGGTTTCATTGAAGACACTATATTACTTGATAAGACCACATACACTTGTGTGTGCGCTTGGGCACTGTCATAGGCCCAGGTTCCAAGTGTGTTCTACGCTAAAAATCAATTGGGGCATGTTAGGGAGGATGAGGATCATCCAGTATGGTCCGTTTAAATTTTCGTAGCCATTTGGGCGGGCAAACGGGCGAAACAGCTCGAACGGGGCATTTTTATTCCAAATCAGTCTGCTATAGCCCACGGTTTCGAGGGTTGCCCCGGGGTCCAGGCGTGCTCTGGTCAAAAATCAATTGGTGCATGCCAGGGAGGTTGGGGATTATCCCAGTGTGGTTCGTTTAAATTTTTCATGGCATTTGGGTGGACAAACGGGCGAAATAGCACGAATGGGGCATTTTCAGGCTAAATCGATGTGCTATAGCCCATTGTTTCGGGGGTGATCTCGGGGTCCGGGTGTGGTGTGGGTTAAAAATTAATCGAGGCATGCCAGGGAGGTTGGGGATCATCTTAGTGTGGTCCGTTTAAATTTTCGTGGCCATTTGGGTGGACAAACGGGCGAAATGGTGTGAATGGGACATTTTTAAGCCAAATCAGTGTGCTATAGCCTACGATTTCAAGGGTGGGCCTGGAGTTCGGGCATGCTGTGGGACGAAAATCATTTGGGGCATACCAGGGAGGTTAGGGATCATCCCAGTGTGGTCCATTTAATTTTTCGTGGCCTTCTGGGTGGACAAACGGGCGAAACGGCGAGAACATGACCTTTTCGGGCCAAATCGGTGTGCTATAACCCACGGTCTTGGGGGTGGATGATACAAGTACGACCACGAGGATGGAAGTGTAAGAGTGTAATGAACCTGAGGCTTGGAGTGTGCAAGAAAAATGCAAAAGAGGGCCTAAAACACACTCCAAAACCGAACCTACACTACACTCCATGGGCGACATTTTGAGGCTTTTCATTAAAGGTCCTTTTGGTAATTTTGTATTTTAGTTGTAACCTAGTATAAATAGAACATTGTAGGTCAATAGTTTTCTTAGACTTTGATGATATTGTAAGTTGTATAACACTTTGAAAGACAAGTCCTCTTTTCTCTTTAGGAGGCAACCCAAAACTAGGGTGATACTAGTGTGGAATCACTAGTATTGCATTCGTGGCTTGAGACGTTGGTGTTTAGAGGAGGTAAAATCCCTCTTGTGTCAATGTAGGAGTTAGGTTAACCGTTGTGTGTGGTGTGAAGGGTTCAAGAGTATCACATGTTCTTGGGTTCTTAAGATTATACCAACCAAGGTCTAGCTATCTATCCCTTTTGTTTATTGTAATCTTGTAACCATTTGTGTATCTTGTAATCTTCAACTCGTGAGTTGTTGTATCTTGTTTTTATTGTTCTTATCATATTGTTCTCATATTATTGTTGTTTTTTCTGTTTTGGTGTTGAAAACACACCTTTCTATCTCGTCATTGTGTGTTGTAGTGAATCCGAGAGTTGGTCTCTAATAGGTCCTCGAATCTTGTGATTTGTGGACTGTTTGGAGTGTAATTTTGTGTATCCCTTAGTTTTCTTGTATCATTTGGTATCAAAGCATGGCTTGATCTTTTTCCTAGAAGATCAATCTTGGGCTTGTTAGTTAAAAAAAAATTAATGAAAAAAACTGAAAATCCAAAAAAATAGCAATCTGTCCAATTTATGTTGTTGGCCGAAAATTATGTTCTTGTTGTGTATTGGCCAATATTGTTTACTTGTCTTTGTTGTATCTAAGTGTTAGTATTGTTCCTCACTATCACATTGAGTCTATATCTTACATTTGAGTTTGAAATGTTGATGTTGTTGTTGTGAACATAAGCTTGGCCGATTGTTGTTGGTGTTGTTGTGGCTCACGGTTTGGAATTGTAATGTGAATATTGTTGTTGTTCTTAGTTTTTCCTTGTGATGTTGTTATAAAATTGGTGTCCTAAGAACAATTTTGTTAAAGATATGGTAGTCTTGGCCGTGTGAGACAATATTGTTGTGGGTTTAGAGTGAGATGTGAAAAGGGAATTGTTGGTGTTCTTGAAAATTGTTGTTGTTGTTCTTGGTGAATGTTGTTGTTCTTGATGTTCATCACTAACTTCATACCTTTCTAGAAAAATAAAGTGCTTATTTGATCCAAAAAGGTGAAGGAAAAGGTGTAGAAACTTGTTAGTCTTGAAATACCCCCAACTACTAAAGACCTATCAATCACTTCTCAACAACTTTTCCATGATTTAAGGACCTTGTGTTGAGGAGAAAAGTCAAGTCTTTCTTTTTGAATTTGAAAGAGGATTTCAAGACATGTTTTCCCTCCTTAACCAATTTCCACCAATTCCAAATTACAATTGGATCAAGACTTGAATTGGAAAATAAAATTTGATAACAACCACAACCAATACGTGGCTGCCACATCATGTTTTACTGTTCACCAACAATTTTTAAGCTCAAATTTTAGATTTCTTTGTTTCTTATTTGTTGATTCTTCGTTTCGTTTAATTGATCCTAGTACTAATTAATAAACTAGTAAACTCCTACTAGATTATCAATTAGTCCTTTGAATCCATTCCGACCAAGGAGTAGACTCACCTCTCGATTTATCACGAACTACGAGCTGACTTGCAACACTTGTGAATCCAAGTGTGAGATAATTAAGTGTGTGAATGTATGGTGAGGTTGTTTCGAACTAACTTGTGTTTTGCTTTGTAGGCTTGTTCTTTTCTTTTCTTTTCTTTTTTAAGGTACAATTACAAGGGAACCCGTGGCTTCAACCTCTCAACCCATGGACAACAATTCCACCAATGTCATTTTGTTCTACCTTGACACTATATCCCGAGACCTAGCTATGGTAAATGAAAGGTTGGATCGTATGGTAGGTCAAAGGGAGCAAGTGGGCTTCCCGGACACACATCAATAGGAAGGCCATATCTCACATAAGTTACGAGGTAAAAACGTTATCCCCTACACTCCTATGAACTTAGAATGTTGTGTTGTGGCTAGTAGGAGCCAAGTAGTTGTAGTTGCGACTTTGCCTAGGGTAGAGGTACTCGAGTATCCTTTTTATGATACTCTCGGTATTGTTAGGACACATGAGGACCAAACTCTTGTTGTAGGTACGCAAGCACTAGTTGATCCTTTAGATGATGAAATTGATTCTCCTCATGAGAATGATTTGTGTCCATGTAGTGCTAGCACTTATAACTTGACTAAGGTTCCATTACCCAGTGACGAGAGTATTCACACACTAGTTGACCCTTGTGAAAACCAAGGTGGGTCTACATTGGTATATGTGTTGCCAACAACTAGTGAGGTTGTGGACAATGATCAATCGGGTGGAAATGACCTTGACGTGCTAGATTATTTAGGAAACCCGAATTGTGATTGTCTTGGTAAAGATGGTTTTGCTTGTGATCCCTTTGCTGACCATGATAGTTTATGTCTATGTAGGGACTACTCTCTTGAAAGAGAAAGTGTTGCATGCTTAGAAATTCCATCTAATTCTTCTTTATGTGTTTCCTATGTTAAGCCTACTAGTGATGTTGGACTTGAAACTAGTGAGTACATGCATAAGGAGATCATAGTTGGAGTTGACTCTTGTGACACCTTTCTTTATCCTTTTTGTGCTCATGATATTTTCCACAGGGATATAGAGGGTATGCCTAATTTTGAAGACAACACCTTAGGGGAAAGTGAGAGTGGCCGAGGGCTAAGTCCTTGGTTACTCTACCTATTTGATCCCGGTACCATCTTAGGGTGGAAAAGAATTACTCTTGGACTATTTTCCTTTTGTCTTGATGCTTGCCCGAGCTACCTCCTTTGTAGCATTTGTACTAATCTTTTCATGATTAAAACAAAGGACCCGTGTCTATACTTTTAGTTTGTTCCGCCTCAGCATGGCATGTTGATGTGTTATTTTTTGCTAACCCTAACCCCTCATGTTATAAGGATGTGTTCTTGTTTGCCTTCTCTTGATTTTGTAAGGTACAGATTCGAGGTCGAATCCTTTTCAAGAAGGAGAGGATGATACAAGTACGACCACGAGGATGGATGTGTGAAAGTGTAATGAGCCCGAGGTTTGGAGTGTGCAAGAAAAATGCAAAAGAGGTCCTAAAATACACACCAAAACCGAACCTACACTACACTCCATGGGCGATATTTTGAGGCTTTTCATTAAAGGGCCTTTTGGTCATTTTGTATTCTAGTTGTAACCAAGTATAAATAGAACATTGTAGGTCAATTTTTGTCTTATGCTTTGATGATATTATAAGTTGTATAACACTTTGAAAGACAAGTCCTCTCTTCTCTTTAGGAGGCAACCCAAAACTAGGGTGATACTAGTGTGGAATCACTAGTATTGCATTCGTGGCTTGAGATGTTGGTGTTTAGAGGAGGTAAAGTCCCTCTTGTGTCAACGTAGGAGTTAGATTAACCGTTGTGTGTAGCGTTAAGGGTTCAAGAGTATCACATGTTCTTGCGTTCTTAAGATTATACCAACCAAGGTCTAACTATCTATCCCTTTTGTTTATTGTAATCTTGTAACCATTTGTGTATCTTGTAATCTTCAACCCGTGAGTTGTTTTCTATTGTTGTTATTGTTCTTATCATATTGTTCTTATATTATTGTCTTTTTTTCTATTTTTGTGTTGAAAACACACCTTTCTATCTCGTCATTGTGTGTTGTAGTGAATCCGAGAGTTGGTCTCTAATAGGTCCTTGAATCTTGTAACTTGTGGACTGTTTGGAGTGTAATTTCGTGTATCCCTTAGTTTTCTTGTATCATTGGGGTGGACCTGGGGTCCGGGCATGCAGTGGGCCGAAAATCTACCGGGCCATGCCAGGGAGGTTGGGGATTATCCCAGTATTATTTGTTTAAATTTTTGTGGCCATTTGAGTTGACAAACGGGTGAAACTACGTGAATGGGACATTTTTGGTCCAAATCGATCTGCTATAGTCCAAGGTTTTGGGGGTTGGCTCGGGGTCCTGGCGTGCTGCGGGTCGAAAATCAATCGGGGCGTGCTAGGGAGGTTAGGGATAATCCCAGTGTGGTACGTTTAAATTTTCATGGCTATTTTGGTGGACAAATGGGCGAAACAGCGCGAACGGGGGATTTTAAGGCTATATCGGTGTAGCCCACGGTTTCGAGGGTAAGCCTGGGGTCCGGGTGTGGTATGGGTCAAAAATTGACCGAGGCATGCCAGGGAGTTGGAGATAATCCCATTATGGTCTGTTTAAATTGTCCTGGACATTTGGGTGGACAAATGGGAGAAACGGCATGAACAGGGTGTTTTTGGGCCAAATTGGTGTGCTATAGCCCACAGTTTCGGGGGTGGACCCGAGGTCCAAGCGTGTTGTGGGACAAAAATTGATCGGGGCATTCCAGGGAGGTTAGGAATCATCCCAGTGTGGTCCGTTGGATTTTTCATGGCCATTTGGGTGGACAAACGGGAAAACAGCGCGAATGGGGTGTTTTTAGGCTAAACCAATGTTCTATAGCCTACGATTTTGGGGGTGGGCTCAAGGTTCGAGCGTGTTGTGGGTTGAAAATTGACCAGGGCATGCCAAGGAGGTAAGAGATCATCCCATTATGGTTCTTTTAAAATTTTGTGGCTATTTGGGGTGGACAAACAAGCAAAACAATGTGAACGGGGCATTTTCGAACCAAATCAGTGTGCTATAGCCCACGATTTTGGGGGTGGGCCTGGGGTCAAGGCGTGCTGCAGCTCAAAAATCGATCGGGCCATGCCAGGGAGGTTGGAGATCATCCCAATATGGTTCGTTTAATTTTTCGTGGCCAGTTAGGTGTACAAACGGGCTAAACGGTGCAAACGGGGCATTTTCGAGCTAAATCGGTGTGCTATAGACCACGATTTTGGGAGTGGGCTGAAAACCGACCGCGCCATACTAAGAAGGTTGGGGATCATCCTAGTATGTTCTATTTAAAATTTTGTGGCTATTTGGGTGGACAAAGGGGCAAAACGGCGTGAATGGGGCATTTTTGGGCCAAATCGGTGTGTTATAGCCCACGATTTTGGGGGTGGGCTCGGGGTCCGGGCATGCTGTAGGCCAAAAATCGACTAGGGCATACCAGGGAGGTTGGAAAACATCCTATTGTGGTCCGTTTAATTTTTTCATGGCCATTTGGGTGGACAAACAGGCAAAACGGTGCGAACGGGGCATTTTCAGGCCAAATTGGTGTGTAGACCCATGGTTTTGGGGGTGGGCCCAGGGTACGAGCATGGTGTGGGTTGAAAATTGACCAAGTCATTCCAGGGAGGTTGGGGATCATCCCAGTGTGGTCCGTTTAAATTTTCATAGCCATTTGGGGGGTGAAAGAGGCGAAACAGCTTGAACGGCGCATTTTCGGGATAAATCGGTGTGCTATAGCCCACGATTTTAGGAGTGGGCCTGAGGTCCGAGCATGATGTGGGCTGAAAATCTACCGAGGCATACCAGGGAGATTGGGGATCATCCTAGTATGGTCTGTTTAAATTTTAGTGCCCATTTGGGTGGACAAATGGGCAAAACGGTGCGAACGGGGCATTTTCAGGATAAATCGGGGTGCTATAGCCTACGGTTTTAGGGTGGGCCAGGGGTTCGGGCGTGCCATGGGATAAAAATAAATCAGGGTGTGCCAGGGAGGTTGGGGATCATCCCAGTGTGGTCCGTTTAAATTTTGTGGCTATTTGGGTAGAAAAATGGGCAAAACAGCGTGAATGGTGCATTTTCAAGCCAAATTGGTGTGCTATAGCCCACGATTTTGGGGGTGGGCCTGGGGACAGGGCGTATTGTGGGAAAAAAATTGACCGAGGCATGCCAAGGAGGTTGGGGATCATCCCAGTGTGGTTCGTTTAATTTTTTGTGGACAGTTGGGTGGAAAAACGGGCGAAACATAGCAAACGGGGAATTTTCAGGCCAAATTGGTGTTCTATAGCCCACAGTTTTGATGGTGGGTCCGGGGTTCGGACGTGTTGTGGGTCAAAAATTGACTAGGGCATGACAGGGATGTTGGGGATCATCCCAGTATGGTCCGTTTAAATTTTTGTGGCCATTTGGGAGGAAAAATGGGGAAAACGGCACGAGCGGGTCATTTTCGGGCCAAATCGGTGTGCTATAGCCCACAGTTTTGGAGGTAAGCTGATGTTGGGTGAATTTATACATTCTAGCGCTACTATTCTAGCTTATTTAGCCTTGTTTAGAGGATGATTATTATGCTATATGTGTTAATAATGATATAAATGAGAAATTATGTGTCCAAGTATGTGTTTACAAATTTTAATAGTGTTTCCACATGAGTTTTGATTCAATGCGACCATTTAGAGTTCAACCGAGAAAACTAGTGTGACTAGCTTGAGCTAGGTGTTTTTCTAATCTATTGTGTTGAGTTATAATGTGTTTTAATGAGTTACTAAGGCTGTTATAAGGTTCAATGGTCAATTGGATCAAGAAAAGAGTGAAAACAATGAGTTAAAGCTCAATATGAATTTAGCCTATGCTTAGCTCGTATTTCTAGTTCATCGGTGAGGATGTTGTGTTGTTTTGAGCTCTTAATTGATGTGCTTAATGATTTAAGATGCTTGTTGAATGTATTATGATGATATATTAAGGATATACAAGCTTTAAATCAAGTGGAAACAACTCAATAAGGCTCGGAATGCTCAACAAAAGCACAAGACGCAAGTTGGACCCCTGAAAAGTATTGGGCGAGTGTGGGCTGTACAGTTGTCCAATAGAAGAGTTCAAAACATCACTAGATTCAGCAGAGGACCAAGTGTTTGTAAATATAGCATGTGTTGCTTAATTTGGAGTTTCCAGAGGCCCCGCGATGCGTTGAAATCGCGAACATCTACTGGAATTTGACAGATTTTTTGACAATTGTGAATTTGAATGTCTCCGCATCGCGCCGATGCCCAAAATCGGATAATTCTTCCCAGATGAATTAAAATAGTGTGGAAACCAAATATAAGTCGGTTTAAGACTTGTATACTATAAATATAACATCTCAAATTCCGTTTTGATCATCTTGGGACCTCTTGGAAACCCTAGATTAATTTGGAACATCATTGGAGGATACCACAACTTATTTTTAGGTTTTGTCAATATTTAATTTAGTTTTTTTATGGTTTGTATCATCATTCCAAGGTATTGAATGATTAATATTTCCATTAATGGCTAAAACCCTCTTTCCGGGGTTGAGGCCAAGAACATGAATTCTTTTTAATATTCTTTATTGTAGTTTAATTTTGGATTATCATGTGGGTTGTTCTTAATTTATTGAGCCTACTATTTTAATGATTAGTTACCATTAGAATAAATCTATATTTTTATGTGAATCCGGGAGGAGAATCATAGGATAGAATGAGGAAATTAGGGAGCAAGGTTCTTATTCTTTTATAAAATAAGAGATTTGAATTAGCATCTAGGATAGGGATATACCTAAAAGCCTTGCTTGGTTCACTTGAAAGAAGAAAAATTCATGAATCTAGAAAATCTTTTGTATCTCTGCGGTAGTTGTAGGTACAATGTTTACTAGATAGAAGATTTGAGGTCGGGAGACTAAAATCGTAGCATAAACCTTGCGAATCAACAATCCGATAACCAACTAAACTGCGATAGGAATAGAGATTTGTATGAATGTTTGAAATGCCTTAACCCTGTGTTTTCTTCCATTAATTATCCAAAGTATTTTATTTTTACGCATTATTTATTTTAGTTTTAATTTGCAAAATTACAAAATCTCTCCTTGTTTACTTTTTCTCAATTAGTTAAACTAGGATTAGATAGGCGGCGAACGCAAGTCCCTAAGAGATCGATACTTGGGCTTCATTGAAGACACTATATTACTTGATAAGACCATGTACACTTGTGTGTGCACTTGGGCTCTGTCTTAGACCCAGGTTCCGTGCGTGCTCTAGGCCAAAAATCAATCGGGGCATGCCAGGGAGGTTGGGGATCGTCCCAGTATGGTCTGTTTAAATTTTCGTGGCCATTTGCATGGGAACACGGGCAAAACGGCACGAACAGGGCATTGTTGTTCCAAATTGGTCTGCTATATCCCACGGTTTTGGGGGTTGCCCCGGGGTCCAGGCATGCTGCGGGTCGAAAATCAATTTGGGCATGCCAGGGAGGTTGGGGATCATCCCAGTATGGTTCATTTAAATCTTAATGGCATTTGGGTGGGCAAACGGGAAAAACAGCATAAACGAGGCATTTTCAGGCTAAATTGTTGTGCTATAGTCCACAGTTTCGGGGGTGAACTCGGGGTTCGGGTGTGGTGTGGGTCAAAAATCAATCGGGGTGTGCCAGGGAGGTTGGGGGTCATCCTAGTATGGTCCGTTTAAATTTTTGTGGCCATTTGGGTGGACAAACGGGTGAAACGATGCAAACGGGGCATTTTTAAGCCAAATCAGTGTGCTATAGCCCACGATTTCGAGGGTATGCCCGGAGTTCGGGTGTGCTGTGGGTCGAAAATCGACCGGGGAATACCAAGAAGGTTGGGGATTGTCCCAGTATGGTTGGTTTAATTTTTTGTGGCCTTTTGGGTGGACAAACGGGCGAAACGGCGAGAACATGACCTTTTTGGGCTAAATCGGTGTGCTATAGCCCACGCTCTTGGGGGTGGACCCGGGGTTCGGGGATGCTATGGGCCGAAAATCTACCGAGCCATGCAAGGGAGGTTGGGGATTGTCCTAGTATTGTCCGTTTAAATTTTCGTGGCTATTTGGGTTGACAAACAGGCAAAGCTACGCGAATGGGGCCTTTTTGGGCCAAATTGGTGTGCTATAGCCCACGGTTTTGGGGGTGAGCTCGGGATTTGGGTATGCTGTGGGCCGAAAATCAACTGGGATATGTTAGGAAGGTTGGGGATCAGCCCAGTATGGTCCATTTAAATTTTTGTGTCCATTTGGGTCGACAAAAGGGCAAAACGGTGTGAACGGGGCATTTTCGGGCCAAATCGGTGTGCTATAGCCCACGGTTTTGGGGGTGGGCCCGGGGTCCGAGTGTGCTGTGGGATAAAAATTTATCGAAGCATGCCAGGGAGGTTAGGGATTGTCCCAGTATGGTCTGTTTTAATTTTCGTGACCATTTGGGTGGACATACGGGCGAAATGGCTCGGATGGGGTGTTTTCAGGCTTAATCAGTGTGCTATAACCCATGGTTTTGAGGGAGGGCCCGGGGTTCGGCGTGTTGTGGGTCGAAAATTGATCGGGGAATGCCAGGGAGGTTAGGGATCATCCCAGTATGGTCTGTTTAAATTTTTGTGGCTATTTTGGTGGACAAACGGGTGAAACAGCGTGAACGGGGCATTTTCTGGCCAAATAGGTGTGCTATATCCCATAGTTTTGGGGGTGGGCCCGAGGTTCGGGCGTGTGTGGGCCGAAAATTGACCGAGCATGCCAGGGAGGTTGGAGATCATCCCAGTATGGTCCGTGTAAATTTTTGTGGCTATTTGGGTAGACAAACAAGCAAAACGGAGCGAACGGGGCATTTTAGGCCTAATCAGTGTGCTATAACCTATGGTTTTGGGGGTGGGACTGAGTTTCGGGCGTGCTGTGGGCTAAAAATTAATTGAGGTGTTCCCGGGAGGTTGGGGATCATACCGGTGTGGTCCGTTCAAATTTTTTTGGCAATTTGAGTGGAAAAATGGGAGAAACGATGCGAATGAGATATTTTTTGGGCAAAATTGGTGAGCTATAGCCCGCGGTTTCTGGGGTGGGCCCGGGGTCTGGGCAGGCTGTGCAACGAAAATTGACCAGGGCAATCCAGGGAGGTTGGAGATCGTCCCAGTGTGGTCCTTATAAATATTCGTGGCCCTTTGGGTGGACAAAGAGGCGAAACAGTGCAAATAGGGAATTTTTAGGCCAAATCGGTGTGCTATAGCGCACGGTTTCGGAGGTACGCTCGGGGTCCGAGCGTGCTATGGGCCAAAAATTGATCGGGCCACGCCAGGGAGGGTGAGGATTGTCCCAGTATGGTCCGTTTAAAATTTTATGGACATTTAGGTGGACAAACGAGCATAACGGCGCGAACGGGGCATTTTAAGCCTAAATCGGTGTGCTATAGCCTACGATTTCAGGGGTGAGCCCGGGGTCCGGGCATGCAATAGGACCAAAATTGATCGGGGCATGCCAGGGTGGTTGAGGATCATCCCAGTGTGGTCTGTTTTAATTTTTGTGGTCATTTGGGTGGACAAATGGGCAAAACGCAGCAAAAGGGAAGTTTTTAGGCTAAATCGGTGTGCTATAGCCCACGGTTTTGGGGGCGTGCCAGGGGTTCGGGTATGCTGTGGGTCGAAAATCGACTGGGGTGTGCCAGGGAGGTTGGGGATTGTCCTAGTGTAGTCTGTTTAAATTTTCATGGCCATTTGGGTGGACAAATGGGCGAAATAGTGAAAACGTGGCATTTTCAGGAATAATTGGTGTGTTATAGCCTACGATTTCGGGGATGGGCTCGGGGTTCGGGCGAGCAGTGGGCCAAAAATTGACCAGGGCATGTCAGGGAGGTTGGGGATCATCTTAGTGTAGTCCGTTTAAATTTTCATGGTCATTTGGGTTCATAAATGGGAGAAACAACGCGAACAGAGAGTTTTTGAGATAAATCGGTGTGGTATAGCCCACGGTTTTGGGGGTGTGCCCGGGTTCAGGTGTGTTGTGGGCCAAAAATCGACCGGGGCAAGCCAGGGAGGTTGGGAATCATCCCAGTGTAGTCCGTTTAAATTTTTATGGCTATTTGGGTGGACAAATGGGCAAATAGGTGTGCTATTACCCACAGTTTTGGGGGTGGGCCTGGGGTTCGGGCTTGCTATAGGCTGAAAATAAATTGGGGTATGCCAGGGAGGTTGGGGATCATCCCAGTGTGGTCCGTTTAAATTTTGTGGCTACTTGGGTAGACAAACGGGCAAAAACGCATGAATGGGGCATTTTCGGGCCAAATCGGTATGCTATAGCCCACGATTTTGGGGGTTGGCCCGGGGTCAGGGCGTACTATAGGCCAAAAATTGACCGAGGCATGCCAGGGAGGTTGGGATCATCCTAGTGTGGTCCGTTTTATTTTTTGTGGTCAGTTGGGTGGACAAACGGGCGAAACGGAGCGAACAGGGAATTTTTAGGCCAAATTGGTGTTCTATAGCCCACAGTTTCCGGGGTGGGCCCAGGGTCCGGGCATGCTATGGGTTAAAAATTGACCGGGGCATGCCAGGGAGGTTGGGGATCATCCCAGTATGGTCCGTTTAAATTTTTGTGGCCATTTGGGTGGACGAACAGGCAAAACGGCACGAACGGGGCATTTTCAGGCCAAATCGGTGTGCTATAGCCCACGGTTTTTGAGGTAGGCTGATGTTGGGTGAATCTATACATTCTAGCGCTACTATTCTAGCTTATTTAGTATTGTTTCTAGGATGATTATTATTCTATATGTGTTAATAATGATATAAATGAGTAATTATGTGTCCAAGTATGTGTTTACAATGTTTAATAGTGTTTCCACACGAGTTTTGATTAAATTCGACCATTTAGAGTTCAACCGAGAAAACTAGTGTGACTAGCTTGAGCTAGGTGTTTTTCTAGTCCATTGTGTTGAGTTATAATGTGTTTTAATGAGTTACTAAGGTTGTTATTATGTGTTTATATTTGAAACAACTTAGTTATAATGTTCAAGGGTCAATTGGATCAAGAAAAGAGTGAAAACAATGAGTTAAAGCTCAATATGAATTTAGCCTATGCTTAGCTCGTGTTTCTAGTTCATCGGTGAGGATGTTGTGTTGTTTTGATCTCTTAATTGATGTGCTTAATGATTTAGAATGCTTCGTACATAGATTATTATGATATATTAAGGATCTACAAGCTTCAAATCAAGTGGAAACAACTTAATAAGGCTCGGAATGCTCAACAAAAGCACAAGACGCAAGTTGGACCCCTGAAAAGTATTGGGCGAGTGTGGGCTGTACAGTTGTCCAATAGAAGAGTTCAAAACATCACTAGATTCAGAAGAGGACCAAGTTTTGGAAATATGGCGCGTGTTGCTTAATTTGGAGTTTCCAGAGGCCCCGCGACGCGTTGAAATCGCGAACAGCTACTGGAATTTGACAGATTTTTTGACAATTGTGAATTTGCATGTCTCCGCGTCGCGCCGATGCTCAAAATCAGATAATTCTTCCCAGATGAAGTAAAATAGCATGGAAACTAAATACAAGTCGGTTTATGGCTTGTATACTATAAATATAACGTCTCAAATTCCGTTTAGATCATCTTGGGACTTCTTGGAAACCCTAGATCAACTTGGAACATCATTGGAGGATACCACAACTTATTTTTAGGTTTTGTCATTATTTAATTTCATTTTTTTATGGTTTGTATCATCATTCCAAGGGATTGGATGATGAATATTTCCATTAAAGTCTAAAACCCTCTTTCCGGGGTTGAGGCCAAGAACATGAATACTTTTTAATATACTTTATTATATTTTAATTTTGAATTATCATGTAGGTTGTTCTTAATTTACGGAGACTACTATTTTAATGATTAGATACCATTAGAATAAATATATATTTTTATGTAAATCCGGGAGGAGAATCATAGGCGAGAACGAAGAAATTAGGGAGTAAGGTTCTTATTCTTTTATAAAACAAGAGATTTGAATTAGCATAGGGATATACCTAGAAGCCTTTCTTGGTTCACTTGCAAGAAGACAACTTCATGAATCTAGAGAATTTTTTATATCTCTGTGGGAGTTGTAGGTACAATGTTTACTAGATAGAAGATTTAAGGTCGGGAGACTAAAATCGTAGCATAAACCTTGCGAATAAACAATCCGATAACCAACTAAATTGCGATAGGAATAGAGATTGTATGATTGTTCGAAATGCCTTAACCCTGGGTTTTCTTCCATTGATTATCCCAAGTATTTTATTTTTATGCATTATTTTATTTTATTTTATTTTATTTTTAATTTGCAAAATTACAAACTCTCTCCTTGTTTACTTTTTCTCAATTAGTTAAACTAGGATTAGATAGGCGGTGAACGCAAGTCCCTGAGAGATCGATACTTGGGCTTCATTGAAGACACTATATTACTTGATAAGACCACGTACACTTGTGTGTACGCTTGAGCGCTGTCATAAGCCCAGGTTCTGAGCGTGCTCTAGGCAAAAAATCAACCGGTGCATGCCAGAGAGGTTGGAGATCGTCCTAGTATGGGCCGTTTATATTTTCGTGGCCATTTGGGTGGGCAAACAGGCAAAACGGCGCGAACGGGGCATTTTTGTTCTAAATCAGTCTGCTATAGCCTACGATTTCAGGGGTTGCCCGGGGTCCAGACGTGCTGCGGGTCGAAAATTAATTGGGGCATGCCAGGGAGGTTGGGGATGATCTCAGTGTGGTTCGTTTAAATTTTCATGGCATTTGGGTGGACAAACAGGTAAATCAGCGCGAACGGGGCATTTTCAGGCTAAATTAGTGTGCTATAGCCCATGGTTTCGGGGGTAAGCTCGGGGTCTGGGTGTTGTGTGGGTCAAAATTCGATCAGGGCATGCCAGGGAAGTTGGGGATCATCCTAGTATGGTCCGTTTGAATTTTCGAGGCCATTTGGGTGGACAAACGGACAAAACGGTACGAACGGGGCATTTTTAGGCCAAATCGGTGTGCTATAACCCACGATTTTGAGGGTGGACCCTGAGTTTGGGCGTGCTGTGGGCCGAAAATCGACTGGGGTATACCAGGGAGGTTGGGGATCATCCCAGTGTGGTCCGTTTAATTTTTCGTGGCCTTTTGGGTGGTCAAACAGGCAAAACGGCGAGACCAGGGCCTTTTCGAGCCAAATCACTGTGCTATAGCCCATGGTCTTGGGGGTGGACCCGGGGTCCGGGGATGCTGTGGGCTGAAAATCTACCGAGTCGTGCCAGGGAGGTTGGGGATTGTCCTAGTATTATCTGTTTAAATTTTTGTGGCCATTTGGGTTGACAAACGGGCGAAACTACGCGAATGGGGCCTTTTTGGGCTAAATCGGTGTGCTATAGCCCACGATTTTGGGGGTGGGCTCGGGATTCGGGCGTGCTGTGGGCAAAAAATTAATCGGGATAAGCCAGGGAGGTTAGGGATCATCCTAGTATGGTCTATTCAAAGTTTTGTGGCCATTTGGGTGGACAAATGAAAAAACGGTGTGAATGGGCATTTTCGGGCCAAATCAGTGTGCTATAGCCCACGATTTTGAGGGTGGTCCCAAGGTCCGATCGTGCTGTGGGCCGAAAATTTATCGAGGCATGCCAGGGAGGTTGGGGATTGTCCCAGTGTGGTCCGTTTTAATTTTTTTGGCCATTTGGGTGGACAAACGGGCGAAATGGTGCGGACGGGGTGTTTTCAGTCTTAATCGGTGTGCCACGATTTTGAGGGTGGGCCAGGGGTTTGGCGTGTTGTGGGTCAAAAATTGACCGAGCAATGCCAGGGAGGTTGGGGATCATCCCAGTGTGGTTTGTTTATATTTTAGTGACTATTTGGATGGACAAACAGGCGAAACAACGCGAATGAGGCATTTTCTGGCCAAATCGGTGTGCTATATCCCACAGTTTCGGGGGTGGGCTCGAGGTTCGGGCATGCGTGGGCCGAAAATTGATCGAGCATGCTATAGAGCAAACAGGGCATTTTAGGGCCAAATCGGTGTGCTATAGCCCATAGTTTTGGGGGTGGACCCGAGGTCCGGGCGTGCTGTGGACCTAAAATTAATCGGGGTATGCCAGGGAGGTTGGGGATCTTACCAGTGTGGTCCGTTTAAATTTTTGTGGCTATTTGGATGGACAAACGGGCGAAACGGCGCAAATAGGACATTTTTTGAGCAAAATCGGTGAGCTATAGCCCATGATTTCTAGTATGGGCTCAGTATCCGGGCGTGCTGTGCAACGAAAATTGACCAGGGAGAGCCAGGGAGGTTGGGGATCATCCCAGTATGGTCTGTTTAAATATTCGTGGCCATTTGGGTGGACAAACAGGCGAAATAGTGTGAACAGGGAATTTTTGGGCCAAATCAGTGTGCTATAGCTTACTGGTTCAGAGGTAGGCCCGGGGTCCGAGTATGCTGTGGTCCAAAAATCAATCGGGGCATGACAAGGAGGTTGGGGATCATCGTAGTATAGTCCGTTTAAATTTTCACAGCCATTTAGGTGGACAAACGAGCATAAAGGCACGAACGGGGCATTTTCAAGCTAAATCGGTGTGCTATAGCGTACGATTTCGGGGATGAGCCCGGGCACCGGGCATGCTATGGGTCCAAAATTGATCGGGACATGCCAGGGTGGTTTGGGATCGTTCCAGTGTGGTCTATTTTAATTTTTATGGTCATTTGGGTGGACAAACGGGCAAAACGGAAGTTTTTAGGCTATATCGGTATGCTATAGCCCACGGTTTTGGGGCCGTTCTAGGAGTCCAGGCGTGCTGTGGGTCTAAAATCGATCGGGGCATGCCAGAGAGGTTGGGGATCATCCCAGTGTGGTCTGTTTAAATTTTTGTGGAAATTTAGGTGGATAAATGGGCGAAACGACGTGAATAGGGCATTTTTAGGCTAAATCGGTCTGCTATAGCCCCCGATTTTGGGGGTGGGATCGGGTACGGGCATACTCTAGGCCTAAAATAGATCAAGGAATGCCAGGAGGGTTGAGGATCATCCCCGTGTGGTCTGTTTATTTTTTCATGGCCATTTGGGTGGTCAAACGGGCAAAACGGCACGAACGGGGTATTTTCGAGCCAAATTGGGGTGCTATAGCCCACCATTTTAAGGGTGGGCCCAGGGTCCGAGCGTGCTGTAGGCTGAAAATCGATCGGGGCATTCCATGGAGGTTGGGGATCATCCTAGTGTGGTCAATTTTATTTTTTGTGGCCATTTGGGTGGATAAATAGGCAAAACAGTGCAAACGGGGCATTTCTGGGCCATATCAGTATCCTATAGCCCACGGTTTTGGGTTTGGGCTCGGGTTCCGGGCATGCTGTGGGCAAAAAATTGACCAGGGCATGCCAGGGAGGTTGTGGATCATCCCAGTATGGTCCGTTTTATTTTTCGTGGCCATTTTGGTGGACAAACGAGAGAAACAGCATGAATGGGGTATTTTTGGGCCAAATCGGTGTGTTATAGCCCACGATATTGGGGGTGGGCCCGGGTTTTGGGCGTGCTGTGGGCCAAAAATTATAGGGGAAACAGGAAGGTAGGGGATCATCTCATTATGGTCCGTTTAATTTTTCATGTCCATTTGGGTGGACAAATGAGTGAAACGGTGCGAACGAGGCATTTTCGAGCCAAATTAGTGTACTATAGACCACGATGTCGGGGGTGGGCCCAGGGTCAGGGCGTATTGTAGGCCAAAAATTGATCGGGGCATGCCAGGGAGATTGGGGATCGTCCCAGTATGGTCCGTTTAATTTTTCATGGCCAGTTGTGTGAATAAAAGGGCGAAACATCGCGAATGGGGCATTTTTAGGCCAAATCAGTGTGCTATAGCACACAGTTTCGGGGGTGGGCCTAGGGTCCGGGTGTACTGTGGGCCAAAAATTAACCGGGGCATGCCAGGGAGGTTGGGGTTTGTCCCAGTGTGGTCCATTTATATTTTTGTGGCCGTTTGGGTGGACAAACGGGCGAAATGGCGCGGACGGGATATTTTTAGGCTAAATCGGTGTGCTATTGGCTACGATTTTGGGGGTGCGCCCGAGGTATAGGCATGTTGTGGGCAGAAAATCGACCGAGGTATGCCAGGGAGATTGAGGATCGTCCCAGTGTGGTCCTTTTAATTTTTTGTGGCCATTTGGGTTGACAAAAGGGTGAAACCGCGCGAACGGGGCATTTTTAGGCCAAATCAGTCTGCTATAGCCCACGATTTTGGGGGTGAGCCCGGGGTCCGGGTGTTCTGTAGGTCCAAAATTGACCATGGCATGCCAAGGAGGTTGGGGATCATCCTAGTGAGGTCCATTTAAATTTTTGTGGTAATTTGGGTGGACAAACGGGCGAAAAGGCACGAACGGGGCATTTTCGGGCCAAATCGGTGTGCTATAGCCTATAATTTTGGGGGTGGGCCCAGGATTTAGGCGTGCTGTGGGACAAAATTCGACCGAGGCATTCCAGGGAGATTGAGGATCATCCCAGTATGGTCCTTTAATTTTTCGAGTCAATTTGGATGGACAAACGGGTGAAACGGCGCGAACAGGGCATTTTCAGGCTAAATTGGTGTGTTATAGCCCACGGTTTTGGGGGTGGGCCTGGGGTTCGGGCGTGTTGTGGGCTAAAAATTGACCGGCCTATGACAGTGGGGTTGAGGATCTTCCCAGTATTGTCCTCTTAAATTCTCGTGGCCATTTGGGTGGACAAACGGGCGAAATGGCACAAACGGGGCATTTTCTGGCCAAATCAGTGTGCTATAGCCCACAGTTTCAGGGGTGGGCTCAGGATCCGCGTGTGCTGTTGTCCGAGAATCAACCAGGATATGTCAGGTAGGTTAGGGATCATCCCAGTATGGTCCGTTTAAATTTTTTTGGCCATTTGGGTGGACAAACGGTCAAAACGGCACGAACGAGGCATTTTTGGGCCAAATCGGTGTGCTATAGCCCATGGTTTTGGGGTTGGTCCCAGGGTCAGGGCGTGTTGTTGGCAAAAAATTGATGGGGGTGTACCAGGGAAGTTGGGAATCATCCCTGTGTGGTCCGTTTTAATTTTCGTGGCCATTTGAGTGGACAAACGGGCGAAACGCAGTGAACGGGGAGTTTTCAGGCTAAAGCTGTATGTTGTAGCCCACGATTTCGAGGGTGGGTCTGAGGTTCGGGCATATTGTGGGTCAAAATTCGACCAGGGCATGCCAGAGAGGTTAGGGATTATTTTAATATGGTCTATTTAAATTTTCATGGCCATTTGGGTGGTCAAACGGGCGTAACGGCGAGAACGGGGCATTTTTGAGCCAAATCGGTGTGCAACAGCCCACGATTTTGGTGGTGAGGTCGAGGTATGGGTGTGTGTGGGATGAAAATCGACCGAGCGTGCCAAGGAGGTTGGAGATCATCCCAGTATGGTCCATTTAAATTTTTGTGGTCATTTGGGTGGACAAATGAACGAAACGATACAAACGGGGAATTTTTGGGCCAAATCGATGTGTTATAGCCCATGTTTTCAGGGGTGGGCCCGGGTTTTGAGCGTGTTGTGGGCCAAAAATCAATTGGGGCGTGCCAGGGAGGTTTAGGATCATCCCAGTATGGTTCGTTTAAATTTTCGTGGCTATTTAGGTGGACAAACAGGTGAAATAACACGAACGGTGCATTTTTGGGAGAAATCGGTGTGCTATTGCCCATGGTTTCGGGGGTGGGCTTGAGGTTCGGGTATGATGTGAGCCAAAAATTGATTGTGTCGAGCTAGGGATGTTAGGGATCATCCTAGTGTGGTCCGTTCTAATTTTCATGGCCATTTGGGTGGACAAACGGGCAATACAGTGTGGCCAGGTCATTTTCGGGCTAAATCGATATGCTATAGCCCACGGTTTTAGAGGTGGGGCTAGGGTCCGAGCGTGTTGTGGGCTGAAAATCGACTGAGGTATACCAAGGAGTTTGGGGATCATCCCAGTATGTTGCATTTAAATTTTCGTGGTCATTTGGGTGGACAAACAAGCGAAACGGCGTATATGGGGCATTTTCAGGCTAAATCGGTGTGCTATGGCCCACGATTTTGGGGGTGGGCCCATTTGGTTCAGGCGTGTTGTGGGTCCAAAATCGACTGAGGAATGCCAGGGAGGTTGGGGATCATCCCAGTGTGGTCTGTTTTAATTTTAGTGGCCATTTGGGCGGACAAATGGGAGAAAAGGCATGAACGGGGAGTTTTCAGGATAAATTGGTGTGCTATAGTGCATGATTTTTGGGGTGGGCCGGGGGTCCGGGTGTGCTATGGGTTAAAAATCGACCGGGGCATGCCAGCTAGGTTGGGAATCATCCTTGTGTGGTTTGTATAAATTTTCGTTGCCATTTGGGTGGACAAACGGGCGAAACGGCATGAACGAGGCGTTTTCAGGCTAATTCGGTATACTATAGCCTGCGGCTTTGGGGGTGGGCCTAAGGTCCGAGCATGCTGTGGGCTGAAAATCGATCGGGGCATGCCTGAGAGGTTGAAGATCATCCCAGTATGGTTCGTTTAAATTTTTGTGGCCATTTGAGTGGACAAATGAGTGAAACGGCGCGAACGGGGAGTTTTTGAGCTAAATCGATGTGCTATAACCCACAGTTTCTGGGGTGGGCCTAGGGTCCAGGCGTGCTATAGGCTGAAAATCAATTGGGGCATGCCCAGGAGGTTGGGGATCGTCCCAATGTGGTCCGTTTAAATTTTTTTGGCCATTTGGGTGGGAAAATAGGCAAAACGGCACGAATGAGGCATTTTCGGGCAAAATCGAGGTGCCATAGCCCACGGTTTTGGGGGTGGGCCCGGGGTCCGGGTATGCTGTGGGCTGAAAATCAACCGGGGCATGCCATGGAGGTTGGGAATCGTCTAAGTTTGTTCCGTTTAATTTTTTGTGGCCATTTGGATGGACAAACGGGCGAAATAACACGAATGGGGAATTTTTGGGTCATATCAGTATGCTATAGCCCACAGTTTTGGGGGTCGGCCCGAGGTCCGGGCGTGCTGTGGGCCGACAAATGACCGAGGTATACCAGCGAGGTTAGGGATCATCCCAGTGTGTCCATTTAAATTTTCGTGGCCATTTGGATGGGCAAACAGGAAAAACGGTGCGAATAGGGTATTTCAGGTCAAATCGATAAGCTATAGCTCACGGTTTTGGGGGTGGGTCCGGGGTATGGGAGTGGATTGGGCTGAAAATTGATTGGGTAGTGCCAGCGAGATTGGGGATCATTCCAGTGTTGTCCATTTAAGTTTTAGTGGCCATTTGTTTGGACAAACGGGCAAAACGGCGCGAATGGGACATGTTTAGGCCAAATCAATATGCTATAGCCCACGGTTTTTGGGGTGGGCCCAAGAGACGGGCATGCTGTCGGTCAAAAAACTATCGGGGCATGCTAGAGAGATTGGGGATTATCCAAGTGTGGTCCGTTTAATTTTTTGTGGCCATTTGGGTGGACAAACGGGCGAAACGGCGTGAACGTAGCATTTTTAGGCCAAATCAATGTGATATAGCACATGATTTTGGGGGTGGGCTCAGGGTTTGGGCATACTGTGGGTTAAAATTCGACCAGGGTTTCGAGGGTGGGCCCGGGGTATGGACGTGTTGTGGGCTAAAAATTGATCGAGACATGCTAGAGAGGTTGGGGATAGTCCCAGTGTGGTCCATTAAAAGTTTCGTGATCATTTGGGTGGACAAACGGGTGAAACGGCACAAACGGGGCATTTTTCGAGCCAAATAGGTGTGCTATAACCCTCGATTTTGGGGGTGTGCCTGGGATCCGGGCGTGTTGTGGGTCAAAAATCGGTCGGGACATGCCAGGGAGGTTGGGAATCATCCTAGTGTAGTCCATTTAAATTTTTATGGCCATTTGGGTTGACAAATGGGAGAAACGGTGTGAACGGGGCATTTTCAGGAAAAATTGGTAATAGCTTATGAATTCGGGGATGGGCCCGGGGTCCGGGCGAGTATTGGGCCAAAAATAGACCAAGGCATGTCAGGAAGGTTGGGGGTCATCCCAGCATAGTCCGTTTAAATTTTCGTGGTCATTTGGGTCCACAAATGGGTGAAACGGCGCGAATGGAGAGTTTTCAGGCCAAATCGGTGTGCTATAGCCCCCGATTTTGGGGGTGTGCCCGGTTTCGGGCATGTTGTGGGCCGAAAATCGATCGGGGCATACCAGGGAGGTTGGGAATCATTCCAGTGTAGTCCGTTTAAATTTTTGTGGCTATTTGGGTGGACAAACAAGCGAAATGGCCTATATGGGGCATTTTCAGGCTAAATTGGTGTGCTATAGCCCACGATTTTGGGGGTAGGCCCAGGGTTCAAGCGTGCTGTGGGTCCAAAATTGACCGAGGCATGCCAGGGAGGTTGGGGATCATCCTAGTATGGTCTTTTTTAATTTTAGTGTCCATTTGGGTGGACAAATGGAAGAAAAGGCATGAACGGGGAGTTTTCAGGATAAATTGGTGTGCTATAGCGCATGATTTTTGGGGTGGGCCAGGGGTCCGGGTGTGCTGTGGGTCAAAAATCGACCGGGGTATACCAACTAGGTTGGAAATCATCCTTGTGCGGTTTGTATAAATTTTTGTTGCCATTTGGGTGGACAAACGGGCGAAACGGCGTGAACGGGGCGTTTTCAGACTACATCGATGTGCTATAGCCTGCGACTTTGGGGGTGGGCCTAAGGTCCGAGCATGCTGTGGGCTGAAAATTGATCGGGGCATGCCTGAGAGGTTGAAGGTCATCCAAATATGGTTCGTTTAAATTTTTGTGGCCATTTGAGTGGATAAACAAGCGAAACGGCGCGAACGGGGAGTTTTTGAGCTAAATCGATGTGCTATAACCCACAGTTTCTGGGGTGGACCTGGGGTCTAGGCGTGCTATGGGTCAAAAATCAATTGGGGCATGCCCAGGAGGTTGGGGATCATCCCAGTGTGGTCCGTTTAAATTTTTGTGGCCATTTGGGTGGGCAAATGGGCGAAACGGCGTGAATATTGCATTTTCGGGCAAAATTGAGGTGCCATAGCCCACAATTTTGGGGGTGGGCCCGGGGTCCGGGTATGCTGTGGGCTGAAAATCAACCGGGGCATGCCATGGAGGTTGGGAATCGTCCAAGTTTGGTACGTTTAATTTTTTGTGGCCATTTGGATGGACAAACGGGCGAAATAACACGAATGGGGCATTTTTGGGTCATATCAGTGTGCTATAGCCCACGGTTTTGGGGGTCGGCCCGAGGTCCGGGCGTGCTGTGGGCCGATAAATGACCAAGGTATGCCAGGGAGGTTAGGGATCATCCCAGTGTGTCCATTTAAATTTTCGTGTCCATTTGGATGGGAAATAGGCAAAACGGCGCGAATAGGGTATTTTCAGGCCAAATCGGTAAGCTATACCTCACGGTTTTGGGGGTGGGTTCGGGTTCTGGGAGTGGATTGAGCTGAAAACTGATCGGGTAGTGCCAACGAGGTTGGGGATCATTCTAGTGTGGTCCATTTAAGTTTTAGTGGCCATTTGTTTGGACAAACAAGCAAAACGGCGAGAATGGAACATGTTTAGGCCAAATCAATGTGCTATAGCCCATGGTTTTTGGGGTGGGCCCGAGGGACGGGCATGCTGTGGGTCGAAAATTGATCGGGGCATGCTAGAGACATTAGGGATCATCCAAGTGTGGTCTGTTTAATTTTTTGTGGCCATTTGGGTTGATAAACGGGCGAAATAGCGCGAACGGAGCATTTTTAGGTCAAATCAATGTGATGTGACACATTATTTTAGGGGTGGGCCCAGGGTTCGGGCATGTTGTGGGTCAAAAATAGACCAGGGTTTTAGGGGTGGGCCCAGGTTCTGGACGTGTTGTGGGCCAAAAATTGATCGAGGCATGCTAGGGAGGTTGGGGATAGTCCCAGTGTGGTCCGTTAAAAGTTTCGTGGTCATTTGGGTGGACAAACGGGCGAAACGGCGCAAACGGGACATTTTTCGGGCCAAATAGGTGTGCTATAGCCCCCAATTTCAGGGGTGTGCCTGGGATCCGAGCGTGTTATGGGTCAAAAATCGGTCGGGGCATGCTAGGGAGGTTGGGAATATTCCTAGTGTAGTCCGTTTAAATTTTCATGGCCATTTGGGTAGACAAATAGGAGAACCGGTGTGAACGGGGCATTTTCAGGAAAAATTGGTGTGCTATAGCCTACGATTTCGGGGATGGGCTCGGGGTCCGGGCGAGCATTGGCCCAAAAATCAACCAAGGCAGGTAAGGGAGGTTGGGGGTCATCCCAGCGTAGTCCGTTTAAATTTTCGTGGTCATTTGGGTCCACAAATAGGCAAAACGGAGCAAACGGGGAGTTTTCAGGCCAAATCGGTGTGCTATAGCCTCCGATTTTGAGGGTGTGCCTGGTTTTCGGTCATGTTGTGGGCCGAAAATTGATCGGGGCATACCAGGGAGGTTGGGAATCATCCCAGTGTAGTCCGTTTAAATTTTCGTGGCTATTTGGGTGGATAAATGGGCAAATAGGTATGCTATTGCCCACGTTTTTGGGGGTGGGCTCGGGGTTCGAGCCTGCTATAGGCTGAAAATAAATTGGGGTATGCCAGGGAGGTTGGATATCATCCCAGTATAGTCCATTTAAATTTTATGCCTATTTGGGTAGACAAACGGGCAAAACAGCGTGAATGGGGCATTTTCGAGCCAAATCGGTGTGCTATAGCCCGCGATTTCAGGTGTGGGCCCAGGGTCAGGGCGTACTGTGGGCCAAAAATTGATCGGGGCATGCCAGGGAGGTTGGGGATCATCCCAGTGTGGTCCGTATTATTTTTCGTGGCCAGTTGGGTGGACAAACGGGCGAAACGGAGCGAATGGGGAATTTTCTAGCCAAATTGGTGTTCTATAGCCCACAGTTTCGGGGGTCGGCCCAGGGTTCGGGCATGTTGTGGGTCAAAAATTGACTGGGGCATGCTAGGGATTTTGGGGATCATCCCAGTGTGGTCCGTTTAAATTTTTGTGGCCATTTGGGTGGACAAACGGGAAAACGACACGAACGGGGCATTTTCTGGCCAAATCGGTGTGCTATAACCCACGGTTTTGGAGGTAGGTTGATGTTGGGTGAATTTATACATTCTAGCGCTACTATTCTAGCTTATTTAGCCTTGTTTTGAGGATGATTATTATTCTATATGTGTTAATAATGATATAAATGAGCAATTATGTGTCCAAGTATGTGTTTACAATGTTTAATTGTGTTTCCACACGAGTTTTGATTCAATTTGACCATTTAGAGTTCAACCGAGAAAATTAGTGTGACTAGCTTGAGCTATGTGTTTTTCTAGTCTATTGTGTCGAGTTCTAATGTGGTTTAATGAGTTACTAAGGTTGTTATAAGGTGCTATCGTACTAGCCCCTCCCCTCATTTCAGTATGGTCTGTTTAAATTTTCGTGCAATAGCCCACGATTTTAGGGTGGGTTCGAGGTCTGGGTGTCTGCGGGTTGAAAATCGATCGAGCATGCCAAGGAGGTTGGAGATCATCCCAGTGTGGTCTGTTTAAATTTTTGTGGCTATTTGGGTGGACAAATGAATGAAACGACGCAAACGGGGCATTTTTGGGCTAAATCGATGTGTTATAGCCCACGGTTTCAGGGGTGGGCATGGGTTCCGAGCGTGTTGTGGGACAAAAAATAATTATGGAGTGCTAGGGAGGTTGGGGATCTTCCCAGTATAGTCCGTTTAAATTTTCATGGCCATTTGGATGGACAAACAGGATGAAATAATGCGTACGGAGCATTTTCAGGAGAAATCGGTGTGCTATAGCCCATGGTTTCGGAGGTGGGCTCGAGGTACGGGCATGCTGTGAGCCAAAAATTAATCGGGTCGAGTTAGGGATATTAGGGATCATCCCAGTATGGTCCATTCTAATTTTCGTGTCCATTTGTGTGGACAAACAGGCAATACAGCGCGAACAGGTAATTTTCTGGCTAAATTGATGTGCTATAGCCCACGGTTTTGGAGGTGGGCCTGGGGTCCGAGCGTGTTGTGGGCCAAAAATTAATAGAGGCATGCCAGGGAGATTGGGGATCATCCTAGTATGGTGCGTTTAAATTTTCGTGGCCATTTGGTTGGACAAACGAGCGAAATAGCGTGAATTGGGCATTTTCAGGCTAAATCGGTGTGCTATAGCCCGCGGTTTTAGGGGTGGTCCTAATGTCCGAGTGTGATGTGGGCCAAAAATCGATCGGGGCATGCTTGAGAGATTGAAGATCATCCCATTGTGGTCCGTTTAAATTTTTGTGGCCATTTGAGTGGACAAACGAGCGAAACGGCGCGAACAGGGTGTTTTTGAGCTAAATCGATGTGCTATAACCCACAGTTTTTGGGGTGGGCCTGGGTTCCGGGCGTGTTATGGGCCGAAAATCAATCGAGGCGTGTGCAGGAGGTTGGGGATCATTCTAGTGTGGTCTGTTTAAATTTTGTGGCCATTTGGGTGGGCAAATGGACAAAACAGCGCGAATGGGGTATTCTTAGGCCAAATCGAGGTGTCATAGCCCACGGTTTTGGGGGTGGGCCCGGGGTCCGAATGTGTTGTGGGCTGAAAATAAATTGAGGTGTGCAATGGAGGTTGGGGATCGTCCAAGTTTAGTCCGTTTAATTTTTAGTGGCCATTTGGATGGACAAACGGGTGAAACAACGCGAATAAGGCATTTTGGGTCATATCAATGTGCTATAGCCCACGGTTTCGAGGGTCGGCCTGAGGTTTGGGCGTACTGTGGGCTGAAAAATGAACGAGGCTTGCCAGGGAGGTTGGGGATCATCCCAGTGTGTCCATTTAAATTTTCGTGGCCATTTGGATGGGCAAACGACGCGAATAGGGCATTTTCAGGCTAAATCGGTAAGCTATAGCTCACGGTTTTGGGGATGGGCCCGGGTTCTGGGCATGGATTGGGCTGAAAATTGATTGGGTAGTGCCATCGAGGTTGGGGATCGTTCCAGTGTGGTCCATTTAAGTTTTCGTGGCCATTTGTTTGGACAAACGGGCATAACGGTGCGAATAGGACATTTTTAGGCCAAATCGATGTGCTATAGCCCACAGTTTTGGGGGTGTCCCCGAGGGTCGGGTGTACTGTGGGTCAAAAATTGATCGGGGCATGCTAAAGAGATTGGGGATCATCTCAGTATGGTCCTTCTAATTGTTTGTGGCCATTTGGGTGGACAAATTGGCGAACGGAGCATTTTTGGGCCAAATCGATATGATATAACCCATGATTTTAGGGCTGGGCCCAGCGTTCGAGCGTGTTGTGGGTTGAAAATCGACCGGAGTTTTGGGGGTGGGCCCGAGGCTGGACATGCTGTGAGCATAAAATTGATCGAGGCATGCCAGGGAGGTTGAGAATAGTCCTAGTGTGGTCCGATTAAAGTTTTGTGGTCATTTGGGTGGACAAACGGGCGAAACGGTGCAAACGAGGCATTTTTGGGCCAAATCGGTGTGTTATAGCCCCAGATTTTGGGGGTGTGCCTGGGGTCCGGGCGTGATGTGGGTCAAAAATTGGTCGGGGCATGACAGGGAGGTTGGGTATCATCCTAGTGTAGTTCGTTTAAATTTTCATGGCCATTTGGGTGGACAAACGGGCGAAACGATGCGAACGGGGATTTTTCAGGAAAAATTGGTGTGCTATAGCCTACAATTTTGGGGATGGGCCTAGGGTCCGAGTGAGCTATGGGCCAAAAATCGACCAGGGCATGTCAGAGAGGTTAGGGATCATCCCAGTGTAGTCCGTTTAAATTTTTGTGGCCATTTGGGTCCACAAACAGGCGAAACGGCACTAACGGAGAGTGTTCGGGCCAAATCGGTGTGCTATAGCCCACGATTTTGGGGGTGTGCCCGGGTTCAGGCATGTTGTGGGATAAAAATCGACCGGGGCATGCTAGGGAGGTTGGTAATCATCCCAGTGTAGTCCGTTCAAATTTTTGTGGCTATTTGGGTGGACAAATGGACAAATAGGTGTGCTATTGCCCACGGATTTGGGGGTGGGCCCGGGGTTCGGGCCTGCTATAGGCTGAAAATAAATCGAGGTGTGCCAGGGAGGTTGGGGATCGTCCCAGTGTGGTATATTTAAATTTTGTGGCTATTTGGTTATACAAACATGCAAAACAGTGTGAATGGGGCATTTTCGGGCCAAATCGGCGTGCTATAGCCCTTGATTTTGGGGGTGGGCCTGGAGTCAGGGCGTACTGTGGGCCAAAAATTGACCAGGGCATGCCAGGGAGATTGGGGATCATCTCAGTATGGTCCGTTTGTTTTTTATGGCCAGTTGGGTGGACAAACGAGCGAAACGGAGCGAAGGAGGAATTTTCAGGACACATTGGTGTTCTGTAGCCCACAGTTTCGGGGGTGGGCCCGGGGTCCGGGAGTGTTGTTGGTCAAAAATTGACCGGGGCATACTAGGGAGGTTGGAGATCATCCCAGTGTGGTCCGTTTAAATTTTTGTGGCCATTTGGGTGGACAAACGGTCAAATTGGAATGAACGGGGAATTTTCAGGCCAAATCGGTGTGCTATAGCCCACGGTTTTGGAGGTAGGCTGATGTTGGGTGAATTTATACATTCTAGCGCTACTATTCTAGCTTATTTAGCCTTGTTTTAAGGATGATTATTATGATATATGTGTTAATAATAATATAAATGAGCAATTATGTGTCCAAGTATGTGTTTACAATGTTTAATAGTGTTTCCACACGAGTTTTGATTCAATTTGACCATTTATAGTTCAACCGAGAAAACTAGTGTGACTAGCTTGAGCTAGGTATTTTTCTAGTCTATTGTGTTGAGTTCTAATGTGTTTTAATGAGTTACTAAGGTTGTTATTATGTGTTTATATGTGAAACAACTTAGCTATAATGTTCAAGGGTCAATTGGATCAAGAAAGGAGTGAAAACAATGAGTTAAAGCTCAATATGAATTTAGCCTATGCTTAGCTCGTGTTTCTAGTTCATCGGTGAGGACGTTGTGTTGTTTTGAGCTCTTAATTGATGTGTTTAATGATTTATGATGCTTGGTGCATGGATTATGATTATATATTAAGGATATACAAGCTTCAAATCAAGTGGAAACAACTCAATAAGGCTCAGAATGCTCAACAAAAGCACAAGACCCAAGTTGGATGCAAGTTGGACCCCTGAGAAGTATTGGGTGAGTGTGGACTGTAAAGGAGGCCAATAGAGAATTTTAAAAAATCACTAGATTCAGCAGAGGCCCAAGTGTTTGGAAATATGGCGCGTGTTTCTGAATATGGGGTTTCCAGAGGCCCCGCGATGCATTGAAATCGCAAACAGCTACTGGAATTTGACAAATTTTTTGACAATTGTGAATTTGCATGTCTCCGCGTCGCGCCGATGCCCAAAATCAGATAATTCTTCCCAGCTGAAGTAAAATAGGGTGGAAACCAAATACAAGTCGGTTTATGACTTGTATACTATAAATATAACGTCTCAAACTCCGTTTTGATCATCTTGGGACCTCTTGGAAACCCTAGATCAACTTGGAACATCATTGGAGGATACCACAACTTATTTTTAGGTTTTGTCATTACTTAATTTAGTTTTTTTATGGTTTGTATCATCATTCCAAGGGATTGGATGATGAATATTTCCATTAAACACTAAAACTCTCTTTCCGGGGTTGAGGCCAAGAACATGAATACTTTTTAATATTCTTTATTGTAATTTAATTTTGGATTATCACGTGGGTTGTTCTTAATTTATTGAGCCTACTATTTTAATGATTAGCTACCATTAGAATAAATCTATATTTTTATGTGAATCTGGGAGGAGAATCGTAGGATAGAACGAAGAAATTAGGGAGCAAGGTTCTTATTCTTTTATAAAATAAGAGATTTGAATTAGCATCTAGGATAGGGATATACCTAGAAGCCTTGCTTGGTTCACTTGCAAGAAGACAACTTCATGAATCTAGAAATTTTTTTGTATCTCTGCGGGAATTTTAGGTACAATGTTTACTAGATAGAAAATTTGAGATCGGGAGACTAAAATCGTAGCATAAACCTTGCGAATCAACAATCCGATAACCAACTAAACTGCGATAGGAATAGAGATTTGTATGATTGTTCGAAATGCCTTAACCCTAGGTTATCTTTCATTGATTATCCCAAGTATTTTATTTTTACTTATTATTTATTTTATTTTTAATTTGCAAAATTACAAACTCTCTCCTTGTTTACTTTTTCTCAATTAGTTAAACTAGGATTAGATAGGAGGTGAACGCAAGTCCATGAGAGATCGATACTTGGGCTTCATTGAATACACTATATTACTTGATAAGACCACGTACACTTTTGTGTGCGCTTGGGCGCTGTCATAGGCCCATGTTCCGAGCGTGCTCTAGGCCAAAAATCAATCGGGGCATGCCAGGGAGGTTGGGGATCATCCCAGTATGGTCCGTTTAATTTTTCGTGGCCATTTGGGCGGGCAAACGGGCGAAACGGCACGAACGGGGAATTTTTGTTCCAAATTGGTCTGCTATAGCCCACTGTTTCGGGAGTTGCCCCGGGGTCCAGGCATGCTGCGGGTCAAAAATCAATTGGGGCATGCCAGGGAGGTTGGGGATCATCCCAGTGTGGTCCGTATAAATTTTCATGGCATTTGGGTGGACAAACGAGTGAAACAGTGTGAACGGGGCATTTTTAGACTAAATCAATGTGCTATAGCCCACGGTTTTGGGGGTGAGCTTGGGGTCCGGGTGTGGTGTGGGTCGAAAATCTATCGAGGCGTATTAGGGAGGTTGGGGATCATCCTAGTGTTGTCCGTTTAAATTTTCATGACCATTTGGGTGGACAAACGGGCAAAACGGTGCGAACGGGGCATTTTTGGGCCAAATCGGTGTGCTATAGCCCACGATTTTTAGGGTGGGCCCAGAGTTCGGGCGTGCTGTGGGCTAAAAATCGACCGGGGTATACCAGGGAGGTTGGGGATCATCCCATTGTGGTCCGTTTAATTTTTTGTGACCATTTCGCTGGACAAACGGGTAAAACGGTGAGAATAGGGTTTTTTTGGGCCAAATCGGTGTGCTATAGGACTCGGGGTCCGGGCATGCTGTAGGCCAAAAATGTACCGGACCATGCCAGGGAGGTTGGGAATTATCCCAGTATCATCCGTTTAAATTTTTTTGGCCATTTGGGTTAACAAATGGGTGAAACTGCCCAAATGGGGCCTTTTTGGGCCAAATCGCTATGCTACAACCCATAATTTTGGGGGTGGGCTCGGGATTCGAGCGTGTTGTGGGCCGAAAATCAATCGAGATATGCTAGGGAGGTTGGGGATCGTCCCAGTATGGTCCATTTAAATTTTTGTGTCCATTTGGGTAGACAAAAGGGCAAAATGGTCCGAACGGGGCATTTTCGGGCCAAATCGGTGTTCTATAGCCCACGGTTTCGGGGGTGGGCCTGGGGTTCGAGCGTTTTGTAGGCCGAAAATTTATCGAGGCATGCCAGGGAAGTTGGGGATTGTCCCAGAGTGGTCCATTTTAATTTTAATTTTCATGGCCATCTGGCTGGACAAATGGTCTAAGCGGCGTGAACGGGGTGTTTTCAGTCTTAATCGGTGTGCTATAGCCCACGGTTTTGAGGGTGGGCCCAGGTTTCGGCGTGTTGTGGGTCGAAAATGGACCGGGGAATGCCAGGGAGGTTGGGGATCATCCCAGTATGGTCTATTTAAATTTTACCAGCTATTTAGGTGGACAAACGGGCAAAACGGCGCGAATGGGGCATTTTCTGGCCAAATAGGTGTGCTATATCCCACAGTTTTGATGGTGGGCCCGAGGTTCGGGTGTGTGTGGGCCAAAAATTGACCGAGCATGCCGGGGAGGTTGGAGATCATCCCAGTATGGTCTGTTTAAATTTTTGTGGCTATTTCGGTGGACAAACAGGCGAAATGGAGCGTACGGGGCATTTTTAGGCGTAATCGGTGTGCTATAACCCATGGTTTTGGGGGTAGGCCCAGGGTCCGGGCGTGCTGTGGGCCAAAAATTAATCGGGGCGTGCCCGGGAGGTTGGGGATCGTACCAGTGTGTTCCATTTAAATTTTCGTGGTAATTTGGGTGGACAAACAGGCGAAACGACGCAAACGAGACATTTTTCGGGAAAAATTGGTGAGTTATAGCCCACGGTTTCTGGGGTGGGCCCGGGGTCCGGGCGTGCTGTGCGATGAAAATTGACCAGGGCGAGCCAGGGAGGTTGGGGATTGTCCCATATGGTCCGTTTAAATATTCGTGGCCATTTGGGTGGACAAACAGGCGAAACAGTGCGAACAGGGCATTTTTGGGCAAAATCGGTGTGCTTTAGCACATAGTTTCGGAGGTAGGCTCGGGGTTCGAGTGTGTTGTGGGCCGAAAATCGATCGAGGCATGCCAGGGAGGTTGGGGATCATCCCAGTATGGCCTGTTTAAATTAGAGCATGCAAGGGAGGTTGGGGATCATCCCAGTATGGCCCGTTTAAATTTTTGTGGCCATTTGGGTGGACAAACAGGTGAAACAACGCAAACGGGGCATTTTCAGGCGAAATCGGTGCGCTATAGCCCATGGTTTTGGGGGTGGGCTCAAGGTCCGGGCAAGCTGTGAGCCAAATATTGATCGGGATGAGCCAGGGATGTTAGGGATCATTCCAGTATGGTCCATTCTAATTTTCGTGGTCATTTGGGTGGACAAACGGGCAATACAGCATGAACAGGTTATTTTCGAGATAAATCGATGTGCTATAGCCCACGGTTTCGGAGGTGGGCCTGGGGTCCGAGCGTGTTGTGGGCCAAAAATCGACTGAGGCGTGCCTGGGAGATTGGGGATCATCCCAGTCTGGTGCGTTTAAATTTTCGTGGCCATTTAAGTGGACAAACGAGCGAACGACATGAATGAGGCATTTTAAGACTAAATCGGTGTGCTATAGCCCACAGTTTTGGGGGTGGGCCCAGGGTTCGGGTGTGTTGTGGGTCCAAAATCAATCGGGGTATGCCAGGGAGGTTGGGCATCATCCCAGTGTGGTATTTTGTAATTTTAGTGGCCATTTGGGTGGACAAACGGGCGAAAAAACGCGAACGGGGAGTTTTCAGGATAAATTGGTGTGCTATAGCCCATGACTTTAGGGGTGGGCCAGGGGTACGGGTATGCTGTGGGTTAAACATCGACCGGGGCATGCCAGCGAGGTTGGGCATCATCCTTGTATGGTTTGTTTAAATTTTTGTTGCCAATTGGGTGGACAATCGGGCTAAACGGTGCAAACGGGACATTTTCAGGCTAAATTGGTATGCTATAGCCCGTGGTTTCGGGGGTGGGCCTAAGGTCCGAGCATGCTATGGGCCAAAAATTGATTGGGGCATGCCTGAGAGGTTGAAGATCATCCCAATATGGTCTGTTTAAATTTTTGTGGCCACTTGAGTGGACAAACGAGCGAAACGAAGCAAACGGGGAGTTTTTGAGCTAAATCGGTGTGCTATAACCCACAATTTCTGGGGTGGCCTGGGGTCTGGGTGTGCTATGGGCCGAAAATCAATCGACGTGTGTTCAGGAGGTTGAGGATCATCCCTGTGTTTTCTGTTTAAATTTCCGTGGCCATTTGGGTGGGAAAATGGGCGAAACAACACGAATGGGGCATTTTCGGACCAAATCGAGGTGCCATAGCCTACGATTTTGGGGGTGGGCTCGGGGTCCGGGTGTACTGTGGGCTGAAAATCAACCGGGGCGTGCCATGGAGGTTGGGGATCATCCAAGTTTGACTCGTTTAATTTTTTGTGGCCGTTTGGATGGACAAACGGGCGAAACAACACAAATGGATCATTTTTGGGTCATATCAGTGTGCTATAGCACAACAGTTTTGGGGGTCGGCCCGAGGTTAGGGTGTGCTGTGGGCCAAAAAATGACCGAGGCGTGCCAGGGAGGTTGGGGATCATCCCAGTGTGTCCATTTAAATTTTTGTGTCCATTTGGATGGGCAAACGGGCAAAACGGCTCGAATAGGGCATTTTTAGGCCAAATCGGTAAGCTATACCTCACGGTTTTGGGGGTAGGCCTGGGGTTCGGGCATACATTGGGTTCAAAATGATCGGGTAGTGACAGCGAGGTTGGGAATCGTCCCAGTGTGTTCCGTTTAAATTTTCGTGGCCATTTGTGTGGACAAATGTGTAAAACGGCGCGAATGGGACATTTTTAGGACAAATCGATGTGCTATAGCCCACAGTTTTGAGGGTGCGCCCGAGTTCCAGACGTGTTGTGGGTTAAAAATCAATCGGGGTATGCTAGAGAGGTTGGGGATCATCCCAGTGTGGTCCGTTTAATTTTTTGTGGCCATTTGGGTGGACAGACTGGCGAAACGGCACGAACGGAGCATTTTTGGGCCAAATCGGTGTGATATAGACCATGATTTTAGGGGTGGGCCTAGGGTTCGGGCGTGCTATGGGTCAAAAATCGACCAGGGTTTTTGGGGGTGGGCTCGAGGTCTGGACGTTCTATGGGCCAAAAATTGATCGAGGCGTGCCAGGGAGGTTGGGGATAGTCCTAGTATGGTCCGTTTAAAGTTTTGTGGTCATTTGGGTGGACAAACAGACGAAACAATGCAAACGAGGCATTTTCGGGCCAAATCGGTGTAATATAGCCCCCAATTTTGGGGGTGTGCCCGGGGTCTGGGCGTGTTGTGGGTCAAAAATCGGTCAGGGCGTGCCAGAGAGGCTGGAAATCTTTCTAGTGTAGTTCGTTTAAATTTTCATGGCCATTTGGGTGGACAAACGGGCGAAATGGCACGAACGGGGCATTTTCAGGAAAAATTGGTGTGCTATAGCCTACGATTTCAGGGATGGGCCCGGGGTCTGGGCGTGCTGTAGGCAAAAAATTGACCAGGGCATGTCAGGGAGTTTGGGGATCATCCCAGTGTAATTCGTTAAAATTTTTGTGGTCATTTGGGTCCACAAACGGATGAAACGACGAAAATGGGGAGTTTTCGGGCCAAATCGGTGTGCTATAACCCACAGTTTTGGGGGTTTGCCCGGGTTCGAGCGTGTTGTGGGCCGAAAATCGACCGGGGCATGCCAGGGAGGTTGGGAATCGTCCCAGTGTAGTCCATTTAAATTTTTATGGCTATTTGGGTGGACTAATAGGCAAATAGGTGTGCTATTACCCACGGTTTCAGGGGTGGGCTCGGGGTTCGGGCCAACTGTAGGCTGAAAATAAATTGGGGTGTCTAGGGAGATTGGGGATCATCCCAGTGTGGTCCATTTAAATTTTGTGGCTATTTGGGTAGACAAACGGGCAAAACAGCGTGAATGGGGCATTTTCAGGCCAAATCGGCATGCTATAGCCCACGATTTTGGGGGTGGCCCTAGGGTCAGGGCGTACTATGGGCCAAAAATAGATCGGGATATGCCAGGGAGGTTGGGGATCATCCCAGTATGGTCCGTTTAATTTTTGTGGCCAGTTGGGTGGACAAACAGACGAAACGGAGCGAATGGAGAATTTTCAGGCCTAATTGGTGTGCTATAGCCCACAGTTTTGGGGGTGGGCTCGGGGTTCGGGCGTGCTGTGGGTCAAAAATTGAACGAGGCATGCCAGGGAGCTTGGGGATCATCCCAGTGTGGTCCGTTTAAAAGTTTTTGGCCATTTGGGTGGACAAGCGGGCAAAACGACATGAACAGGGCATTTTCGAGCCAAATCGGTGTGCTATAGCCCATGGTTTTGGAGGTAGGCTGATGTTGGGTTAATTTATAAATTTTAGTGCTACTATTCTAGCTTATTTAGCCTTATTTTGAGGATGATTATTATGATATATGTGTTAATAATGATATAAATGAGCAATTATGTGTCCAAGTATGTGTTTACAATGTTTAATAGTGTTTCCACACGAGTTTTGATTCAATTCGACCATTTAGAGTTCAACAGAGAAAACTAGTGTGACTAGCTTGAGCTAGGTGTTTTTCTAGTCTATTTTGTTGAGTTCTAATGTGTTTTAATGAGTTACTAAGGTTGTTATTATGTGTTTATATGTGAAACAACATAGTTATAATGTTCAAGGGTCAATTGGATCAAGAAAAGAGTGAAAACAATGAGTTAAAACTCAATATGAATTTAGCCTATGCTTAGCTCGTGTTTCTAGTTCATCGGTGTGGATGTTGTGTTGTTTTGAGATCTTAATTGATGTTTTTAATGATTTAGGATGCTTGGTGCATGGATTATGATGATATATTAAGGATATAAAATCTTCAAATCAAGTGGAAACAACTCAATAAGGCTCGGAATGCTCAACAAAAGCACAAGACGCAAGTTAGATGCAAGTTGGACCCTTGAGAAGTATTGGGCGAGTGTGGACTGTAAAGGAGGCCAATAGAGAATTTTAAAAAATCACTAGATTCAGCAGAGGCCCAAGTGTTTGGAAATATGGCGCGTGTTTCTTAATATGGAGTTTCCAGAGGCCCCGCGATGCGTTGAAATCGCGAACAGCTACTGAAATTTGACAGATTTCTTGACAATTGTGAATTTACATGTCTCCGCGTCGCGCCGATGCCCAAAATTGGATAATTCTTCCCAGCTGAAGTAAAATAGCGTTGAAACCAAATACAAGTCGGTTTATGACTTGTGTACTATAAATATAACGTTTCAAACTTTGTTTTGATCATCTTGGGACCTCTTGGAAACCCTAGATCAACTTGGAACATCATTGGAGGATACCACAACTTATTTTAAGGTTGTCATTATTTAATTTAGTTTTTTTATGGTTTGTATCATCATTCCAAGGGATTGGATGATGAATATTTCCATTAAAGGCTAAAACCCTCTTTCCGGGGTTGAGGCCAAGAACATGAATACTTTTTAATATTCTTTATTGTAGTTTAATTTTGGATTATCATGTTTGTTCTTATTTTATTGAGCCTACTATTTTAATGATTAGCTACCATTAGAATAAATCTATATTTTTATGTGAATCCGCAAGGAGAATCATAGGATAGAACGACGAAATTAGAGAGCAAGGTTCTTATTCTTTTATAAAATAAGAGATTTGAATTAGCATCTAGGATAGGGATATACCTAGAAACCTTGCTTGGTTCACTTGCAAGAAGACAACTTCATGAATCTAGAAAAATTTTTGTATCTCTGTGGGAGTTGTAGGTACAATGTTTACTAGATAGAAGATTTGAGGTCGGGAGACTAAAATCATAGCATAAACCTTGCGAATCAACAATCCGATAACCAACTAAACTGCGATAGGAATAGAGATTTGTATGATTGTTCGAAAGGCCTCAACCTTGGGTTTTCTTCCATTGATTGTCCCAAGTATTTTATTTTTATGCATTATTTATTTTATTTTTAATTTGAAAAATTACAAACTCTCTCCTTGTTTTCTTTTTCTCAATTAATTAAACTAGAATTAGATAGGCGGCGAACGCAAGTCCCTGAGAGATTGATACTTGGGCTTCATTGAAGACACTCTATTACTTGATAAGACCATGTACACTTGTGTGTGCGGAGGACCAGGTTACGGGCGTGCTCTAGGCTAAAACTCAACCGGGGCATGTCAGGGAGGTTGGGGATCATCCCAGGATGGTCCGTTTAAAATTTTGTGGCTATTTGGGCGGGCAAACGGGCGAAACGGCGAGAACGGGGCATTTTTATTCCAAATAGGTAGGGTCCGGGCGTGCAACGGGTCGAAAATCAATTGGGGCATGCCGGGGAGGATGGGGATCATCCTAGTATGGTCCGTTTAAATTTTTATGGCTTTTGGGTGGATAAATGGGTGAAACAACGCAAACGGGGCATTTTAGGCTAAATCGGTGTTCTATAGCCCACGGTTTCGGGAGTGAGCTCGGGGTCCGGGTGTGGTGTGGGTCAAAAATCAATCGGGGTATGCCAAGGAGGTTGGGGATCATCCTAGTGTGGTTCGTTTAAATTTTTGTGGCCATTTGGATGGACATACGGGCGAAACGGTGCGAACGGGGTGTTTTTGGGCCAAATCGATGTGCTATAGACAACGATTTTGAGGGTGGGCTCGGGGTTCGGGCGTGCTATGGGCCGAAAATTGACCGGGGCATACCAGGGAGGTTGGGGATCATTCCAGTGTGGTCCGTTTAATTTTTTGTAGCCTTTTGGGTGGACAAACGGGCTAAACGGCGAGAATAGGGCCTTTTCGGGCCAAATCGGTGTGCTATAGCCCAATGTCTTGGAGGTGGGCCCAGGTTCTGAGCATGCTGTGGGCCAAAAATCTACCGAGTCATGCCAGGGAGGTTGGGGACTATCCCAGTATTATCCATTTAAATTTTTGTGGCCATTTGGTTTGACAAACGGGCGAAACTACTCGAATGGGGCCTTTTTAGGATAAATCGGTGTGCTATAGCCCACGGTTTTGGGGGTGGGCTCTGTATTCGGGCGTGCTGTGGGTAAAAAATCAATCGAGATATGCCAGGGAGGTTGTGGATCGTTCTAGTAAGGTCCATTTAAATTTTTGTTGCTATTTGGAAGGATAAAAGGGCAAAACGGTGCGAACGGGGCATTTTAGGGCCAAATCGGTGTGCTATAACCCACGGTTTCGGGGGTGGGCCCGGGGTTCGAGCGTACTGTGGGCCAAAAATTTATTGAGATATGCCAGGGAGGTTGGGGATTATCCCAGTGTGGTCCATTTTAATTTTCGTGGCCATTTGGGTGGACAAACAGGCAAAACGGTGCGAAAAAGTGTTTTTAGGCTTAATCGGTGTGCTATAGCCTTCTGTTTTGAGGGTGGGCCTGAGGTTCGGTGTGTTGTGGGTCGAAAATCGACCGAGGAATGCCAGGGAGGTTGGGGATCATCCTAGTGTGGTCTGTTTAAATTTTAGTGGCTATTTGGGTGGACAAACGGGCGAAACGATGCGAACGGGGCATTTTCTGGTCAAATCAGTGTGCTATATCCCACAGTTTCGGGGTAGGGCTCGAGGCTCGGGCGTGTGTGGGCCAAAAATTGACTGAGCATGCCAGGGAGGTTGGAGATCATCCCAGTTACATCTGTTTAATTTTTTATGGCTATTTGGGTGGACAAACTGGCGAAACGGCACGAACGGGGCATTTTTGGGCCAAATCGGTGTGCTATAGCCCACGGTTTTGGGGTTGGGCCCGGGGTCCGGGCGTGCTGTGGGCTGAAAATTAATCGGGGCATGCCAGGGAGGTTGGGAATCATACCAGTATGGTCCGTTTAAATTTTTATGGCAATTTGGGTGAACAAACGAGCAAAACGGCGCGAACGGGACATTTTTAGTGCAAAATTGGTGAGCTATTGCTCACGGTTTTGGGGGTGGGCCCGGGGTGCGGGTGTGTTGTGCATCAAAAATTGACCAGGGCGAGCTAGGGAGGTTAGGGATCATCCAAGTATGGTTAATTTAAATATTTTTGGCCATTTGGGTGGACAAACAGACAAAATAGTGCGAACAGGGCATTATCGGGCAAAATCGGTGCGCTATAGCGCACGGTTTCAGAGGTAGGCCCGGGGTTCGCGTGTGCTATGGGTTAAAAATTGAGCGAGGTATGCCAGGGAGGTTGGGGTTCATCCCAGTGTGGTTTGTTTAAATTTTTGTGGCCATTTAGGTGGACAAAAGGGCAAAACAGCGCGAACGGGGCATTTTCAGGCAAAATCGGTCTGCTATAGCCTATGATTTTGGGGGTGAGCCTGGGATTCGGGTGTCCTGTGGGTTAAAAATTGACCTTGGCATGCCAGGGAGGTTGCAGATCATCCCAGTGAGGTACATTTAAATTTTTGTGGCCATTTGGGTGGACAAACGGGCGAAACGGCACGAATGAGGCATTTTCAGGCCAAATCGGTGTGCTATAGCCCACGATTTTGGGGGTGGGCTCGGAATTCAGGCGTGTTGTGGGCTGAAAATTGACCGAGGCATGCCAGGGAGGTTGGAGATCATCCCAATATGGTCCTTTAATTTTTTGTGGCAATTTGGGTGGACAAACGGGTGAAACGGTGCAAACAGGGCATTTTTGGCTAAATTGGTGTGCTATAGCTCTCGATTTTGGGGGTGGGCCTGGGGTCCGGGAGTTTTGTGGGATAAAAATCAACCGTCCCATGCCAGTGGGGTTGAGGATCATCCCAGTTTTGTCCACTTAAATTTTCATGGCCATTTGGGTGGACAAACGGGCGAACTGGCGCGAACGGGGTATTTTCGGGCTAAATCGGTGTGCTATAGCCCACAATTTTGGGGGTGGGCTCAGGATTCGGGCATGCCGTTGGCCTAGAATCAACCGGTATATGACAGGGAGGTTAGGGATCATCCCAGTATAGTCTGTTTAAATTTTTGTGACCATTTGGGTGGACAAACGGTCAATACGGCACGAACGGGGTATTTTCGGGCTAAATTGGTGTGCTTTAGCCCACGGTTTTAGGGGTGGGCCCAGGGTCAGGGCATGTTGTTGGCCAAAAATAAATGGGGGCATGCCATAGAGGTTGGGGATCGTCTCTGTGTGGTCTGTTTTAATTTTCGTGGCCATTTGGGTGGACAAACGGGTAAAACGGTGTGAACGGGGAGTTTTCAGCCTAAATTTGTGTGTTGTAGCCCACAGTTTCGAGGGTGGGCCTGGGGTTCGAGCGTGCTGTGGTTCAAAAGTTGACCGAGACATTCCAGGGAGGTTGGAGATCATTTTAGTATGGTCTGTTTAAATTTTCGTGGCCATTTGGGTGATCAAATGGGCGAAACGGCACGAACGGTGCATTTTCGAGCCAAATTGGTGTGCAATAGCCCACAGTTTTGGGGTGGGGTCGAGGTCTGGGTGTGTGTGGGCTGAAAATCGACCGAGCATGCTAGGAAGGTTAGAGATCATCCCAGTGTGGTCCGTTTAAATTTTCGTGGCTATGTGGGTGGACAAATGAACGAAACGACGCGAACGGGGCATTTTCGGGCCAAATTGATGTGTTATAGCCCACAGTTTTAGGGATGGGCCCGGGTTTCGAGCTTGTTGTGGGATAAAAATCAATTAGGGTATGCCAGGGAAGTTGGGGATCATCTCAGTATGGTCCGTTTAAATTTTGTGGCCATTTGGGTGGATAAACAGACGAAACAATGCAAACGGGGAATTTTCGAGCGAAATCGTTGTTCTATAGCCCATGGTTTTGGGGGTGGGCTCGAGGTCCGGGCGTGCTGTGAGCCAAAAATTGACCGGGATGAGCTAGGGATATTAGGAATCATCCCAGTATGGTGCGTTCTAATTTTCGTGGCCATTTCGGTGGACAAATAGGCAATACAGTGCGAATAGGTCATTTTCAGGCTAAATCGGTGTGCTATAGCCCACAGTTTCAGAGGTGGGCCTGGGGTCCGAGAATGTTGTAGGCTAAAAATTGACTGAAGTATTTCAGGGAGGTTGGGATCATCCCGGTGTGGTGCGTTTAAGTTTTCGTGGCCATTTGGGTAGATAAACGAGCGAAACGACGTGAATGGGGCATTTTCAGGCTAAATCGATGTGCTATAGTCCACGGTTTTGAGGGTGGGCCCAGGGTTTGAGCATTCTGTGGGTCAAAAATCAACTAGGGTGTGCCAGGGAGGTTGGGATCATGCCAGTGTGGTCTGTTTTAATTTTAGTGGCCATTTGGGTGGACAAACGGGAGAAAAGGCGCGAACGGGGAGTTTTCAGGATAAATTTGTGTGCTATATCCCATAATTTTAGGGGTGGGCCGGGGGCTCGAGTGTGCTTTGGGTCAAAAATCGACCGGGACATGCCAGCGAGGTTGGGCATCATCCTTTTGTGGTTTGTTTATATTTTTGCTGCCATTTGGGTGGACAAAAGGGCGAAACAGCGCGAACGGGGCATTTTCATGCCAAATCGGTGTGCAATAGCCTGCGGTTTAAGGGGTGGGCCTAAGGTCCGGGCGTGCTGTGAAGAGAAAATCTATCAGGGCATGCCTGGGAGGTTGAAGATCATCCCAGTATGGTCCATTTAAATTTTTGTGTCTATTTGAGTGGACAAACGAGCGAAAAGGCGTGAACGGGGAGTTTTTGAACTAAATCGGTGTGCTATAACCCACAGTTTCTGGGGTGGGCCTGGGTCCGGGCGTGCTATGGGACAAAAATTAAACAGGACGTGCCCAGGAGGTTGGGGATCATCCCAGTGTGGTCCGTTTAAATTTTTGTGGCCATTTGGGTAGGCAAATGGGCAAAACGGTGCGAACGGGCCATTTTCGAGCCAAATCGAGGTGCCATAGCCCACGGTTTTGGGGGTGGGCTCGGGGTTCGAGTGTACTGTGGGATAAAAATCTATCGAGGCGTGCTATGGAGGTTGGGGATCGTCCAAGTGTGGTTCGTTTAATTTTTTGTGGCCATTTAGATGGACAAACGGGCGAAACAGAGCGAATGGGGCATTTTTCGGGTCATATCAGTGTGCTATAGCCCACGATTTCAGGGGTCGTCCCGTGGTCTGGGCGTGTTGTGGGCCAAAAAATGACAGAGGTGTGCCAGGGAAGTTGGGGATCATCCCAGTGTGTCCATTTAAATTTTTGTGGTTATTTGGATAGGCAAACGGGCAAAACGGCGCGAATGGGGCATTTTCAGGCCAAATCGGTAAGCTATAGCTCATGGTTTTGGGGGTGGGCCTGGGGTATGAGCGTGCATTCAGCCAAAAATCGATCGGGCAGTGCCAGCGAGGTTGGGGATCATCCCAGTGTGGTCCATTTAAGTTTTCACGACCATTTGTTTGGACAAATGGGAAAAACGGTGCGAGTGGGACATTTTAAGGCCAAATCGATGTGCTATAGCCCACGGTTTTGGGGGTGGGCCTGAGGGTCGGGCGTGCTGTGGGTTAGAAATTGATCGAGGCAAGATAGAGAGGTTGGGGATCATCCCAGTATGGTACACTTAATTTTTTGTGGCAATTTGGGTGAACAAACGAGCAAAACGGCGCGAACGGAGAATTTTTGGGCGAAATCGATGTGATATAGCCCATGATTTTGGGGGTGGTCCCAGGGTTCGGGCGTATTGTGGGTAAAAAATTGATCGGAGTATGACAGGGAGGTTGGGGATCATCCCAATGTGGTCCGTTTAAATTTTTGTGGCCATTTGGGTGGATAAACAGGTGAAATAGTGTGAACGGGGCATCTTCGGGCCAAATCGGTATGCTATAGCCCACGATTTTATGGGTAGGCCTGGGGTCTGGACGTGCTATGGGCCAAAAATTGATCGGGGCATGCCAGGAAGGTTGGGGATAGTCCCAGTGTGGTCTGTTTAAAGTTTTGTGGTCATTTTGGTGGACAAATGGATGAAACAGCGCGAACGGGGTATTTTCGGAAAAAATCGGTGTGCTATAGCCCCCAATTTCGGGGGTATGCCCGGGGTCTGGGCATGTTGTGGGTCAAAAATCAGTCGGGACATGCCAGGGAGGTTGGGAATCATTTTAGTGTAGTCCGTTTAAATTATCATGGCCATTTGGGTGGACAAACGGGCAAAACGGTGCGAAAGAGGCATTTTCAAGAAAAATCGATGTGCTATAGCCTACGATTTCGGGGATGGGCCCTGGGTCCGGGTGAGTTGGGGGCTAAAAATTGACTAGGGCATGTCAGGGAGGTTGGGGGTTATCCCAGTGTAGTCCGTTTAAATTTTCATGGTCATTTGGGTCCACAAACGGGCGAAACAGCGCAAACGGGGAGTTTTCGGGCCAAATCAATGTGCTATAGCCCACAGTTTTGGGGGTATGCCCGGGTTCGGGCGTTTATGGGCCGAAAATTGATCGGGGAATGCCAGGGAGGTTGGGAATCATCCTAGTTTGGTCCTTTTAAATTTTTGTGGCTATTTGGGTGGACAAATGGGAAAATAGGTGTGCTATTGCCTACGGTTTCGGGGGTGGGCCTAGGGCCTTGGCGTGCAGTGGGCCAAAAATTGACCAGGGCATGACAAGGAGGTTGGGGATTATTCCAGTGTGGTCCGTTTTAATTTTCGTGGCTATTTGGAAGGACAAACAGGCGAAACGGCGCAAATGGGGTATTTTTAGGCCAAATTAGTGTGCTATAGCCCAAGGTTTCGGGGGTGGGCTCGGGGTTCGGATGTGCTATGGGCCAAAAATTGATGTGGGCATGCCAGGGAGGTTGGGGATCATCCCAGTGTGATCCGTTTAAATTTTTGTGGCCATTTGGGTGGACAAACGGGCGAAACGACGTAAACGGGGCATTTTTGGGCCAAATCAGTGTATTATAGCCCACGGTTTCAAGGGTGAGCCCAGGGTCGGAGTGTGTTGTGGGCCAAAAATCGACTGAAGCGAGAAGGGAGGTTAGGGATCTTCTCAGTGTAGTCCATTTAAATTTACGTGGTTATTTGTGTGGATAAACGGATGAAACGATACGAACGGGGCATTTTTGGGCCAAATTAGTGTGCTGTAGACCACGATTTTGGGGGTGGGCTCGGTTTTCGGGTGTGATGTTGGTGAAAAATTGACTGGGGTATGCTAGAGTGGTTGAGGATTATTCCAGTATGATCCGTTTAAATTTTTGTGGCCATTTGGGTGGACAAACGGGTGAAACGGTGTGAATGGAGCATTTTCAGGCCAAATCAGAATGCAATGGCCCACAGCTTCGGGGGTGGGCACGGGTTCCGGGCATGCAGAGGGCCGAAAATCAAACGAGGCATGCCAGGGAGGTTTGGGATCATCCCAGTGTGGTCTATTTAAATTTTTGTGGCAATTTGGGTGGACAAACAGGCAAAACGGCGCAAACGGGGCATTTTTGGGCCAAATTGGTATGCTATAGCCTATGGTTTTGGGGGTGGGCCCAGGGTCCGGGTGTGCTGTGGGCCAAAAATTGACTAGGGCATGCAAAGGAGGTTAGGGATTGTTCCAGTATAGACTGTTTAAATTTTTATGGCCATATGGGTGGACAAACGGACCAAATAGCGCGAACTAGGCATTTTTTGGTCAAATTGGTGTGCTATAGCCCAAGGTTTTAGGGGTGGGCCCATGGTCCAGGTGTGTTGTGGGACGAAAATTGATCAGGCCATGCCAGGGAGGTTGGGGATCATCCCAGTATGGTCCGTTTTAATTTTCGTGGCCATTTGGGTGGACAAATGGGCAAAACGGTGCGAATGGGGCATTTTTTGGCCAAATCAGTTTGCAATAGCCTACTGTTTCGTAGGTGGGCTCGGGGTTCGGGCGTGCTATGGGCCAAAAATTGATCGAGGCATGCCAGGAAGGTTGGGGATCATCCCTGTGTAGTCAATATAAATTTTCGTGGCCATTTGGGTGGACAAACAGGCAAAACGACATGAATGGGGAATTTTCGAGCCAAATCAGTGTGCTATAGCCTACGGTTTTGGGGGTGGGCCCGGGGTCTGAGTGTTCTGTGGGCCAAAAATTGATCGGGGCTTGCCAGGGAGGTTGGGGATCATCTCAGTGTGGTCGGTTTAAATTTTTGTGTCTATTTGGGTGGACAAAGGGGCGAAACAGCACGAACGGGGTATTTTCAAACCAAATCGGTGTGCTATAGCCCAAAGTTTTGGGGGTGGGCCCGGAGTCCGGGTATGCTGTTGACCAAAAATTAATTGGGGCGTGCCAGGGAGGTTGGGGATCATCTCAGAGTGGTCCGTTTAAATTTTTGTGGCCATTTGGGTGGACAAACAGGCCGCACAAATGGGGCATTTTTAGGATAAATTGGTGTGCTACAGGCCATGATTTTGGGAGTGGACCTGGAGTCCGCGCGTGTTGTCAGCGAAAAATTGACCGGGGCATGCTAGGGAGGTTGTAGATCATCCAAATGTGGTCTGTTTAAATTTTAATGGCCATTTGAGAGGACAAACAAGCAAAACGGCGTGAATATTGTTTTTTGGGCCAAATCGGTATGCTATGGCCCACGGTTTTGGGGGTGGGCTCTGGATCCGAGCATGTTGTAGGCTGAAAATTAACCGGGGCATGCTAGGGATGTTGGGGATCATCCCAGTATGGTCCGTTTAAACTTTTATGTCCATTTTGGTGGACAAACGGGTGAAACAGTTCGAACGAGGCTGGTTTGGGCCAAATCGGTGTGCCATAGCTACAGTTTTAGGGGTGGGCTCAGAGTTCGAGCGTGTTGTGGGCCTAAAATCAACCAGGGCGTGTCAGGGAGGTTAAGGATCATGCCAGTATGGTCCGTTTAAATTTCCGTGGCTATTTGTGTGGACAAACAGGAGAAACAGAGAAAATAGGGCATTTCGAGGCAAATCGGTGTGCTATTGCCTACAGTTTTGGGTGTGGACCCGAGATCCAGCCATGATGTGGCCCTAAAATCAATTGTCATATGCCAGGGAGGTTGAGGATTATCCCAGTGTGGTATGTTTAAATTTTCGTTGACATTTAGGTGAACAAACGAGTGAAAAGATGCAAATGGGGAATTTTTTAGCCAAATTGTTGTGCTATAGCCTATGGTTTTGGGTGTGGTCATGGGGTTCGGGCAGGTTGTGGGAAGAATATCGACCGAGGCGTACCAGGGAGTTTGGGGATCATCCCAGTGTGGTCTTTTTAAATTTTCGTGGCTATTTGAATGGACAAACGGGCGAAACAGTGCAAACGGGGAATTTTCGAGCCAAATTAGTGTGCTATAGCCCATGGTTTCGGGGGTGAGCCTGGGGTTCGGACGTGCTGTGGGAAAAAAATTAATCGAGGCATGCCATCCAGGTTGGAGATCATCCCAGTATGGTCCATTTAAATTTTTGTGGCCATTTATGTGGACAAACAGGCGAAGCGGCGTAAACGGTGCATTTTTGGGCCAAATCGGTATGCTATTGCCCACGGTTTAAAGTGTGGGCCTAGGGTCTGGCCTTGTTGTGGGCCAAAAATCGATCGACGCAAGCAGGGAGGTTCAGGATCCTCCCAGTGTGGTCCGTTTAAATTTTTGTGGCTATTTGTGTTGACAAACGGATGAAACAACATGAACAAGGCATTTTTGGGCCAAATCGGTATGCTACAGACCATGGTTTTTGGGGTGGGCTCAGGGTTCGGGCGAGATGTGAGCCGAAAATTGACCGAGGTGTGCCAGGGAGGTTGGGGATCATTCTAGTGTGGTTCGTTTAAATTTTGTGGCCATTTGGGTGGAAAAACAGGTGAAACAGCACGAACGGAGCATTTTTAGGCCAAATTGGAATGCAATAGTCCACGGTTTTGGGGGTGGGCTCGGGGTCCGAGCATGATAAGGGACAAAAATCGACTGAGGCATGCCAGGGTAGTAGGGGATCATTCCAGTGTTGTATATTTAAATTTTTATGCAATTCGGGTGGACAAACGGGAGAAACGGCGTGAACAAGGCATTTTCGGGCTAAATCGGTGAGCTATAGCCCACGGTTTCGGGGGTGGGCCAGGGGTTAGGGCGTTCTATAGGGAAAAAATTGATCGGGCCATTCTAGGGAGGTTACAGATTGTCCCAGTATGGTCTGTTTAAATTTTAGTGGCCATATGGGTGGACAAACGGGCGAAACGACGCGAACGAGACATTTTTGGGTCAAATTGGTGTGCTATAGCCCACAGTTTCGGGGGTGGGCCCAGGGTCCAGGTGTACTGTGGGACAAAAATTGATCGGGCTATGCCAGGGAGGTTGGGGATCATCCCAGTATGGTCCATTTAAATTTTTGTGTCCATTTGGGTGGACAAACGGGTGAAACAGCGCAAATTGGGTATTTTTGGGACAAATCAATGTGCAATAGCCTACAGTTTTGGAGGTAGGCTAGGGTCCGGGCATACTACAGGCCAAAAATTAACTGAGGCATGGAAGGAAGGTTTCAGATTATCCCAGTGTATTTCGTTTAAATTTTCGTGGCCATTTGGGTGGACAAACGGGAGAAACGGCGCAAATGAGGCATTTTTGGGCAAATCGTTGTGATATAGCCCATGGTTTCGGGGGTGGGCCTGGGGTCCGAGTGTGTTGTGGGCTGAAAATCAACCGAGGCTTGCCAAGGATATTGGGGATCATCCCTGTATTGTCCGTTTAAATTTTCGTTGTCATTTGTTTGGACAAATAGGCAAAACGGCACGAATGGGGTATTTATGGGAAAAATCGGTGTGCTATACCCCACTGTTCTTTGGTCCGGGCATACTATGGGCCGCAACTTAACAGAGGCATTACAGGGAGGTTGGGGATCATCCCAGTATGGTTCATTTAAATTTTTGTGGCCATTTGGGTGGACAAACGGGCGAAATGGCGCGAACGAGGTATTTTAGGGCTAAATCGGTGTGCTATAGCCCACGATTTTAGGGGTGGGCCCGGAGTCTGGATGTGTTTTGGGCCAAAACTTGAATAAGGCATGCCAGGGAAGTTAGGTATCATCCCAGTGTGGTATTTTTAATTTTTTGTGGTCATTTGGGTAGATAAATGGGAGAAACGGTGCGAATGGGGCATTTTCGGGCCAAATCGGTGTGCTACAGCCCACGGTTTCGGGGGTGGGCTTGGGGTCCAGGCGTGTTGTAGGCTAAAAATTGATCGGGAAGTGCCAAGGAGGTTGGGATAGTCCAATTGTGGTCCGCTTAAATTTTTGTGGCCATTTGGGAGGAGAAATGGGAAAACAGTGCAAACATTATTTTTGGGCCAAATTGGTGTGCTATAGCCCACGGTTTAGGGAGTGGGCCCGAGTTTAGGGCGTTATATGGACCAACAATTGACCGAGTCATACCAGGAAGGTTGTTGATCATCACAGTGTGGTCCGTTTAAATTTTTTAGGCTTTTTGGGTGGACAAATAGGCAAAATGGAACGAATGTTGCATTTTTGGGCAAAATTGGTGTGCTATACCCCACGGTTGTAGGGTTCAGGCATACTATGGGCCTCAAATCAACCGAGGCATGCCAGGGAGGTTAGGGATCGTCCCAGTATAATCTGTTTAAATTTTTATAGCAATTTGGGTGGGCAAACGGGCGAAACGGCGTGAACGAGGTATTTTTGAGCTAAATTAGTGTGCTATAGCCCACGGTTTTGGGGTAGGCCCTGGGTTCGAGCGTGTTGTGGGCCAAAAATCAAACGGGTCATGCCAGGGAGGTTAGGGATTGTCCAAGTGTGGTCTGTTTAAATTTTCGTGGCCATTTGGGTGGACAAACGGGAGAAACGGCGCGAATGGGTCATTTTCGAGCTAAATCGTTGTGTTATAGCCCACAGTTTCGAGGGTGGGCCCGGGTTCCGGGTGTGTTGTGGGCTTAAAATTGATTGGAGCGTGCAAGGGTAGTTGGGGATTATTGAATTTTTGTCTGTTTAAATGTTCGTGGCCATTTGGGTAGAAAAACAGGCGAAACGGTGCGAACGAGGCATTTTTGGGCAAAATCTGTGTGCTATAGCCCACGGTTTTGGGAGTGGGCTTGGGGACCGGGCGTGTTGTGGGCCGAAATCAACTAGGAGATGCCAAGGAGGTTGGGGATCAACCTAATATGGTCCGTTTTGTGGCTATTTGTGTGGACAAACAGGCGAAACGGAGCAAACAGAGCATTTTCGGTCTAAATCGGAGTGCTATAGCCCACGGTTTCGGGTGTGGGCCCGAGGTCCGGGTGTGCTGTAAGTCAAAAATTGATCGAGGCATGCCAGGGAGATTGGGGATCATCCCAGTGTGGCCCGTTTAAATTTTTGTGGCCATTTAGGTGGACAACCGGGTGAAAGGGTGTGAACGGGGCATTTTTGTGCTAAATCGTTGTGTTGTAGCCTACAGTTTTGGGTGTGGTCCCAGGGTACGGGCGTGCTGTGGGCCAAAATTTTTTCGGGCATTCCAGAGAGTTTGGGGATTGTCCTAATATGATCCGTTTAAATTTTCGTGGTTATTTGGGTGGACAAACGGGCGAGACAGCGCGAATGTGGCATTTTTGGGCCAAATTGGTGTGCTATTGCCCACGGTTTCAAGGGGGAGGGGCTGGGGTCCGAACTTGTTGTGGGCTAAAAATTGACCGAGCCGTGCCAGGGAGGGTGGGGATTATCCTAGTGTGGTCTGTTTTAATTTTCATGTCCATTTCAGTGGACAAACGGGCAAAACAGCGCAAACGGGGCATTTTTGGGAAAAATCGGTGTGCTATACCCCATGGTTCTATGGTCCTGGCATACTATGGGCCGTAAATCGATCGGGGCATGACAGGGAGGTCGAGAATCATCCTGGTATGGACCATTTAAATTTTCATGGCCATTTGGATGGACAAACAGGAGAAACAGTCCGAACGGGGCATTTTCGGGCTAAATAGGTATGTTATAGCCCACGATTTTGGGGTGGGCTCAGGGTCCAGGCATGCTGTGGGATAAAAGTCATCACCGTAGGCATGTTTAAAATGCCCCGTTCATGTTGTTTTACCGGTTTGTCCTCTCAAATGACCACAAAATTTTTAATGGATCACACTAGGACGATCCCCAATCTCCCTGGCATTCCCCGGTCGACTTTTGTCCCACAGCATACCCATGGTTTTGGGGGTGGGCCTGGGGTCCGAGCATGTTATGGGCAAAAATTCAATTGGGGCATGCCAGGGAGGTTGGGGATCGTCCTAGTGTAGTCCATTTAAATTTTTGTGGCCATTTGGGTGGAAAAATAGGCGAAACGGTGCAAACGGAATGTTTTCAGGCCGAATCGGTGTGCTATAGCCCATGATTTTGGGGGTTGGCCCGGGGTTCAGGCGTGTTGTGGGCTAAAAATTGACCGGGGCATGCCAAGTAGGTTGGGGATTGTCCCAATATGGTTCATTTAAATTTTTGTGACCATTTGGGTGGACAACGGGCGAAACGACGTGAACGAGGCATTTTCGAGCCAAATCAGTGTTCTATTGCCTATGGTTTCAGGGATGGGCCTGGGGTCCGAGTGCGTTGTGGGCTGAAAATCGACTGAGGCGTTCCAGGGAGGTTGGAGATCTTCCCAGTATGGTCCGTTTAAATGTTTGTGGCCATTTGGGTGGACAAACGGGTGAAACAGCATGAACAGGGCATTTTAGGGCCAAATCGGTGTGCTATAGCCCACAGTTTTGGGGATAGGCCCGGGGTCCGGGCGTACTGTAGGTTAAAAATCGACTGGAGCTTGCCAGGAAGGTTGGGGATGGTCAAAGTGTTATCTGTTTAAATTTTTGTGGCTATTTGGGTGGACAAACGGGCGATACGGCGCGAACGGGGCATTTTTGGGCCAAATCGATGTGCTATAGCCCATAGTTTTGGGGGTGGTCCTGGGGTCCGGGCATACCGTGGGACGAGAATCGATCGAGGCATGCCAGGGGGGTTGAGGATGTCCCAATATGATCCATTTAAATTTTCGTGGCCATTTGGGTGAACAAACGAGCAAAACGGTGTGAATAGAGCATTTTTGGGCTAAATAGGTATGTTATAGCCCACGGTTTTGGGGTGGGCTCAGGGTCCAGGCATGCTGTGGGATAAAAGTCATCACCGTGGGCATGCTTAAAATGCCCCGTTCATGTTGTTTTACCTGTTTGTCCTCTCAAATGACCACAAAAATTTTAATGGATCACACTAGGACGATCCCCAACCTCCCTGGCATTCCCCGGTCGACTTTTGTCCCACAGCATACCCATGGTTTTGGGGGTGGGCCTGGGGTCCGAGCATGTTATGGGCAAAAATTCAACTAGGGCATACCAGGGAGGTTGGGGATCGTCCTAGTGTAGTCCATTTAAATTTTCGTGGCCATTTGGGTGGAAAAATAGGTGAAACAGTGCAAACGGGATGTTTTCAGGCCGAATCGGTGTGCTATAGCCCATGATTTTGGGGGTTGGCCCGGGGTTCAGGCGTGTTGTGGGCTAAAAATTGACCGGGGCATGCCAAGTAGGTTGGGGATTGTCCCAATATGGTTTATTTAAATTTTTGTGACCAGTTGGGTGGACAAACGGGCGAAACGACGTGAACGAGGCATTTTCGAGCCAAATCAGTGTTCTATTTCCTATGGTTTCAGGGATGGGCCTGGGGTCCGAGTGCGCTGTGGGCTGAAAATCGACTGAGGCGTGCCAGGGAGGTTGGAGATCTTCCCAGTATGGTCCGTTTAAATTTTTGTGGCCATTTGGGTGGACAAATGGGCGAAACAGCATGAACAGGGCATTTTAAGGCCAAATCGGTGTGCTATAGCCCACAGTTTTGGGGAAAGGCCTAGGGTCCGGGCGTACTGTAGGCTAAAAATCGACTGGAGCTTGCCAGGAAGGTTGGGGATGGTCAAAGTGTTGTCTGTTTAAATATTTGTGGCTATTTGGGTGGACAAACGGGCGATACGGCACGAACGGGGCATTTTTGGGCCAAATCGATGTGCTATAGCCCATAGTTTTGGGGGTGGGCTTGGGGTCCGGTCGTACCGTGGGACGAGAATCGATCGAGGCATGCCAGGGGGGTTGAAGATGTCCCAATATGATCCGTTTAAATATTCGTGGCCATTTGGGTGAACAAACGGGCAAAACGGTACGAATGGGGCATTTTCGAGATAAATCGGTGTGGTATAGCCCATAGTTTTGAGGGTGGGCTCGAGGTCCGGGCGTCCTGTGGGCTGAAAATTGACCGGGGTGTGCAAGGGTAGATAGGGACTATCCCAGTGTGGTCCGTTTAAATGTTCATGGCCATTTGGGTAGACAAACAGGCAAAACGGCGCGGACGGGGCATTTTTGGGCTAAATCGATGGGCTATAGCCCACGGTTTTGGGGGTGGGCCTTGGGTCCGGGCGTGATGTTGGCCAAAAATCGATCGAGGCATGACAGGGAGGTTGGGGATCATCCCATTGAGGTCTATAAAAATTTTCTTGGCTATTTGGATGGACAAACAGGCAAAACGACGCGAACAGGGCATTTTCGGGCCAAATCTGTGTGCTATGGCCCACAGTTTCGGGGGTGGACCTGGGGTTTGAGTGTGTTGTGGGCCAAAATTGACCGGGGCATGCCAGGGAGGTTGGGGATCATCCCAGTATGGTCCGTTTAAATTTTCATGACTATTTGGTGGACAAACGGGCAAAATAGCGCGAACGGGGCATTTTGGGGAAAAATTGGTGTGCTATAGCCTACAGTTTTGGGGGTGGGCCTAGGGTACGGGCGTATTATGGGATGAAAATCAACTGGGGTAGGCCAGGGAGGTTGGGGATTGACCCAGTATGGCCCGTTTAAATTTTTGTGGCCATTTGGGTGGAAAAACGGGCAAAACAACATGAACATGGCATTTTTGGGCGAAATTGATGTGCTATAGCCCACGGTTTTGGGGGTGGGCCCGGGGTCCGAGCATGTCGTGGGCCAAAAATCGATCGGAGCATTCCAGTTAGGTTGGGGATTATCCCAGTATAGTCCGTTTAGATATTCGGGGAAATTTGGGTGGACAAACGGGTGAAACGCCGCAAATGGGGCATTTTCGGGTCAAATCGGTGTACTATAGCCCACGGTTTTTGGGATGAGCCTGGGGTTCGTGCGTATTATGGGCCAAAAATCGATTGGGACATGTCAGGGAGGTTGGGGATCATCCTAATATGGTCCGTTTAATTTTTTGTGGCCCTTTGGATGGACAAACAAGAAAAACGGCGCGAATGGGGCATTTTCGGGACAAATTAATATGCTATAGCCCACAATTTTGCAGGTGGGCCCGAGGTTCGGGCGTACTGTGGGGAAACAATTTATCGGGGCATGACATAGAGGTTGGGGATCATCCTACTATGGTTTGTTTATATTTTCATGGCCATTTGGGTGGACAAACGGGCGAAACAGTGTGAATGAGGCATTTTCGAGCACAATCGATGTGCTATAGCCCATGATTTTTGGGGTGGGTCCTGGATTCGGGCATTCTGTGGGCTAAAAATTGACAGGGGCATATCAGGGAGGTTGAGTATCATCCCAGTATGGTCTGTTTAAATTTTTGTGGCCATTTGGGTGGACAAACGGGTGAAACGGTGCGAATGAGGCATTTTTGGGCCAAATCGGTGTGCTATAGCCCACGGTTTCAGGGGTTGGCCCAGGCTCCGAGCATCCTTTGGGATTAAAATTATCTGGGGCATTCCAGGGAGGTTGGTGATCATCTCAGTATGGTTCGTTTAAATTTTTGTGGCCATTTGGGTGGACAAACGGGTGAAACAGCGCAAATGAGGCATTTTTGAGCTAAATCAGTGTGCTATAGCCCACGGTTTAGGGGTTGGGCTCTGGGTTCAGGTGTGTTGTGGGCTAAAAATAGATCGGAGCATGCCAGGGTGATTGGGGATTATCCCAGTGCGGTTTGTTTGATTTTTATGGACATTTGGGTGGACAAACAGGCGAAACGGCGCAAACGGGACATATTTTTATCTAAATTAGTGTGCTATAGACCATGGTTTTGGGGGTGGGCCCAGGGATCGGGTGTGCTATGGGCCAAAAATTGAACGAGATATGTCAGGGAGCTCGTGGATCTTCCCAGTTTGGTCTGTTTAAATTTTTGTGGCCATTTGGGTGGACAAATGGGCAAAACAGTGTGAACAGGGCATTTTTGGGCTAAATCGATATGCTATAGCCCACGGTTTTGGGGATGGGCACGGGGTCCGAGAGTGCTGTGGGCGACCATTGACCGGGGTATGCCAAGGAGGTTGGGGGTCATCCCAGTATGGTCGGATTAAATTTTTGTGGCTATTTGGGTGGACAAACGGGCGAAACGGCATGAATAGGGAATTTTTTGACTAAATTGGTGTGCTATTGCCCACGGTTTTGGGGGTGGACCCAGGTTCTGGGCGTGATGCGGGCTAAAAATCAACCGGGACATGCCAAGGGGGTTAGGTATCATGTCATTGTGGTCCGTTTAATTTTTTATGGCCATTTGGGTGGACTAAAGGGAAAAACGGCGCAAATGGGGCATTTTTAGGCCAAATTGGTGAGCTATAGCCCACGATTTTGGTGGTGGGACCGGGGTCCGAACGTGCTGTAGGCAAAAAATTAATCGGGGCATTCTATGGAGGTTAGGGATCATCCCAGTGTTGTCTTTTTAAGTTTTCCTGGCCATTTGGGTGGGAAAACGGGTGAAACGGTGCGAACTGGGCATTTTTGGGCCAAATCGGTGTCCTATAGCACATGATTTCCTGGGTGGGCCCATGGTCTGGGCGTGCTGTGGACCGAAAATCGACCGGGGTGTGCCAGGGAGGTTGGGGATCATCCCAGTATGGTCCGTTTAAATTTTTGTGGCCATTTTGTGAACAAACAGGCAAAACAGCGCGAACGGGGCATTTTTGGGAAAAATTGGTGTGCTATAGCCTACAGTTTTGGGGGTGTGCCCGGGGTCCGGGCGTACTGTGGGCTGAAAATCAACTGGGGCGTGCCAGGGAGGTTGGGGATCATCCCAGTATGGTCCGTTTAAATTTTTGTGGCCATTTGGGTTGACAAACGAGTGAAACTGCGCGAACGGGGCATTTTCGGGCCAAATCGGTGTGCTATAGCCCACATTTTTGGGGGTGGGTCCGGGCGTGCCGTGGGCCAAAAATCGACTGGAGTATTCTAGTGAGGTTGGGGATCATCCCAGTATAGTCCGTTTAAATTTTTGAAGCAATTTTTGTGGACAAACGGGCGAAACGTTTCAAATGGGGCATTTTCGGGTCAAATCGGTGTACTATAGCCCACTATTTTTGGGATGAGCCCGGGGTTCATGCATATTATGGGCCAAAAATCAATTGGGGAATGTCAGGGAGGTTAGGGATCATCCTAGTATGGTCCGTTTAAATTTTTGTGGCCTTTTAGGTGGACAAACGAGTAAAACGACGCGAATGGGCATTTTCGGGACTAATCAATATGCTATAGCCCACAGTTTTACGGGTAGGACCGGGGTCCAGGCGTACTGTGGGGAAACAATTGACCGGGGCATGCCAGGGAGGTTGGGTATTATCCCAGTATGGTTTTTTTATATTTTCATGGCCATTTGGGTGGACAAACAGGCGAAACAGTGCGAATGAGGCATTTTCGAGCCAAATCGGTGTGCTATAGCCCATGATTTTTGGGGTGGGCCCAGGATTCGGGCGTTCTGTGGGCCAAAAATCGACCTGGGCATGTCAGGGAGGTTGAGTATCATCCCAGTGTGGTCCGTTTATCTTTTTGTGGCCATTTGGGTGGACAAACGGGTGAAACGGTGCGAACGAGGCATTTTCGGGCCAAATCAGTGTGCTATAGCCCACGATTTCAGGGGTTGGCCCAGGCTCCGAGCATGCTTTGGGATAAAAATTGACTGGGGCATGCCAGGGAGGTTGGTGAACATCTCAGTATGGTCCATTTAAATTTTCGTGGCCAATTGGGTGGACAAACGGGTGAAACAGCACGAACGGGGCATTTTCGGGCTAAATCAATATGCTATAACCCACGGTTTAGGTGTGGTCCCGGGGTTCGGGTGTGCTGTGGGCCGAAAATAGATCAGGGCATGCCAGGGTTGTCGGGGCTCGTCCCAGTGTGGTCCGTCTGATTTTTCGTGGACATTAGGGTGGACAAACGGCTAAAACGGTGCGAGCGGGGCATTTTCGATCTAAATCGATGTGCTATAGCCCATGGTTTTGGGGGTGGGCCTAGGGTTCGTGTGTACTATGGGCCAAAAATTGAATAGGATATGCCAGAGATCTCGTGGATCATCCCAGTTTGGTCTGTTTAAATTTTTAGCCATTTGGGTGGACAAATGGGCAAAACGGCATGAACAAGGCATTTTCAGGCTAAATCAGTGTGCTATAGCCCACGGTTTTAGGGATAGGCCCGGGGTCCAGGTGTGTTGTGGGCCGAACATTGACCGGGGCATGCCAGGGAGGTTAGGGGTCATCCCAGTATGATTCGTTTAAATTTTTGTGGCCATTTGGGTGGACAAACGGGAGAAACGACGCGAATGGGGAATTTTTGGACCAAAGCGGTGTGTTATTACCCACGGTTTTAGGGGTGGGCCCGGGGTCTGGGCATGCTGTGGGCCAAAAATCGACCGGGGCGTGCCAAGGAGGTTAAAGATCATCCCATTATAGTTCTTTTACTTTTTTATGGCCATTTGGGTGGACTAACGGGCGAAACGGCGCAAACGGGGCATTTTTGGGCAGAATTAGTGAGCTATAGACCACGGTTTCGGTGGTGGGCCCGGGGGTCCGGATGTGCTGTAGGCCAAAAATCGATTGGGGCATTCCAGGTAGGTTGGGGATCATCCCAGTGTTGTCCGTTTAATTTTTCTTGGGTATTTGGGTGGAAAAACAGGTGAAACAGCGTGAACTGGGCATTTTTTAGCCAAATCGATGTGCTATAGCACATGATTTCCTGGGTGGCCCCGTGGTCCGAGCGTGTTGTGGGCCGTAAATCAACCGAGGCATGTCAGGTAGGTTGGGGATCGTCCCAGTATGGTCCGTTTAAATTTTTATGGTCATTTGGGTTGACAAACGGGTAAAACAGCATGAACGGGGCATTTTCGAGCCAAATTGGTGTGCTATAGCCCACGGTTTTGGGGGTGGGGCCCGGGTACGGGCGTGCTGTGGGCCAAAAATTGATCGAGGCATGCTAGGGAGGTTAGGAAAAGTTCTAGTATGGTTCGTTTAAATTTTTTTGGCCATTTGGGTGGACAAACGAGCGAAACGGCGCGAACAGGATGTTTGTACACCAAATCAGTGTGCTATAGCCAACGGTCTTGGGGTGGGCCCGGGGTACGGGCGTGCTGTATCCTAAAAATTGACCGGGGTATGCCAGGAAGGTTGGGTATCATCCCAGTATGGTTCTTTTAAATTTTCGTGGCCATTTAGGCAGACAAACGGGAGAAACGGAAAAAATGGGGTGTTTTCGGGATAAATCGATGTGCTATATCCTATAGTTTTGGGTGTGGGCTCAGGGTTCGGGCGTGCTGTGGGTCGAAAATTGACTAGGGTTTCCAAGGAGGTTAAGGATCGTCCCAGTGTGGTCCATTTAATTTTTTGAGGCCATTTGGTGGGAAAATGGGAGAAACGGCGTGAACGAGGTATTTTTTGGGAAAAATGGGTAAGCTATAGCTCACGATTTTAGGGTTGATCCCGAGGTCTAGGCGTTCTGTGGGCCAAAAATCGATTGGGGCATGATAGAGAGGTTGGGGATCATCCCTGTTTGGTCCTTTTAAATTTTCATGGCCATTTGGGCGGATAAATGGGCGAAACGGCGCGAACGGGGCATTTTTGGGCCAAATCAGTGTGCTATAGCCCCTGATTTTGTGGGTGGGCCTGGGGTCCGAGTGTGCTGTGGGCCAAAAATTAATTGGGGTATGCCAAAGTGGTTGGGGATCATCCCAGTATGGTCCATTTTGATTTTTCATGAGCATTCGAGAGTATAAACGGGCAAAACGGCATAAAAGAGGCATTTTCAGGCCAAATCGGTGTGTTATAGCCCACAGTTTCAGGGGTGAACCCAGGGTTCAGGCGTGCTGTGGGCCAAAAATCGATCGGGAAGTTCCAGGGAGGTTGGGTATCATCCCAGTATGTTCTGTTTAAATTTTCGTGGCTATTTGGGTAGACAAACGGGCGAAACGGTGCAAACAGGGCATTTTTGGGGAAAATTGGTGTGCTATTGCCCACAGTTTTGGGTGTGGGCCCAAGCTAAAGGCATGTTATGGGCTAAAACTCACCCGAGGCGTGTCAGGGAGGTGGAAGATCTTCCCAGTATAGTTCGTTTAAATTTTTGTTGCCATTTGGTGGGACAAACGGGAGAAACGGTACCAATGGAGCATTTTCGTGCCAAATCGGTGTGCTATATCCCACAGTTTTGGGGTTGGGCTCGGGGTTCGAGAGTGCTGCAGGCCAAAAATTAATCAGGGCATGCCAGAGAGGTTGGGAATCGTCCCAGTGTAGTCCGTTGGATTTTTTATGGCCATTTGGGTGGACAAACGGGCAAAACGGCGCGAATGAGGTGTTTTCAGGCTAAATCGATGTGCTATAGCCTACGGTTTTGGGGGTGGTCTCGGGGTTCGAGCATGCTGTGGGTCAAAAATTAACCAGGGCATGCTAGGGAGGTAGGGGATCATCCCAGTATGGTCAGTTTTAATTTTTATGGCCATTTGGGTCGATAAACACGCAAAATAGCATGAACGGGGCATTTTTTTTAGCCAAATCAGTGTGCTAAAGACCACGATTTTGGGGGTGGGCCCGAGGTCAAGGCGTTCTGTAGCCCAAAAATTGACTGGGGCTTGCCAGAGAGGTTGAGGATCATCCCAATATAGTCCATTTAATTTTTTGTGGCCAATTGGGTGTACAAATGGGCGAAACGGCGCAAACGGGGCATTTTTAGGAAAAATCGGTGTTCTATAGACCACGATTTTGGGAGTGGGCTCGGGTTTCGGGCGTGCTGTGGGCTGAAAATTGACCAAGCCATGCTAGTGATATTGGGGATCATCCCAGTATGGTATTTTTTAATTTTTGCGGCCATTTGGGTGGACAACAGGGCAAAACGGCGCGAACGGGATATTTTTAGGCGAAATCGGTGTGCTATACCCCACAATTTCGAGGGTGGATTCGGGGTCAGGGCGTCCTGTGGGCCAAAAATCAATTGGGACATACCAAGGAGGTTGGGGATCATCCTAGTGTGGTTTGTTTAATATTTCATGCCCATTTTCAGTGAACAAACGGCGAAACAGTGCGAACGGGGCATTTTCGGGCCAAATTGGTATACTATAACCCACGGTTTTGGGTGTGGGCCCGGGGTACGAGCATTTTATGGGTCAAAAATTGATCGAGGCTTGTCAGGGAGGTTGGGGATCATCCCAGTATGGTCCGTTTAAATTTTTGTAGACATTTGGGTGGACAAACAGGAGAAACAGCTTGAACGAGGCATTTTCGGGCCAAATTGGTGTGCTATAGCCTACGATTTTGGGGGTGGACCTGAAGTTCGGGCATGCTATGGGCAAAAAATCTACCAAACCATTCTAGGGAGGTTGGGCATCATCCCAGTATGGTCTGTTTAAATTTTTGTGGCCTTTTGGGTGGACAAACGGGCAAAACGGTGCGAACACGACATTTTTGATGGGGTGCTATAGCCCACGGTTTTGGGGGTGGGATCGGGGTTCGGGCATGCTGTGGGCTGAAAATAAACGGAGCATACCAGGGAGGTTAGGGATCATCCTAGTGTGGTCCGTTTAAATTTTATGGCTATTTGGGTGGAGAAACGGGCAAAACGGCATGAATGGGGCATTTTCAGGCCAAATCGGTGTGCTATAGCCCACAGTTTTGGGGGTGGGACAAGGTCTAGGCATGCTGTGGATGAAAAATTGACCAAGGCATACCAGGGAGGTTGGAGATCATCCCAGTGTGGTCGTTTAAATTTTCTTGGCTATTTGGATGGACAAATGGGCGAAACGGCACGAATGGGGCATTTTTTAGAAAAATCGATGTGCTATAGCCCAAGATTCAGGGGTGGGCCTGGGGTCAGGGCGTACTGTTGGCAAAAAATTTATTGGGGTATTCCAGGGAGGTTGGGATCATCCTAGTATTGTCTGTTTAATTTTTCATGGTCAGTTGGGTGGACAAATGGGCGAAACAGTGTGAACGGGGCATTTTCGTGCCAAATCAGTGTTCTATAGCCCACAGTTTCGGGGGGGGCATGCTGTGGGTCAAAAATTGATCGTGGCATGCCAGGGAGGTTGGGGATTATCCCAGTATGGTCCATTTAAATTTGTGGGCATTTGGGTGGACAAACAGGCGAAATAGCACAACGGTGCATTTTGGGCCAAATCGGTGTGCCATAGCCCACGGTTTTGGAGGGTGGGGCTCAGGTTTCGGGTGAGCTCTGGGCAAAAAATAGAACAGGGTATGCCAGGGAGGTTGAGGATCATCCAGTATGGTTCGTTTAAATTTTTGTGGCTATTTGGACGGACAAACGGGTGAAACAGTGCTAACGGGGAATTTTTGGTCCAAATCGGTCTGCTATAGCCCACGGTTTTGAGGGTTGGCTCGGGCGTGCTGAGGGTCGTAAATCAATCAGGGTGTGCAAGGGAGGTTTGGGATCATCCCAGTATGGTCAGTTTAAATTTTCATGCCATTTGGGTGGACAAACGGTCGAAACAACATAAACGGGGCATTTAAGGCTAAATCGGTGTGCTATAGTCCACGATTTTGAGGGTGAGCCCGGGGTCCGGGTGTGGTATGGGTCAAAAATCTACCAGGGCATGTCAAGGAGGTTGGAGATCATCCCAGTATCGTCCGTTTAAATTTTTATGGCCATTTGGGTGGACAAACGGGCAAAACGGCGCGAACAGGGTGTTTTCGGGCCAAATTGGTGTGCTATAGCCCAAAGTTTCGGGGGGTGATCCTAAGATTCAAGCATGTTGTGGCGCAAAAATTGATCGGGCCATGTCAGGGAGGTTGGGGATCATCCCAGTATTGTCCGTTGGATTTTTCATGGCCATTTGGGTGGACAAACAGGAAAAATGGCACGAACGGGATGTTTTCAGGTTAAACCGGGTGTGCTATAGCCTACGGTATTGGGGGGTGGGATCAATATTCGAGCGTGTTGTGGGTCAAAAATTGACCAGGCGTGCCAGGAAGGTAGGAGATCATCCCAGTATCGTTATTTTAAAGTTTTATGGCCATTTGCATGGACAAACAAGCGAAACAGCGTGAATGGGGCATTTTTTATCCAAATCATTGTGCTATAGCCCAACAATTTTGGGGGTGCGCTGGGGTCAAGGCATGCTGCGGCCTAAAAATTGACTGGGGCATGCCAGGGAGGTTGGGGATCGTCCCCAATATGATTTGTTTAATTTTTCGTGGCTAGTTAGGTGTACAAACAGGCAAAACGGCATAAACGGGGTATTTTCGGGCCAAATCAGTGTGTTATAGACCACGGTTTTGGGAGTGGGCTCGGGTTTCGGTCGTTCCGTGGGCTGAAAATTGGTTGCGCCATACTAGTGAGGTTGGGGATCATCCCAGTATGGTCTTTCTAAATTTTTGCAGCCATTTGGGTGGACAAGAGGGCAAAACGGTGCGAACGGGGCATTTTTGGGCTAAATTGGTGTGCTATAACCCATGGTTTCGGGGTGGGCCTGGGGTATGAGGGTGTTGTGGGTCAAAAATCAATTGGGGCATGCCAGGGATATTAGGGATCATCCGAGTATGGTCCATTTAATATTTCATGGCCATTTGGGTGGACAAACAAGCGAAACAGTGCGAACAAGGCATTTTCGGGCAAATTGGTGTGCTATAACCCATGGCTTCGGGGTGGGTATGGGGTACGAGCGTGTTGTGGGTCAAAAATCGATTGGGACATGCCATGGAGGTTGGGGATCATCCCAGTATGGTCCGTTTAAATTTTGGTAGCCATTTGGGTGGACAAACAGGCAAAACAGGTTGAACGGGGCATTGTTTAGCCAAATCGGTGTTCTACAGCCCACGATTTTGGGGGAGGGTCTGAGGTTCGGGCATGTTGTTGGCCGAAAATCTACCGAGGCATGCCAGGGAGGTTGGGGATTATCCCAGTATGGTCCGTTTAAATTTTTGTTGTCTTTCGGGTCGACAAACAGGCAAAACGGTGCGAACAAGGTATTTTTAGGATAAATCGGGGTGCTATAGCCCACGGTTTCGGGGTAGACCAGGGGTTCGAGTGTGTTGTGCGCTGAAAATAAACCGGGGTGTGCCAGGGAGGTTGGGGATCATCCCAGTATGGTCCGTTTAAATTTTATGGCTATTTTGGTAGACAAACAGGCAAAACAGCGTGAATGGTGTATTTTTAGGCCAAATCGATGTGCTATAGCCCACAATTTTGGGGGTGGGCCTGGGGTCAGGGCTTACTGTGGGCCAAAAATTAATCGGGGCATGCCTGGGAGGTTGGGGATCATCCCAGTGTGGTCCGTTTAAATTTTCATGGCATTTGGGTGGACAAACGGGCAAAACAGCACAAATGGGGTATTTTCAGGCTAAATCGGTGTGCTATAGCCCACGGTTTTGGGGGTGAGCCCGGAGTCCAGGTTTGGTGTGGGTCAAAAATTGATCGGGGCATGCCAGGGAGGTTTGGGATCATCTTAGTGTGGTCTGTTTAAATATTTGTGGCTATTTGGGTGGACAAACGGGCAAAACGGTGCGAACGGGGCATTTTTGGACCAAATCGGTGTGCTAGAGACGACGATTTTAAGGGTGTGCTCGGGTTTCGGGTGTGCTGTAGGCCGAAAATCGACCGGGGCATACCAGGAAGGTTGGGGATTGACCCAGTATGGTCCGTTTAATTTTTCCTGGCCTTTTGGGTAGACAAACGGGAAAAAAGCCGAGAATAGGTTCTTTTTGGGCCAAATTGGTGCGTTATAGCCCACGGTCTTTGGGGTGGACCCGGGGTACGGGCATGTTGTGGGCTAAAAATCAACTAGGGTATGTTATGGAGGTTGGGTATCATCCTAGTGTGGTCCATTTAATTTTTGGTGGCCATTTGTGAGGACAAATAGGCGAAACAGCGCGAACGGGGTATTTTCGGGCTATATCAGTATGCTATAGCCCACAGTTTCGTGTGTGACCCCAAGGTCTGGGTTTACTGTGGCCTAAAAATTGACCAGGGTATGTTAGAGAGGTTGTGGATCATCCCATCATGGTCTGTTTAATTTTTCATGGCCATTTGGGTGGACAAACGGGAGAAACGGCATGAACGGGGTATTTTTGGGCCAAATCAGTGTGCTATATCCCACGTTGTTTGGGGTGGGCTCAGGGTTCGGGCATGTTGTGGTCTAAAAATTGTAGGGGCATACACGAAGGTAGGGGATCATCTCAGTATGGTCCGTTTAATTTTTCGTGGCCATTTGGGTGGACAAACGGGCCAAACGGCACGAACGCAGCATTTTCGGGCCAAATAGGTATGCTATAGCCCACTATTTTGGGGGTGGGCCTGGGGTCAGGGCGTACTGTGGGCTGAAAATTGACCGGGGCATGCCAGGGAGGTTGCGGATCATCCCAATATGGTCCGTTTAATTATTTGTGGCCAGTTGGGTGGACAAAAGGGTAAAAGATCTCGAATGGAGCATTTTTAGGCCAAATCGGTGTGCTATCGCACACAATTTCGAAGGTGGGCCTAGGGTTCGGGCGTGCTGTGTGCCAAAAATTGATCGAGGCATACCAGGGAGGTTGGGGTTCATCCCAGTGTGGTCCGTTTATATTTTTGTGGCCGTTTGGGTGGAGAAATGGGCGAAACTGCGCAAACAGGGCATTTTTAGGATAAATTGGTGTGCTATAGCCTACGGTTTAGGGGGTGGGCCCGAGGTATGGGCGTGCTGTGGGTAGAAAAAAGATCGAGGTATGCCAGGGAGGTTAGGGATCATCCCAGTATGGTCTGTTTAAATTTTAGTGGCCATTTGGGTGGACAAAAGGGTGAAACGATGCGAACGAGGCATTTTCAGGCCAAATTGGTCTGCTATAGCCCACGATTTTGGGGGTGAGCCCGGGGTCCGGGTGTGCTGTAGGTCGAAAATTGACCGTGGTGTGCCAGGGAGGTATGAGATCATCCCAGTAAGGTCCATTTAAATTTTTGTGGCCATTTGGGTGGACAAACGGGCGAAACAGCACGAATAGAGCATTTTTAGACCAAATCGGTGTGCTATAGCCCACAATTTCGTGGGTGGGCCCGGTATTCAGGTGTGCTGTGGGCCAAAATTGATCGAGGCATGCCAGGGAGGTTGGGGATCTTCCCAGTGTGGTTCTTTAATTTTTTGTGGAAATTTCGGTGGACAAATGGGCAACACGGCGCGAACAGAGCAAAGTGTGCTATACCCACGACTTTGGGGGTGGGCCCGGGGTCCGAACGTGCTGTGGGCTAAAAATTGACCGGACTATGCCAGTGGAGTGGAAGATCATCCTAGTATTTTCCGTTTAAATTTTCGTGGCTATTTGGGTTGACAAACGGGCAAAACGGCGCGAATGGGGCATTTTCGGGCTAAATCGGTGTGCTATAGCCAACGGTTTAGGGGTGGCCTCAGGATCGGGGTGTCCTATGGGCCGAGAAGAAACCGGGATATTCCAGGAAGGTTAAGGATTGTCCAAGTATAGTCCGTTTAAATTTTTGTGGCCATTTGGGTGGACAAACGGTCAAAACGGCGCGAACGGGGCATTTTTGGGCCAAATTGGTATGCTATAGCCCACGGTTTTGGGGGTGGGCCCAGGGTTCGGGCATGCTGTTGGCCAAAAATCAATAGGGGCCTGCCAGGGAGGTTAGGTATTGTACCTGTGTGGTACGTTTTAATTTTCGTGGCCATTTGGGTGGACAAATGGGAGAAAAAGCGTGAACAAGGAGTTTTCAGGCTAAATCTCTGTGTTGTATCCCACGATTTTGAGGGTGGGCCTGGGTTTCGGGCGTGTTGTGGATCAAAAGTCGACCGGGGCATGCCAGGGAGGTTGGGGATCATTTTAGTGTGGTCTGTTTAAACTTTTATTGCCATTTGAGTGGGCAAACAGTCGAAATGGCGCTAACAGGACATTTTTGAGCCAAATCGGTGTGCAATAGCCCTTGGTTTTGGGGGTGCAGTCGAGGTCTAGGTGTGTGTGGGCAAAAAATCAATTGAGCATTCTAGGGAGGTTGAAGATCATCTCAGTGTGGTCCATTTAAATTTTTGTGGCCATTTCGGTGGACAAATGAACGAAACGACGCGAACGGGGCAGTTTTGGGCCAAATTGATGTGATATAGCCCACGGTTTTGGGGGTGGCTCCGTGTTTCAACCGTTTTGTAGGTCAAAAATCAATTAGGGAGTTCCAGGGAGGTTGAGGATCATCCCCATATGGTACTTTTAAATTTTTGTGTCCATTTGGGTGGACAAACAGGCAAAACAACACAATCGGGGCATTTTCAGGCAAAATCAGTGTGCTATAGCCTATGGTTTCGGGGGTGGGCTCGAGGTACGGGCGTGCTGTGAGCCAAAAATTGACCGGGATGAACCAGGAATATTAGGGATCATCACAGTATGGTCCGTTCTAATTTTTGTTGCCATTTGGGTGGACAAACGGGCAATACAACGTGAACAGGTCATTTTCAGGCTTAATTGGTGTGCTATAGCCCACGGTTTTGGAGGTGGGCCTATGGTCCGAGCGTGTTCTGGGCCAAAAATTGATTGAGACGTGTCAGGGAGGTTGAGGATCATCCCAGTATAGTGCATTTAAATTTTCGTGGCCATTTGGGTGGATAAACATGCAAAACAGCGTGAATGAGGTATTTTCAGGTTAAATCGATGTGCTATAGCCCACGGTTTTAGGGGTGGGCTCAGGGTTCGAGCGTACTGTGGGTCCAAAATTGACCAAGGGCGTGCCAGGGAGGTTGGGGATCATCCCAGTATGGTCTGTTTTAATTTAGTGGTCATTTGGGTGGAAAAACGGGCGAAAAGGTGCGAATAAGGAGTTTTCAAGATAAATTGGTGTGCTATAGCCCACGATTTTGGGGGTGGGCTAGGGGTCCGGGTGTGCTGGGGGGTCAAAATCGACCGGGGCATGCTAGCTTGGTTGGGTATCATCCTTGTGTGGTTTTTTTAAATTTTCGTTGCCATTTGGGTGGACAAACAAGAGAAACGGCGCGAACGGGGCATTTTCAGGCCAAATTGGTATGCTATAGCCCACGGTTTCTGGGGTGGGCCTAAGGTCCGGGTGTGCTCTAGGCCAAAAATTGACTGGGACATGCCTGGGAGTTTGAAGATCATCCCAGTATAGTCGGTTTAAATTTCTATCGCCATTTAAGTGGACAAACGAGCAAAACGGAGCAAACGGGGAGTTTTTGAGCTAAATCGGTGTGCTATAACCCACAGTTTCTGGGGTGGGCCTGGGGTCTGGGCGTGTTATGGGATAAAAATCAATTGGGGCATGCCCAGGAGGTTGGGGATCATCCCATTATGGTCCATTTAAATTTTCGTGGCCATTTGGGTGGGCAAATGGGTGAAACGGCGCGAACGGGGAATTTTCGAGCTAAATTAAGGTGCCATAACCTACGGTTTTGGGGCTGGGCTCGGGTCTGGGTGTGCTGTGGGATGAAATCAACTGGGGCGTTCCATGGAGGTTCGAGATCTTCCAAGTATGGTCCGTTTAATTTTCTGTGGCCATTTTGATGGACAAACGGGCGAAACAGCGCGAATGGGGCATTTTTGGGTCATATCAGTGTGCTATAACCCACAGTTTCAGGGGTCGGCCCGGGGTCCGAGCGTGCTGTGGGACAAAAAATGATTGAGGTATACTAAGGAGGTTGGGGATCATACCAATATGTCCATTTAAATTTTCTTGGCCATTTGGATAGGAAAAACAGTAAAACGGCATGAATGGGGCATTTTAAGGCCAAATCGGTAGCAATAGCTCACGGTTTTTGGGGGTGGACCCGGGGTTCGGGAATACATTGGGTTGAAAATCGATCGGGTAGTGACAGAAAGATTAGGGATCATCCCAGTGTGGTCCACTTAAGTTTTCGTAGCCATTTGTGTGGACAAATGGGCAAAACGGCGTGAATGGGACATTTTTAGGTCAAATCGATGTGCTATAGCCCACGGTTTTGGGGAAGGGCCCGAGGGCCGAGTGTGTTGTGGGTCAAAAATTGATCGAGGCATGATAGAGAGGTTGGGTATCATCCCAGTGTGGTCCGTTTAATTTTTTGTGGCCATTTGGGTGGACAAACGGGCGAAACGGTGCGAACGGAGCATTTTTGGGCCAAATTGATGTGATATAGCCCATGATTTTGGGGGGTGGGCCTAGTGTTCGGGTGTGTTGTGGGTCAAAAATCGACCGGGGTGTGACAGGGAGGTTAGGGGTCGTCCCAATCAAACGGGGCAATTTCGGGCCAAATAAGTGTGCTATAGCCCACGGTTTCGGGGGTGGGCCCAGGGTCTGGACGTGCTGTGGGCTGAAAATTGATTGGGGCGTGCCAAGGAGGTTGGGGATAGTCCCAGTGTAATCCTTTTAAAGTTTCGTGGTCATTTGGGTGGACAAACGGGTAAAACAGCACGAATGGGGCATTTTCTTACAAATCGGAGTGCTATAACCTCCGATTTCGGGAGGTGCCCGGCGTCCTGGCATGTTGTGTGTCAAAAATTGGTCGGGGCGTGCCAGAGAGGTTGGGAATCGTCTTAGTGTAGTTCGTTTAAATTTTCATGGCCATTTGGGTGGACAAACAGGCGAAACGGCGCGAATGGGGCATTTTCAGGAAAAATTGATTTTTGACCCATAGTACGCCTGGACCCTAGGCCCACCCCTGAAACCGTGTGCTATAGCACACCAATTTGGCCCGAAAATGCCCCGTTCACACTGTTTCGCTCGTTTGTCCACCCAAATAGCCATGAAAATTTAAACGGACCACACTGGTATGATTCCAAATTTCCCTGGCATACCCCGGTTGATTTTTAGCCCACAGCACGCCTGGACCCTCGGCCCACCCCCAAAACCGTGGATTGTAGCACACTGATTTGGCCAAAAAATGCGCCATTCTCGCCGTTTGTCCATCCAAATGGCCATGAAAATTTAAACGAACCACATCAGGATGATCCCCAATCTCCCTTGCATGCCCCAGTCAATTTTTGGCCCACAGCCCGCCCAGTTCCCGGGCCCACCCCAAAACAGTGGCCTATAGCACAACGATTTGGCCAGAAAATGCCCCATTCGCGTTGTTTCGCCCGTTTGTCCACTCAAATTTAAACGTACTACACTGGGATGATCCTCAATCCCTGACATGACCTAATCAATTTTTTTCCCACAGCACACCCGAACCCTGAGCCCACCCTTGAAAACGTGGTATAACATATCGATTTGCCCCGAAAATGCGTCGTTCTCGCCGTTTCGCCCGTTTCTCAATCCAAATGGCCACAAAAATTTTAAACGAATCATACTGGGATGATCCCCGACCTCCCTGGAATGCCTCAATCGATTTTAGGCCAACAGCATGCCCAAACCTTGGGCCAACCTTCAAAACCGTGGGCTATAGTTTATCGATTTGGCCAAAAAATGCCCCGTTCGCGCCGTTTCGCCCGTTTATGCATCCAAATGGCCACAAAAATTTAAACCGACCACACTGTAATGATCCTCAACCTCCCTGACACACCCCGATCAATTTTTGGCACACAGCACATCCGGACCCCTGGCCCACCTTTAAAATCGTGGGCTATACCACACCGATTTTGCCCGAAAATACCCCATTCATGCTTTTTTGACCGTTTGTCCATCCAAATGGACATGAAAATTTAAACGGACGACACTGGGATGATCCCAACCTCCCTGGCATGCCCCGATCAATGTTTGGCCCACAACACGTCCGAACTTCTGGCCCACCCCTAAAACCTTGGGCTATAGCGCACTGATTTGGCTAAAAAATGCCTAATTCACGTCATTTTGCCCATTTGTCCACCCAAATGGCCACAAAAACTTCAACGGACCATACTAGGACGATCCCCAACCTCCCTGGCATGCCTTAATCGATTGTCGGCCCACAGCAAGCCTGGACCCCGGGCACTGGGACGATCCCCAACCTCCTTGGCACACTCCGATTGATTTTTGGCCCACATCACGCACATACCTCGGGCCCATCCCCAAAAATGTGGGCTATAGCACACCGATTTGGCCCAAAAATGCACCCGCTCGAACCATTTCGCCAGTTTGTCCACCCAAATGGCCATAAAAATTCAAATGGACCATACTGGGATGCTCCCCAACCTCCCTGGCATGCCTCGATCAATTTTAAGCCAACAGTATGCACGAACCCCGGGCACACCCCCAAAACTGTGAGCTATAGCTCACCGATTTAGCCTAAAAATGGCTCGTTCGCGCCGTTTCTCCCGTTTGTCTACCCAAATGGCAACAAAATTTTAAATGCACCACACTGGAAAGATCCCCAATCTCCTTGGCATGCCTGAATAATTTTTGGCCCACAGCACGCCTGGACCCCGAGCCCACACCCAAAACCATGGGTTATAGCACACTAATTTAGCTAAAAAATGTTTCATTCTTGCCGTTTTGCCCGTTTGTCCACCCAAATGGCCATGAAAATTTAAATTGACCATACTAGGATAATCCTCAATCTCCCTGGCATGCCCCCGTTAATTTTAGGCCCACAGCACGCCCGGACCCCAGCCCCACCCCCAAAACATTGGGATATAGCACACTGATTTTGCCTAAAAATGCCTCATTCGCGCCGTTTTGCCCATTTGTCCACCCTAAATGGCCACAAAATTTAAATGGACCACACTGGGATGATCCTAACCTCTCTAGCACGCCCCGATCAATGTTTTGCCAACAGCACGCTTGAAACCCGTGCCCACTCCCAAAACTGTGGGCTATAGCACATCGATTAGGCCCGAAAATTACTCATTCGCATCGTTTTGCCCGCTTGACCACCCAAATGGCCACAAAAATTTAAATGGATCACACTGGGATGATCCTAACCTCGGTGGCATGCCCCGGTCGATATTTAGCCCACAGCAGGCCTGGACCCTAGGCCCACCCCCAAAACCGTAGGCTATATAGCACACTGATTTTGCTCGAAAATACCCCATTCATGCCGTTTGCTCATTTGTCCACCCAAATAGCCATAAAAATTTAAACGGACCACACTGGGACGATCCCCAACCTCCCTGGCACGCCCCGATTAATTTTTGGCCCATAGCAAGCCCAAACCTTAAGCCCACCCCTAAAACCGTGGGCTATAGCACACCAATTTGGTCAGAAAATACCCCATTCACTCCACAATTGATTTTTGGACTACAGTATGCCCGGACCCCGGGCCCACCCCTAAATCCGTGGGCTATAGCACACCGATTTGGCCCAAAATACCCCGTCCGCGCGGTTTGTCCACCCAAATGGCCACAAAAATTGAAACAGACTACACTGGAATAATCCCCAACCTCCCTGGCATGCCTAAGTCACTTTTTGACCCACATAAGGGCCGAAATCCAGGCCCACCCCCGAAACCGTGGGCTATAGCTCACCAATTTGGCCCAAAAATGCCCCGTTCGCATCGCTCCACCAGTTTGTTGACCCAAATGGCCACAAAAATTTAAACGGACCACAATGGGATGATCCCTAACATCCCTGGCACGCCCCGATCAATTTTTGGACACAGCTCTCTCGGACCTCGGGCCCACCCCCAAAACCGTGTGCTGTAGCACACCGATTTGGCCCGAAAATGCCCCGTTCGCGTTGTTTTACCCATTTGTCCATCCAAATGGCTAAAAAGAATTAAACGGAATGCACTGGGATGATCCCCAACCTCCCTGGCATGTCTCGGTCAATTATCGACCCATAACACGCCCGAACTCTGGCCCACCCCTAAAATCGTAGGCAATAGCACACTATTTTAAACCAAAAATGCCCCATTCAGGTCGTTTTGCCCGTTTGTCCACCTAAATAGCCATGAAAATTTAAACGGACCATACTAGGATTATCCCCAACCTTCCTGGCATGCCTCGGTCGATTTTTGGTTCACAGCATGCCTGGACTTTGGGCCCACCCCCTAAATCGTGGGCTATAGAACTCCAATTTGGTTTGAAAATGGCCCGTTCGCGCTGTTTTGCCTGTTTGTCCACCCAAATGGCTACGAAAATTTAAATGGACTATACTGGGATGATCCCAACCTCTATGGCATGCCTCGGTCAATTTTAGGACCACAACACGCTCGAACGCCGGGCCCACCCTAAAACCGTGGGCTATAACACACCAATTTGTCCCAAAAATGCCCCGTTCTCACCGTTTCACCCGTTTGTCCACCCAAATAGCCACAAAAATTTAAATGGACCATATTGGGATGATCCCCAATCTCCCTGGAACTACTCAATCGATTTTTGGCCCACAACAAACCCAGACCCACCCCTGAAACTGTGGGCCATAGCATATCGAATTGGCCCGAAAATGCCCCGTTCGTGCTGTTTTGCCAGTTTGTCCACCCAAATGGCTACGAAAATTTAAACGAACCACACTGGGATGATCCCCAACCTCCCTGGCACGCCATGATTAATTATCGGCCCACAACACACCCAGACCATGAACCCACCACCAAAACCTTAAGCTATAGCACATCGATTTGGCTTGAAAATGCCCCGTTTGCGTCGTTTCGACTGTTTGTCCACCCAAATGGCCATAAAAATTTAAACGGACCTCACTATGATGATCCCCAACCTCCCTCGCATGTACGATAAATTTTTTGCCCATAGCACGCTCGTACCCCAGGCCCACCCTCGAAACTGTGGTCTATAGCACACCGATATGGCACTAAAATGCCTCGTTCGTGTTGTTTCGCCCGTTTTCCCACCCAAATGGCAACGAAAATTTAAACGGACCACACTGGGATAATCCACAATCTCCCTGGCATGCCCTGGTCGATTATCAGCCTACAGCACGACTGGACCCTGGGGCCACCCCCAAAACCGTGGGCTATAGCATACCGATTTGGCTTGAAAATGCCTTATTCGTGCTGTTTTACCCGTTTGTACACCCAAATTACTACAAAAATTTAAACGGACCACACTGAGATGATCCCCAACCTCCCTGTCATTCCCTGATCAATTTTGGGCCCACAAAATGCCTGCACCCTGGGCCTACCCCCAAAACCGTGGGCTATAGCACACCAATTTGGCCCAAAAATACCCCGTTCGCACCGTTTTGCCCATTTGTCTACCCAAATGGCCACGAAATTTAAACGAACCACACTGGGATGATGCCCAACCTCCCTGCACACCTCGGTCAATTTTTGGACCACAGCCCGCCTGGACCCTGGGCCCACCCCCGAAATCGTGTGCTATAGCACACCGATTTGGCCCGAAAATGCCCCGTTTGTGCAATTTTTTGGACCACACTGGGATAATTCCCAACCTCCCTAGCATGCCCCGGTCGATTTTTGGACCACTTCACACCAGGAACATAGGCCAACCCCTGAAACTGTGGGCTATAGCACACCTATTTGGCTCGAAAATACCCCGTTCGCGCCGTTTTGCCTGTGTGTCCTCCCAAATGGCCACAAAAACTTAAACAGACCACACTGGGATAATGCCCAACCTCTCTGGAATTCCCCGGTTTATTTTTGTCCTACAACACACCCGGTCCCACCCCTGAAACCGCAGGAAACAACATACCAATTTGGCCCGAAAATGCCCCATTCGCATCGTTTCATCCGTTTGTCAACCCAAATGGCCACAAAAATATCAATTGATGACACTGGGATGATCCCCAACCTCCCTGACATGCTTCGGTTGATTTTTGGCCCACTTTACTCACGTACCCCAGGCACACCCTCAACTTTTTGGGCTATAGCACACCGATTTGGCCCGAAAATGCCCCGTTCGTGCTATTTCGCCCGTTTGTCCACCCAAATGGCCACAAAAATTTAAACGGACCATACTTGGATTCTCCCCAACCTCCCTTCCATGCACCGGTCAATTTTCAGCCAATAGCACGCCCGAACCCCGGGCCCACCCCAAAAACTGTGAGCTATAGCACACCAATTTGGCCAGAAAATGCCCCTTTTGCGCCGTTTCTCCCATTTTTCCACTCAAATGGCCATAAAATTTTAAATGCACCACACTGGGAAGATATCCAACCTCTCTGACATACCCCGATCAATTATTGGCCCACAGCACACCTGGACCCTGGACCTACACCCAAAACTATGGGTTATAGCACACTGATTTAGCTAAAAAATGCCCCATTCTTCCTATTTTGCCCGTTTGTCCACCCAAATGGCCAAAAAAAAATCAAGGGACCACATTGGGATGATCCCCAATCTCCCTGGCATGCCCCGGTAAATTTTAGGCCCACATCACGCTCGACCCCAGCCCCACCCCAAAAACTAAGGGATATAGCACATTGTTTTTGCCCGAAAATGCCTCGTTCACGCCATTTCGCCCGTTTGACCACCCAAATAGCCAAGAAAATTTAAACGGACCATACTGGGATGATACCTAACCTCCCTGGCAAGCCCCGGTCAATGTTTGTCCCACAGCACGCCTGGAACCCATGCCCACCTCCGAAACCGTGGCCTATAGCACATCGATTTGGCCCAAAAATGCCCCGTTCGCGCCGTTTTGCCCATTTGAACACCCAAATGGCCATGAAAATTTAAACGTCCACACTGGGATGATCCCTAACCGCCCTAGAATACTCGATTGATTTTTGGCCCACATCAGGCCCGAACCCTATGCCCACCCCCAAAACCATGGGCTATAGCACATCGATTTAGCCCGAAAATACCCCATTCGCACTATTTCGCTCGTTTGTCCACCCAAATAGCCACAAAAATTTAAACGGACCACAGTGGGATGATCCCTAACCTCCTAGGCACACCTCAGTCAATTTTTTCCTATAGCACGCCCGGACCCTGGGCCCACCCCTAAAACCGTGGGCTATAGCATACCAATTTGGCCCAAAAATGCCCCATTCGCGCTCTTTCATCCGTTTGTCCACCCAAATGGTCATAAAAATTTAAACGGACTACCTTGGGACAATCCCCAACCTCCCTGGAACGCTCTGGTTGATTTTTGGCCAATATCACGCACGTACCCCAGGCTCACCCCCGAAACTGTGGGCTATAGCACATCGATTTGGGCCGAAAATGCCCCGTTCGCGCCGTTTCGCCCGTTTGTCCACCCAAATGGCCACAAAAATTTAAACGGACCACACTTAGATGCTCCCCAATCTCCCTGCCACGCCTCGGTTTATATTTGGCCAACAGCTCGCCCGAACCCTGGGCCCACCCCTAAAACTGTGAGCTATAGCACACCAATTTGGCACAAAATGCCCCATTCGCACAGTTTCTCCCGTTTGTCCACCCAAATGGCCACAAAATTTTAAATGCACCATACTAGAAATATCCCCAACCTCCCTGGCATGCCCAAGTTGATTTTCAGCCCACAACACGCCTGGACCCCGAGCCCACACCCGAAACCATATGTTATAGCACACTGATTTAGCTCTAAAATGCCCCATTATTTCTATTTTGCCAGTTTGTCCACCCAAATGGCCATAAAAATTTAAACGGACCATATTGGGATGATCCTCAATCTCCCTGGCATGCCCCAGTCGACTTTAGGCCCACAACACGCTCGAACCCCGGCTCCACCCCCAAAACCGAGGGATATAGCACATCGATTTTGCCCAAAAATGCCCCATTCGCATCGTTTCGCCTGTTTGTCCACCCAAATGGCCACAAAAATTTAAAATTACCATATTGGGATGATCCTAACCTCCCTGGCAAGCCCCGATCAATTTTTGGCCCACAGCACACCCAAAATCCATGCCCACCCCCAAAACCATGGGCTATAGCACACCGATTTGGCCCAAAAATGCCCTGTTCGCGCTATTTTGTCCGTTTGAACTCCCAAATAGCCAAGAAAATTTAAACGGATCACACTGGGATGATCCCTAACCTCCTTGGCATGTCCCGGTCGATTTTTGGCCTACAAAAGGCCCGGACCCTACGGCCACCCCCAATCTTGTGGGCTATAGCAGACCAATTTAGCTCGACAATGCCCCATTAGTGCCGTTTCGCTCGTTTGTCCACCCAAATAGCCACAAAAATTTAAACGGAATACACTGGGATGATCCTCAACCTCCCTGGCACGCTCCGGTTAATTTTTGGTCTATAGCACGCCCGGACCCCGGGACCACCCTGAAACCGTGGGCTATAGCATACCAATTTGGCTTAAAAATGCCCCGTTCGCGCTGTTTCACCTATTTGTCCACCCAAATGGCCACGAAAATTTAAAAGAACTACACTGGGATGATCCCTAATCTCCTTGGCACTCTATGATTGATTTTTTGCTTACAGCATGCCCGGACCCTGGGTCCACCCCCAAAACCGTGGGCTATAGCACACCGATTTGTCCCAAAATTCATGTCGTTTCGCTCGTTTGTCCACCTAAATGGCCACAAAAATTTAAACGAACTACACTGGGATGATACGCAACCTCCCTAGCATGCCTAAGTCATTTTTCAACCCACAGCAGGGTCGGACCCCAGGGCCACCCCCAAAACCGTGGGCTATAGCTCACCAATTTGGCCCAAAAACACCCCGTTCGCGCCGTTTTGTCCGTTTGTTGACCCAAATGGCCACGAAAATTTAAACAAATCATAATGGGATGATCGTTAACCTCCCTATCATGCTCCGATCAAATTTTGGCCCACAAAATGCTCGAACCCCGGTACCACCCCCCAAAACCGTGTGCTATAGCACACTGATTATGCCCGAAAATGCCCCGTTCACGTTGTTTTTCCCATTTGTCCAACCAAATGGCTACAAAAATTTAAACGGACCACACTGGGATGATCCCCAGCCTCCCTAGCATGCCACAGTCGATTATCGACCTACAACATGCCCTAACCCTGGGCTCACCCCCAAAATCGCGAGCGATAGCACACCGTTTAGGACTAAAAATGCCTCGTTCGCGCCGTTTTTTCCATTTTTCCACCCAAAATAGCCATGAAAATTTAAACGGACCACACTGGAATTATCCCCAACCTTCCTGGCATGCCCGAACCCTGGGCTCACCCACTAAATCATGGGCTATAGAACATCGATTTGGTCTGAAAATGACCCATTCACGCTGTTTTGCCCGTTTGTCCACCCAAATGGCTACAAAAATTTAAATGGACTGTATTAGGATGATCCAAAACCTCCCTGGCATGCCTCGGTCGATTTTGGTCCCACACCACGCCCGAACCCCAGGCCCACCCCTAAAACCGTGGGCTATAACACTTTGATTTTACCCAAAAATGCCCCGTTCTCACTGTTTCACCCGTTTGTCCACCCATATGGACACAAAAATTTAAACGGACCACATTAGGATGATCCCCAACCTCCCTGGCACTAATCGATCAATTTTTGGCCCACAGAATGCTTGGACCCCGGGCCTACCCCTGAAACCATGGGCTATAGCATACCAATTTGGCCCGAAAAAAATGCCCTGTTCTTGTCGTTTTGCCCGTTTGTCCACCCAAATAGCCAAAAAAAATTAAACGGGCCATATTGGGATGATCCTCAATCTCCCTGGCATGCCCCGATCATTTTATAGCCCACAGCACGCCCGGACCCCTGCCCCACCCCCAAAACTGTAGGATATAACACACCGATTTTGCCCGAAAATGCCCCAATCGGGTCGTTTCTCCCGTTTGTCCACCCAAATGGCTACGAATGTTTAAACAGACCACACTGGGATGATACCCAATCTCCCTGGCACGCCCCGATCAATTTTAAGCCAATAGCACGACTGGAACCGAGCCCACCCCCGAAACCGTGGGCTATAGCACACCAATTTGGCCCAAAAATGCTCCGTTCACGTTGTTTTGCCCGTTTGTCCACCCAAATTGCCACTAAAATTTAAATGGACCACACTGGGATAATCCCCAACCTCCCTGGCATGCCTCGGTCAATTTTTGGCCCACAAAACTCCCGAACCCCAGGCCCACCCCCAAAACCATAGGATATAGCACACTGATTTGGCTCAAAAATGCCTCGTTCATGCCGTTTTGCCCGTTTGTCCGCCCAAATGGCCACGAAAATTTAAATAGACCATACTGGGATGATCCCCAGCCTCCCTACATACCTCGATCGATTTTTGGACCATAGCACGCCCATACCCCGAGACCACCCCCAAAACCGTGGGCTATAGCACACCAATTTTGCATAAAAATGCCCCGATCGCACTATTTTGCCTGTTTGTCCACCCAAAGGGCCACAAAAATTTAAATGAACCACACTGGAATGATCCCCAAATTTCCTAGTCAATTTTTGGCCCACAGAACGCCCGAACCATGGGCCCACCCCTAAAACCGTGGGATATAGCACACCTATTTGGCCCAAAAATTCCCCATTTGCTCCGTTTTGCTCGTTTGTCCGCCCAAATGGTCACGAAAATTTAAACAGACCACACTAGGATGATCCCCAACCTTTCTGGCATGCACCGATCAATTTTCGACACACAACACACCCAGACCCCAGGCCCACCCCCAAAACCGTAAGCTATAGAACACCGATTTGGCCCAAAAATGCCTCGTTCGCGTCGTTTTGCCTGTTTGTCCACATAAATGGCCACGAAAATTTAAACGGACCACACTGTGATGCTCCCAAACCTCTCTGACATGCCCCGGTCAATTTTTGGCCAACAGCACACTCGAACCCCGAGCTCACCCACAAAACTGTGAGCTATAGCACACTGATTTGGCCCAAAAATTCCTCGTTCGTGCCGTTTCTTTCGTTTGTCCACCCAAATGGCCACAAAATTATAAATGATCCATACTGGGAAGATCCCCAACCTCCCTGGCATGCCTCGATCAATTTTTGGACCACAGCACGCCCGAACCCCGGGCCCACTCCCAAAACCATAGGCTATAGCACACCGATTTAGCCAAAAAAATGCCCCATTCTTGTCGTTTTGCCCGTTTGTCCACCCAAATAGCCACAAAAATTTAAACGGACCATATTGGGATGATCCTCAATCTCCCTGGCATGCCTCGATCATTTTTTAGCCCACAGCACGTCCGGACCCCTGCCCCACCCCCAAAACGGTAGGATATAACACACCGATTTTGCCCGAAAATGCCCCAATCGGGCCGTTTCTCCCGTTTGTCCACCCAATAACCAAGAAAATTTAAACAAACCACACTGGAATGATCCCTAACCTCTCTGGCATGCCCCGATTGATTTTTGGCCCACAGCACGCCCGAACCTCGTGCCCACCCCCGAAACCGTGGACTATAGCACACCGATTTTGCCTGAAAATGCCCCATTCGCGCCATTTTGCCCGTTAGTTCACCCAAATAGCCACAAAAATTTAAATTGATCATACTGGGATGATCCCCAACCTCCATAGCAATCCCCGATCGATTTTTGGCCCATAGAAGGGCCGGACCCTAGGCCCACCCCAAAAACTGTGGGCTATAGCACACCGATTTGGCTCGAAAATGCCCCATTCACACCGTTTCGCTCATTTGTCCAACTAAATGGCCACGAAAATTTAAATAAACTACACTGGTATAATCCCCAACCTCCCTGACATGCCCTGGTCAATTTTAGGCCCATAGCACGCCCGGACCCCTGGCCCACCCCTGAAATCGTGGGCTATAGCACACAAATTTGTCCCGAAAATGCCCCATTCACGTTGTTTCACCCGTTTGTCCACCCAAATAGCCATAAAAATTTAAACGAACTATACTGGGATGAACCCCAACCTCCTTAGCACTCCTCAATTGATTTTTAGCCTACAACATACCCGAAACCCGAGCCCACCCCCAAAACCGTGGGCTATAGCATACCGATTTGGCTCAAAAATGCCCCGTTCGCGCTGTTTCGCCTGTTTGTCCACCCAAATAGCCACAAAAATTTAAATGGACTACACTATAATGATCCCCAACCTCCCTGCCATGCCTATGTCACTTTTTGACTGACAGCAAGCCCGGAACCCAGGCCCACCCCCAAAACTGTGGGCTATAGCTCAATGATTTGGCCCAAAAATGCCCCATTCGCACCGTTTTGCCCGTTTGTCGACCCAAATGGCCATAAAAATCTAAACGGACCACAATGAAAAGATACTGAACCTCCCTGGCATGCCCCAATCAATTTTTAGCCCACAGCACGCTCGAACCTCGGGCCCACCCCAAAACCGTGTGCTATAGCACACTGATTTAGCCTGAAATGCCCCATTCGTGCCGTTTAATCCGTTTGTCCAAGAAAATGGCTACAAAAAATTAAACGGACCATACTGGGACGATCCCCAACCTCCCTGGCATACCCCAGTCGATTATCAACCCACAGCACTCCCGAACCTCGGGCCCACCCCCAAAACCGTGGGCTATAGCACACCGATTTATCCTAAAAATGCCCCGTTCGTGCCGTTTTGCTCATTTGTCCACCCAAATAGCCATGAAAATTTACACGAACCACACTAGGATGATTATGAACCTTCCTGGCACGCCCCGATTGATTTTCAGTCCACAGCACGCCCAGACCCCGGGCCTACCCCCTAAATCGTGGGATATAGAATACCGATTTGGTCCGAAAATGCCCCGTTTGAGCTGTTTTGCCCGTTTGTCCACCCAAATAGCTATGAAAATTTAAATATACCATACTGGTATGATCCCCAATCTCCCTGGCATGCCTCGATCAATTTTCAGCCGACAGCATGCCTAAACCCCGTTCTTACCATTTCGCCCGTTTGTCCACCCAAATGGCTACAAAAATTTAAACAGACCACACTGGGATGATCCCCAACCATCATGGAATGCCTCGGTTAATTTTTTGACCCACATCATAATCGAACCTCGGGTCCACCCCTGAAACCGTGGGCTATAGCACATCGATTTTGCTCGAAAATGCCCCATTTTGCCCATTTGTTGACCCAAATGGCTATGAAAATTTAAAGGAACCGCACAAGGACAATCCCCAACCTCCTTGGTATGCCCTAGTTGATTTTCAACACATAGAATTCTCGGTCAGACCCCCAAAACCATGAGCAATAGCACACTGATTTGGTTCGAAAATACCTCATTCGCGCCGTTTCACCCATTTGTCACCCCAAATGGCCACAAAAATTTAAATGGACCACACTGGGAAGATCCTCAACCTCCCTATCACGTCTCGGTCAATTTTTAGCGCACATCATGCCCTTAACCCGGGCCGACCCCTAAATCGTGAGCTATAGAACACCGATTTGGCCAAAAAATGCCATATTCGCGTTGTTTCGCCCGTTTGTCCATCCAAATAGCTACGAAAATTTAAACGGACCATACTGGGATAATCCCTAACCACCCTGGCATGCCACGATTGATTTTCTACTCATAGAACACCCGAACCTCGGGCCCACCCCTGAAACCGTGGGATATAGCACACCGATTTGGCCTGAAAATGCCCTATTCACACTATTTTGCCCGTTTGTTCACCCAAATAGCCACAAAAAATTAAAGGGACCATACTAGGATGATCCCCAACCTCCCTGGCATGCCTCAATTGATTTTTGGCCCATAGAACGCCCTGACCCTTGTCCCACCCCTAAAACCGTGGGCAATAACACATCGATTTGGCCCGAACACGCCCCGTTTATGTTGTTTTGCCTGTTTGTCCACCTATATGGCCAAGAAAATTTAAACGGACCATACTGAGATAATCCCCAACCTCCCTGGAATGTCCCAGTCAATTTTTGGCCAACAGCATGCCCAAACCCTGAGCCCACCCCCGAAACCGTGTGCTATAGCACACTGATTTGGCCCGAAAATGCCCCGTTTGCGCCGTTTCTCCCGTTTTTCCACCCAAATGGCCACGAAAATTTAAACAGACCACACTGGGACGATCCCCAATCTTTCATCTTTCATAAACTAACTAGCAAATGAACTAATAGAACCTATTTATAGTCTAACTTATTACATAACAAAATAATCACAATACCCTTAATGAAAAGAGGTGGTCATGAAGTGTTACTTGGACAAGTATAAGTAACTAAAATGCCCTTAATGAAGGCCCAAAACTGTGAGTCCTCAATCTTCAATGCTCCAAGCAATCTTCCACACGTGGGATTTCTCTTTGGTGTACTCAAATCGGCCCCTCCATGTAGGATCCCATGTCCTCAATGCGACCAAAGCTTGATGCCCCATTTACTGACTTCGAATGATGTCATCGAAAGCTAAGGAGGCTATTTGACTCATATCATCCTCCCTTTCTTGAAAAGGATTCGACCTCGAATCCAAACCTTGCAAAACCAAAAAAAGAACACACAAATACAAAATCCTCATGGCATGAGGGTTAGGGTTAGCATGACAAATCACCTCAACATGCCAAGGTTGCACATATTTAGAATATAACCATAGATCCTTTGAACTAAATATTAAATAATTAATGAAAAATGGACAAAGGATTTGGCTATGGAATTCACCAAAAGTGATACTTTGCTTGTCATGTAAACCAAGCAAAAAGTTGGGTGCACCATCATCATCAATTCTATATTTGGTATAGGGGTCAAACGGGAAGAGTGGCCATAGATACAGGTCTAGACAACACTTCCCTTTCCCGTGGTCTCCACCCAAACTAAATGACATACTCTCTACAATAACATACATATCATCAAAAGAAAATAGAGAGTAGAGAAAAGTATCACTCAAGTTGACTTCTACTAAGGTTCCCTCATGTGTGTACTCACTACTAGTTTCCCAATCATCACCATGAGTACTATCAACAATAAAGTCACACAAAGTAGAAGAAGGAGTAACTTCCAAGACTACACATTCCTTACCCTTAAGAGTACTCTTATCTTCCAAGAAGAGATTTTCATCTTTAGGAGGAATGTTGTCACACCATAGTGGGTTAACATATAGGCTATAGCCTCCAAGGTAAGCTATGCCATCTTTTTCACCACTAGGCTCATTAGGAGTGTTTATATCATTTTTAAACAAGACATTATACCTAAAGAGTGCATGATCCAACCCGTGGACAGATTTGGAACAAGCAAGTTCCTCACTCTCTAAGAGATCAATATCAAGTTTCAAAGAGGTTTCAAGCACAAGATTGTCCCAAGAATAGCTCTCGGGTTCACTCCCCTTTTGTTGACCAACTTTTTCAAATACTTCACTCACTTGAGTTTGATTAATCACATCACATACATACTTAAGTGGTGGACAATTTTTACAAATAGGTTGATCAACACCAATTACACAAGATGATGTACTTTTGTTTAACATATAGGCTTCAACACTAGGTGTACATAAATTGATCTTATAAGAAGAGTCAATTTGGTCATCAATAGGATCAACTCACAATATATAATCATCAACAAAAGGCAAAGAATTATTAAACTCACAAGTAAGTAAGCTACTACTCACACTCAATGGGCTACTAGCCACACAATTATCATTCACATGCACAAAAGTGTAAAAGTTAGTTATTTTACCTTGAAGTTCTTGAGTCAACCCTCCTTTGTCGTGTTGTGAAGGACCTCCACAAGCTTGGGAATCAACTTTACTTCAGCATTGGTCTCCTTCACTTGAAATGTCGGTACCTACACAAATATCCTTAAAAAAAGAAGGAAAAACAATGTTAGCTCGGTTTGGTGGAAATCCCCTCACTTCGCTTCACACAACCTCTTCTTTTTCCACTCTCGGATTACCACCTTGCACACCTTTAATCCTCTCAATATTTTGTCTCTCATAAGCATTAGGATTGGAGTAAGTATTCACTTCTCTTTGCGGCTCAGGCAACATGTATGTCACGAGATGATTTCCTGACCGGTCTCTTACAATATTTGGACAATTTTGCATATTTGGAACTCTATGTTATGCAAACCAATCGACACCTAAGCATACATGACCGTATGTCAATGGAAGAATATCGCACCACACCTCCTCATGGTATTTAAATTGGGATAATACAACCTTGACCCTCTCGGTAACCTTAAACTCATCCAAAAATTATGGAATAAGTAAAGGCTCACGAACTAACCCCAAGTAGTCAACTATGGATGGAACGATGTAGTTACTATAGTACCTATCATTTAATATAACGAGGCAGCCTGGTATCCCACAAATGATCACCTTTCCAGAGTGTACACTCCTTCTCGGATCAACATTATAAAGAACATGAGTATCCCTCAATTTTGGCGATGCATACCCTCTTCTTCTCGTTGGAAAACCTCCACTAGAGCTAGTATAACCATTCACACTATATCGATCTTTATAAGAATTACTACAAGGTGTATAATATGAATCTTCACGCTCCTTATGTGTACTGTCATCATATCTCTCATAAGCTTTGAGAACGAAAGGGTTATACCTAACACCAAATCTAGGTTCAGAGTGAGAAGTGTAAGACTCCTCACATACCCCAACGTCATCATAAGATCCATCATGAGGTCCTACATCATCTCCAAATTCACCATAAGAACTAGGAACTTCATTCACCTCATTTTCCCCCTCAAAACCATAGCTCTCAAATCTGCCCAAGTTTTGATCATGGCTATTTTCATAGCCTCCGCAATCTCCCTCAACTCCATAGCCATAAAACCCTTCACTATAATCATAGTCTCCCATGTTATAGTCACAATAATCCCCGGCTATCAAAGACATGTTCCCCTTATATCACCTTTGTACCTACACAATCAACAAACAAGATTAGTAGTAAAAGCTCCTCACCAACACTCGTATACACCCACATTTGTGATTCTCACAATTTGAGCGGCGAATGTTGAAAGTTGTTTATACTCCGGTAGTCAATAGGATGTCAATTTTACTTGGCGGCCGGAATGAATTCTTGTTTGATCGACTCAAGACACAAAAATAAAATTTACTTACGAACTTGAAAAAAAGAAAATACTATGACTTATAAATGAGAAAAGCACAAATTACAACGCTTAACACGAAAGAAAACGTACTCAAAAACTAATCTACAATCTAGTAGGTATTTACTAGTTTGCTAATTAGTATGAGAACCAACAAAATGGAAACCAATAGAATCAAAATAGTGAAACTAGGAATTCCAATGTTCTTGAGCTATTGATGATGTGGCACTCGACTATTGGACGATGAACAAAAAAATATTGTTGAAGTTGAAAAATTTTGTTCCACAATTTTGTTTGTTCAAATTTCACAAAGATAGGGGGAATTTCGGTTTTGGTAGGTTAATAAACAAGACTTTAAGTCCTTTTTTTTCTTTCAAAATTCAAACCTTGACCAACTTTCACCTTTTTGGAAAGACAACCTTTTAGAGGTTTTGTCCCCCTTTCCTCTTTTGGCTTGTCTAGAAAAATGAACTTTCTCCCTTTTGGTATAAAGACTTTTGGGAGGTATTTTGTTCTTTTTCCCCTTTGGTAATGTCTTGAAAGTTGTTTCAAGACTAACAAGAATCCACACTCTCTTCCCTTTGAATTTGAATCAAACAACAACCTTTTACAAGACTTCTTCAACACAACACAAGAACTCCAACAACAACAATAACAAAACCGTCCACTCTTCCCACAACAACATGCAATTTTTTTTCTCAAGAACTTGGGTTAGACTCAAGTAGTGTTAGAGAGAAAGAAAATCAACACAAGAAACAACAAAGACAATCAAAACAACACCTAAATCTCGACACAAATTCGGCCAAACAACAACAACACTTTGGCCAAGACACCAAACCCGTAGAATAACTTCTTTTTGTGAGATTTTCGACCTTGGACACCTCTTCTAATGTTAGGAAACAAATATCTAACACTAGAACACACAAAACACACAAAATTCACAAGAAAACTAGGCTTCAAATTTTGGCCTAAACACAAAAACGTGGATAGATTACTATTTTTGAGTTTTTTTTAGCTTTTCAACACTTTTCTTTTTTTGATTTTTGAGTGAACAAATCCAAGATTGATCTCGTGAGAACGAAATCAATGATGGATTTGATACCAAATGATACAAATAAGTCCACCAAAATGCCAAAACAGTCCACAAAATGTGAGAAGAACAAGCAACATAAAGGGATACAAGATGACAAACACGAAAACACACGGATTTGCAAAATAATGACAGGATAGATAGTGAGACCAAGATTATTACAAGATTAAGAACCAAGAATATTTCAACATTAACCCCTAATGAATGTAATAATCAAAACCAAACTCTTAAGGTGACCACCAAGGTAATCGACTCACCTCAAGATCCACCGTTTCCAAGCAAAGAACAATATTTGGCTTTTGCAAGCCTTATACTAAGAATGACTTTTCTAAGTCCTAACTAAGACTATACTAAGGTGGTCTACTCTCCAGAGAGAGGATTTCAAGTGTTTCAATCTTTTATCTTTCATAAACTAACTAGCAAATGAACTAATAGAACCTATTTATAGTCTAACTTATTACATAACAAAATAACCACAATACCCTTAATGAAAAGGGGTGGTCATGAAGTGTTACTTGGACAAGGCTAAGTAACCAAAATGCCTTTAATTAAGGCCCAAAACTGTGAGTCCTCAATCTTCAATGCTCCAAGCAATCTTCCACATGTGGGATTGCTCTTTGGTGTACTCAAATCGGCCCCTCCATGTAGGATCCCATGTCCTCAATGCGACCAAAGCTTGATGCCCCACGTACTGACTTCGAATAATGTCATCAAAATCTAAGGTGGTCATTTGACTCGTATCACACTACCAAAACCATAGGTTGTAGCACATCGATTTGGCTCAAAAATGCCCCATTCGCAACGTTTCGCCTGTTTGTCCACCTAAATAGCCACAAAAATTTAAACGGACGACACTAGGACGATCCCCAAGCTCCCTGGCATGCCCCGGTCAATTTTTAGCCCATATCATGCCCGATCCCACCACCAAAACCGTGGTATATAGCATACCGATTTGGCCAGAAAATGCCCCATTTGCACCATTTTTCCCGTTTGTCAACCCAAATGGCCACGAAAATTTAAATGGACCACACTGGGATGATCCCTATCCTCCCTGGTATGTACAGATTGTTTTTTGGCCAGCACAACGCCCGGAACCTGGGTCCACCCCCAAAATAGTGGGCTATAGCACATCCATTTGGCCCAAAAATGCCCCAATTGTGCCGTTTCGCCCGTTTCTCAACCCAAATAGCCATGAAAATTTAAACGGACCACACTAGGACGATCCCCAACCTCCCTACCATGCCCCGATTTCAGCCCATAGCATCCCTGGACCTCGAGCCCACCCCTAAAACCATGTGCTATAGCATACCAATTTGGCCTAAAAATACCTCGTTAGCGCTGTTTCGCCTGTTTGTCCACCCAAATAGCCACAAAATTTTAAACGGACCACACTAGAATAATCCCCAACCTTCGTGGTGCCCCCCAATTGATTTTAGACCAATAAAATGCCCGAACCCCGGACACACCCCCAAAACCGTGGGATATAGCACACCGATTTGGCCTGAAAATGCCCTATTCACACTATTTTGCCCGTTTGTTCACCCAAATAGCCACAAAAAATTAAAGGGACCATACTAGGATGATCCCCAACCTCCCTGGCATGCCTCAATTGATTTTTGGCCCATAGAACGCCCTGACCCTTGTCCCACCCCTAAAACCGTGGGCAATAACACATCGATTTGGCCCGAACACGCCCCGTTTATGTTGTTTTGCCTGTTTGTCCACCTATATGGCCAAGAAAATTTAAACGAACCATACTGAGATAATCCCCAACCTCCCTGGCATGTCCCAGTCAATTTTTGGCCAACAGCATGCCCAAACCCTGAGCCCACCCCCGAAACCGTGTGCTATAGCACACTGATTTGGCCCGAAAATGCCCCATTTGCGCCGTTTCTCCCGTTTTTCCACCCAAATGGCCACGAAAATTTAAACAGACCACACTGGGACGATCCCCAACCTCCTTGGCATACCTCAGTTAATTTTCAGCCCGCAGCACATCCGGACCCCGAGCCCACCCCCAAAACCATGGGCTATAGGACACTGATTTAGCCCAAAAATGCCCCATTCGTACCGTTTTGCCCGGTTGTCCACCCAAATCGCCATGAAAATTCAAACGGACCATACTAGGATGATCCCAAACCTCCCTGGCATGCCTTGATCGATTTTCAACCCAAAGCACGCCCGGACCCCGGGCCCACCCCTGAAACCGTGGGTTATAGCACACCAATTTGGCCCAAAAATGCCCCATTTTCACTGTTTCGCCCATTTATCCATCCAAATAGCCACAAAAATTTAAACAAACCATATTGGGACGATCCTTAATCTCCCTGTCACACCCCAATCAATTTTTGGCCCATTGCACGCCCGTACCCCGGGCTCACCCCCAAAACCGTGGCTATAGCACATCGATTTGGTCCGAAAATGCCCCGTTCGCTCCGTTTCGCCCGTTTGTACATCCAAATGGCCATGAAAAATTAAACGGAACATACTGGGACAATCCCCAACCTCCCTGGCACACCCGGGTCAATTTTCGTCCTACAGCACGCCCGGGCCCTAGGTCCACCCCCAAAACCGTGGGCTATAGCACACCGATTTGGCTCGAAAATGCCCCGTTCACGCAGTGTCTCCTATTTGTCCACCCAAATTGACACAAAAATTTAAACGGACTATACTAGGATGATCCCCAACCTCCTTGGCATGCCCCAGTCTATTTTTGGCCCACAGCACATCCGGACTTAGGGCTCACCCCCGAAAACGTGGTCTATAGCATACCGATTTAGCCCAAAAATGCCTCGTTCGCACCGTTTTGCCCGTTTGTCCACCCAAATTGCCACAAAAAAATAAACGGACCATACTTGGATGATACCCAACCTCCATGGCATGCCCCGATCAATTTTTGGCATATACCACACCTGGACCCACCCCTAAAACCGTGGGTTACAACTCACCAATTTGAACCAAAAATGCCCAATTCATGTTGTTTTGCCTGTTTGTCCACCCAAATGGCCACGAAAATTTAAACGGAACACGCTGGGATGATCCCCAACCTCCCTGGCAAGCCCCACTCGATTTTCGGCAGATAATACGCCCGAAATCGTGGGCTATAGCACACCGATTTGGCTTGAGAATGCCCCGTTCACGCCGTTTCGCCAGGTTGTCCACCCAAATAGATACAAAAATTTAAACAGGCCACACTAGGACGATCCCCAACCTCCCTGGCATGCCTGAGTCAATTTTTAGCCCACAGCACGCCCGGACCCCAGGTCCACCGCAAAAACTGTGGGCTATAGCACACCGATTTAGCCAGAAAATGTCTCGTTGATGCCGTTTAGCCTGTTTGACCACACATATGGCCACAAGAATTTAAACAGACTAAACTGGGATGATCCGCAACCTCCTTGTCATGCCCTAGTTGATTTTCAGCCTACAGCACGCCCGAACCTGGGCCCACCCCCGAAACTGTAGGCTATAGCACCACAAATGCCCTGTTCGCATCGTTTTGCCAATTTATCCACCCAAATGGCCATGAAAAATTAAATGAACCATACTGGAGTGATCCCTAACCTCCATGGCATGCCTCAATCAATTTTTGGCCCAGAGCACACCCGAACCCCAGGCCTACCCCCAAAACCGTGGGCTATAGCACTCCGATTTGGCTTGAAAATGCCCCGTTCATGCTGTTTCACCCATTTGTCCACCCAAATAGCCATAAAAATTTAAAAGGACCACACTAGGACTCTCCCCAACCTCCCTGGCATGCCTAGGTTGATTTTTGACCCACAGCACACCCGAACCCTGGGCCCACCCACGAAATCGTGGGCTATAGCACATTGATTTGGCCTAAAAATGCCATGTTTGCGTTGTTTCGCCCGTTTGTCCACCCAAATGGCCATAAAAATTTAAACGGACCACACTGGAATGATCCCCAACCTCACTGGTATGCCCCGATTGATTTTTGGCCCACAGTACGCCCGTACCTCAGGCCCACCCTCGAAATCGTGGGCTATAGCACACCGATTTGGCCGAAAAATACCCCGTTCGTACCATTTTACCCATTTGTCCACCCAAAAGGCCAAAAAAATTTAAAAAAACCATACTGGGATAATCCCTAACCTCCCTGACAAGCCTCGATCAATTTTTGGCCCACAGCAAGCCCGGACCCTAGGCCCACCCCTAAAACCGTGGGCTATAGCACACTGATTTCGACAGATACCGCCCCGCTCACGTTGTTACGCTCATTTGTCCACCTAAATGGCCACAAAAATTTAAATGGACCATACTGGGACGATCCCCATCCTCCCTGGCATGCCCCGATCAATTTTTGGCACACAGCATGCCCGGACCCCGGGCCCACCCCTAAAACCGTGGGCTATAGCACATTGATTTGGCCCAAAAATTCACCATTCATGCCATTTCGCCCGTTTGTCCACCCAAATGGACACAAAAATTTAAATAGACTACACTGGATGATCCCCAACCTCCCTACCATGCCCCGGATGATTTTTGGCCCACAGCATGCCTGGACCCCGAGACCACCCCTAAAACCGTGTGCTATAGCACACCTATTTTGCCCAAAAATGCCCCACTCAAGATGTTTTGCCTGTTTCTCCACCCAAATAGCCACGAAATTTTAAACGGACCACACTAGAATGATCCCCAACCTTCCTGGCACACCCTAATCAATTTTCAACACACAGAACGCCCTGACCCCGAGTACACCCCGAAAACAATGGGCTATAGCACACCGATTTGACCCGAAAATGCCTTGTTCGTGCCGTTTTGCCCGTTTGTCTACCCAAATGGCCACAAAAAATTAAAGGGACCATACTGGGATGATCCCCAACCTCCCTGCCATGCCTCGGTCGATTTTTTGTCCGCAGCACGCCCTGACCCCGGACCCACCCCCAAAATCGTAGGTAATAACACACCGATTTGGCCCGAACACACCCCGTTTATGCCATTTTGCCCGTTTGTCAACCCATATGGACAATAAAACTTAAACGGACCATACTAGGATGATCCCCAACCACCCTGATATGCCCCGATCTATTTTAGGCCTACATCACACCCGGACCTCGGGCCCACCCCCAAAACCACGGGCTATAGCACACCGGTTTAGGCCGAAAATGCCCCATGCATGCCGTTTTGCCTGTTTGTCCACCCAAATTCACACAAAAATTCAAACAGACCACACTGGGACGATCCCCAACCTCACTGGCACACCCCGATCAATTTTTGGCCCATAGCACGCCCGGACCCAGGCTCACTCCCAAAACCGTGGGCTATAGCACATCGATTTGGCCCGAAAATGACCCGTTCACACCGTTTCACCCGTTTGTCCACCCAAATTGGACACAGAAAATTAAATGGACCACACTGGGATGATCCCCAACTTCTCTGACATGCCTCAGTCAATTTTTGACCCACCGCACACCCGGACCCTAGGTCCACCCCCAAAACCGTGGGCTATAGGACACCGATTTAGCCCAAAAATGCCCCATTCATGCCGTTTCTCCTATTTGTCTACCCAAATGTCCACAAAAATTTAAACGGACCACACTAGGACGATCCCCAACCTCCTGGCATGCCCCAATCTATTTTTAGCCCACAGCACGCCCGGATCCATGTCCCACCCCTAAAACCATGGGCTATATAGCTTACCGATTTGGCTCAAAAAGGCCCCATTTGCGCCGTTTTGCATGTTTGACCACCCAAATTTCCACAAAAATTTAAATGGACTATACTGAGATGATACCTGATGCGAGAAAGACAAGAGAAGGCTCACAAACTACTCAAAACAGACCACAAATCAACTAGAACCCGAGGACCCCTTTGAGAGCAACTTTTGGCCAACAATAACAGCACAAGGATTACAAGATACAAGGTGTATTATAACACCAAAACAGCAACAATGACACAAGATGAAACAAGTCACGGATTCAACACAAACACAAGGGAAATTGCATAGAAAATAAAGATAGATAGTGAGACCAAGATTATTACAAGATTAAGAACCAAGTGTATTTCAACACTAACCCCTAATGAATGTAACAATCAAAATCACACTTTACGGTGACTACCAAGGGAATGAACTCACCTCAAGATCTACCGTTTCCAAGCAAAGATCAATATTGGCTTTTCCAAGCCCTATGCTAAGGATGGCTTTTCCAAGCCCTACAACTAAGGGTGTTACACTCTCAAAAGAGAGAAAATATGTCTTTCAATTCTTCATCATTCAAAATCTCCCAAGAAATGAGCTAAAATGACCTATTTATAGTGTATTACAAAAGAAGGCAAAAAGACCACTTTTCCCTTAATGATAGGTGCGGCCATGGTGTGTAAATACACCATGTGTAATGTCCAAAATGTCCTTAATTAAGGTCCAAAACTGTGAGTCCTCAATATTAAATGCTCCAAGCAATCTTCCACAGGCGAGATTGCTTTAAGTTATGCTCAAAACGGGTCCTCCATGCATGTTCTTGTATTCTCTAGGTGACCAAGTCTTGAGCCTCTATATGTTTTCCTACAAAGATGTCATCAAAAGATAAGATGGCCATTTGTCCCGTATCATCCTCCCCTTCTTGAAAAGGATTCGACCTCGAATCCAAACCTTGTAAAACCAAAGAGAAGACAAATAAATACAAACTCCTCATGGCATGAGGTTTAGGGTTCGCATAACAAATCATCTCAACATGCCAAGGTTGCACATATTTGCAATATAACCAAGAATCCTTTGAAAGGAATATTAAAAACTCAATAAAAGATGTACAAAGGATTTGGTTATAGGATACATCAAGAGTAACACTTTTCTTTTCATGTAGACCAAGCAACAAGTTTGGTGCACCAACATCACCATTTCTAAATTTGGCACCGGGGTCAAATGTGAAAAGTGGCCATAGACACGGGTCTCGACAACAATTTCCTTTCCCGTGGTCTACACCCAAACTAAATAACATACTCTCTACAATAACATACATATCATCCAAAGCAAATAGAGAGTAGAGAAAGGTATCACTCAAATCGACTTCTACTAAGGTGCTCTCATATGTGTACTCACTACTAGTTTCCCAATAATCACCATGAGTACTCTCAACAATGAAATTACACAAAGTAGAAGAAGAAGTAGCTTCCTCAACTACACATTCCTTACCCTTAAGAGTACTCTCATCTTCCAAGAAGAGATTTCCCTCTTTAGGAGGAATGTTGTCACACCATAGTGGGTTAGCATATAGGCTATAGCTTCCAAGGCAAGCTATACCATCATTTTCACCACTAGGTTCATTAGGAGTGTTTAAATCATCTTCAAACAAGACATTATACCTAAAAAGAGTGTGATCTACCTCACAGACAAATTTGGAACAAGCAAGTTCCTCACTCTCTAAATGATCAATATCAAGTTTCAAGGATGTTTCAAACACAATATTACTCCAAGAAGAACTCTCGGGTTCATTCTCACTTTGTTGACCAACATTTTTAAATACTTCACTCACTTGAGTCCTATTAAGCACATCACACACATACTCAAGTGGTGTACAGTTTTCACAAACAAGTTGATCAACACCCATTACACAAGACGGTGTACTTCCATTCAACATATAGGCTTCAACTGTAGGTGGACATAAATTGATCTCACAAGAGGAGTCAATTTCGTCATCAATAGGATCAACTAGTGTATCCATACTCACAATATGTACATCATCAACAAGAGGCAAGGAATTATTAGACTTATAAATAAGTAAGCTACTACTCACACTCAATGGATTACTAGCCATACAATTATCATTCACATGTATTAAAGTGTAAGAGTTAGCTATTTTACCTTAAAGATCTTGAATAGACTCTTTTTTTCCGTGAGGTGAAGGTCCTCCATAAGGTTGGGAAGAAACTTCCTTTTGACATTGGTCTCCTTCGCTTGCCATGTTGGTACCAACACAAATGTCCATAGAAATAGAAGGACAACCAAAGTTAGCACGGTTTGGTGGTGATCCCCTCACTTCACTCAATACAACCTCTCCTTTTTCCACTCTCAGATTACCACCTTTCACTCTCTTACTCCTCTCAATCTTTTGTCTCTCATAATAATTTGAATTGGAGTAGGTAGAAACTTCTTTTGCGGCCCGGGCAGAATGTACATCTCGAGGCAATTTCCACATCGGTCTCTTACAATATTAGGCCAATTTTGCATATTTGGAACTTTACGTTGTGCAAACCAATCGGCGCCCAAGCTCACATGACCATAGGTTATGGGAAAAACATCACACTGCACCTCCTAATGGTAATTAAATTGGGAGAAGACAACTTTTACCCTCTCGGTAACTTTAAACCTGTCCAAGAAGGATGGAACAAGTAAAGGCTCGCAAAATAACCCCAAGTAATCAACCATGGATGGAACAATGTAGTTTCTATAGTACCTATCATTTAACACAACAAGGCAGCCCGGTATCCCACAAATGGTCACCTTTCCGGAGTGTACACTCCTTCTCAGATCAACATTGTAAAGAACATGAGTACCCCTCGGTTTTGGAGATGCATACCCTCTTCTTCTCATTGGACAACCTACATTATAGCTAGTATAACCATTCATACTATATCGACCTTGATAAGAAGTACTACAAGGTGGAGAATATGAATCTTCACACTCCTCACGTGTACTCTCATCATATCTCTCATAAGGTTTGCGAACGAAAGGGTTATACCTAACACCAAATCTAGGTTCGGAGTGGGGAGTGCAAGACTCATCACATGTCCCAACTTCATCATAAGATCCATCACGAGGTACTACATCATTTCCAAAGTCACCATAAGCACTAGGCACTTCATTCACCTCATTTTCTCCCTCAAAACAGTAACTTTCAAATCTGCCTATGTTTTGATCATGGCTATTTTCATAGCCTGCGCAATCTTCCTCAACTTCGTAGCCATAAGAACCCTCACTACAATCATAGTCTCCCATATTATAGTCACAATAATCCCCGGATATCGAAGTCATGTTCCCCTTATATCACCCTTTAAACCTAAAAAATGAACAAACAAGATTAGTAGTAAAGCTCCTCACCAACACTCGTATTCACTCACTTTTGTGATTCCCACAATTTGGAGCGGCGAATATTGAAAGTTGCTTATATTCCAGTAGTCAATAAGATGTCAATTCGACTTGGCGGCTGGAATAGATTCTTGTTTGATCGACTCAAGACACAACACAAAATCTACTTACGAACTTGAAACAAAGAAGTTACGACGAGTTAAAAAAATAAGAAAAGAACATAATTAACGAACACACGAAAGAAACGGACTCAACAACTAATCTACAACTAAGTAGGTGATTACTAGTTGCTAATTAGTATTAGAATCAAGAAATGAAACTAACGAAACAAAGAAAAGAAACTTTAAAATCTGAAATTTGAGCTTCATGTTTTTTGGAACATTGATGATGTGGCACTTAGATGATGTGGCAGTTTGGTGACATGGCAATTTTGGTGACATGGCAGTTTGCAATTTGGATTGGTCAAATTTTTAATTTGGGAGAGTGAAAAATCAGCTAAAGGAGGGAAAGCACAAGACTTAGAGCCTTTTTCAAAAGACTTTGACTTTCCTTGCACCTTTTTGGCAAGACACCTTTTTGAAAGCCTTTGTCTCTTTTCCTCTTTTGTTTGTCTTGGTATGTGCCCTTACTCCCTTTTGGTAATGAGTCTTTTTGAAAGCTTTATTGTCCCCTTTCTTCTTTTGTATGTTCTTTGGAATGTGTTTCAAGACTAACAAAAGACTACACTCTTTTCACCACTCTTTAAGATCAAACAACACCTATTGAATGTTCTTGTTCAACAATAAATGATGAACATGAAGAACAACAAGAACACTCAAAAGATTGAAACTAAACTAAATGAACTCCAAACTAAATGATTTCAGATTCCTTTTACTCACGTTAAACTCCACAACACAACCATGCATTTTTCAAGACATAATATCAACAACAACCCTTCCAATTTCGAGCTTCACCTTACTAGTTTCTTCAATCTTAAACTCAAAAATGGTGAACAACTCAAAACCACATGGATTAAGCTCAAATTCAAGATCTAGACTCACTTAGTGTTAGGGAACAAGAACCTAACACTAGAAACAAACAAAACACACTAAAATCTCCTAAATCTAATTCTCAAATTTAAGCTAAACACAAAAATGGGACAAATTTCTTTTTTTGAGATTTTTGGTTTTTCAACACTTTTTTTTTCAACTAACAAAATCAATCCTAGCTTTGATACCAAATGATGCGAGAAAGACAAGAGAAGTCTCAAAAACTACTCAAAATAGTCCACAAATCAACTAGAACCCGAGGACCCCTTTGAGAGCAACTTTCGGCCAATAATAACAACACAAGGATTACAAGATACAAGGTGTATTTTAACACCACAACAGCAGCAATGACACAAGATGAAACAAGTCACGGATTCAACACAAACACAAGGGAAATTGTATAGAAAATAAAGATAGATAGTGAGACCAAGATTATTACAAGATTAAGAACCAAGTGTATTTCAACACTAACCCCTAATGAATGTAACAATCAAAACCACACTCTTACGGTGACCACCAAGGGAATGAACTCACCTCAAGATCTACCGTTTCTAAGCAAAGATCAATATTGGCTTTTCCAAGCCCTATGCTAAGGATGGCTTTTCCAAGCCCTACAACTAAGGGTGTTACACTCTCAAAAGAGAGAAAATATGTCTTTCAATTCTTCATCATTCAAAATCTCCCAAGAAATGAGCTAAAATGACCTATTTATAGTGTATTACAAAAGAAGATAAAAAGACCACTTTTCCCTTAATGATAGGTGCGGCCATGGTGTGTAAATACACCATGTGTAATGTCCAAAATGCCCTTAATTAAGGTCCAAAACTGTGAGTCCTCAATCTTAAATGCTCCAAGCAATCTTCCACACACGAGATTGCTTTAAGTTATGCTCAAAACGGGTCCTCCATGCATGTTCTTGTATTCTCGAGGTGACCAAGTCTTAAGCCTCTATATGTTGGCCTCCAAAGATGTCATCAAAAGATAAGATGGCCATTTGTACCGTATCAATACCCAACCTCCCTGGTATGTCCCGATTGATTTTTGGCCCACAGCACACCCGGACCTTGGGCCCATCCCCAAAATCGTGGGCTATAGCTCACCAATTTGGACCGAAAATGCCCTGTTCACGCCGTATTGCCCGTTTGTCTACCCAAATGGCCACAAAAATTTAAATGGACCATACTGGGATGATCCCAAACCTCCCTACCATGCCCCGGTTGATTTTCAGCCCACAGCATGCCTGGACCCCGATCCCACCCCTAAAACCGTGTGCTATAGCACACCGATTTAGCCCAAAAATGCCCCGTTCGTGCTGTTTTGCCCGTTTGTCCACCCAATTGGACATAAAAAATTAAACGGACCATACTGGGATGATCTTCAATCTCACTGGCATGCCCCGGTCGATTTTCGGCCCACCGCACACCCGGACTCCAGGCACACCCCTAAAACTACGGGCTATAGCACTCTGATTTAGCCTGAAAACAACTTTTTCGCACTGTTTCTCCCGTTTGTCCACCCAAATGGCCACGAAAATTTAAACGGACTATATCGGGATGATCCCCAATCACCCTAGCATGCCCCGATCGATTTTTGACACACAGCACACCCGGACCCTGGGCCCTCCCCAAAAATTGAGGGCTATAGCACATTCATTTGGCCTAAAAATGCCCTATTCGTGCCGTTTTGCCTGTTTGTCCACCCAAATGGCCACAAAAAATTAAACGAACCACACTAGGATGATCCCCAACCTCCCTGGCATGCCCCGCTGGATTTTTGGCCCATAGCACACTCAAAATTCAGGCCCACCTCCGGACCCCGAGCTCACCCCCAAAATCGTTGGCTATAGTACATCGATTTGGCCTGAAAACAACCCGTTCGCACCATTTTGCCCATTTTTCCACCCAAATGGCCACAAAAATTTAAACGGACCATACTGGAACGATCCCCAATCTCCCTGGCACGACCCGATTGATTTTCCTCCCACAGCTCGCCCGAACCCCATGTCCACCCCCAAAACTGTTGGCTATAGCACACCGATTTGGCCCAAAAATGCCCTATTCGTGCCGTTCCATCCATTTGTCCACCCAAATGGCCACGAAAATTTAAACAAACCATATTGGGTTGATCCCCAACCTCCTGCCACGCCCCGGTCGATTTTCAAATAACAGCATGCCAGGACCCCAGACCCAACCCCAAAGTCGTGGGCTATAGGACACCGATTTGGCCCAAAAATGCCCCGTTCGTGCCGTTTTGCCCGTTTATCCAATCAAATGGCCATAAAAATTTAAACGGACCACACTGGGATGATCACCAACCTCCCTGGCATACCTCAGTCAATTTTTGGCCCACAAACCACCCAGCCCCCGAGCCCACCCCCTAAATCGTGGGCTATAGCACATCGATTTGGCCCAAAAATGCCCTATTCACGCTGTTTCACCCGTTTGTCCACCCAAATGGCCACGAAAATTTAAAAGAACCACACTACGACTATCTCCAACCTCTCTGTCATTCCCCGATTGATTTTTGGCCAACAACACACCCAGACCCCGGGCTAACCCCCAAAACCATGGGCTATAGCCCACCAATTTGGCCCGAGAATTCCCTGTTCGTGTTATTTTGCCAATTTATCCACCCAAATAGCCACAAAAAATTAAACGGACCACACTAGGATGATCCCAACCTCCCTGGCATGCCCCAGTCAATTTTCAGCCCACAGAATGCGGACCCCGAGCCCACCCCTAAAACCGTGGGCCATAGCACATCGATTTGGCCCGAAAATGCCCCGTTCGTGAGTTTTGCTCTTTTGTTCACCCAAATGGCCACGAATATTTAAACGAACGACAATGGGATGATCCTAACTTCCTTGGCATGCCCCGGTCGATTTTTGGCCTACAACACGCCCGGACCGAGGTCCCACCCCCGAAACCGTGGGCTATAACACACCGATTTGGCCCGAAAATGCCCCATTCGCGAGTTTTGCTTTTTTTCCACCTAAATGGCCACGACAATTTAAACGAACCACAATGGGATGATCCCCAACCTCCTTGGCATGCCCCAATCGATTTTCAGCCTACAACACGCCCAGACCATGGGCCCACCCCTAAAACCGTTGGCTATAGCACATCGATTTGGCCCAAAAATGCCCCATTCGCATAGTTCCGCCAGTTTGTCCACCCAAAAGGCCACGAAAATTTAAACGTACCGTACTAGGATGTTCCCCAACCTTCCTGGCACACCCCAATTGAGTTTCAGCCTACAGCACGCCCGGACCCCAGGCCCACCCCTAAAACCGTGGGCTATAGCACATCAATTTAGCCCGAAAATACCCCGTTCGCGCTATTTTGCCTGTTTATCCACCCAAATAGCCTCAAAAATTTGAACGGAACACACTTGGAAGATCCCCAACCTCTGTGAAGCCCCCGGTTGATTTTCATCCCATAGCATGCCCGGACCCCAAGCCCACCCCAAAAACCGTGGGCTATAGCACACCGATTTGGCCCGAAAATGCCTCCGTTCGTGCAGTTTCGTCCGTTTGTCCGCCCAAATGGCTATGAAAATTTAACAAAACCACACTGGGATGATCCCCAACGTCCCTGGCATGCCCGGGTCAGTTTTCAGCCCACCCCCAAAAATCGTGGGCTATAGCACACCGATTTGGCTAGAAAATGCCTCGTTCACGCAGTTTCGCATATTTGTCCACCCAAATGGCCACGAAAATTTAAAGAGACCATACTGGGACAATCCCCAACCTCTCTATCATGCCTCGATCGGTTTTTGGCCCACTGCATGCCCGATCATCGGTCCAACCCCCAAAATCGTGGACTATAGCACTACGATTTGGCCCAAAAATGCCCTGTTTGCGCTGTTTCGCCCATTTATCCACCCAAATGGCCACAAAAAATTAAATGGACCATACTGGGATGATCCTCAACCTCCCTGGCATGCCCCGGTCAATTTTCAACCGACAGCACGCCTAGACCCCGGACCCACCCCTAAAACCGTGGGCTAAAGCACATCGAATTGGCCCAAAAATGCCCCGTTCGCGCAGTTTTGCCCGTTTGACCACCCAAATAGCTGGAAAAATTTAAACAGAACATATTAGGACTATACCCAACCAACCTGCCTGGCATGCCCCGGTCGATTTTCAGCCCACAGCATGCCTGAACCCCGGGCCCACCCCCGAAACCATGGGATATAGCACACCAATTTGGCTAGAAAATGCCATGTTCGCGTTATTTCGCCCGTTTGTCAACCCAAATGGCCACAAAAATTTAAACGGACCATACTGGGATGATCCCCAACCTCCCTGGCATACCCCAATCAATTTTTAGCCTACAGAACGCCCGTACCCCAGGCCCACCCTCAAAACCATAGGCTATAGCACACCGATTTGGCCGAAAAATGCCCCATTCATGCTGTTATGCCCGTTTGTCCACCCAAATGGCCACAAAAATTTAAACGAACTATAATGGGACGATCCTCAACCTCCCTGGCATGCCCTGGTCAATTTTTGGCCGACAGAACGCCTGAACACTAAGCCCACGCTCAAAACCGTAGGCTATAACATATTCATTTCGAACGATACCGGCCTATTGACGCTGTTTCACCCGTTTGTCCACCCAAATGGCCACAAAAGTTTAAATGGACCACACTGGGATAATCCCCAACCTTTATAGCACACCCCAGTCAATTTTTGGCTAACAGTACGCCCGAACCCCATGCCCACCCCCAAAACCGTGGGTTATAGCACCCTGATTTGTCTCGAAAATGACCCATTTGCGCTGTTTCGCCCGTTTGTCCACCCAAATATCCATAAAAATTTAAATGGACCACACTGGGACGATCCTCAACCTCTCTGGCACACCCCGATCAATTTTTGGCCCATAGCACACCCGGACCTTGGGCTCACCCCCAAAAACGTTGGCTATAGCACATCGATTTGGCCCGAAAATGCCTCATTCGCACCGTTTCACCCGTTTCTACACCCAAATGGCCATGAAAAATTAAACGAACCACACTGGGACGATCCCCAACCTCCGTGGCACGCCAGGGTCAATTTTCGGCCACCAACACACCCCGACCCTAGGTCTACCCCCAAAACCGTGGGAAATAGCACACCGATTTATCCTGAAAATTCCCCATTCGCGTTGTTTCTCCCATTTATCCACCCAAATAGCCACTAAAATTTAAACGAACCATACTGGGATGATCCCCAACCTCCCTGGCATGCCCCAGTCTATTATTGGCCAACAGCACGCCCGAACCCAGGGCCCACCCCTGAAATCGTGGGCTATAGCATGCCGATTTAGACCAAAAATGCCCCATTCGCGCTGTTTCACCCGTTTGTCCACCCAAATTGCCACAAAAATTTAAACAAACCATACTGAGATGATAGCCAACCTCCTTGGCATACCCCGGTCGATTTTTAGCCCAGAGCACACGCGGACCCCGAGTCCACCCCCAAAATCGTGGGCTATAGCTCACCGCTTTGGACCAAAAATGTCCTATTCGCTCTGTTTCACCCGTTTGTCCACTCAAATGGCCACAAAAATTTAAACAGACCTCGCTGGGACTATCCCCAACCTCCCTGATACGCCCCAGTTGATTTTTAGCCGACAGCACAACCGGACCCCAGGCCCACCCTTGAAATCTAGGACTATATAGCACACCGATTTGGCCCGAAAATGCCTCGTTCGCACTGTTTCACTCGTTATCCGCCCAAATGGCCACAAAAATTTAAACGGACCACACTGGGATAATCCCCAACCTTTCTAGCATGCCCCAATCAATTTTTGGCCAACAGTACGCCCGAACCCCGTGCCCACCCCCAAAACTGTGGGTTATAGCACCCTAATTTATCCTTAAAATGCCCCATTTGCACTGTTTCGCCTGTTTGTCCACCCAAATATCAATGAAAATTTAAATGGACCATACTGGAACGATCCTCAACCTCCCTGGCACACCCCGGTCAATTTTTGGCCCATAGCATGCCCAGACCCCGGGGTCACCCCTGAAAACGTTGGCTATAGCACACCGATTTGGCTCAAAAATGCCTCATTCGCGTCGTTTCACCCGTTTCTCCACCCAAATGGCCATGAAAAATTAAACGGACCACACTGGGACAATCCCCAACCTCTGTGGCACGCTCGAGTCAATTTTCGGCCACAGTACGCCCGAACCCTGGGTTCACCCCCAAAATCGTGGAAAATAGCACACCGATTTGTCCCAAAAATTTCCCATTCGCACCGTTTCTCCCATTTGTCCACCCAAATGGCCACTAAAATTTAAACGGACTATACTGGGATGATCCCCAACCTCCCTGGCATGCCCCTGTCAATTTTTGGCCAACAGCACGCCCGAACCCAGGGCCCACCCCCAAAATCGTGGGCTATAGCATGCCGATTTAGACCAAAAATGCCCCATTCGCGCCGTTTTGCTCGTTTGTCCACCCAAATTGCCACCAAAATTTAAACAAACCACACTGAGATGATAGCCAACCTCCCTGGCATACCCCGATCAATTTTTAGCCCAGAGCACGCGCGGACCCCGAGTCCACCCCCAAAATCGTGGGCTATAGCTCACCGATTTGGACCAAAAATACCCTATTCATGTTGTTTCGCTCGTTTGTCCACTTAAATGGCAACAAAAATGTAAACGAACCTCACTAGGACTATCCCTAACCTCCCTAATATGCCCCAGTCAATTTTCGGCTGACAGAACACCCGGACCCTGGTCCCACCCTTGAAATCCAGGACTATAGCACACCGATTTGGCCCAAAAATGCCCCGTTCGCGCTGTTTCACTCGTTGTCCACCCAAATGGACACAAAATTTAAACGGACCACACTGGGATAATCCCCAACCTTTCTAGCATGCCCCAGTTAATTTTAGACCCACAGTACGCCCGAACCCCGTGCCCACCCTCAAAACCGTGGGTTATAGCACCCTAATTTTTCCTGAAAATGCCCCATTTGCGTTGTTTCGCCCGTTTGTCCACCCAAATATCCATAAAAATTTAAATGGACCATACTGGGACGATCCTCAACCTCCTCAGTACACCCCGGTCAATTTTTGGCCCATAGCACGCCTGGACCCCGGGCTCACCCCCGAAAACGTTGGCTATAGCACACCGATTTGGCCCAAAAATGCCTCATTCGCCCCGTTTCACCCGTTTCTCCATCCAAATGGCCATGAAAAAATAAACAAACCACACTGGGATGATCCCAAACCTCTGTGGCATGCCCGGGTCAATTTTTAGCCCACAGCACGCCCGGACCCTGGGTCCACCCCCGAAACCATGGGAAATAGCACACCGATTTGTCCCAAAAATTCCCCATTCCCGCCGTTTCTCCCATTTGTCCACCCAAATGGCCACTAAAATTTAAACGGACCATACTGGGATGATCCCAACCTCCTTGGCATGCCCCGACCTATTTTTGGCCAACAGCACGCCCGAACCCAGGGCCCACCCCCAAAATCGTGGGCTATAGCATGCCGATTTAGCCCAAAAATGCCCCATTCGCACCGTTTTGCTCATTTGTCCACCCAAATTGCCACAAAAATTTAAACAAACCACACTGGGATGATAGCCAACCTCCCTGGCATACCCTGGTCGATCTTTAGCCCAGAGCACGCGCGGACCCCGAGTCCACCCCCAAAATCGTGGGCTATAGCTCACCGCTTTGGACCAAAAATGCCCTATTCGCTCTGTTTCACCCGTTTATCCACTCAAATGACCACAAAAATTTAAACGGACCTCACTGGAACTATCCCCAACCTCCCTGATATGCCCCAATCAATTTTCGGCCGACAGCACGCCCGGACCCCGAGCCCACCCTTGAAATCCAAGACTATAGCACACTGATTTGACCCGAAAATGCCCCATTCGTGCCGTTTTGCTCGTTTATATACCCAAATGGACACAAAAATATCAACGGACCACACTACGACTATCCCCAACCTCCCTGGCATGCCAAGGTCAATTTTCATCCCACAATATGCCCGGGCCCATCCCCAAAACTATGGTCTATAGCACGCTGATTTGGCTCAAAAATGCCACGTTTGCATTGTTTCACTCGTTTGTCCACCTAAATGGCCACAAAAATTTAAACGGACCACACTGGGATGATCCCCAACCTCCCTGCCATACCCCGATCGATTTTCGGAACACAGCACGCCCGAACCCCGGGCCCACCCTCATAACCGTGTGCTATAGCACACTAATTTGGCACAAAAATACCCCGTTCATGCTACTTTGCCCGTTTGTCCACCCAAATGGCCTCTAAAATTTAAACAGACCACACTGGGATGATCCCCAACCTCCTTGGCATGTCCCGATAAATTTTTGGCCCACAACACGTCCGAACCCTTGGCCCACCACCAAAACCATGGGCTATAGCACACCAATTTGTCCCATAAACTCCCCATTTGCTCCGTTTTACGTGTTTGTCCACCCAAATGGCCACAAAAATTTAAACGGACCACACAGGAATGATCCCCCACCTCCCTGGCATGCCCCATCAATTTTCAGCCCACAGAACGCCTGGACTCTAGGCCCACACCCAAAACTACGGGTTATAGCACTCCGTTTGGCCAGAAAATGCCTAATTTGTATTGTTTCTCCCGTTTGTCCACCCAAATAGCCACAAACATTTAAACGGACCATATTGGGACGATCCCCAACCTCCCTGTCTCACCTCGATCAATTTTTTGACATATAGCACAATCGGACCCCAGGCCCACCCCTGAAACCGTGGGCTATAGCACACCGATTTAGCCCAAAAATGCCCCGTTCAAACCGTTTCAATCGTTTGTCTTCCCAAATGGACACAAAAATTTAAACGGACCATACTGGGATGATCCTCAACCTTCCTAGAACGCCTCGGTCAATTTTTAGCCCATAGCGTGCCCGGAACCCAGGCCCACCCCCGAAATCGTGGGCTATAGCACACTAATTTGCCCCTAAAATGCCTCATTCGCGCTGTTTCACAAGTTTGTCCACCCAAATGGTGACCAAAATTTAAATTAACCATACTGGGATGATCCCGAACCTCCCTAGCATGCCCCGACAAATTTTTGACCCACAACACTCCCGGACCCCGGGCCCTTCCCTAAAACCGTGGGCTATAGAACCTCGGTCCCACCTTGATACGAGTTAAATGGACACCTTAGCTTTTGATGATATCATTCGAAGTCAATTCGTGGGGAATCAAGCTTTGGTCACATTGAGGACACGGGATCTTACATGGAGGGGCCGATTTGAGCACATGAAAGAGCAATCCCACGTGTGGAAGATTGCTTGGAGCATTAAAAATTGAGGACTCATGGTTTTAGGCCTTCATTATGGGCATTTTGGTCACTTAATCTTGTCCAAGTAACACTCCATGACCACCCCTTTTCATTGAGGGTATTATGGTCATTTTGTTATTTAATAAGTTAGACTATAAATAGGTTCTATTAGTTCATTTGCTAGTTAGTTTTTATGAATGATGAAATATTGAAATATTGAAAGTCCTCTCTTTGAGAATAGAACACCTTAGTGTATTCTTAGTTAGGGCTTGGAAAAGCTATAGTAGTTTAGGCTTGGAAAAGCGAATATTGACATTTGCTTAGAAACGGTGGTTCTTGAGGTGAGTTGATTCCCTTAGCGGTCACCGTAAGAATATTGGTGTTTGATTATTGCGAATTTAAGGGTCTCTTCATTCATTACATGTGTTGGTTCTCATTGTTTCGTAAGATCTTATGTCATCTTGCCTATCCCTTATCTTATTTCACTTTGTATGTTTGAATCTTATCTTCTTTATCTCATGTATTTGTGTTGTTGTCGTGACTTATCTCTATCTTGATCTCTATTTATCCTTGTGTTGTGGAATGTTTTATCACTTCGTAGATCTTTCCCGTATCACACCCCCAAAACCATGGGCTAAAGCACACCGATTTGGCCCGAAAATGCCCCGTTTACGCCGTTTTGCCCGTTTGTCTACCCAAATGGCCACAAAAATTTAAACGGACCACATTAGGATGATACCCAACCTCCCTGGCATGACCTAGTCAATTTTTGGCCCACAGTACGCCTGAACCATGGGCCCACCCCCGAAACCGTGGGCTATAGCACACTGATTTGGCTCGAAAACTCCCCGTTCGTGCTATTTCGCCTGTTTGACAACCCAAATGGCTACGAAATTTTAAAACGAACCATACTAGGATGATACCCAATCTCCCTGGCATGCCCTGGTCAATTTTTGGCCCACATCACGCTCGTACCATGGGCCTACCCCCAAAATCGTGGGTTGTAGCACACTGATTTGGCCAAAAATGCTATGTTCGCACCTTTTCACCCATTTATCCACCTAAATAGCCACAAAAATTTAAACAAACCACACTGAGATGATCCCCAACCTCCCTCTCATGCCCCCAATTGATTTTCGGCCCACAGCACGCCAGGACCCTAGGGCCACCCCCAAAACTGTGGGCTATAGCACACCAATTTAGCCCGAAAATGTCTCGTTCGCGCCGTTTTGCCCGTTTGTCCACCAAATGGCCACAAAAATTTAAACGAACCATACTGCAATGATCTCAGACCTCCCTGGCATGCCCCGATTGATTTTTAAATAACAGCACACTGGGACCCTGGTCCCACCCCCGAAACCGCGGGCTATAGCCCACCGATTTGGCCCAAAAATGCCCCGTTCGCGCCGTTTCACATGTTTGTCCAACCAAATGGCCAGCAAAAATTAACCGGACCACACTGGGATGATCCCCAACCCCCCTGCCATGCCCCGATCAATTTTTGGCCCATAAAATGCCCGAACCTTGGGTCCACCCCCAAAAGCTTGGGCTATACCACACCGATTTGGCCGAAAAATACCTCGTTCGAATAATTTCGCCTGTTTGTCCTCCCAAATGGCCACAAAAATTTTAAAGAACCATACTAGGATGATCCCCAACCTCCTCGGTACACCCCAGTCAATTTTTGGCCCACAACACGCTCGGACCCCAGGCCCACCCCCAAAACAATGGGTTATAGCACACCGATTTGCCAAAAAATGCCTCGTTCGCGCCATTTCGCCCGTTTGTCAACTCAAATGGCGACTAAATATTAAAAAGGCCATACTAGGATGATCCTCAACCTCCCTGGCATGCCTCGGTCAATTTTCATCCCTCAGAACGCCAGGACCCCGACCCACCCCCGAACCCGTAGGCTATAGCACACTTATTTGGCCCAAAAATGCCCCATTTGCACCAATTGTCCACCCAAATGGCAAAAAAAATTTAAACGGACCACACTGGGATGATCCCCAACCTCCCTAGCATGCCTCGGTTGATTTTTATCCCATAGCACGCCCAAACCCCGGGCCCATCTCCCAAACCATGGGCTATAGCACATCGATTTGGCTCGAAAATGCCCTGTTCGATCCGTTTCGCTCGTTTCTCCACCCAAGTAGCCACAAAAATTTAAATGGACCACTCTAGGATGATTCCCAACCTCCCTGTCATGCCCCAGTCAATTTTTGGCCCACAGAACATCTGGACCCCGGGGCCCACCCCCAAAACCATAGGCTATAGCCCACCGATTTAGCCCAAAAATGCCCCGTTCACACCGTTTTACCCGTTTGTCCACCAAAATGGTCACGAAAAATTAAATCAACCACACAAGATGATCCCCAACATCCCAAGCATGCCTTGATCAATTTTCAGCCCACATCACACCTGGACCCCAATCCACCCCGAAAACCATGGGCAATAGCACATCGATTTGGCCCGAAAATGCCCCGTTCGTGCCGTTTCACCTGTTTCTTCACCAAATGGCCACAAAAATTTAAACAAACCACACTAGGATGATTTCTAACCTCCCTGGCATGCCCCGATCGATTTTTGGCCCACAACACACCCGGACCCCAGGACCACACTTTAAATCGTGGGTTATAGCCTACCGATTTGGCCTAAAAATGCCTTATTTAAGTCGTTTCTCCTGTTTGTCCACCCAAATAGCCATGAAAAAATAAATGGACCACACTTAGACGATCCTTAACCTCTTTGGCATGCCCCGATCGATTTTTGGCCCACAACACGCCCGAACCCCGGGCCCACCCCCAAAATCGTGGGCTATAGCACACCAATTTAGCCTAAAAATGCCTCGTTCACGTCGTTTTGCCCGTTCGTCCACCCAAATGGCCATAAAAATTTAAACGAAAAACACTAGGACGATCCCCAACCTTCCTGGCACGTCCCAGTTGATTTTTGGCCCACAACACGCTTGGATCACGAGCCCACCCCCAAAATCGTGGGCTATAGCACACTAATTTTTCCCAAAAACACCCCATTCACATCATTTCGCCCGTTTTTCCACCCAAATGGCTAAGAAAAATTAAACGGACCATACTGGGATGATCCCCAACCTCCCTATCATGCCTCGGTTGATTTTTGGCCCACAGCATGCCCGAACCTCAGGCCTACCCCCAAAACCGTGGGCTATAGCACACCAAATTGGCCCAAAAATACCCCGTTCACGCCGTTTTGCCCATTTGTCCACTCAAATGGCCATGAAAAATTAAACGAACCATACTGAGATGATCCCCAACCTCCCTGGCATGCCTTGGTTAATTTTCATCCCACAGTACGCTCGAACCCCAGGCCCACCCCCAAAACTGTGGGCTATAGCACACCGATTTGGCCCGAAAATTCCCCATTTGCGTCGTTTTGCCTGTTTGTTCACCAAAATAGCAACAAAAATTTAAACGGACCACACTGGGACAATCCCTAACCTACTTGGCATACCCCAGTCGATTTTTAGCCTATAGCATGCCCGGTCACTAGGCCCACGCCCAAAACCGTGGGCTATAGAACACCGATTTGGCCCGAAAATGCCCCATTCGCGCCGTTACACCCGTTTGTCCACACAAATGGCCACGAAAATTTAAACGGACCACAATAGAATGATCCGCAACCTCCCTGGCATTCCCCGATCGATTTTTGGCCCACATCATGCCGGGACCCTGGGCCCACCCCCGAAATTGTGGGCTATAGCACACCGATTCGGCCCAAAAATGCCCTATTCGTGCCGTTTCACCCGTTTGTCCACCCAAATGGCCACAAAAATTTAAATGGACCACACTGGGATGATCCCCAACCTCCCTGGCACGCCCTGGTATATTTTCAGCCCATATCACACCCGTACTCCGAGCCCACCCCTTAAACCGTGGGCACACCAATTTCGCCCGAAAATGCCCAATTCGCGTCGTTTTACCTGTTTGTTCACCCAAATAGCCAGGAAAATTTAAACGAACCACACTGGGATGATCCCCAACCTCCCCTACATGCCCCAGTCAATTTTTGGATGACAGTACGCCCGAAAACCGAGCCCACACCCGTAACTGTGGGATATAGTACACTAATTTTGCCCAAAAATGCCCCGTTCGTGCTGTTTTGCCCGTTTGTCCACCCAAATGGCCACGAAAATTTAAACTGACTATATTGGGATGATCCCCAACCTCTCTGGCATGCCCGGTTGATTTTTTTCCCATAGAACGCTCGAACCCCGAACCCACCCTCGAAATCGTGGGTTATAGCACAACAATTTGGCCCGAAAATGCCCCGTTCACGCTATTTTGCCCATTTGTCCACCCAAATAGCCACTAAAATTTAAACGGACCATAATGGGATGATCCCACACCTCCCTAGCACGCCTCGATCAATTTTTGGCCCACAGAATGCCTGGAACCTGGGCTCACGCCCGAAATTATGGTCTATAGCACTCCGATTTCGACAGATACTGCCCCGTTAACGCTGTTTCGCTTGTTTGTCGACCCAAATGGCCACAAAAATTTAAACAAACAAAACTGGGATGATCCCCAACCTCCCTGGTATGCCCTTGTTGATTTTTGGCCCTGAACACACCCGAACCCCGAGCCCACCCCCGAAACCGTGGGCTATAGGACATCGATTTATCCTTAAAACTCCCTGTTCGCGCTGTTTCGTCTGTTTGTCAACCCAAATAGCTATAAAAATTTAAACGGACCCCACAGAGATGATCTTAACCTCCCTGGCATGCCCCTGATCAATTTTTAGCCCACATCACGCCAAGACCCCAGGACCATCCCCGAAACTGTGGGCTATAGCACACCGATTTGGCTCAAAAATGCCATGTTCGCGCTGTTTCACCCGTTTGTCCACCCAAATAGCCACAAAAATTTAAATGGACCATACTGGGATGATTCCCAACTTCCCTGGAATACCTCGGTAGATTTTTAGCCCATAGTATGCCCGTACCCCAGGCCAACCCTCCAAACCATGGGGTATAGCACACCGATTTAGCCGAAAAATGCCTCATTCGTACCGTTTTGCCCATTTGTCCACCTAAATGGCCACAAAAATTTAAACGAACCATACTAGGATGATCCTCAACCTCCTTGGCATGCCCTGGTCAATTTTTGGCCCACAAAACGCCCAAACACTAGGCCCACGCCCAAAACCGTGGGCTATAACACACTGATTCTGAACGATACTGCCCCATTGACGTTGTTTCGCCCGTTTGTCCACACAAATGGCCACGGAAATTTAAACGGACCACACTGGGATAATCCCCAACCTTTCTAGCACGCCCCAGTCAATTTTTGGCCCACAGTACGCCCAAACCCCATGCCCACCCCGAAAACCGTGGGTTATAGCACCCTGATTTGTCCCGAAAATGCCCCATTTGTGTTGTTTCACCCGTTTGTCCACCCAAATATCCATAAAATTTTAAATGGATCACACTGAGATGATCCTTAAGCTCCCTGGCACACCCCGATCAATTTTTGGCCCATAGAACTCCCGGACCCCGGGCTCACCCCCGAAATCGTAGGCTATAGCACACCGATTTGGCCCGAAAATGCCTCGTTAACGCCGTTTTGCCCGTTTCTCCACCCAAATGGCCACAAAAAATTAAACGGACCATACTTGGATGATCCCCAACCTTTGTGGCACGCTCGGGTCAATTTTTGGCCCACAGCACGCCCGGACCCTGGGTCCACCCCCAAAACCGTGGGCAATAGCACACCAATTTGTCCCCAAAATGCCCCGTTCGCGCCGTTTATCCAATTTGTCCACTCAAATGGCCACAAAAATTAATACGAACCATACTGGGATGATCCCAACCTCCCTGGCATGCCCCGGTCTATTTTTGGCCAACAGCACGCCCGGACCCAGGGCCCACCCCCAAAATTGTGGGCTATAGCACGCCGATTTAGCCCAAAAATGCTCCATTCGCTCCTTTTCGCCCGTTTGTCCACCCAAATTGCCACAAAAATTTAAACAAACCACACCGGGATGATTGCCAACCTCCCTGGCATACCCCGGTCTATTTTTAGCACAGAGCACGCGCGGACCCCGAGTCCACCCCCAAAATCGTGGGCTATAGCTCACCAAATTGGATCAAAAATGCCCTGTTCGCGTCGTTTTGCCTGTTTGTTCACTCAAATGGCCACGGAAATTTAAATGGACCTCACTGGGACTATCCCCAACCTCCCTGATACGCCTTAATCGATATTTGGCCGACAGCACGCCCGAACCCCGGGCCCACCCTTGAAATCCAGGACTATAGCACACCGATTTGGCCTAAAAATGCCCCGTTCGTGCCGTTTCGCCCGTTTATCCACCCAAATGGACACGAAAATATCAACGAACCATACTAGGACTATCCCCAACCTCCCTGGCATACCCTGGTCAATTTTCGTCCCATAATATGCTCGGGCCCACCCCCAAAACCATGGGCTATAGCACGCCGATTTGGCTCGAAAATGCCCCGTTCGCGCTGTTTTGCTCGTTTGTCTACCTAAATGGCCATAAAAATTTAAACGGACCACACTGGGATGATCCCCTACCTCCCTGCCATGCCCCGGTTGATTTTAGGCACACAGCACGCCCGGACCCCGGGCCCACCCCCATAATCGTGTGCTATAGCACACCAATTTGGTACAAAAATGCCCCGTTCATACTATTTTGCCTATTTGTCCACCCAAATGGCCACAAAAATTTAAACAGACCACACTGGGACGATCCCAAACCTCTTTGGCACGCCCCGATAAATTTTTGGCCCACAGCACGTCCGGACCCTTGGCCCACCACCGAAACTATGGGCTATAGCACACCGATTTATCCCGTAAACTCCCCATTTGCTCCGTTTCACGTGTTTACCCACCCAAATGGCTAGAAAAATTTAAACGGATTACACTGGGATGATCCCCAACCTCCCCGGCATGCCCCAATCAATTTTTGTCCCACAGCACGCTCGAAACCCGAGCCCACCCCCGCAACTGTGGGATAGAGCACACCAATTTTTCCCAAAAATGCCCCGTTCGCGCCGTTTCGCCCGTTTGTCCACCCAAATGGCCACGAAAATTTAAACAGACTATACTGGGATGATCCCCAACCTCCCTGGCATGCCCGCTTGATTTTTGGCCCACAGCACGCCCGAACCCCGGGCCCACCCTCGAAACCGTGGGTTATAATACATTGATTTGGCCCGAAAATACCCCATTCACGCCGTTTTGCCCGTTTGTCCACCCAAATAGCCACTAAAATTTAAACAAACCATACTGGGACGATCCCCAACCTCCCTAGCACGCCTTGGTCGATTTTTGGCCCACAGGACGCCCGAAACCTGGGCTCACCCCCGAAATCGTGGGCTATAGCACTCCGATTTCGACAGATACCGCCCCGTTAATGTTGTTTTGCCCGTTTGTCAACCCAAATGGCCACAAAAATTTAAATGGACCAAACTGGGACGATCCCCAACCTCCCTGGCACGCCCTTGTTGATTTTAGGCCCTGAGCACTCCTGAACCGCGGGCCCACCCCCGAAACCGTGGGCTATAGGACACCAATTTATCCTGAAAACTTCCCTCTCACGCTATTTCGCCCGTTTGTCAACCCAAATAGCTATGAAAATTTAAACGGACCATACGGAGGTGATCCCCAACCTCTCTGGAATGCCCCTGGTCAATCTTTAGCTCACATCACACCAAGACCCCAGGCCCATCCCCAAAACCCTGGGCTATAGCACACCAATTTTGCCCGAAAATGCCCCATTCACACTGTTTCGTCCGTTTGTCCACCCAAATTACCACGAAAATTTAAACGAACCACACTACGATGATCCCCAACCTCCCTGGAATGCACCAATTGATTTTCGGCAGACAGCACGCTCGAATCCTGGGCCCACCTCAAAAATTGCGCGCTATAGCCTACCGATTTGTCTTGAAAATGCCCCGTTCATGCTGTTTCGCCCGTTTGTCCATCCAAATAGACATGAAAAATTAAATGGACCATACCGGGATGATCCCCAACCCCCCTGGCATGCCCCGATCGATTTTCAGCCCACAAAACTCCCGTACATCGGGCCCAACCCCAAAACCGTGGCCTATAGCTCACCGATTTGGCCCGAAAATACCTCGTTCGCATCGTTTCTCCTGTTTATCCACCCAAACGGCCACAAAAATTTTAACGAACCATACTAGGACGATCCCCAACTTCCTTGGCTCTCCCTATTCAATTTTCGGCCCAAAACACGCTCGAACCCCGAGCCTACCCCCAAAACTGTAGGTTGTAGCACATCGATTTGGCCCGAAAATGCCCCGTTCGCACCGTTTCGCCCGTTTGTCCACCCAAATGCCACAAAAATTTTAAAATACCATACTGGGATGATTCCAAACCTGACTGGCATACCCCGGTCAATTTTTGGCCCATAGAATGCCAGGACCCCAACCCACCCCTAAAATCGTGGGCTACAGCACACCAATTTGGCCCTAAAATACCTCATTCGCGTCGTTTATCCACCCAAATGGCCACGAAAATTTAAACGAACCACACTGGGATGATCTCCAACCTCTCTGGTATGCCCCGGTCAATTTTTAGCCCACAACACGCCTGGACCCCAGACCCACCCCTGAAACCGTGGGCAATAGCACATCGATTTGGCCCGAAAAGGCCCCGTTCGCGCCGTTTTACCTTTTTGTCCACCAATTGGCCATAAAAATTTAAACAAACCACACTGGGATGATCTCTAACCTCCCTTACATGCCCCAGTCGATTTTCACCCCACAGCACACCCGGACCCCGGGACCACCCCTGAAACCGTGGGCTATTGCCCACCGATCTGGCCCAAAAATGCCCTATTTGCGCCGTTTCTCCAGTTTGTCCACCCAAATAGCTACAAAAAATTAAACGGACCATATTGGGATAGTCCCAACCTCCCTGGCCAGCCCCGGTCAATTTTTAACCCACAACATGCCCGAACCCCGGGCCAACCCCCAAAATCATGGGCTATAGCACACCGATTTGGCCCGAAAATGCCCCGTTCGCACTATTTCTCCCATTTGTCCACCCAAATGGCTATGAAAACTTAATCGGACCACATTGAGATAATCCTAAACTTCCCTGGCATGCACCGATCGAATTTAGCCCCACAGAACCCCTGGACCTTGGGCCCACCTCCAAAATCATTGGTTAAAGCTCACCGATTTGGCCTGAAAATGCCTCGTTTGTGCTGTTTGGCCCGTTTTTCCACCCAAATAGCCACAAAAATTTAAACGGACCATACTGGGATGATCCCAAACTTCCCTAGCACGTCCCGGTTAATTTTTGGCCCATAGTACGCACGGACCCTGGGCCCACCTCTGAAACCGTGGGCTATAGCACACCCATTTGGCTCGAAAATGACCCGTTCGCGCCGTTTTGCCCGTTTGTCCACTCAAATAGCCACAAAAATTTAAACAGACTACACTGGGATGATCCCCAACCTCCCTGGCATGCAACGTTCGATTTTTGGCCACCAGCTCGCTCGAGACCACCCCTTAAACTGTTGGCTAGAGCAGACCGATTTGGCCCAAAAATGCCCCGCTTACGCCATTTCTCCCGTTTGTCCCCCCAAATGGACACAAAAATTTAAACGAACCACACTAGAATGATCCCCAACCTCCCTGACAAGCTCGTCTCGATTTCTGGCCCACAGCGTGCCCGAACCCTAGGCCCACCCCCGAAACCGTGGGCTATAGCACACAATTTTTTACCAAAAATACCCCATTCGCACAGTTTTGCCCGTTTATCCAGCCAATTGGCCACGAAAAATTAAATGGACCACACTGCGAGGATGCCCAACCTCCCTAGCACGCCCCGACCAATTTTCGGCCCACAGCATGCTCGGGCCCACCCTCGAAACCGTGGGCTATAGCACACCAATTTGGCATAAAAATGCCCCATTCGCGCCGTTATGCCCGTTTGTCCACCAAAATGGCCACAAAAAATTAAACGGACCACACAAGGATGATTCCCAACCTTCCTGGCAGGCCCCAATCGATTTTCATCTCACAGCACGCTCGGACCCCAGGCCCACCCCTGAAACCATGGGCTATAGCACACCGATTTGGGATTAAAACTCCCCGTTCGGGCTGTTTCGCCCGTTTGTCCACCCAAATGGACACGAAAATGTCAACGGAGCACACTGGGACTATCCCCAACCTCCCTAACATGCCCCAGCTGATTTTTATCCCACAACATGCCCAGACCCTGGGTCCACTCCCAAAACCATGGGCTATAGCACATCGATCTGGCCCGAAAATGCCCCATTTAAGATGTTTTGATTGTTTGTCCATACAAATGGCCTCAAAAATTTAAAAGGAGCACACTGGGATGATCCCCAACCTCTTTGGCGTGCCCCGGTCAATTTTTAGCGCACAGCACGCCCAGACCCTGGGCCCACCCCCGAAACGATGGGTTATAGCACACCGATTTCTCCCAAAAATGTCCCATTTGAGCCTTTTCACCCGTTTGTTCAGCCAAATGGCCATAAAAATTTAAACGGACCACACTAGGATGATCCCCAACCTCCCTGGCATGCCCTGGTCAATTTTCGGCCAACAGCACGCCCGGACCCAGGGCCCATCCCCAAAACCGTGGGTTATAGCACACCAATTTGGCCAGAAAATGCCCCGTTCATGCCGTTTTGCTCGTTTGTCCACTAAAATGGCCGCAAAAATTTAAATGGACCACACTGGGATGATCCCTAACCTCCTTGACATACCCCGGTCGTTTTTTGGCCTACAGTACGCCCTTACCCCAGGCCCACCCCCAAAACTGTTGGCTATAGCACACCGATTTGGCCCAAAAATGCCCCGCTCATGCCGTTTCACCCGTTTGTCCACACAAATGCCCACAAAAATTTAAACGGATCACACTTGGACGATCCCCAACCTACCTGGCATGCCTCGATCGATTTTCGGCCCATAGCACGTCGGACCCCGGGATCACCACTAAAATCGTGGGATATAGCCCACCAATTTTGCCCGAAAACACCCGGTTCGCGCCGTTTCACCCATTTTTTCACCCAAATGGCCACAAAAATTTAAACGGACCACACTAGGACGATCCCCAACCTCCCTAGCATACCTCGGTCAATTTTCAGCCCACAGGAAGCCCAAACGCTGATCCCACCCCCAAAATTGTGGGCTATAGCACACCGATTTGGCCCGAAAATGCCCCATTCCATTGTTTTACTCGTTTGTCCACCCAAATAGCCACAAAAATTTAAGTGGACCACACTAGGATGATCCCCGACCTCCATGGCACGCCTCGATCAATTTTTAGCCCACAGAATGTCTGAACCCTGGGCCCATCCTCGAAACCATAGCACATCGATTTGGATAAAAATGCCCCATTCGCGCTATTTCGCCCTTTTATCCACTGAAATGGCCATGAAAATTTAAATGGACCACACTGGGATGATCCTCAACCTCCCTGGTATGACCCCGATCAATTTTTGGCCCACAGAATGTCAGGACCCCAGGCCCACCCCCAAAATTGTGGGCTATAGCACACAAATTTGGCCCGAAAATGCCCCGTTTACGCCGTTTTGCCTATTTGTCCCCCCAAATCGCCACAAATATTTAAACGAACAACATTACGATGATCCCCAACCTCCTTGAAATGCACCAGTCAATTTTCGGCCAATAGCACGCTCGAAACCTGGGCCCACCCCCTAAACAGCAGGCTATAGCCCACCAATTTTGCTCGAAAATGCCCCGTTCATGCCGTTTTGCCCGTTTGTCCACCCAAATGGCCATGAAAAATTAAACGGATCACACTGGGATGATCCCAAACCCCCTGGCATTCCCCGGTTGATTTTTGGCCCATAGAAAGCCCAAACATCGGAACCCCCAAAATTGTGGGCTATAGCACACCGATTTGGCCCAAAAAAAAACCGTTCGCATCGTTTCACCCATTTGTCCACCCAAATAGCCACGAATATTTTAACTAACCATACTGGTACCCGCAATATCCTTGCACACCCCAGTCAATTTTTGGCCCATAACACGCTCGGAGCCCAGGCCCACCCCCAAAACCGTGGGTTGTAACACACCAATTTGTCCCATAAATGCCTCGTTCGTGCCGTTTCGCACGTTTGTCCACCCAAATAGCCACAAAAATTTAAAATGACCATACTGGGACGATCCCCAACCTCCTTGGCATGCCCCAGTCGATTTTCGGCCCACAGAACTCTAGGACCCCAGCCCACCCCCAAAACCGTGGGCTATAGCACACCGATTTGGCCAGAAAATGCCTCATTTGCATCGGTTGTCCACCCAAATAGCCATGAAAATTTAAACGGACCACACTGGGATAATCCCCAACCTCTATGATACTCCTCGATTTATTTTCAGCACACAGCACGTCCGGACCCCGGGCCCATCCCCCAAACCGTAGGATATAACACACTAATTTGGCCCAAAAATTCTCCGTTCACGCTGTTTCACTTTTTTTTCCACCCAAGTAGCCACGAAAATTTAAACAGACCACTACAGGATAATCCCCGACCTCCCTGGCATGCCCTAATTGATTTTTGGCCCACAAAATGCCAGGACCCTAGGCCCACCCCCGAAACCATAGGCTATAGCCCATCGATTTAGCCCAAAAATGCTCCGTTCGAGCCGTTTTGCCGATTTGTCAACCCAAATGGCCACGAAAAATTAAACGAACTATACAAGGACGATCCCAATCTCCATGGCATGCCCCAGTCAATTTTCAGCCCACATCACGCCTGGACCCCAGGCCCACCCCTAAAATCGTGGGCAATAGCACATCGATTTGGCCCGAAAATACCCTGTTCGCGCCGTTTTGCCTGTTTTTCCACTAAATGGTCAGAAAAAATTAAACAAACCACAGTGGGATGATCTCTAACATCCTTGGCATGCGCCGGTAGATTTTTGGCCCACAGCACACCCGGACCCCGAGACCACTCCTGAAATCGTAGGTTATAGCCCACCGATTTGGCTAAAAAATGCCCCATTTGCGTCGTTTCTCCTGTTTGTCCACCCAAATAGCTATGAAAAATTAAGGGGACCATACTGGGACGATCCCCAACCTCGCTGGCATACCCCGGTCAATTTTTAACCCACAACACGGCCGAACCCCGAGCCCACCCCTAAAACAGTAAGCTATAGCACACCGAATTGGCACGAAAATGCCCCGTTTGTGCCGTTTTGCCCGTCTGTCCACCCAAATGGCCATGAAAATTTAAGCAGACTATATTGGGACGATCCCCAACTTCTCTATCATGCACCGGTCGAATTAAACCCCACAGCACCCATAGAACCTGGGCCCACCCCTAAATACGTGGGCTATAGCTCACCGATTTAGCCCAAAATACCTCATTTGTGCCATTTTTCCTGTTTATCCACCCAAATGGCCACGAAAAATTAAACGGACCATACTGAGATGATCCCAAACCTCCCTGGCACATTTCGGTCGATTTTTAGCCTACAGCACGCCCGGACCCCAGGCCCACCTCCAAAACCATGGGCTATAGCACACCGATTTGGCCCAAAAATGACCCGTTCATGCCGTTTCAACCGTTTGTCTACCCAAATGGACATAAAATTTAAACGGACCATAATGGGACAATCCTCAACCTTCCTGGCATGCCCCGGTTGATTTTCAGCCCACAACACGCCTGTATCTCAGGCCCACCCCAAAATCGTGGGCTATAGCACACCGATTTTTCCCAAAAACATCCCATTCGCGCCGTTTCGCCCGTTTGTCCATCCAAATAGCCACAAAAAATTAAACAGACTACACTAAGATGATTCCCAACCTCCCTAGCATGCCCCGGTCGATTATTTGCCTACATCACACCCGAAATCCGGGGCCACCACTAAAACCATGGGCCATAGCACACAAATTTGGCCCGAAAATGCCCCATTTGCACCGTTTTGGCCGTTTGTCCACCCAAATGGCCACAAAAAATTAAATGGACCATACTGGGATGATCCCCAACCTACCTGGCATGCACCAATTGATTTTCAGTCTACAGCATACTTGGACCTCAGGTCCACCCCCGAAACCATGGGCTATACACACCGATTTGTCTCCAAAATGCCCCGTTCATGCCATTTCGCCCGTTTGTCCATCGAAATGGCCACAAAAATTTAAATGGACCATACTAGGATGATCCCTAACCTTCCTGGCATGCCCTAATTGATTTCCAGCTTACATCACGCCTAGTCCCTGGCCCCACTCTTAAAACCATGGACAATAGAACATCGATTTGGCCCGAAAATGCCCCGTTCGCGCCGTTACGCTCGTTTGTCAAACCAAATGGCCACAAAAATTTAAAAAGACCATACTAGGATGATCCCCAACCTCTCTGGCATGCCCCGATAGATTTTTGGCCCACAGCATGCCCGAACCCCAAGCCCACCCTCAAAACGGTGGGCTATAGCACACCGATTGGGCCCAAAAATGTCCCGCTCGCACCATTTTTCCCGTTTATCCACCAAAATGGCCACGAATATTTTAATAAACCATACTACGATGATCCCAAACCTCCCTTGCATGCCCCAATCGATTTTCAGCCACAGCACGCCCGGATCCTGGGCCCACCCCCAAAACCATGGGCTATAGCACATTAATTTTGACAGATACCACCCCGTGCACGCCGTTTCGCTCGTTTGTCCACCAAATGTCCACAAAAATTTAAATGGTCCACACTGGGATGCTCCCCAACCTCCCTAGCATGCGCTGATTAATTTTTGGCCTACAGTACGCCCGTACCCCAGGTCTACCCTCGAAACTGTGGTCTATAGCACACCGATTTGGCCCAAAAATGCCCCGATTACGCCGTTTTGCCCATTTGTCCACCCAAATGTCCACAAAAATTTAAACGAACCATACTGGGATGATCCCCAACCTCCCTACATGCTTCGTTTGATTTACAGCCACAGCACACCCAGACCATGGGCCCACCCCTAAAATCGTGGGCTATAGCGCACAAGTTTAGACAGATACTGACCCGTTCACGCCGTTTCGCCCGTTTGTCCACCCAAATGGCCATAAAAATTTAAATAGACCATACTGGGATGATCCCCAACCTCCCTGGCATGCCCAAGTCAATTTTTTGCCCATATCATGGCCGAACCCTGGGCCCACCCCCGAAACTATAGGCTACAGCACACTGATATGGCCCAAAAACTCCCCGATCGCGCTGTTTCGCCCGTTTGTCAACCCCAATGGGTACAAAATTTTGAAAAGACCATACTAGGATGATCCCCAACCTCCCTTGCATGCCCTGGTTGATTTTTGTCCTACAGCATGCTCAGACCCCGAGCCCACCCCCAAAACCATGGGCTGTGGCACATCAATTTGGCCAAAAATATCCCGTTCGCACCGTTTTGCCCATTTATCCACCTAAATGACCACAAAAATTTAAATGGGCCATACTGGGACGATCCCCAACCTTCTTGGTACTCCCCCGGTCAATTTTTGGCTCACAGCACACCAGGACCCTAGGCGCACCCCCAAAACTGTGGGCTATAACACACTAATTTGACCCGAAAATGCTCCATTCACGCCTTTTCACCCGTTTGTCAACCCAAATGGCCTCAAAAATTTAAACAAAGCACACTACGATGGTCCCCAACCTCCCTGGCATGCCCCGGTAAATTTTTGGCCAACAGCACGCTGGGACCCTGGGCCCACCCCCAAAACCGCGGGGTATAGCCCACCGATTTGGCTCGAAAATGCCCCGTTCGCGCTGTTTTGCCAGTTTGTCCGCCCAAATGGCCACAAAATTTAAACGAACCATATTGGAATGATCCTGAACCTCCCTGGCATGCCCTGACCAATTTTTGACCTACAACACGCTCGAACCTCGGGCCCAGCCCCAAAATCATGGGTTATAGCACACCGATTTGGCCCAAAAACTCCCCGTTCACGCTGTTTCTCTCATTTGTAAACCCCAATGGCAACAAAATTTTAAACGGACCATACTAAGACGATCCCTGATATGGGACAAATGGCCATCATATCTTTTGACGACATCTTTGGAGGCCAACATATAGAGGCTCAAGACTTGGTCACCTCAAGAATACAAGAACATACATAAAGGACCCGTTTTGAGCATAACTTAGAGCAATCTCGCGTGTGGAAGATTGCTTGGAGCATTTAAGATTGAGGACTCACGGTTTTGGACCTTAATTAAGGGTATTTTTGACATTACACATGGTGTATTTACACACCATGGCCGCACCTATCATTAAGGGTAAAGTGGTCTTTTTGTCTTCTTTTGTAATACACTATAAATAGGTCATTTTAGCTTATTTCTTTGCAGATTTTGAATGATAAAGAATTGAAAGACATATTTTCTCTCTTTTGAGAGTGTAACACCCTTAGTTGTAGGGCTTGGAAAAGCCATCCTTAGCATAGGGCTTGGAAAAGCCAATATTGATCTTTGCTTGGAAACGGTAGATCTTGAGGTGAGTTCATTCCCTTGGTGGTCACCGTAAGAGTGTGGTTTTTATTATTATATTTATTAGGGGTTTAGTGTATGATATACACTTGGTTTCTGATTCTTGTCATAATATTGGCCTCACTATCTATCCTTTACTTTTCTTGTTGTTATCTTGTGTAGTGGACTATTTTTGGGTCCTTTTTTAAATCCAAAAATTTATGTTCTTGTTGTCATCTTGTTCTTTACGTTTTGTGGCTGTTTTGGGTGTCAAATACACCATTGTTATCTCGTATTGTTGTTGTTGTAGTGAATCCGAGAGTGCTCTCCAAAAGGGTCCTTGGATCCTTAAGATTTGCGGACTATTTTGGAGTTGTTTCGTGTTTTCCTTGTCTTTTCCGTATCATTTGGTATCAAAGAAAGGATTGATTTTGTTCCAAAAAAACAATCTTGGGCTTGTTAGTTGAAAAATAAAAATAAAAGCGTTGAAAAAACAAAAATCTCAAGAAAAGAAATTTGTCCCATTTTTGTGTTTAGCTGAAATTTGAGAATTAGATTTAGGAGATTTTAGTGTGTTTTGTTTGTTTCTAGTGTTAGGTTCTTGTTCCCTAACACTAAGTGAGTCTAGATCTTGAATTTGAGCTTAATCCGGATGGTTTTGAGTTGTTCACCATTGTTGAGTTTAAGGTTGAAGAAACTAGTAAGGTGAAGCTCAAAATTGGAAGGGTTTTTTTGTTGATATTGTGGCTTGAAAAATGCATGGTTGTGTTGTGGAGTTTAACATGAGCAAAAGGAATCCGAAATCATTCAATTTGGAGTTCATTTGGTTTAGTTTCAATCTTTTGAGTGTTCTCTTCATGTTCATCATTTATTGTTGAACAAGAACATTCAATAGGTGTGGTTTGATCTTAAAGAGTGGAGAAAAGAGTGTAGTCTTTTGTTAGTCTTGAAACACATCCCAAAGAACATACAAAAGAAGAAAGGGAACAATAGAACTCTCAAAAAGACTCATTACCAAAAGGGAGTAAGGGCACATACCAAGGAAAACAAAAGACGAAATGAGACAAAGGCTTTCAAAAAGGTGTCTTGCCAAAAAGGTGCAAGGAATGTCAAAGTCTTTTGAAAAGGTCTCTAAGTCTTGTGATTTCCCTCCTTTAGCTGATTTTTCACCCTCCCAAATTAAAAATTTGACCAATCCAAATTGCAAATTGCCATGTCACCAAACTGCCACGTCATCTAAGTGCCACATCATCAACATTCCAAAAAAACTTGAAGCTCAAATTTCAGATTTTAAAGTTTCTTTTCTTTGTTTCGTTAGTTTCATTTCTTGATTCTAGTACTAATTAGAAACTAGTAATCACCTACTAGATTGTGAATTAATTATTGAATCCGTTTCTTCGTGTCTTCGTTATTTGTGTGCTTTTCTCATTTTTAACTCGTAGTAACTTCTTTGTTTCAAGTTCGTAAGTAAATTTTGTTTTGTGTCTTGAGTCGATCAAACAAGAATCTATTTCGGCCACCAAGTAGAATTGACATCTTATTGACTATCGGAATATAAGCAACTTTCAATATTCGCCGCTCCAAATTGTGAGGATCACAAAAGTGAGTGAATACAAGTGTTGGTGAGGAGCTTTTATTACTAATCTTGTTTGTTCATTTTGTAGGTTTAAAAGGTAATATAAGGGGAACATGTCTTCGATAGCCGGGGATTATTGAGACTACAACATGGGAGACTATGATTATGGTGAGGGGTTTTATGGCTATGAAGTTGAGGGAGATTGCGGAGGCTATGAAAATAGACATGATCAAAATTTGGGCAGATCTGAAAGTTACTGTTTTGAGGGAGAAAATGAGGTGAATAAAGTACCTAGTGCTTATGGTGACTTTGGAGATGATATAGGACCTCGTGATGGATTTTATGATGACGTTGGGGCATATGAGGAGTCTTACAATTCTCACTCCGAACCTAGATTTGGTGTTAGGTATAACCCTTTCGTTTGCAAATATTATGAGAGCTATGATGAGAGTACATGTGAGGAGTGCGAAGATTCATATTCTCCACCTTGTAGTACTCCTTATCAAGATCGATATAGTGTGAATGGTTATACTAGCTCTAGTGGAGGTTGTCCATGGAGAAGAAGAGGGTATGCATCTCCAAAACCGAGGGGTACTCGTGATCTTTATAATGTTGATCCAAGAAGGAGTGTACACTCTGGAAAGGTGACCATTTGTGGAATACCGGGCTTCCTCATTGTATGAAATGATAGGTACTATAGTAACTACATCGTTCCATCCATGGTTGACTTCTTGGGGTTGTTTTGTGAGCCTTTACTTGTTCCATACTTCTTGGACGGGTTTAAGGTTACCGATAGGGTCAAGGTTTTTTTCTCCCAATTTGAATACCATGAGGAGGTGTGGTGCGATATTCTTCCATTGACATACGGTCATGTATTCTTAGGTGCCGATTGGTTTGGACAACATAGAGTTCCAAATGTGCAAAATTGGCCTAATATTGTAAGAGACCGATGGGGAAATTGCCTCGAGACGTACATTCTGACCGGGCCGCAAAAAGAAGTTCCTACCTACTCCAATTCAAATTATTATAAGAGACAAAACATTGAGAGGAGTAAGGGAGTGAAAGGTGGTAATCCGAGAGTGGAAAAGGAGAGGTTGTGTTGAGCGAAGTGAGGGGATTACCACCAAACTGTGCTAACTTTGGTTGTCCTTCTATTTCTATGGACATTTGTGTAGGTACCAACATGGAAAGATAAGGTAACCAATGTCAAAAGGAAGTTTCTGCCCAAGCTTATGGAGGACCTTCACCTCACGGCAAGAACGAGTCTACTCAAGATCTTCAAGGTAAAATAGCTAACTCTTACACTTTAATGCATGTGAATGATAATTGTATGGCTAGTAATCCATTGAGTGTGAGTAGTAGCTTACTTATTTATGAGTCTAATGATTCCTTGACTCTTGTTGATGATGTACATATTGTGAGTGTGGATACACTAGTTGATCCTATTGATGACAAAATTGACTCCTTTTGTGAGATCAATTTATGTCAACCTAGTGTTAAGCCTATATGTTGAATGGAAGTACATCGTCTTGTGTAATGGGTGTTGATCAACTTGTTTGTGAAAACTTTTCACCACTTGAGTATGTGTGTGATGTGCTTAATAGGACTCAAGTGAGTGAAGTATTTGAAAATGGTAGTCAACAAAGTGAGAATGAACCCGAGAGCTCTTCTTGGGGTAATATTGTGTTTGAAACATCCTTGAAACTTGATATTGATCATTTAGAGAGTGAGGAACTTGCTTGTTCCAAATCTGTCTGTGAGGTAGATCACACTCTTTTTAGGTATAATGTCTTGTTTGAAGATGATTTAAATGCTCCTGATGAACCTAGTGGTGAAAATAATGGTATAGCTTGCCTTGGAAGCTATAGCCTATATGCTAACCCACTATGGTGTGACAACATTCCTCCTAAAGAGGGAAATCTCTTCTTGGAATATGAGAGTACTCTTAAGGGTAAGGAATGTGTAGTTGCGGAAGGTACTTCTTCTTCTACTTTTTGTGATTTCATTGTTGAGAGTACTTATGGTGAATATTGGGAAACTAGTAGTGAGTACACACATGAGAGCACCTTAGTAGAAGTCGATTTGAGTGATACCTTTCTCTACTCTCTATTTTATTTGGATGATATGTATGTTATTGTAGAGAGTATGTCATTTAGTTTGGGTGTAGACCACGGGAAAGGAAAGTGTTGTCGAGACCCGTGTCTATGGCCACTTTTCCCATTTGACCCCGGTGCCAAATTTAGAAATGGTGATGTTGGTGCACTAAACGTATTGCTTGGTCGACATGACAAGCAAAGTGTCACTCTTGATGTATCCTATAACCAAATCCTTTGTACATCTTTTATTGAGTTTTTAATATTCCTTTCAAAGGATTCTTGGTTATATTGCAAATATGTGTAACCTTGGCATGTTGCGATGATTTGTTATGCTAACCCTAACCCTCATGCCATGAGGAGTTTGTATTTATTTGTCCTCTCTTCGGTTTTGCAAGGCTTGGATTCAAGGTCGAATCCTTTTCAAGAAGGGGAGGATGATACGGGACAAATGGTCATCTTATATTTTGATGACATCTTTGGAGGCCAACATATAGAGGCTCAAGACTTGGTCACCTCGAGAATACAAGAACATACATGGAGGACCCGTTTTGAGCATAATTTAAAGCAATCTAGCGTGTGGAAGATTGCTTGGAGCATTTAAGATTGAGGACTCATGGTTTTGGACCTTAATTAAGGGCATTTTGGACATTACACATGGTGTATTTACACACCATGGCCGCACCTATCATTAAGGGCAAAGTGGTCTTTTTGTCTTCTTTTGTAATACACTATAAATAGGTCATTTTATCTTATTTCTTGGAATATTTTGAATGATGAAGAATCGAAAGACATATTTTCTCTCTTTTGAGAGTGTAACACCCTTAGTTGTAGGGCTTGGAAAAGCCATCCTTAGCATAGGGCTTGGAAAAGCCAATATTGATCTTTGCTTGGAAACAGTAGATCTTGAGGTGAGTTCATTCCCTTGGTGGTCACCGTAAGAGTGTGGTTTTTATTATTACATTTATTAGGAGTTTAGTGTATGATATACACTTGGTTTCTGATTCTTGTCATAATATTGGCCTCACTATCTATCCTTTACTTTTCTTCTTGTTATCTTGTGTAGTGGACTGTTTTTGGATCCCTTTTTTAATCCAAAAATTTATGTTCTTTTTGTCATCATGTTCTTCACTTTTTGTGGATGTTTTGAGTGTCAAATACACCATTGTTATCTCGTATTGTAGTTGTTGTAGTGAATCCGAGAGTGGTCTCCAAAGGGTCCTCGGATCCTAAAGATTTGCGGACAGTTTTGTAGTTGTTTCGTGTTTCCCTTGTCTTTTCCGTATCAATCCCCAACCTCCCTTGCACGCCCTAGTTTATTTTTGGCCCATATCACGCTCGAACCCCGGACCCACCCCCAAAACCATGGGTTGAAGCACACCGATTTGGCCAAAAATGCCCCGTTCGCATCGTTTCGCCTATTTATCCGCCTAAATGGCCACAAAAATTTAAACGAACCATACTGGAATGATCCCCAACCTCCCTGGCACACCCCCGGTCAATTTTTAACCCACAGCACGCCAGGACCCTAGGCCCACCAGCGAAACTGGGGGCTATCGCACACTAATTTGACCCCAAAATGCACCGTTCGCGCCGTTTTGCCAGTTTGTCCACCTAATTGGCCACGAAAATTTAAATGAACCATACTACAATGGTCCCCAACCTCCCTAGCATGCCATGTTCATTTTTGGACAACAACATATTAGGACCCTGGGCCCACCCCAGAAACCGCAAGCTATAGCCCACTGATTTGGCCCGAAAATGTCCCGTTCGCTTAGTTTTGCCCGTTTGTCCACCCAAATGGCCATGAAAAATTGAACGAACCATACTGGGATGATCCTCAACACCCCTGGAATGCCTCGATAAATTTTTGGCCCATAAAATGCTTGAACTTTGGGGCCCCCTCCAAAATCGTGGGCTATACCACACTGATTTAGCCCGAAAATACCCAGTTCGCGTAATTTCGCCAATTTACCCTCCCAAATGTCCACAAAAATTTTAACAAACCATACTGGGATGATCTCCAACCTCCTTTTCATGCCTCGGTCGATTTTTGGCCCACAACACGATCGAACCCCAGGCCCACCCCCAAAACCGTAGGTAGTAGCACACCAATTTTGCCCAAAAATGCCCCGTTCATGCTGTTTCGCCTGTTTGTCCTCCCAAGTGGCCACGAAAATTTAAACGGACTACTCTAGGATGATTTCCAACCTCCTTGGAACGTCCCAGTCAATTTTTGGCCCACAGATCGCCCAGACCTCGGGCCCACCCCCAAAACTGTAGGCTATAGCCCACTGATTTAGCCCAAAATGCCTTGTTCACTCCGTTTTGCCTGTTTGTCCACCCAAATAGCCATAAAAAATTAAAAGAACCATACAAAGGCGATCCCCAACCTCCCTAGCATTCCCCGATCGATTTTCAGCCCAGATCACACTCGGACAACAGGTCACCCCTGAAACCGTGGGCAATAACACATCGATTTGGCCCAAAAATGCCCCGTTCGTGCCGTTTTGCCTGTTTGTTCACCAAATGGCCACGAAAATTTAAAAAAACCACACTAGGATGATTTATAACCTCCCTGGAATGCCCCTGTCGATTTTTGGCCCACAGCACACCCGGACCCCAGGACTACCTCTGAAACCGGGGGTTATGGCCCACCGATTTGGCCTAAAATGCCCTATTTGCGTCGTTTCTCCTATTTGTCCACTCAAATAGCCACGAAAAATTAAATGTACCAAATTTGGATGATATCCAACCTCCCTGTCATGCCCCAGTGGATTTTTGGCCGACAAAATACCCGAACCCTGGGCCCACCCCCAAAACCGTGGGCTATAGCACACCAATTTTTCCCAAAAAAGCCTCGTTCGTGCCGTTTTGCTGGTTCGACCACCCAAATGGCCATAAAAATTTAAATGGATCACACTGGGATAATACCCAACTTCCCTGGCATGCACAGGTCGAATTTAGCCCCCACAGCACCCCTGGACCCAGGCCCACCCTCAAAACCGTGGGCTATAGCTCACCGATTTGGCTCGAAAATGCCTCGTTTGTGCCGTTTTGCCCATTTGGCCACCCAAATGGCCACGACAATTAAAACGAACCATACTAGGACGATCCACAACCTCCCTAGCATATCTCGATTGATTTTTGGCATACAGCACTCCCAGACCCCGGGCCCACCTCCGAAACCATGGGCTATAGCACACCGATTTCGCCCGAAAATGACCAATTAGCACCGTTTCTCCCGTTTGTCCACCCAAATGGCCATAAAAATTTAAATGAAACATACTGGGACGATCCCCAACCTTTCTGGCATGCCCCGGTCGATTTTTGACCCACAGCACGCTCGGACCCCGGGCCCACCCCCAAAATCATGGGCTATAGCACACCGATTTTGCCTAAAAACACCCCATTAGTGCCGTTTTGCCCATTTGTCCACCCAAATGGCCACGAAAATTTAAACGAACCACACTGAGATGATCCCCAACTTCCCTGGCACGCCTCGGCTGATTTTTAGCCCACAGAATGCCCGGACACTAGGTCCACCCCAAAAATCGTGGGCTATAGCTCACCGATTTCGATAGATACCGCCCCGTTCATGGCGTTTCACCCGCTTGTCCACCCAAATGGACACAAAAATTTAAACGGACCATACTGGGATGATCCCCAACCTCCCTGGCATGCCCTTGTCGATTTTTGGCCCATATAACTCCCGAACCCCGGGCCCACCACCGAAACCGTGGGCTATAACACACCAATTTGGCCTGAAAACTTCCCGTTCGCGCTGTTTTGCCCGTTTGTCAACCTAAATGGCTATAAAAATTTAAACGGACCATACTAGGATGATCCTTAACCTCCCTGGCATGCCCTTGTCGATTTTTGGACCACAGCACACTCGATCCCCGGGTCCACCCCCTAAATTGTGGGCTGTAGCACATCGATTTGGCCAAAAAGGCCTCATTCGCTCTGTTTTGCCCGTTTATCCACCTAAATGGCCATGAAAATTTAAACGAACCACACAGGGATGATCCCCAACCTTCCTGGCACACCCCCGATCGAATTTTGGCCAATAGCACACCAGGGCCCCAGGACCACCCCAAAATTGTGGGCTATAGAACACCGATTTGGCTCGAAAATGCCCCGTTCGCATTGTTTCGCCCGTTTGTCAACCCAAATGGCCACAAAAATTTAAACAAACCACACTACGATGATCCTCAAACTCCCTGGCATGCCCCGATCAATTTTTGACCAACAGCACTCTCGAAACCTGGGCCCACCCCAAAAACCGCAAGCTATAGCCCATCAATTTGGCCCAAAAATGCCCCGTTCACGCCGTTTTGCCCGTTTGTCCACCTAAATGGCTACGAAAAATTAAACGGACCATACTGGGTTGATCCTCAACCCCCGTGGCATGCCCCAGTTGATTTTTGGCACACAGAAACCCCGAACATCAGAACCCCTAAAACCATGGGCTATAGCACACCGATTTGGCCAAAAAAATCCCGTTCGCATCGTTTCGCCCGTTTGTCCACCCAAATGGCCACAGAAATTTTAACGAACCATACTAGGAACATCCGAAACCTCCTTGGCAAGCCCCGGTCAATTTTCGGCACACAACACTCTCGGACCCCAGGCTCACCCCCAAAACCGTGGGTTTAAGCTCACCGATTTGGCCCAAAAATGCCCCGTTCACGCCTTTTTGCCCATTTGTCCACCCAAATGGCCATAAAAATTTTAAAAACTATATTGGAATGATCCCCAACCTCTCTGGCATACCCCGATCGATTTTCGACCAACAAAACGCCAGGACCCCGGCCCACCCCCAAAACTGTGGGCTATAGCACACCGATTTGGCTCAAAAATGCCTCATTCACACCGTTTGTCCACCCAAATGGCCATGAAAATTTAAACGGACCACACTAGGATGATTCCCAACCTCCCTGGCATGCACTAGTCAATTTTCAGCCCACGGCACACCCGGACCCCGGGCCCATCCCCCAAACCGTGGGCTATAGCACACAGATTTGTCCTAAAAATACCCCGTCCGCTCTGTTTCGCTCGTTTGTCCACCCAAGTGGCCACAAAAAATTAAAATAAACACTCTAGGATGATCCCCAACCTCCCTGGCATGCCCCAGACGATTTTTAGCCCACAGAACGCCTGGACCCCCCTCCCACCCTCGAAACCATAGGCTATAGCCCACCAATTTAGCCTAAAACTACCCCGTTCATGCCGTTTTGCCCGTTTATCTACCCAAGTAGCCACGAAAAAATAAACGAACCACACAAGGACGATCCCCAACCTCCCTGGAATACCCCAGTCGATTATCAGCCCACAGCATGCCCGGACCCCAGGCCCACCCCTGAAACCATAGTCAATAGCACATCGATTTGGCCTGAAACTGCCCCGTTCGTGCTGTTTTGCCTTTTTGTCCACTAAATGATCACAAAAATTTAAACAAACCACACTGGGATGATCTCTAACCTCCCTAGCATGCCCCGATCAATTTTTGGCCAACAGCACACCCGGACCCCAGGACCACCCCTGAAACTGTGGGTTGTAGCCCACCGACTTAGCCTAAGAATGCACTATTTGTGCTGTTTATCCAATTTGTCCACCCAAATAGCCACAAAAAAATAAACGGACCATACTGGGATGATCACCAACCTCCCTGGCACGTCCCGGTCAATTTTTGACCCACAACATGCCCAAACCCGGGGCCAACCCCCAAAATCGTGGACTATAGCACACTGATTTGGCACGAAAATGCCCCGCTCGCGCCGTTTTTCCCTTTTGTTAATCCAAATGGCCATGAAAATTTAAACGAACCACATTGAGATGATCCCAAACTTCCCTGGCATGCACCGGTGGAATTTAGCCCCACACCACCCCTAGATCTTGGGCCCACCCCCAAAATTGTGGGATATAGCTCACTGATTTGGCCCGAAAATGCCTAGTTTGTGTTATTTCGCCCGTTTGTCAACCCAAATGGCCACGAATATTAAAATAGACCATACTGGGATGATCCCAAACTTCCCTGGCACGTCCCGGTTGATTTTCGACCTACAACACATTCGAACCCAGGGCCCACCTCCAAAACCATGGGTTATATAGCACACCAATTTGGCCCAAAAATAACATGTTCGCGTCTTTTCGCCCGTTTGTCCACCCAAATGGATACGAAAATTTAAACGTACCACACTAGGACGATCTCCAACCTCCTTGGCACGCACCGGTCAACTTCCGTCTCACAGCTCGCACGGACCCCACGCCCACCCCTCAAACTATTGGCTATAGCACACCGATTTGGCCTAAAAATGCCCCGGTCAATTTTCAGCCCACAGCACACCCGGACCCCAGGCGCACCCCTAAAACCGTGGGCAATAGCACATCGATTTAGCCCGAAAATGCCCCATTCGCGCCGTTTTGCCTAATTGTCCACCAAATGGCCACGAAAATTTAAACAAACCACACTGGGATGATCTCTAACATCACTGGCATGCCTCGGTTGATTTTTGTCCCACAGCACACCCGGACCCCGGGACCACTCCTGAAATCGTGGGTTATAGCCCATCGATTTGGCCTACCATTTCTCCTGTTTGTCCACCCAAATAGCCACAAAAAATTAAGCGGACCACACTAGGATGATCCCCAACCTCCCTGGCATGCCCCGGACAATTTTCAAGCCACAACACGGCTGAACCCCAGGCCCACCCCCAAAACCGTGGGCTATAGCGCACCGAATTGACCCAAAAATGCCCCATTTGCGCCGTTTTGCCGGTTTGTCCACCCAAATGGCCATGAAAATTTAAACGGACCACACAAGGACGATCCCCAACTTCCCTGGAATGCACCGATCGAATTTAGCCCCACAGAACCTCTAGAACTTAGGCCCACCCCCAAAATCATTTGCTATAGCTAACCGATTTGGCCCAAAATGCCTCGTTTGTACCGTTTCGCCCGTTTATCCACCAAAATGTCCACGAAAAATTAAACGGACCATACTGGTATGATCCCAAACCTACTCGACATGTCTCGGTTGATTTTCGGCCTACACCACATCCGAACCCCGGGCCCACCTCCAAAACCGTGGGCCATAACATACCGATTTAGCCCGAAAATGTCCCATTCACGCCATTTTGCCCATTTGTCCCCCTAAATGGACACAAAATTTAAACGGACCATACTGGGATGATCCCCAACCTTCCTAGCATCCCCGATCAATTTTTGGCCCACAGCACGACCAGATCCTGGGCCCACCCCTAAAATCAAGGGCTATAGCACACCAATTTTTCCCAAAAATACCCCATTTGCGTGTTTCGCCCGTTTGTCCACCCAAATGGCCATGAAAAATTAAACGTACCACAATGGGATGATTCCCAACCTCTCTGGCACACCCCGGTCGATTTTTGGCCCACAGCACGCCCGAACTCTTGGCCCAACCCAAAAACCATGGGCTATAGCACACAAATTTAGCCCAAAAATGTCCCGTTCACATTATTTTGCCCGTTTGTCTACCCAACTGGCCACGAAAATTTAAACGTACCATACTGGGATGATCCACAACCTCCCTGGCATGCCCCGATCGATTTTCAGACCACAGCACGCTCGTACCTCAAGCCCACACCCGAGACCATGGGCTATACACACCAATTTGGCCCAAAAATTCCCCGTTCGAGCCGTTTCGCCCGTTTGTCAATCCAAATGGCTACGAAAATTTAAATGGACCATACTAGGATGATCCCTAACCTCCCTGCCACACCCCGATCGATTTCCAACCAACATCACACCCAGTCCCATGCCCTACCCCCAAAACTGTGGGCTATAGCACACCAATTTGGCCTAAAAATTCCCCGTTCGAGTCGTTACACCCATTTGTCCACACAAATGGCCACGAAAATTTAAATGGACCACACTAAGATGATCCCCAACCTCCTGGCATGCCTCGATTGATTTTTGGCCCATAGCACGCCCGTACCCAGGGTCCACCCCCAAAACCGTGGGCTATAGCACGCCTATTTGGCCCAAAAATGATCCATTCGCACTGTTTCGCCTGTTTGTCCACCCAAATTGCCACAAAAATTTAAACGAACCATACTGAGATGATCCCCAACCACCTTGTCACACCCTGATAGATTTTTAGCCCACAGTACGCCCTTTACCCAGGCCCACCCTCGAAATCGTAGGCTATAGCCCACCTATTTGGCACAAAAATGCCTCATTCGTGCCATTTTGCCCGTTTGTCCACCCAAATGGCCACAAAAATTTAAACGAACCATACTGGGATGATCCCCAACCTCCCTTGCACGCCCTGATCAATTTTTTCCACAGCACGCTTGGACCCTGGGCCCACCCCCAAAACCGTGGGCTATAGCCCACTGATTTGGCCAAAAACTGGCCCATTCTCGTTGTTTCACCCGTTTCTCCACCCAAATGGAAACGAAAAATTAAACGGACCATACTGGGATGATCCTCAATACCTCTGGCATGCCCCGATCAATTTTTGTCCCATAAAATACCCAAACTTTGGGCCCACCCCTAAAATCGTAGGCTATACCACACCAATTTGGCCCGAAAATACCCAGTTCGTGTATTTTCGCCCGTTTGTCCACCTAGATGGCCACAAAAATTTTAACAAACCATACTGGAATGATCCATAACCTCCTTGTCATGCCCCGATTAATTTTCGGCCTACAACACGCTCGAACCCCGGGCCCACCCATAAAACTGTGGGTTGCAGCACACCGATTTGGCCTAAAGATGCCCCGTTCATGCTGTTTCGCCTGTTTGTCCTCCCAAATGGTGATGAAAATTTAAAAAGACCACACTGGGATGATACCCAACCTCCCTGGCTTGCCCCGATCAATTTTAGGCCCACAAAATACAAGGACCCCGGCCCACCCCCAAAACCTTGGGCTATAGCACTCTGATTTGGCTTGAAAATTCCCCATTCGCGGTGTTTTTCTACCCAAATGACCACAAAAATTTAAACGGACCACACTGGAATGATCTGCAACCTTCCTAGCATGCCCCGGATGATTTTCAGCCCACAGCATATCCGGACCCAGGGCCATCCCCCAAATCGTGTGCTATAGCATACCGATTTGTCCCAAAAATACCCCGTTAGGGCTGTTTCACTCGTTTGTCCACCCAAGTAGCCACAAATATTTAAACGGACCACTCTTGGATGATTCCCAACATCCTTGGCATACCCCAGTCAATTTTTGGCCCATAAAATGCCCGAACCCCGGGTCCACCCCTAAAACCGTAAGCTATAGCCCACTGATTTAACCAAAAAATGCCCCGTTCGCGCCGTTTTGTCTATTTGTCCACCCAAATAGCCACAAAATATTAAACGAACCACACAAAGACGATCCCCAACCTCCCTGGCATGCCTCGGTCGATTTTTAGTTCACATCACGCTCGGACCCCAGGTTACCCCAGAAATCGTGGGCAATAGCACATCGATTTGGCCCGAAAATGCCCCATTCATGCTGTTTCTCCTGTTTGTTCACCAAATGGCCACGAAAATTTAAACAAACCATACTGGGACGATCTCTAACCTCCCTGGAATGCCCCGGTCAATTTTTGGCCCACAGCACACCCGGACCCCAGGACTACCCCTGAAACCGTGGGTTATAGCCCACCGATTTGGCCTAAAAATGCCCTATTTGCATCGTTTCTCCTATTTGTCCATCCAAATGCCACGAAAAATTAAATGGACCACACTTGGACGATCCCCAACCTCCCTGGCACGCCTCGATTGATATTCAGCCCACAAAAAGCCCGAACCCTGGGTCCACCCCCAAAATTGTAGGCTATAGCATACTGATTTGGCCCGAAAATACCCCGTTCGTGCCGTTTTACCCGTTCGACCACCCAAATGGCCATGAAAATTTAAACGGACCACACTGGGATGATACCCAACTTTCTTGGCATGCACAAGTCGAATTTAGCCCCACAACACCCCTGGACCCCGGGCCCACCCCCAAAATCGTGGGCTATTGCTCACCAATTTGGCCCAAAAATGCCTCGTTTGTGCCGTTTCGCCCATTTGTCCACCCAAATGGCCACGAAAATTTAAATGGACCATACTAGGATGATCCCCAACCTTCCCGACATATCCCAATTGATTTTCGGTGCATAACAAGCCCGAACCCTGAGTCCACCTCCAAAACCATGGGCTATAGCACACTGATTTGGCCTGAAAATGACCAATTCGCACTGTTTCGCCCGTTTGTCCACCCAAATGGCCATAAAAAATTAATCAGAAAACACTGGGATGATCCTCAACCTTCCTGGCATGCCTCGATCAATTTTTAGCCACAACACGCCCGAACCTTAGGCCCACCCCCAAAATCATGGGCTATAGCACACCGATTTTGCCCAAAAATACCCCATTCGTGCCTTTTCGCTCGCTTGTCCACCCAAATAGCCACAAAAAATTAAACGGACCATACTAAGATGATCCCCAAATCCCTGGTAGGCCCCGGTCGATTTTCAGCCCGTAGCACGCTCGGACCCCAGGCCCATCCCCAAAACCGTAGGCTATAGCACACCGATTCGGCCCAAAAACTCCCAGTTCACGCCGTTTTGCCCGTTTGTCCACCCAAACACACAAAAATGTCAACAGACCACACTAGAACTATCCCCAACCACCCTAACACGCCCCAACCAATTTTCATCCCATAACACGCCTGGACCCTGGTCCCACCCCCAAAATCGTAGGCTATAGCACACTGATTTGGCCCGAAAATGCCCCATTCGTGCTACTTTGCCCGTTTGTCCACCCAAATGGCCTGAAAATTTTAAACGGACCATATTGGGATGATCCCTAACCTCCCTGGTATGCCCCGATCAATTTTTAGCCCACAGCATGCTCGTACCCCGGGCTCACCCCCGAAACTGTGTGCTATAGCACACCGATTTTGCCCAAAAATGCCCCGTTCACGCCGTTTCACCCGTTTGTCAAACCAAATGGTCATAAAAATTTAAGCGAACCACACTGGGATGATCCCCAACCTCCCTAGAACGCCCCGGTCGATTTTTGGAAAATAGCACACCCAGACCCGGGATCCACCCCCAAAATTATGGTCTATAGCACAATGATTTAGCCCGATAATGCCCCATTCGCGCCGTATCACATATTTGTCTACCCAAATGGCCATGAATATTTAAATAGACCACACTGGGATGATCCCCAACCTCCCTGGCACGCCCTGGTCAATTTTAAGCCCATAGCACACCCGGACCCCGAGCCCACCCCTTAAACCATGGGCTATAGCACACCAATTTGGCTCAAAAATGCCTCATTCGCACCGTTTTACCCGTTTGTCCACCCAAATTACAAGGAAAATTTAAACGGACTACACTGGGATGAACCCCAACCTCCCCGGCATGCCCCAATCAATTTTCGTCCCACAGCATGCCCGGACCCCGAGCCCACCCCCAAAACCGTGGGATATAGCACACAAATTTGGCCCAAAAATGCCCCGTTTACGCTGTTTTGCTCGTTTTTCACCCAAATGTCCATAAAAATTTAAACGGACCATACTGGGATGATCCCCAACCTCCCTGGAATGCCTCGGTTGATTTTTAGCCCACAGCACGCTCGAACCCCAAGACCACCCTCAAAACCGTGGGCTATAGCACACCGATTTGGCCAAAAATGCATCGTTCATGCCGTTTCGCCCGTTTATCCACCTAAATGGCCATGAAATTTTAAACGGACTGCACAAGAAAGATCTTCAACCTCCCTGGCATGCCCCCAGTGGATTTTTGGCCAACAACACGCCAGTACCCCAGGCGCACCCCCAAAACTGTGGGCTATAGAACACCGATGCCCCGTTCTCGCTGTTTCGGCCGTTTCTCTACCCAAATGGCCATGAAAATTTAAACGAACCACACTACTATGATCCCTAACCTCCCTGGCATGCCCCAGCCAATTTTATACCAATAGCACACTCGTAACCTGGGACCACCCTCAAAACCGCAGGCTATAGCCCACTAATTTGGCCCGAAAATGCCCCGCTCGCGCCGTTTTGCCCATTTGTCCACCCAAATGGCCACAAAAAATTAAACGAACCATACTGGGATGATCCCCAACCCCCTGGTATGCCCCAATTGATTTTGTCCCACGGAACGCTCGACCCTCGGGCCAACCCCAAAACAGTGGGCAATAGCTCACCGGTTTAGCCCGAAAATACCCCATTCGCGTCGTTTCGCCCATTTGTCCACTCAAATGGCCACGAAAATTTTAATGAACCATACTGGGAAGATCCCAACCTCCTTGTCATGCCTCGGTCAATTTTTGGCCCATAACATACTCGAACCCCAGGCTCACCCCTAAAACCGTGGATTTTAGCACACCGATTTGGCCTAAAAATGCCTCATTTGCATCGTTTCGCCCGTTTTTCCACCCAAATGGACACAAAAATTTAAAAAGACCATACTGGGATGATCCCCAACCTCCCTGGCATACGCCGATCGATTTTCGGCCAACAGAACGCCAGGACCCCGGCCCACCCCAAAAACCGTGGGATATAGCACATCGATTTGGCCCTAAAATGACCCATTCATGTCGTTTGTCCACCCAAATGGCTAGGAAAATTAAAACGGACCATACTGGGATGATTCCCAACCTCCCTATCACGCCCCGATTGATTTTTAGCCCACAGCACTCCCGAACCCCGGGCCCATCCCCCAAACCATGGCTATAGCACATCAATTTGGCCCGAAAATGCCCCGTTCGCGCCGTTTCGCTCGTTTGTCCACCCATGTGGCCACGAAAATTTAAACTGAACACTCTAGCATGATCCCCAACCTCCCTGGCATGCCCCAGTTGATTTTTAGACCACAGAACACCCGAACCCCGGGCCCACCCCCGAAACCACAGGCTATAGCCCACCGATTTAGCCCAAAAATGCCCCGTTCGTGCCGTTTTGCCCGTTTATCCACCTAAATGGCCACAAAAAATTAAACGAACCATACAAGGACGATCTTCAACCTCCCTGGCATGCCCCGATTGATTTTCAGCCCACAGCACACCCGGACCCTAGGCCCAGCCCTAAAACCGTGGTCAATAGCACATCGATTTGGCCCGAAAATGCCCCGTTTGTGCCGTTTTGCATTTTTGTCCACTAAATGGCCACAAAAATTTAAACAAACCACACTGGGACGATGTCTAACCTCCCTGGCATGCCTCGGTTGATTTTTGGCCCACACTACACCCGAACCCCGGGACCACCCCTGAAACCGTGGGCTATAGCACACCGATTTGGCCCAAGAATGCACTATTTATGCTGTTTCTCCAGTTTGTCCACCCAAATAGCCACAAAAAAATAAACGGACCATACTAGAATGATCCCCAACCTCCCTGGCACGCCCCGGTCGATTTTTGACCCCCGAGCCAACCCCTAAAACCGTGGGCAATAGCACACTGATTTTGCCCAAAAATACCCCGTTCGCGCCGTTTTGCCCGTTTGTCAACGCAAATGGCCATGATAATTTAAAAAGACCACATTGAGACAATCCCAAACTTCCCTGGCATGCACCGGTCGAATTTAGTCCCACAACACCCCTAGACCTTGGGCCCTCCCCAAAATCATGAGCTATAGCTCACTGATTTGGCCCGAAAATGCCTAGTTTGTGATGTTTTGCCCGTTTATCAACCCAAATGGCCACGAATATTAAAATGGACCATACTAGGAAGATCCAAACATCCTTGGTACATCCCGGTTGATTTTTGGCCTACAGCACACTCAGACCCCGGGCCCACCTCCAAAACCGTGGGCTATAGCACATCGATTTGGCTCAAAAATGACCCATTCATGCCGTTTTGCCCATTTGTCCACCCAAATGGACACGGAAATTTAAACGGACCACACTGGGATGATCCCCAACCTCCCTGGCACGCACCGGTTAATTTTTGTCCCACAGCTCGCTCGGACCCGTGCCCACCCCTCAAACTGTTGGCTATAGCACACCGATTTGGCTCGAAAATGCCCCGTTCTCGCCGTTTTGCCTGTCTATCCACCCAAATGGCCACAAAAATTTAAACGGACCACACTAGGATGATCCCCAACCTCTCTGGCATGCTCCTGTCAATTTCTGGCACACAGCACGCCCAAACCCCGAGTCCAACCCCGAAACCGTGGGCTATATCACATCGATTTTGCCCAAAAATAACCCCATTTGCACCGTTTCACCTGTTTATCCAGTCAAATGGCCAAGAAAAATTAAACGGACCCCACTGAGATGATCCCCAACCTCTCTGGCATGCCCCAGTTGATTTTCAGCCCACAGCATGCCCGGACCCCGGGCCCACCCCCGAAACCGTGGGCTATAGCACACCAATTTGGCTCGAAAATACCCCGTTCATGACGTTTTGCTCGTTTGTCCACCCAAATGGCCACGAAAAATTAAACGAACCACATTGGATGATCCCTAACCTCCCTGGTAGGCCCCAATCAATTTTCAACTCACAGCACGCTCGTACCCCAGGCCCACCCCCTAAACCATGGGCTATAGCACACCGATTTATCTCGAAAACTCCTCGTTCGCGTTGTTTTGCCCATTTGTCCACCCAAATGGACACAAAAATATCAACGGACCACACTGGAACTATCCCCAACCTCCCTAGCTTGCCCTAGCCGATTTTCGTCCCATAACATGCCCGGATCCTGGGCCCACCCCCAAAACCGTGGGCTATAGCACACTGATTCTGCCCGAAAATGCCCCATTTGTGCTGCTTTGCCCGTTTGTCCACCCAAATAGCCTCAAAAATTTAAACAGAGCATACTGGGATGATCCCCAACCTCCCAGGCATGCCCCGGTTGATTTTAGCCCACAGCATGCTCAGACCCCGGGCCCACCCCCAAAACTGTGGGCTATAGCACACCAATTTTGCCCAAAAATGCGCTGTTCACGCCGTTTCACCCGTTTGTCCAGCCAAATGGCCATAAAATTTAAACGGACCACACTGGGATGATCCCCAACCTCCCTGGCATGCCCTGGTCGATTTTTGGGAAATAGCATGCCCAGACCCAGGGCCAACCCACTAAACCGTGTGCTATATGATAACGGAACGATCACGAAACAAAAAAACAGCCAACAACACAAAGACAACCGAGAACAAGATGGAAATTCACTCTCGGCAACAACACACAAATCCGTGAATAAGAACAAGAAACATACACAAATATTGCAAGAAAAGTAAATGATAGGCAAGATGACATAAGGACTTGCGAAGAACAAGAAACCAAACGTGTATTAAACGTAAATACCCTTAAAATCCACAAGTACAAACACCAATCTTCTTACGGTGACCGCTAAGGGAATCAACTTCACCTCACAACCACTGTTTCTAAGCAACGTACAATATCGGCTTTTCCAAGCCCTACACTAAAGATGGCTTATCCAAGCCCTACACTAAGGGTGTTACACTCTCAAAGAGATAAGAAGTCTTTCACATATTTATCCTTCCAAAACTAAAGAGCAAATGACTTAATAGAAGACTATATAAAGGCTAGCTTATTACATAACAAAAATGACCACAATACCCTTAATGAAAGGGGTGGCCATGAAGTGTCTTTCTAACAAAGTGTGATCCCCAAAAAACCTTAATGAAGGGTTCTTATTCAATGCTCCACAACTGTGGGGTCATTCATCAACACTTGTAGTCTTGGGTTGGCATGAAAGGTAATCCCCCACGCAATCTTCCACACACGGGTTTGCCTTATGTCATGCTCAAAACGGGTCCTCCATGTATGTTCTTGTGTCCTCGAGGTGACCAAGTATTGAGTTTTTATGCATTGGCATCCAATTACGTCTTCAAAATCATAGATGGACATTTGGCTCGTATCACTATAGCACAACGATTTGGCCATAAAATGCCCCATTCGTGCCGTTTCACTTGTCTGTCAACTAAAATGGACATAAAAATTTAAACGGAATACACTGGGATGATCCCTAACCTCCTTGGCACACCCCGATCGATTTTTGGCCTACAACACGCCCTGAAACTAGGCCCACCCCCAAAACCGTGGGCTATAGCACACCGATTTGGCCTGAAAATCCCCCGCTCGCGCCGTTTTGCCAGTTTGTCCACACAAATGCCCACAAAATTTAAGCGGAGCACTCTGGGACGATCCCCAACCTCCCTGGCATGCCTCGGTCGATTGTCGTCCCACAGCACATTTGGACCCCGGGCCCACCCCCAAAACCGTGGGATATAGCCCACTGATTTGGCCCGAAAATACCTCGTTCGCGCCGTTTCACCCATTTTTCCATCCAAATGGCCACGAAAATTTAAACAGACCATACTGGGATGATATTCAACCTCCCTGGCATGCCCTGGTCAATTTTCAGCCCACAGAATGCCCGAAATCTGGGCCCACCCTAGAAATCGTGGGCTATAGCACATCGATTTGGCCCCAAAACTCCTCGTTCGCGTCGGTTCGCCTGTTTGTCCACCCAAATGGCTATGGAAATTGAAATTGACTACACTGGGATGATCCCCAACCTCCCTGGTATGCCACGTTTAACTTTTAGCCCACAGAACGCCCGAAGCTCGGGCTTACCTCCAAAATCGTGGGCTATAGCACACCGATTTGGCTCAAAAATGCCCCGTTCGTGCCATTTTGCCCGTTTGTCCAACCAAATGGCCATGAAAATTTAAACGGACCACATAAAGATGATCTCCAACCTCCCTAGCATACCCTAGTCAATTTTTGGCCCACAGCACACCCGTATCCCGAGACCACCCTCAAAACCATAGGCTATAGCCCCCCGATTTAACCCAAAAATGCCCCGTTCGAGCCGTTTTACCTATTTGTCCACCCAAATGGCCACGAAAAATTAAAATAACCACACAAGGATGATCCCTAACATCCCTGGCATGCCCCCATCGATTTTCAACCCACAGCACGCCCGAACCCCAGGCCCACCCCTGAAACTGTGGACAATAGCACATCGATTTAGCCCGAAAATGCCTCGTTCGCACCGTTTTACCTGTTTGTCCACCAAATGGCCACAAAAATTTAAACAAACCACACTGGGATGATCTCTAACATCCCTGGAAAGCCTCGGCCGATTTTTTGCCCACAGCACACCCGAACCCCGGGACCACTCCTGAAACCGTGGGCTATAGCCCCAAATTTAGCCCACTGTTTCTCCTGTTTATCCACCCAAATAGCCACGAAAAATTAAGCGAACCATACTGGGACGATCTCCAACCTCCCTTTCATACCCCAGTCAAGTTTCAACCCACAACACGGCCGAACCCCAAGCCCACCCCCAAAACTGTGGGCTATAGCACACCGAATTGGCCTAAAAATGCCCCGTTTGTGCCGTTTTGCCCGTTTGTCCACCCAAATGGCCTTGAAAATTTAAACGGACCACACTGGGATGATCCCCAACTTCCCTGCATGCACCCATCGAATTTATCCCTACAGAATCCCTAGAACCCGGGCCCACCCCTAAAATGGTGGGCTATAGCTCACCGATTTGCCCCAAAAATGCCTCGTTTGTGCCGTTTCGCCCATTTATCCACCCAAATGGCCACGAAAATTTAAACGGACCATATTTGGATGATCCTAAACCTCCCTGGCACGTCCCGGTTGATTTTTGGGCCACAGTACACCTGAACCTCGGGCCCACCTCCAAAACCATGGGCAATAGCACACCAATTTGGCCCAAAAATGACCCGTTCATGCCGTTTCGCCCGTTTGTCCACCCAAATAGCCACAAATTTAAACGAACCACACTGGTACGATCCCCAACCTTCCTGGCATGGCTCGGTCAATTTTTGGCCAACAGCACACCCGAATCCCGGGCGCACCTCCAAAATTGTGGGTTATAGTATAGCACACCGATTTTGCCCAAAAACACCCCATTCATGCTGTTTTGCATGTTTGTCCACCCAAATGGCCACGAAAAGTTAAACGAACCATACTGGGATGATCCCCAACCTCCCTGGCACGCCTTGATCGATTTTTGGCACACAGCATGCCCGAACTCCGGGCCCTTCCCCGAAACCATGGGCTATAGCACACTAATTTGTCCTTAAAATACCCCTTTCACACCGTTTTGCCTGTTTGTCTACCCAAATAGCCACAAAAAATTCAATGGACCATACTGGGATGATTCCCAACCTCCCTGGCACTCCCCGATCGATTTTCAGCCCAAAGCACGCTCGAACCTCAGGCCCACACCCGAAACAATGGGCTATACACACCGATTTAGCCCAAAAATGCCCATTTCATGTCGTTTAGCCCGTTTGTCCATCCAAATGGCCACAAAAATTTAAATGAACCACACTAGGATAATCCCTAACCTCCCTAGCATACCCCGATCCATTTCCAGCCAATATCACGCCCAGTCCCTGGCCCCACCCCTAAAACCGTGGGCTATAGCACACCAATTTGGCCCAAAAATGCCCCATTCGCACCGTTACACCTTTTTGTCCACCCAAATGGCCACGAAAATTTAAACGGGCCACAATATGATGATCCCCAACCTCCCTGGCATGCCTCAATCAATTTTTGTCCTACAGCATGCCCGGACCCAGGGTCCACCCCCAAAACCGTGGGTTATAGCACACCGATTTATCCCGAAAATGATCCATTCGCGCTGTTTCGCCTGTTTGTCTACCCAAATGGCCACAAAAATTTAAAAGGAACACACTAGGACAATTCTTAACCACCCTAGAACACCTCGATCGATTTTTGGCCCATAGTACACCCTTACCCAAGACCCACCCTCAAAACCATGGGATATACCACACCGATTTGGCCCAAAAATGCCCCGTTCGTGCCGTTTTGCCCATTTGTCCTCCCAAATGGCCACAAAAATTTAAACGAACCATACTGGGATGATACCCAACCTCCCTTTCACGCCCCAGTCAATTTTTGGTCACAGCACACCCAGAACCTGGGCCCACCCCCAAAACCGTGGGCAATAGCACACCAATTTAGACATATACCGCCCCGTTCACGTCATTTTGCCCGTTTGTCCACCCAAATGGCCACAAAAATTTAAACAGACCACACTAGGATGATCACCAACCTTCCTGTAATGCCATGGTAGATTTTTGGCCCATAGTACGACCGTACCCATGGCCCACCCTCAAAATCGTGGGCTATAGCACACCGATTTGGCCTAAAAATGCCTCATTCATGCCGTTTTGCCCGTTTATCCTCCCAAATGTCCACGAAAATTTAAACGAACCATACTGGGATAATCCCCAGCCTCCCTGGCACACCCCGGTCAATTTTTTGCCACAGCACGCCCGGACCATAGGCCCACCCCCAAAACTGTGGGCTATAGCACAATAATTTTGACAGATACCACCCCGTTCACGCTGTTTTGCATGTTTGTCTACCCAAATAGCCATAAAAATTTAAACAGACCACACTGGGATGATTCCCAAACTCCCTGGCATGCTCCAGTTGATTTTTTTCCCATAGCACGCCCGAAACCCGAGCCCACGCCCAAAATCAAGGGCTATAGCATACCGATTTGGCTCGAAAACTTCCTGTTCGCGCTATTTAGCCCGTTTGTCAACCCCAATGGCTACGAAATTTTAAATTGACCATACTACGATGATCCCCAACCTCCCTTGTACACCCAGGTTGATTTTTGGCCCACAGCAAGCTCGGACCTCGGGCCTACCCCTAAAACTGTGGGCTGTAGCACACCGATTTGGCCAAAAATGCCCCGTTCGCACCATTTTACCCGTTTATCCACCTAAATGGCCACAAAAATTTAAGCCGACCATACTAGGACGATCCTTAACCTCCTTGGCATGCCCCCGGTCGATTTTCAGCTCACAGCATGCAAGGAACCTAGGCCCACCCCCAAAACTGTGGGCTAGTAGCACACCAATTTGGCCCGAAAATGCTTTGTTCCTGCCGTTTGGCCCGTTTGTCCACCCAAATGGCCACGAAAATTTAAATGAATGATACTACGATGATCCTCAACCTCTTTGGCATACCCCAATCATTTTTTGGCAACCAGCACGCTGGGACCCTAGGCCCACCCCCGAAACTACGGGCTATAGCCCACCGATTTGGCCCAAAAATGCCCCGTTCGCTTTGTTTCGCCAGTTTGTCCATCCAAATGTTCACAAAAATTTAAACTAACTGCACTGGGATGAACCCAAACCTCCCTGGCATGCCCCGACCAATTTTTGACCCACAACACACCCGGACCCCGGGCCCACCCCCAAAATTATGGGTTATAGCACACCGATTTGGCCCAAAAACTCCCCGTTGGCGCTGTTTCGATCGTTTGTCAACCCCAATGGCTATGAAATTTTAAATGGACCATACTAGGATGATCCCCAACCTACCTTGCACGTCGTGGTAGATTTTTGGCCCACAACATGCTCGGAACTCGGGCCCACCCCAAAAACCATAGGTTGTAGCACACTGATTTAGCCAAAAATGCCCCGTTCGCACCGTTTCTCCCGTTTATCCACCTAAATGGCCACAAAAATTTAAACGGAGCACAGTGGGATGATCCCCAACCTCCCTGGCATGCCTCAGTCGATTTTCAGCCCACAGCACACCAGGACCCTAGGCCCACCCTCAAAACTGTAGGCTATAGCACATCGATTTGACCCAAAAATGCACCGTTCGTGCCGTTTTGCTCGTTTGTCTATCCAAATTACCACAAAAATTTAAACGAACCACACTACGATGATCCCCAACCTCCCTGGCATGCCCCGGTCAATTTTTGGCCAACAGCACGCTGGGACCCTGGGCCCACCCCCGAAACCGCAGGCTATAGCCCACCAATTTAGCCAAAATTCCCCATTCGCGTTGTTTCGTCTGTTTGTCCACACAAATAGCCACAAAAAATTAAACGAACCACACTGGGATGATCTTCAACACCCCTGGCATGCCCCGATCAATTTTCGACCCATAAAATGACTGAACTTCGGGCCCACCCCCAAAATCATGAGCTATACCACTCCAATTGGGCCTGAAAATACCCAGTTCGCATAATTTTGCTTGTTTGTCCTCCTAAATAACCACAAAAATTTTAACGAACCACACTGGGATGATCCCCAACCTCCTTGTCACACCCCGGTCGATTTTCAGCCCACAACGCGCTCGAACCCTTGGTCCACCCCCAAAATCATGTGTTGTAGCACACCAATTTGGCCCAAAAATGACATGTTCGTGTCGTTTCGCCTGTTTGTCCACCCAAATGGCGACGAAAATTTTAAAAGACCACACTGGGATGATCCCCAATCTCCCTGGCTTGCCTCGGTCAACTTTAGGCCCACAGAACGCAAGGACCCCAGCCCACCCCCGAAACCTTGGGCTATAGCACACTAATTTGGCCCGAAAATTCTTCATTCGCCCCGTTTGTCTACCCAAATGGCCATGAAAATTTAAACGGACCACACTAAGAAGATCTTCAACCTCCCTGGAATGCCCCGAACGATTTTCAGCCCACAACACAACCGGACCCCGGACCCATCCCCTAAACCGTGGGCTATAGCACACCGATTTGGCCCGAAAATTCCCCATTCGGACCGTTTTGCTCGTTTGTCCACCCAAGTGGCCAGGAAAATTTAAACGGACCACTCTAGGATAATTCCCAACCTCCTTGGCACGCCCCAGTTGATTTTTCACCCGCAGAACGCCCGGATCCCAGGCCCACCCCCAAAATCGTAGGATATAGCCCACCGATATAGCCCAAAATACCCCGTTCGCGCCGTTTTCCCTGTTTGTCCACCCGAATAGCCACGAAAAATTAAATGAACCATACAAAGACGATCCCCAACCTCCCTGGAATGCCCCGATTGATTTTCAGCCCACATCACAATCGGACCCCAGGTCACCCCTGAAACCGTGGGCAATAGCACATCGATTTGGCCTGAAAATGCCCCGTTCGCGCCGTTTTGCCTGTTTGTTCACCAAATGCTCACGAAAATTTAAAAAAATCACACTGGGATGATTTGTAACCTCCTTGGAATGCCCCGATCAATTTTCAACCCACAGAACACCCGGACCCCGGGACTACCCCAAAAAACGTGGGTTATAGCCCACAGATTTAGCCTAAAAATACCCTATTTGCGCTGTTTCTCCCGTTTATTCACCCACATTGACATAAAAAATTAAAAAGACCACACTGGGTCGATCCCCAACCTCCCTAGCATGCCTCAGTCAATTTTTGGCTCACAGCCCGTCCGAACCTTGGGCCCACCCATAAAACCGTGGGATATAGCACACCGATTTGGCCCAAAAACACCCCGTTCATGCCGTTTCGCCCATTTTTATACCCAAATGGCCACAAAAATTTAAACGAACCACACTGAGATGATCCCCAACATCCCTGGCACACCTCGGACGATTTTTGGCCCACAGTAAGCCCGAACCCCAAGGCCACCCCCAAAACCGTGGGTTATAGCACACTGATTTGGTCCAAAAATGCCCCGTTCACGGTGTTTCACCCGTTTGTCCACGCAAATAGCCACAAAAATTTAAACGAACCATACTGGGATGATCCCCAACCTCCATGGCACGCCCCAATCAATTTTCAGCCCATAGAACACCCGAACCCTGGACCCACCCTAGAAACCGTGCGCTATAGAAAACTAATTTAGCCCAAAAACTCCCCGTTCGCACCGGTTCGTCCGTTTGTCCACCCAAATGGCTACGGAAATTTAAATGGACCATACTGGGACGATCTCCAACCTCCTTGGCACGCCAAATTTGATTTTTGTCCCACAAAATGCCCGAACCTCGGGCTCACCCCCAAAATCGTGGGCTATAGCACACCGATTTGGCCCGAAAATGCCCCGTTCACGCCGTTTTGCCAGTTTGTCCACCCAAATGGCCACAAAAAGTTAAACGAACCACACAGGATGATCCACAGCCTCCCTTACACGCCCCGGTCGAATTTTGGCCCACAACACGTTCGGACTCCGGGCCCATCCCCAAAACCGTGGGTTATAGCACACTGATTTTGCCAAAAAGTGCCCCGTTCGTGCCGTTTTGGCCGTTTGTCCTCCCAAATGGCCATGAAAATTTAAATTGACCATACTTGGATGATCCCCAACCTCTCTGGCACACCCCGATCGATTTTTGGCCCATAGCATGCCCAGACCCCTGGCCCACCTCCAAAACCGTAGGATATAGCACACACATATTTTTCTTGAAAATGCCCCGTTTGCGCTGTTTCGCCCGTTTGTCCACCCAAATGGCCACAAAAATTTAAACGGACCACACTAAGACGATCCCCAACCTACCTGGCATACCCCAATCGATTTTTGACCCACAGCACGCTCAGACCTAGGGCCCACCCCTTAAACCGTGAGCTATAGCACACCGATTTAGCTCAAAAATACCCCGTTCGTGCCTTTTCTCCCATCCCTCCCCCAAATGGCATCAAAAATTTAAATGGACCATACTGATACGATCTCCAACCTCCCTGGCATGCCACGGTCTATTTTCAGCCTACAACGCGCCCGAACCCTGGGCCCCAAAACCATGAGCTATAGCACATCGATTTGACCCAAAAATACCCCGTTCGCACTGTTTTGCCCGTTTGTCCACCCAAATGGCCACAAAAATTTAAACGAACCACACTGCGATGATCCCCAACCTCCATGGCACGCCCCGGTCTATTTTTCACCCTGCCCCTGGGCCCAACTCCATAACCGGGGGCTATAGCACACCGATTTAGCCCAAAAATACCCCGTTCACGCTGTTTTGCCCGTTTGTCAACCCAAATGGCGACAAAAATATAAACAGACCACACTGGAACAATCCCCAACCTCCCTGGCATGCCCTGGTCAATTTTCAACCCACAGCACGCTCGGACCCAGTCCCAACCCTGAAACCGTTGGCTATAGCACACCGATTTAGCCTAAAAACTCTCCGTTCGTACCGTTTCGCTCGTTTGTCCACCCAAATAGCTATAAAAATTTAAACAGACCACACTGAGATGATCCCCAACATCCCTGGTATTACCCGGTCGATTTTTTATCCACAGCACGCCTGGACCCCGAGCCCACCCTCAAAACCGTAGGCTATAGCACATCGATATGGCTTGAAAATGCCCTGTTCGTGCCGTTTTGCCCATTTATCCACCCAAATGGCCAGTAAAATTTAAACGGACCACACTAGGACGATCCCCAACCTCCCTGGCATTCCACGGTCGATTTTTGGCCCACAGCACATCCGGACCCCAGGCCCACCCCCAAAACTGTGGGCTACAGCACAATAATTTAGCCTGAAAATGCCCCGTTCATGCACGTTTCACCCGTTTGTCCATCATAATGGCCAAAAAAAATTAAACAAACTATACTGGGATGATCCCCAACCTCCTTGGCATGCCCTGGTCGATTTTTGGCCCACAGCACGCCCGAAACCCGGGGCCACCCCAAAAACCGTGGGTTGTAGCCCACCGATTTGGCCCCAAAACTCCCCGTTCGCGTCGTTTTGCCTGTTTGTCCACCCAAATGGCTACGAAAATTTAAACGAACCTCACAGGGACGATCCTCAACATCCCTGGCATGCCACGATCGATTTTTGGCCCATAGCACGATTGGACACTGAGCCTACTCCCAAAACTGTGGGCTATAGCACACCGATATGGCCCAAAAATGCCCCGTTCACGCCATTTAATTTGTTTGTCCACCCAAATGGCCACAAAAATTTAGACGTACCACACTGGGGCAATCCCTAACCTCCCTGGTACGCCCCGATTGATTTTTTGCCACAGCACGCCTGGACCTCGGGCCCACCCCCAAAACCGTGTGATATAACATACCGATTTAGCTTAAACATGGCCCGTTCACGCCGTTTTACTCGTTTGTCCACCCAAATGGCCATGAAAATTTAAACGAACTACACTGGGTTGATCCCCAACCTCCCTGAAATGCCCCAGTCAATTTTTGACCAACAGCACGCCTAAACCCCGGGCCCACCCCCAAAACCGTGGGCTATATAGCACACCAATTTGGCCCGAAAATGCCCTATTCGCGCTGTTTTGCCCGTTTGACCACTTAAATGGCCACGAAAATATAAACGGACCACATTGGGATGATCCCCAACCTCCCTGGCATTCCCCGGTCGATTTTCAGCCCACAGCACGCCCGGACCCCGGGTCCACCACCAAATTTGTGGGCTATAGCACACCGATTTGGCCTAAAAATGCCCTATTTGCGCCGTTTCGCCCATTTGTCCACCCAAATGGCCACAAAAATTTAAACAGAACGCAATGCAATGATCCCCAACCTCCCTGGCACGCCTTGATCAATTTTTGACCTATAGCACGCACAGACACTGGGCCCACCCTCTGAAATGGTGGGCTATAGAACACCGATTTGGCCCAAAAATGCCCCATTTTTGCCCGTTCGTCCATCCAAATAGCCACGAAAAATTAAACGGACCACACTGTGATGATCCCCGACCTCCTTGGAACACCCCGGTCAATTTTTCAACCACAGTACGCCTGGACCCTGGGCCCACCCCCGAAACCGTGGGCTAAAGCACACCGATTTGGCCCGAAATTACCCTGTTCGCGCTGTTTCACTAGTTTAAACATCCAAATAGCCACGAAAAATTAAACGGATCGCACTGGGTCGATTCCCAACCTCCCTGGCACGCCCCAATCTATTTTTGGCCCACAACTCGCCCTGTCCCCGGGCCACTCCTAAAACCGTGGGCTATAACACACCGATTTGGCCCAAAAACTCCCCGTTCACGTCGTTTTGCCCATTTGTCCACCCAAATGGCCACAAAAATTTAAACGGGCAATACTGGGATAATCCCCAACCTCCCTGGCATGCCTCGGTCGATTTTTGACCCACAGCACGCCCGGACCACAGGCCCACCCCTAAAATCGTGGGATATAGCATATTGATTTGGCCCGAAAATGCCTCATTTACGTCGTTTCACCCGTTTGTCTACCCAAATGGCCACGAAAAATTAAACGGACCACACTGGGTCAATCCCCAACCTCTCTGGCATGCCTCGGTCAATTTTTGGCCCACAACACTCCCGTACCCCGGGCCTACCCACAAACCGTGGGCTATAGCACACCGATTTATTCCAAAAACTCTCTGTTCGCGTCGTTTCTCCCGTTTGTCCACCCAAATGACCACGAAAATTTAAATGGACCACACTGGAATGATCCCTAACCTTCCTGACATGCCTCGGTCAATTTTTGGCCCACAACATGCCCGGACCCCGGACCCATCCCCAAAACCGTGGGCTATAGCACATCGATTTGGCCCAAAAATTCCCCGTTCATGCCGTTTTGCCCGTTTGTCCACCCAAATGGCCACAAAATTTAAACATACCACACTGGGATGATCCCAACCTCCCTAACACGCCCCGATGAATTTTTTGCCCACAGCACGCCCAGACCCCGGCCCACCCCCGAAACCATGGGCTATATCACATCGATTTGGCCTGAAAATGCCCCGTTTGCGTCGTTTCTCTCGTTTGTCCACCCAAATGGCCACGAAAATTTAAACGGACCACACGGGATGATCCTCAACATCCCTGGCCTGCCTCAAACTATTTTTGTCCCACAGCACGCCCAGACCCTGGGCCCACCCCCAAAATCGTGGGCTATAGCACACCGATTTAGCCTGAAAATGCCCCGATCGCGTTGTTTTTCTCGTTTGTCCACCCAAATGGCCAGAAAATTTTAAACAGACCACAATGCAATGATCCTCAACCTCCCTGGCATGCCCCGATCAATTTTTGACCCATATCACGCACAAACACCGGGCCCACCCCCGAAACAGTGGGCTATAGAACACCGATTTGGCCCAAAAATACCCCATTTTTGCCCGTTCGTCCATCCAAATGGCCACAAAAAATTAAACGGACCACACTGTGATGATCCCCAACCTCCTTGGCACACCCCGATCGATTTTTGGACGACAGCACACCCGGACCTCGGGCCCACCCCCAAAACCGTGGGCTAAAGCACACCGATTTGGCCCGAAATTACCCCGTTCGCGCTGTTTCACTAGTTTAAACATCCAAATGGCCACGAAAAATTAAACGGATCGCACTGGGTCGATTCCCAACTTCCCTGGCATGCCCCAAGCTATTTTTGGCCCACAACACGCCCGATCCCCGGGCCACTCCTAAAACCGTGGGCTATAACACACCGATTTGGCCCAAAAACTCCCCGTTTGCATCGTTTTGCCCATTTGTCCACCCAAATGGCCACAAAATTTTAAACGGGCCATACTGGGATGATCCCCAACCTCCCTGACATGGCTCGGTTGATTTTTGACCCACAGCACGCCCGGACCCCAGGCCCACCCATAAAATCGTGGGCTATAGCATATTGATTTGGCCCGAAAATGCCCCGTTCGTGTCGTTTCACCCGTTTATCTACCCAAATGGCCACGAAAAATTAAACGGACCACACTAGGTCGATATCCAACCTCCCTGGCATGCCTCGTTCAATTTTTGTCCCATAACACTCCCGGACCCCGGGCCTACCCACAAACTGTGAGCTATAGCACACCGATTTATTCCAAAAACTCTCTGTTCGCGTCGTTTCGCTCGTTTGTCCACCCAAATGGCCACAAAAATTTAAATGGACCACACTGGAACGATCCCTAACCTTCCTGGCATGCCTCGGTTAATTTTTGGCCCATAACATGCCCAGACCCCGGACCCATCCCCAAAACCATGGGCTATAGCACACCAATTTGGCCAAAAAATTCCCCGTTCATGCCGTTTTGCCCGTTTGTCCACCCAAATGGCCACAAAATTTAAACAGACCACACTGTGATGATCCCAACCTCCCTGACACGCCCCGATGAATATTTTGCCCACAGCACACCTAGACCCCAGCCCACCCCCGAAACCATGGGCTATAGCACATCGATTTGGCCTGAAAATGCCCCGTTTGCGCTGTTTCTCTCGTTTGTCCACCCAAATGGCCACGAAAATTTAAACGAACCACACTAAGATGATCCCCAACATCCCTGGCATGCCTCGATCTATAGCACACCGATTTAGCCTGAAAATGCCCCGTTCGCGTTGTTTTTCTCGTTTGTCCACCCAAATGGGCACAAAAATTTAAACTGACCACACTGGGATGATTTCCAACCTCCTTAGCATGCCCCGATCAATTTTTGGCCCACAACACGCCTGGACCTTGGGTGCACCTCCGAAACTGTGGGCTATAGCACACCGATTTGACCGAAAAATGCCCCATTCAAGCTGTTTTGCCTATTTGTCCACCCAAATTTCCACAAAAATTTAAAGAAACCACAGTGGGATGATTCCCAACCTCCCTGGAACACCCCGGTCGATTTTCGGCCCACAACACGCCTGAACCCGTGGCCCACCCCCAAAACCATGGGCTATAGCATACCGATTTGGCTCGAAAATGTCCCGTTCACCCCGTTTTGCCAGTTTGTCCACCAAATGGACATAAAAATTTTAACGGACCGTACTGGGATGATTCCCAACCTCTCTGGCACGCCCCAGTCGATTTTTGGCCCGCAGCATGCCCGAACCCTGGGCCCACCCCCAAAACCGTGGGCAATAGCACACCAATTTGGCCCAAAAATGTCCCATTCGCGCTGTTTTGATTGTTTGTCCACCCAAATGGCCACGACTTTAAATGCACCACACTGGAACGATCCCCAACCTCTCTGGCATGCCCTGGTAAATTTTTGGCCCACAGCACGCCCGAACCCTTTGCCCACCCCTGAAACCATGGGCTATAACACACCAATTTAGCCCAAAAATGCCCCATTCACACTATTTCTCCCCTTTTTCCACACAAATAGCCACGAAATTTAAACGGACCGCGCTGGGACGATCCCCAACCTCTCTGGCACGCCCCGGTTGATTTCTGGGTTGTGCTCAGGGGGCGGTCGTAATTTTGGCTTAAATCGATCGGGATGGCCCAGGCAGTCTTAGGAGCGGCCTTGTGTGGGACTTTATGATTTTTTAGGCTGTTTGGTTGGTTAAACAGGCGAAACGACGCGAATATTTTTTTAGGAACAATTCGGGGTGGGCCCGAGGCCAGGCGTAATTTTGGCCAAAAATTGACCGGGCTAGCCCTGGCAGGCTTGGGAGTGGCCTAGTGTGGGCCTTTGTCATTTTTTGGGTGTCAAACAGGTGAAACGTGCCATTTTCAGACCAATTTGGTATACTATAGCCCACGAATTTTAGGGTGGGCCCGAGGATCGGGCATGATTTTGGTCGAAATTCAACTGGGCTTGGCCCAGGAAGGCGTGGGAGCAGCCTAGTATGGGCCTTTTTGGTTTTTTGGGTGGCCAAACGGGCAAGACGGCGTCAACGGACCCTTTTTGGGCTAATTCAGTGTGCGATATCCCACGGTCTTTGGGGTGGGCCCGAGGGCCGAGCGTGATTTTGGTCAAAAATCGATTGGGTTGGCCCAGGCAGGCTTGGGAGCGGCCTAGTGTTGGCCTTTATGGGTTTTTGGGCGGTTTGGGCGGTCAAACGGGCAAAAAAGTGCGAACGGGATATTTTCGGGCCAAATCGGTACGCTATAGCCGACGGTTTTTGGGGTGGGCTCAGGGTCGGGCGTGATTTTGGATGAAAATCGATAGGACTGGCCCAGGCAGGCCTGGGAGCTGCCTAGTGTATGCCTTTGTGGTTTTTAGGTAGTTTGGGTGGTCAAACGGGAGAAACGGCACGAACGGTCTATTTTTGGGCTAATTTAGTGTGCTATAGCCCATGATTTTTGGGGTGAGCCCGGGGTCGGGCGTGATTTTGACCAAAAATCAACTCGGCTGGCCCAGGCAGGCTTGGGACCGACCTAGTATGGTCTTTTAAGGTTTTTTGGGCGGTTTGGATGGTCAAACGAATGAAACGACGTGAACGGGCTATTTTCAAGCTAATTCGGTGTGCTATAGGCCCCAATTTTTAGGGTGGGCCCAGGGGACACACGTGTTTTTGGCCAAAAGTTATCCGGGCTGGCCAGGCAAGCTTGGAGCGGCCTAGTATGGGCCTTTATCATTTTTTTGGGTGGTTTAGGAGGTCAAACGGGCAAAACAGCGCAAACGGGCAATTTTTGGGCTAATTTGGTATGCTATAACCTACGGTTTTTAGGGTGAGCCCGAGGGCCAGGCGTACTTTTGGCCAAAAATCGATCGGGATAGCCCAAGCAGGCCTGGGAGCGGCCTAGTGTGGGACTTTGTGAGTTTTTGGGTGGTTTGGGTGGTCAAACGAGTGAAACGGTGAGAAAGGGCTATTTTCAGGCAAATTTGGTGTGTTATAGCCCACAGTTTTCGAGTTGGGCCTAGGGGACGAGCGTGATTTTGGCCAAAAATCAACCGAGCTGGCCCAGGCAAGCATGGGAGCGGCCTAATGTAGGCCTTTGTGCTTTTTGGGGCGATTTGGGTGGTCAAACGGGCGAAATAGCGCGAATGGGCCGTTTGTGGGCCAATTCAGTGTGCTATAGCCTACGGTTTTTGCGGTGGGCCCGGAGGCAGAGCATGATTTTAGCCAAAAATCGACCGGGCTGTCCCAGGAAGGCCTAGGAGCGGCCTAGCATGGTTCTTTTATGGTTTTTTGGGCTATATGGATGGTCAAACGGGCGAGACGGTGCGAACGGGCTATTTTTGGGCTAATTTGGGATGCTATAGCCCACGGTTTTTGGGGTAGGCCCGGGGTCCGGGCATGATTTGGGTCGAAAATCGACCGGGCTAGACCAGGCAGGCTTGGGAGCGGCCTAGTATGGGCCTTTGTGTTTTTTGGGGCGGTTTGGTTGGTCAAACGGGCGAAATGATAAAAACAGGCCATTTTCAGGCCATATCAGTGTGTTATAGCCTACGTTCTTAAGGGTGGGCCTGAGGTCAGGTGTGATTTTAGCTAAAAATTGACCGGATTGGCCCAGGCAGGCTTGGGAGCGGCTAGTGTGGGATGTTGTAGTATTTTGGGTGATTTGGATGGTCAAACGGGTGAAACAGCGCAAATAGGCCATTTTCGAGCTAATTAGGTGTTCTATAGTCTACGTTTTTTTGGGGTGGGCCTGGGGGACGGGCGTGATTTCTGCCAAAAATTGATCGGGCTGGCCCAGGCAGGCCTGGGAGCGCCCTAGTGTGGGCCTTTGTAGTTTTTTAGGCAGTTTGGGTGGTCAAAAGGACGAAACAGCTAGAACGGGCCATTTTTGGGCTAATTTGGTGTGGTATTGCCATGGTTTTTGAGGTGGGCTCGGGGTTCGGGTGTGATTTTGGCTGAAAATTCTACTGGGATGGCCCAGGCAGGCCGGAGAGAGGCCTAGTATGGGCCTTTGTGTTTTTTGGTTGGATTGGGTGGTGAAACGAGCAAAACAACGCAAACTGGCTATTTTTGGGCTAATTTGGTTTGCTATAACCCATGGTTTTCGGGGTGGACTCGGAGGTCAGGCGTGATTTTGGCTGAAAAATCAACCGGGTTGCCCAGGCAGGCTTGGGAGGGCCTAGTGTGGGCCTTTGTAGTTTTTTGGGTAGTTGGGTGGTCAAACGGGCAAAACGGCGTGAACGGGCTATTTTCGAGCCAATTCGGTGTGCTATAGCCTAGGGTGTTCGGGGTGGGCTCGGGTTCCAAGCGTTATTTTGGACAAAAATCGACTGGGCTGGCCCATGCAGGCCCGAAAGTGGCCTAGTGTGGGCTTTTGTGGTTTTTTGGGGGGTTAGGGTGGTCAAATGGGCAAAACGGCGCGAACGGGCCATTTTTTAGCCAATTCGATGTACCATAGCCCACAGTTTTTGGGATAAGCCTAGGGACCCGACGTAATTTTAGCCAAAAATCAATCGAGCGGGCCCAGGAAGGTTTAAAAGCGGCCTAGTCTGGGCTTAGTGGTTTTTTGGGCAGTTTGGGTGGTCAGATGGGCGAATCAGCTTGAACGACCATTTTCGGGCTAATTCGGTGTGCTATGGCCCACAGTTTTTGGGGTGGACCTTGGGGCCAGGAGTGATTTTTGCCGAAAATCGATAAGGTTGTCCCAGGCTGTCCTGAGAGCAGCCTTGTGTGTGGCCTTTGTGGTTTTTTGGGCGGTTTGGGTTGTCAAACGGGCGAGACGGAGCGAATGGCCCATTTTTTGGCCAATTTGGTATGCTAAAGCCCATGGTTTTTAGGGTGGGCCTGAGGCGGGGCGTGAATTTGGCCAAAAATCAACTGGGTTGGCCTAGGCAAGCCTAAGAGCGGCTAGTGTGGGCCTTTGTGGTTTTTCGGGCTGTTTGGGTGGTCAAACGAGCAAAACGGTGCAAACAGGCCATTTTCAAGCCAATTCAATGTGCTATAGCCCACAATTTTAGAGGTTGGCCTGGAAGCCGGGCGTGATTTTTGCCAAAAATCAACTGGGCTAGCCCAGGCAGGCCTGGGAGCGGCCTAGTGTGGGCCTTTGTTGTTTTTTGGGCAGTTCGGGTGGTCAAACGAGCGAGCGGGCTATTTTTGGGCCAATTTGGTGTGCTATAGCCCACGTTTTTTGGGGTGGGCCCAGGGCTTAGGCGTGATTTTTGCCGAAAATCGACCGGGCTGGCCCAGGTAGGCCTAGGAGCGGTCTAGTATGGGCCTTTATGGATTTTTGGGCAGTTTGGGTGGTCAAACGTGCGAAACAGCGTAAACAGTTCATTTTCGAGCTAATTCAGTGTGCTATAGCCAATGATTTTCAGGGTGGGCCCAGGGTTCGGGCGTGATTTTGGCCAAAAATTGATCAGGCTGCCCCAGACAAGCTAGGGAGCGGCCTAGTGTGGCCCTTTGGGGTGGGCAAGGCAGTTTGGGTGGTCAAACGGAGCGATTTTAGGACCAAATCGGTGTGCTTTAGCCCACGGTTTTAGGGGTGGGCCCCGAGGCAGGGCGTGATTTTGGCCAAAAATCAACCGGGATAACTCAGGCAATCTAGAGAGCGACTTAGTGTGGGCCATTGGGGTGGGTGAGGCAGTTTGGGTGGTCAAACAGGAGAAACGGCACAAACGAGCCATTTTCGAGCCAAATCAGTGTGCTATAGCTCACGGTTTTTGGGGTGGGCCCGGCGACCGAGCGTGATTTTGGCCGAAAATCGACCGGGTTGCCCCATGTTGGCTGGGAAGCAGCCTAGTGTGGGCTATTGAGGTGGTCGGGACAGTTTGTGTGGTCAAACGGGAGAAACGACGCGATCAAGCCATTTTCAAGCTAAATCAGTGTGCTATAGCCCGTAGTTTTTGGGGAGGGCCCATGGGACGGGCATAATTTTGGCCAAAAATTGATCGAGTTTCCCCAGGCAGGCTGGGGAGAAGCTTAGTATGGGTCATTGGGGTGGGAGGGGTGGTTAGGGTGGTCAAATGGGCGAAATAGTATGAACAAGTTGTTTTCATGATAAATCGGTGTGCTATAGCCCACGGTTTTTGGAGTGGGCCAAGGGCTGGGCGTGAGTTTGGCTGAAAATCAATTGGGCTTCCCTTGGCAGGTCGGGGAGTGGCTTAGTGTGGGCCATTAGGGTGGGCGGGGCGGTTTGGGTGGTCAAACTAGCGAAACAGCGCGAACGGGCCATTTTCGGGACAAATCGGTGTGCTATAGCCCACGGTTTTTGGAGTGGGCCAAGGGTTGGGCGTGAGTTTGGCTGAAAATCAATTGGGCTTCCCTTGGCAGGCTGGGGAGTGGCTTAGTGTGGGCCATTAGGATGGGCGGGGCGGTTTGGGTGGTCAAACGGGCGAAACGGCAAGAACGGGCTATTTTTGGGCCAAATCGGTGTGTTATAGCCCACGGTTTTTGGGGTGGGCCCATGGGATAGGCGTTATTTTGGCTGAAAATCAACCAGTCTTCCGCAGGCAGGCTGGGGAGTGGCCTAGTGTAGGCCATTGGGATGGGCGGGGCGGTTTGGGTGGTCAAATGGGCAAAACGGCGCAAACTGGCCATTTTTGGGCCAAATCGGTATGCTATAGCCCATGGTTATTGGGGTGGGCTCGGGGTTCGGGCTTGATTTTGGCCAAAAATCGACCGGACTGCCCCAGGCATGCTGAGGAGTGGCCTAGTGTGGGCCATTGGAGTGGGCGGGGCGATTTAGGTGGTTAAACTGTCGAAACGGCGCGAACGGACCATTTTCGAGCCAAATCGGTGTATTATAGCCCACGGTTTTTAGGGAAGGTCCGGGGGCCGAGCGTTATTTTTTACGAAAATCGATCGGGCTGCCCTAGGCAGGCTGGGGAGAGGCCTAGTGTGGGTCATTGGGGTGGGCAGGGCAGTTTGGATGCTCAAACGGGAGAAATGGCACGAACAGGCTGTTTTCGGGCCAAATCGGTGTGCTATAGCCCACAGTTTGGGGGGTGGGCCTAGGGCACGAGCCTATCTCTCTTATCCATAGCTTGAAAGACTACAGATTTTGCTAAAGAACTAGTTTGCCCATTGGCTTGATGATTTCTCGCCTTCAGCCTCTATACTATATTACATCAAATAGAAGCGATGGGGCCAGCGGGGGATTCGGTATAGCAGCTCAAGTTCGGTGCAACGGGCTCTCTGCTCCGTCTCACTAAGAAGTGTTATTTTGTCCTCCGGGGGACTTTTTGGGCCTAAAACCGACCGGCAACCCCCCGGTTGGCCTATTAAATGGATTGAGTTGCTTTGGCAGGGTCGGGGAGCCATTTTCCATTAGTTTCCAAACTTGACATGTATTATTAGATATATATTTTTAGTAACATGAACAAGTGAAGATGGACGAAGGATAATAAACAACTATTTGAAAAGAGTACTAAATTTAAAGAAAATATTAAAAATAGTACTCCTTGTGAAGAACTAGAATAAATAGTATATCTAAAAGTCTATAATCCATTTTATGTACTTCCTATTGAATAACATAAAAAGTTTCAACAATATCCAATTACTCTCACCACCAAATACCCACTATACAAGAAGAAAAAATAGTTTCATGTTTCCATTTTTTTGTGTGTGTAAGTTTAATAAATTTTAGATACATCAATCAAACAAGTATACATTCATTTTTCTGTCTTAAAAACTTTGTTACAAAGTCTTCTAATTTCCAAATTATGTCTTGGGATTTGCTTTTCTTGATTCAATTCTCCTTTTCCACTCCCAACTTCATGTCCTTTTGCTTCTATAGAAAATCTTAAAACAGAAATCCTGCAACAAATAAGCACTAATCATCAGAGGCGGATCCAGGATTTGAAGTTTGCAAGTTCTTGTAACGATCTTAAGTCAATATACAACAGTAACTGAGTACATTGTCAAATATTTATGGTAAATCTTTTAATACATACACAACGCCTAGACAAAAGCTACTGAATTCCAATGAACACATACTCTAGATCCACGACCGCCGTTGCTAATTAAGGGGATAAAACAACATGGTAATAGTTAAAAAACCAACCACATTGTGGTGTGTTTGATATGATCGAAAATGTTTTTTTTCAAAAAATTAGTAACAATTTCGGGATAACTTGTTTCCCAACCAACGAGCCCTAACTCTTAACTTCATGTTATGTCTATAAGCCAACACTTAAAGAGTACTGTGTTTGGTTTGGAGGAAACTTTTGTTCTAGGAAAACATTTTTTCGTGGAAATCATTTTCCTTCGTACCAAACACATCCTTATATATTACTATCAATCTTTAAACTCGAAATTTCATCTAAACACTATCCGGCTACAGCAACAACAACAACAACAAACCTAGTGTAATCCCACAGGCGGGGAAAATGCTATGAGGTTAATTTGCTAATATTATCATCAATGTTTAATATGAATACATATTATATCTAGAAAACGTTTTTCAAGAAAATATTTTCGATAAAATGACTTCTGTAATACCAAACACATCGATTTATATGATGATATTCACATTTTATACAAAAGAAGATGTGTGAGTATACCAGTTGATAGGATGAGATATCAGTGTAATTGATCTGTCAACACAAGGAAAGTGAGGAGAGCAAGCAAAACTGCAGACAACAAACCAACATGGGATTTCAATGCTGCTGCATGGCTTTTCGGAAACTCTGTTGGAATAGCGCATTCTTCTCCGTTGAAGATTACCTTAGAAGGGTATCCATCTCCGGCTTGAACGTTGATTTTTGGTGTATGTTTCTTCACGAATGATATGATTGTTTGTTGTTTTCCAGGTACTCTTGGATCAGCATCAGGATTAGTTCCATTTACTTCACCAGCCAAATAGTTCAATCCTTTCAGCCCTTGCATGAAAATAGTGTTGTTGCGTTGCGCTAACTTAGTGCCGTTGAATGAGTATACATTTTCGTAGCCATTAGCTACATTCTTCTTCATTTCAATAGCCGTAAACCAGTCCTCAAAAGCGGTGTCTCCCCAGTTAAAGAGAGTTATACGAGCTGTCCATCCGGTCTCGGTATTGCTTTCCAAGTGCCAATTGACACTCATCCCACAGTTATCAGGACAAGGGAGTTTCTTTGGCATAGAGCCTAAATGCTTGATCCTGTGCCATTCTTTAGCCAGTTTTTCCCTGTCCTTGAAAGGAACTAGAAGTGCTTGCGAAGGGAGAAGCAACGCCTTTGCGTTGGCGTCGCACTTAGACGTCTCTTGACAGCCACAGGAGCAAGTGTTGCAAGGGATAACAGATTCAGCGTTGAACGCTGAGAAAGAAACACAGCATTTCGCCTCTTTTGGCTTTGGACGCGTAATGTTGCAAGTGACTTGCCAACTAGCAACAGCACTAGAAGTCATGCCGGTTCCACTAGGATCAGGGAATCCTGATGGATCAACTCTAATAGGTGGACCACATTTGTAGGTCGGGTTAACAGTACCCTCGATTTTCCAGTTCTGAGGCGGATACAACGCGGTTCTGTTCAAATCAGGAGGAAGTTTGAAGACTTGCAACTGGAAAATAGATCGAGCCTTAGTCGCGTTCATAATAGTTGGCAAAATAGATCCGTTTCTGCAACAATAAGGTAACTTGCCAACTTTGTCATCGTTTTCCATTTCGGTTGGCAGATCAGATATGACCGGCTTCTTTTGGCAATTCAGGACAGTAGTGAAGTCGAAATCCTTGTAGTATTGTCCTTGAGGTCCGTAAATGCATTCAGATGGATCTTTTTTGCGAGGGTAAGCGCCTTTCATGCTATAAATGAACTCGTTCCTCATCCATTCCCACGTCAAGTTCCAATGATCAAGACGTCCTAATGGGCTGATGTTGTCGATGGTGACCTGAGCTTGATACTTGTTGTCAAAAGCGGATAGAATGTCGTATGAGAATGAGAGGTCTCCGTATTGACGAGGCATGAACTTGATGGTAGTATTTTTTGGCTTGAACTTAGGATCCCTCTTGCAGCACATCTGCATATAAGTTTCTGCAATATTTCGCAGCAGACAAAACATTTTCAGAATCCGAAAAAATTAGTACACAAATATTCAGTAAACGGACATTTTGTATAGAAAATATTACGACAGTAGTGTTTGGGTCAGCTTGCATTGACCTCGACTAGTTCCATCACATACCTATAAGCTCCGGATAACTCAAATAACCACGGATTTGGACAGATATAAAAAGAAATCACCTCATTATATCCAAATATATTAGGACGATCGCCATATGCATATTCTATAACCATGTAATCGTGTAGACAAATCATCATGATCGACTTCTTTTTAGTTCCGTTGGAAATATCTATTATACGTAGAGTGAAAAGACGATTTTCCACATCAGTTGACGATATATTGAGACTTACATTAGAGAAAAACGCTCTGCATCCCCTAAAAGATACTTAGGTTGTGTACAAACAGATGAAATCCATCTCGTGAGGATTCCTGATGATCGGTGACACACTGACACAAGCCGTGGTTCTATGTAAACACCTCGGTTTACCCTTACTCGCATGCATGCTCTCATAATCAAATATCATGCATGCACGCACGTGGCTCATATTTGATCGTGAACTCAGTTTATTATCGAGAAAAAAAAACATGTATACTTACTGTATCGCGTAGGAGCAGGGCATTTATACCCGTCGTTGAGAAGCTTAATAGTCTTAGGCATTGGAGTACTTTTAGTAGGAACACCAAATTGTGTCCCTTTTATCTTCACCTGCGCCGACATCTGTGTAAAATCTCCGGCTGTATCAATCGCAGTTTTCAAATCAGATTGCGGAAAACCAGCCAAAACAGTACCATTCTTCCCAACTTTAACCGGAAAACCATCGCCTTCAACAGCAACAGCACCATCAGTAGATACCAAAAGTTCTTTATGTTGAAAACCTACATGTACTTTCCATGATTTTAGCTCAAACAAACCAGTATTTATCACGGTTAACAGCGAGCTAAACGCCCACGCTTGTGCTGATACATTCTTCACGAAAGGATATTCGCGCTGTCTGCTATCAAATGCATACGATACAAACACACCATCGCAGTTATCTTGCGCTGGTGGTGGCGCTGCCGCGACTGGTGTCTCACCACCATAATCTTGACCATTACACACTGTACCAAATATCAATGCTGCTGCTACAAACACAATGTATATCCATGGTATTTTCATTCCTTCACTTCTTGCATTCATTTGTTATGTATATATTTATTTATTTTCGCGTATGTATTTTTATGATTATACTTTGATGCCGCGTGATAAAAAATAACACACGGCAATCAAAAGATCAACTAGATAGTACGTCTCAATTCCAAATAAGTTTTAATTAATGTTGGAATAATAGAGCGCGATAAAATGAACGATACACAAATAAGTTGTTCAACTTTCAACGTTCGTCCTCAAGTTTATGTCTATTTTTAAGGACAAAACACAAAATAGTATGTTTTACTATATATATGTTTGGATGATTTTTTTGATGGTTAGAAATGAAAAATAATATGTTTTTTTTTTCTAAATGTGTAGATAAATATATGTTGAATGAATTTTGTTTTTTTGATGGTTAGAAATGAATATGTGTTCTTTTCTCTATGTGTTAAATGAAGTATTTATAAAAAAAATTGGTGGTTAGAAATGAAAGATATGTTTAATGTTCTAGAGTTAGTCAACTATGATATTTTGTGGGTTTTTTGCCAAATTTTAGGGTGGGGGGTTGGAGAAAAACAAACTTCTATCGTTTCATTTTATGTGTTATAATTTGATCGGGTACGGAATTTAAGAAATAAGAAAAGATCTGATGATTTTTACCAAATTATTATTTATTAAAAAATATGTTAATAGTATCTTTAATTAAGTGGGACTAATAAGAATAAAAGTGGAAGTATATGTGTCTTTAAATAGTTACCAAATAAGGAAAGGTGACATTTTTTTTAGAACGGACAAAAAAAAAAAAAAATGACGACACATACAATGGAACGGAGGGAGTAATGTATAAATGTGCTCTTTAATTTGACCTTAGCGTATGTGTCCTTCAATTTTGGGTGTGTTCGGTTAAGTTAGTATAAAGTTGAACAAATAAACATATGAGTTTTACGTGACATTTCGCTTCCTACATGTATTATGTCATATAGGATGTGTCTGCTTGTTAAACTTAATCGTGTCCTACGTGTATTATATTGGGTGTGTTCGGTTAAACTAGTATAAAAGTGAACAAGTAAACACACGCGTCCTACGCGGCAATTCGCTTCCTACGTGTATTATGTCACATAGGATGTGTGTACTTGTTAAACTTAATCGCGTCCTACGTGTATTATGTCACATAAGATATATGTGTTTACCTGTTTAATTTATAAAAAGTTGAATGGCGTAGATGTCAGCTTACGCCGAGCTAAATGACATGTTTATGTAATATTTCCAAAAGAAAGAATAACAACTTGTTTGGATGGTTGTTACCTATTATATTGTAGTTTGATATTAGTTTAAATATAATGTTTATTTTGATGGTAACTTTTTATTACTGAATAGTATCGGTAAATTCATCGTAAAGTCTTATTTTGTGTAACGGTCAATTTGATGTGATCGCGTCGTTATTTTTTCTCATTTCAATCTTTATTTATTTAGCCTACCTTATTATATAGTACATCTATATTGTACTCGACTTTCTTTTAAGTTTATACTTCAAATTGTTGATATGCGACATTACGTAACTGAAAAAACAATACAATATAAAACAATACAGTACGATAAAAAGTTATGTAATTAACCATCGGATTTTATGCGTTTTTTCGTGTATGTTAGTCCACGGATCCAATATATCACCGATACCTCTTGTTAAGGATGGAGTCTAGGGATCCTGACCATCCCAGCACATCTGTCGATATGATTTTGTAACCAAAGTATTTTACAAACTTGGTGTAATATCGGAATCATTGAACCGCGATAACCCAAACCGAAAAAATTAAAAATTGAACCAAATCGAACTAACCTCAGTATGCTATTGGTCGAACATTTTTAAAAATCAAAAACCGAAAATATCAAATGGAAAGCTTCTAAGAGAGTACCGAACCGACTGATGAACACCCCTAACAGGATAGGAGAAGAAAATGCATGTAAATTAGGGTAAACTATGTCCTATTAAACATTTTATTTTCCATAGAATTATACATAAAAGTTCATTTGAACACCCCTAATAATGTTGCCGCACCTGTGTCGGATCCTCCGAAAATGCACTACTTTTCAAGGATCCAACACGCACCCCATGACATTTTCGAAGAGTCCGAGCGACTTAGCAAGCAACAGTGGTCTCCCCAATGCTGGCTATATCCTCAACTAACTCAACTTTGGGTTCCAAGTCTATGAATTGATTAGACTTGCTAGCTAAGTGTGAGATACTGACTCTACCTTTGCGTCTAATATAGTCGGCGACGGCTCTCATTTCTTCTAGAGAGATGTATATGTATTTCCCTCTATCATCCATGACACCGGAAAGTCTCCCTGATGAGAATCACATCAAAATATTTATCGTTGGGTTAGTGCGGGAGGAACAAGAAGTCGTGGATTCAAGGAAGGACAACAAAATTTGATCGAAATGTTCAGAGAAAGGAAAGGAGAATACCCATTTCTTCAAGCGAGTGGATACGATTGATACACTCCTGCATAGAGAAATAAACAGTAACAAGAATAGCGTATAGCTTATAGTGAGAACATTACGGGTGTGTTTGGTATGAAGGGAAAAAGTTTTCCTGGAATATACGTGCTATTACTAATGCTACGGTGTTACGGTGTTCAGTAAGCAAACACGTGGAAACAGCCTCTTCTAAGTGTAGGAAGATGAGCAACTTTAACTCGACAATCTACTACAACGAAAGAAGATCAACATGAACTAGCTTCCTTGGATCTTCCTTTTCAGAGAGCCAAAACTAACACACACTACTTAACACAGTAAAAAAAGGCGATATGGTGACCAACATCCAAAAATAGGCAACAGGACAAAGGTGCTTACCTGAGTCCTTAACTTGAATTCTGCCGCAAGATCCTCCAACGGCACACATTTGTGTTTCTGCAACATTTAGACAAATGTTAATAATTCTAGGGCGAATTAGAGGGAAAATGTATTTTTCAAGAAAGAGCACCACATCCATAAGGCAAAAGAAAAAGAAGAGGGAAAATGTAGATATATAGTATATGAATCTTTGGCTTGTCATTACTCAACTGGCATGAATTAAGATTACCTTAATGTATTCCACAAAATCAAAAAGCAGACCCTGGCTTCCATCTTGTACTTCATTTTCAGTAGTTCCTTCGGCATCAACAGAAATTTCACCTTTCCATTTTTCAAACTCTAAGGCAGCAGTTTCTTCCTCTTTGGCCTGTCGAGCCTTGGCTTCTTCTTCCTACACAGATTATCCTAGTTTTTTCAAAAGGATCCTGCAACACATCAAGTGATTCTGCACAGACAGATACTTACCAGTGCATGCTCTTTAGCTTCACGCTCTTCCTCCTTCTTCCTCCTGATTTCGTCATAGTGGCTTTGCTTTGTCTGTCTTGATTCCCGAGCAGCTTCTTCAGCCTATATAGTCAATGAGAAGATTCATGACCAACTTTGATTTTCAATTGCTAAAAATTGCAAGAGGCAATAGAAATACCCTTTTTTAAGAGAAAAAAGACAATGTTGCTGCAACAGCATTGCATATTCAGTTCCGAATCTAAAAGACAAGTCATGTCCGGTATAACTTAGGCTCATCGAAGTGGGTATTCATGAATCTTGGAGGGAGCCGTAAGGTGAATACCATTATAACCACACTGCAAAATGTGTTAAATCTATTTACAGCTGTTGCCTGACTATCCTAGAGTTAAAATGGAAGTGCTTATTAGTGTTCAAGAATAATGTTAGTGGTTACACTTACAAGGGAAATTACTGATACTGAACATATTGATCAAGTGAGGATTCCATATGAATCCAAAGCATTGTCAAGTTCATGATGAGAAGGGGGAACACTTGTCTGTTAAATGCTGCTTTACTAAAGGACAATGGGCAAGAGTACTCCAATGGTTGCAGAGAACTAATATGAGTGCTACTACCTGGGATCAATATTTGATATGGGCTACGAGAAGTACTTTAAAGGGAAATCACATGCTGCTCAGCTTTTCAGAACATTTTTTGCTGAATGTGTCCATGTGACATGGATAGAGAGGAAGCAGATAATCTTTGAAGGAAAGAGCAAGCCTTGGGAATGCATTGCTAAGGAGATTGCTTATGCTTGTGCTTTTAGACCGGAACCTATATTACAAACTGCATTGCAAAAGTTTATGTTCTAAGTTTCTGCAAGGTAGTCTCGTGTTTTCTTTTCTGGATAGCTAGCTGAGTTATAGCTAGGCTATGGTTTTGTAATTACACATTTGATGATTCCTAGAACATAAATTAGTTATGAAAAAAAAAAGAAGAGAGAAACTAACATTTGATAAGCATTTGAATGTCTTTAACCACTATATTCTCATACTATACATTGCTAACATATTCCTGATAATAGCCAATAATCCCATCGTTTGGACATTTTTCTATCCTGTGCTTAATCTATGTTGCCAGAATAAAAGGCAAATTGCTTAAAATTTGAGGTACCTGTCTTTGTGCATCCCGCTCTTGACGCTTCTTTTCCTTTTTCTTTGATGATTTTGCTGCATAATATCCATCTCCAGGTTCTTCATCATCACTGTCATCAGCCAGTTCTGTACATATTTGAAAAAATATATAAACATGAATCTTCAACTCGATCTGGAGCACCTTAAACATGCAAAGCAGTTTGGGAATAATAATCAAGAAGAGCTAGGCCACCTAAAGTCACTCAAGAAAATACATCTTTGTACCAAGAAGAGTAAAAAAAATATGTCTAGCATGAACGGAATCAAGTAATTTAATATATGATCTTTCTCAACTCTTTATTTCTAGTTTGGAAAAAAGTTGTAATGAGGATGAACGTAGAGCAACAGAGTTATAGCCAATTCAATAAGCCATAGCTAATTATGCTCATTTTGAATGAATGGAAGGATCCTCCTGTAGTTTTATGTTGCATATTCTACTTTGAAAAGGGGGCTCAAAGGTGAGAAACGGTGACCTATTTCTTTTTACTCTCCAACTTGAAAGGTGAAACCAGATGAGCAAGATAATTACTAGAAAAGCATCATGATAAAAGTAATACCATATCTTTAGACTTTAAAATAAAGAAGCTAAACAGATGAGAAAAGAAAAATATAATTAGATATTACCAGAAGAAATTTAATCAAACAGTTCTAACAGGGCAAGATATGAAGGAGAGATACCATTTATAGTGGCTGCAGACGAAGATGTGCTAGCAGCTGAAGAAGCTGGTCTTCGACGCATTCGCCGCCCTCCAGTGGCTCTTACTACAGGTTCCCTCCGCTCAACCTGATATTAGCCGATAATAGTTTTAGTTCTTGCTGAATTTGAATGGTTTGTTAGTTTCTTGTTTCTCCAAATTCAATGACGATTAAACAGCATCAAGACACCTTTACAAGTCCTCCAGTAATGCCATCATAGTGAGTATATTAATGCTGACATATAGCACTCCCTCCATTCCGATTTATACATACTCTTTCCCCATTTCAGGACATCCCAAGATTATTATCATAATAACATTTCTTTACAACTTTCATACCTTTAAGAATTCAAATTCATTAAACAATCCAAACTTTAAAAGTGATGTGATATTTACTTTATCAAACTACTTTAAACCATTACTCTTGATATTTCTATCAATGTCATTAATATAAAATTAAGTTCATATTAACATCTTAAACTCATCATATCCAGTCAAATATTATAAAATGGGCCAAGTACTAATTATTATACTTCTACCAAAACTTTAATCCTAGCATCAGTTCAAAATCTTCTCAAACTCCAATCGTGGTGTGATGCCACTTCCAGATTAATGTTTAGTTAGGATGGTCAAAGAATCAAACCCCTCTCCCCATCACCTTGTACCAGAGAACTTTCAAGAGTATTCCTCTTATGTCCCAAGTTTGTAACAGAAAACAAGCTGCAAGAAACCATCGACAAAAGGGAACACAATTCAACCTGAGGTTCATCTTCATGTTCTCTGGAAGACTGAGAATTTTGGCTGCGCTTCCACAGATAAAGCGGAATTAATGCCAAAACCAAAAGCATCGAAAGAACCGCTACCAAGAAGTCCTCCATTTTTCAATACTTAGTGCAGTATCCTGTCTGAAAGTGCAATACACAAGGCATGATAAGTACAACAACTAAGCCTCGACCCCAAACAATTTAGGGTAAGCATGATAAGTGAGCTATGAAAAATCCTTTAAGAACAATTAAGCAAATTCCTTAATGTAGACCAGAAAAACTTTGACATACTAGGATAGAATGATTAGGATATATGGCAGTCTTTCATGTCAGCTGACTTGAACAACAACATACCCAGTATAGTCCCACAAAGTGGGGTTCGGAGAGGATAGAGTGTACGTAGACATTACCCTGACCTCAAAGATAGAGAGGCTGTTTCCAACAGACCCTTGGCTCAAGGGAAAAATAGTCATCAGCTAACTTCACATGATAAATTTTTAAATTGATTAGAAATTGAACTCCATCAAAATGAGTTTCACAATGCATATCCAGTCTGCGGCTGGATAAATGAAGAGGGTCGCCATAGGTTGATATCTATTTGAAATTGGGACAATATAGGCTTGAACGAGCGGAATGTAAGCATATCATTCTATACAAATTCATCTAATTAGAGTTGAAGCATAATTGAGCAAATTGACTTGCCAAAATCACAAGGGTGTTCAAAAATTGAAATTTCAGTTTCTATACGCAGACAGAAATCACTGTAATCGAATTGCAAAGTCCTTAACATGGACCAGAAAACTTCGACAATAAGCAATTAGGATAGAGTGATTTGGATATATGGCAGTTTTTCAGATAAGTTGACTTCACATGATTGAATTTACAAAAGAGTTAAGGGTAAAAAACACACCTACAATATCCCGATTTTTTGAGTTTCATATCTCTCAACTATCAGGTATGCAAGTTTCCTACCTAAACTATCATCAACTATTCTTCAAAGCATACCTCAACTATCAATTGTTCACTTTTCCTATCTTAAATGTCACCATCGCTCAGGTAGGAAAAGCTAACAACAGATAGTCGAGGTGTGTTTTCATAAGTAGTTGGTGATAGTTCACGTAGGGAAACCAGATACTTCGGGTGTGTTTTTGACCGGGGGGAGATGAGAGATATTATGTTCCACCACAGAAAATTATGTGATCTCTTTTATCAACTCTTATTTAAAACGACCGGAAATTGTACTCTGCCAAAGCGAGTTCAGAAAGCATATCCAGTCCAAACCAGATAAAGGAAGAGCATTGACATAGGTTGCAACAACAACATACCCAATGTAGTCCCACAACTGGGGTCTCGGGAGGGTAGAATGTATCTAGACCTTACCCTATGCTGCTCAGACTCTTCAAAAATGTCAGTGTATTTTTGGAGGATCCAACACGGTTGCAGCATCAAAACTGAAGAGTCCGCACAACTTAGACCTTACCCCTACCTCGCTGAGGTAGAGAGGGCGTTTCCGAAGCAAAACAATGAGTTGTCATAGGTTAATAGCATAAAAATTTAATCTTTATTCAAAAATTAAAATCACATTAGCTAAAATAGAGCTGAATATCAACAGATAATTCATATAGAAAAACTCAAACTAATTTGAATTACGGCATAATTAAGCAAATTAACAAAGAAGCTTAACAATTGGATTATAAAAATCGGTAAAAAATCACCTAGCATTTTTTTTTTGCCTCTACAGAGATTTGAACCTGAGACCTTATATAACCGACGTAGTACTTCTCTTGTTTTTGCAATAGGATCATAACAGTACGTAGACCTTACCCCTACCTCGCGGAGGTATAGAGGCTGTTACCGAAGCAAATAAATGAGTTGCCATAGGTTAATAGCATAAAAATTTAATCCTTATTCAAAAATTAGGATCACATGAGCTTGAATAGAACTGAATATAACAGATAACTCATACAGCAAAACCCAAATTAATTAAAATTAAGGCATAATTGAGCAAATTAACAAAGAAGCTTAGCAATTGGATAATAAAATTTTAATCTTTATTAAAAATTTGCTGTTACCGAAGCAAATCAATGAGTTGCCATAGGTTAATAGCATAAAAGCTTAATCTTTATTCAAAAATTAGGATCCTATGAGCTTGAATAGAGCTGAATATCAATAGATAATTCATATAGCAAAATTCGAATTAATTAAAATTAATGCATAATTGAGCAAATTAACTTGTAAAAAATCAACAACGAAGGTTAACAATTTTGGTATTAGGGTTTATGCTACCTGAGAAAGAGATCTCCGGCGGTCACCGGAGAGGCACAATTCCCGAGAAGGTTCCGATCGGGTCAATGGAATTTGAGCTGAAAGAGGGAAGTTGGCGGGTCGAACTGAATAAGTATTCGGGTCTAATTTGAAAAATGAAAAATAACATAAATATACATGTTAACTTATCATATTTACACAAATTCCCCCACTTATAAAGTAATTACAAAAATTCCAACTAATTATGTATTTTCATTGAACGTATCGAGAGCTAATTATATATCTCGACAGACCCAAAATCAAAAGAAAATATAACATGGGCTAATTATGTATCTTTACGGAGGAAAAAATGTATCTTCGTCGGATGTATTATGTATCTTGCCATACCCAAAATCAAAAAAATATATCGAGGACTAATTATGTATCTTCGTCGGATGTATTATGTAGCTCACCAGACCCAAAATTGAAAAAATATATCAAGGGTTAATTATGTATCTTTACGGAGGAAAAAATGTATCTTCGTCGGATGTATTATGTATCTCGCCATACCCAAAATCAAAAAAATATATCGAGAATTAATTATGTATCTTCGTCGGATGTATTATGTATCTCGCCAGACCCAAAATCGAAAAAATATATCAAGGGCTAATTATGTATCTTTATAGAGGAAAAAATGTATCTTCGTCAGATGTATTATGTATCTCGCCAGACCCAAAATCGAAAAAATATATCGAAGGCTAATTATATATCTTAACAGAGGAAAAAATATATCTTCATCGGATGTATTATGTATCTCGACAAACCCAAAATTGCAAAAAAATAAATGTATTAAAAGTTAATTATGTATCTTTACGAAGGAAAAAATATATCGAGAGCTAATTATGTATCTTTATGAAGGAAAAAATATATCAGGGGCTAATTTTTCCCTTTGTAAAGATACATAATTAGCTCAAGATATAATTTTTTTCGATTTTGGGTCTGATTTTGGGTCTGTCAAGATAATAATACATCTAACGAAAACTCATTTTTTTCCTTTATAAAGATGAATAATTAGCTCCCGATACTTTTGTTAAAATTTTGAATCTGTTGAAATACATAGTTAGCTCCTGATACATCCAACGAAGATACATAATAAGTTGAGATTTTTGCAATTACTTTGTAAGGGTGAAAATTTGTGTAAATATGCTAAGTTAAGGTGTATGTTATGTTATTTTTTAAAGAAAATAACCCCAGATAAATGTGAATACATGCGCATGTAACTGAAACTAAACCATGTATTTGGACGCCTTAACGATGTATCCGAAGCCTTAACATGTATCGGCATAAATCTCAATAGCATAAACACTAATCTCATAAGTCGTAGTGTTAGTCTTGTTTCGAAGTATGTTATCATTTGTCGTATTACTTGATGCTAGTCTTGTTTATGTTGTTATCTGATATGTTAATACCTGTTGTGTCGTATTCCTTTACTATTTCATTTTTGACTGTTTTTGTCATGAACCAAAAGTCTATCGGAAACAGCCTTTCTATCTCACCTTTGAGATAGTACTACGGACTGCGTACACTTACCGACCCTAAATCCCACTTTGCCACAACCAACTTGGCTGCTAAGTGCAACAACAGAAATATAAGAATAAGACATAAATGCTAAGCAACAACTGTGTTACTGTTTGTCGTATTACTTGGTGCTAGTCTTGTTCCTGTTTTATGCCGACTTTGTTTACTGTCATTTTGTCTTGAGCCGGGGGGTCTATCGGAAACATCTTCTCTACTTTTTCGGAGGTAGTGGTATGGATTGAGTACATTCTACCTCCCCAGACCCCACTATATGGGAATATAGTGGGTTTGTTGTTGTTGTCGTCGTCGTCTTGAGCCGTGGGTCTAAAGGAAACAACTTTTCTATCTCACTTCTGAGATAGTAGTATGGACGGCATACACTTACCTTCCCTGGATCCCACTTTGCCACAACAAAAATATAACATACACAAATGCTAGGCAACAACTGTGTTACTGTTTGTCGTATTACTTGGTGCTTGTCTTGTTCATGTTTTATGCCGACTTTGTTTACTGTCATTTTGTCTTGAGCCGGGGGGTCTATCGAAAACAGCCTCTCTACTTCTTCGGAGGTAGTGGTATGGACTACGTACATTCTACCTCCCCAGACCCCACTATGTAGAAATATACTGGATTTGTTGTTGTTGTTGTCGTCATCTTGAGGCAGAGGTCTATCGGAAACAACTTTTCTATCTCACCTCTGAGAGAGTGATACCGACTACATACACTTACCGACCCCAGACCCAACTTTGCCAGAACCAACTTGGTTTCTAAGTGCCACAATAGAAATATAAGAACAAGACAGTTGTTACGGTTTGTCGTATTACTTGGTGCTAGTCTTGTTCATGTTTTATTCCGACTTTGTTTACTGTCATTTTGTCTTGAGCCGGGGGGTCTATCGAAAACAGCCTCTCTACTTCTTCGGAGGTAGTGGTATGGACTACGTACATTCTATCTCCCCAGACCCCACTATGTAGAAATATACTGGATTTGTTGTTGTTGTTGTCGTCGTCTTGAGGCAGAGGTCTATCGGAAACAACTTTTCTATCTCACCTCTGAGAGAGTGATACCGACTACATACACTTACCGATCCCAGACCCAACTTTGCCAGAACCAACTTGGTTTCTAAGTGCCACAATAGAAATATAAGAACAAGACAGTTGTTACGGTTTATCGTATTACTTGGTGCTAGTCTTGTTCATGTTTTATTCCGACTTTGTTTACTGTCATTTTGTCCTGAGCCAGGGGGTCTATCGAAAACAACCACTCTACTTCTTCGGAGATAGTGGCATGGACTGCGTACATTCTACCTCCCAAGACCCCACTATGCAGGAATATACCAGGTTTGTTGTTGTTGTTGTCGTCTTGAGGCAGAGGTCTATCGGAAACAACCTTTCTATCTCACCTCTGAGATAGTGGCACGGACTGCGTACACTTAACTTCCCCGGACCACAACAACAGAAACAAAAGAACAGACAAATGCTAAGCAACACAACTGAAAGATTATAAAGCCCATAGTTCTATCCAAGCAAACAACAATTGTTCTGGAAAATATAACATCACACATAACTACAATGCAAGTAATAATGCACTAGCAAACTTTATTATAACTGAACTCGGATCACATCTTCTGCGCTGACGCGACAAATATAAGAACTGCGCGGTGGTTGATGATGGCGAAATCAGAAACCGTGAATCTTGATGTGTTCTTTCTTCACGATTCCAGCCTGTTTACCAAAAGTTGAACGATGAAGATATCAGCAACGATAATGCACACAAGATAAAGAGAGTTACTGATGCAAAAGCAATCACCTGAACAAGAAATGTAGAAACGTTCTTTCGCTGATCACCCTGGAGTTGAATAACCTGTGAAAGACGCAACACTTAGAATCAGCGTAATGTTGTTAAGACGTTAAGTGAGAGATATCCATCACCCCCAACGCAAACCTGGCCTAGTTCTGGATCCTGGACGACAGTACCATTGCAGCAAAACTCTTTCTTTAGGTCCTTGAGTATCTTATTGTAGCTGAATTCTTTCTTCAATCCTTGAACGGTTGTCAGGCTTTTCCGACCATTTCTTTGCTGTATGCGAATGTGTACATAATCTTTTGTTCCGGCACCAGAATTCTCAGCATTTGCCTCGGCAAAGGGATCTAATGGGACATTCAAACAACGAAGTACGGGTCAGTTACACATCACAACCAAAACTAGCAAGATACATATCTTTCATGTGTCGTTCGCATTTAATCCAACTACCACCACAACCCCAAAGCAACTTGGGACGGCTATACATATTCACACTGGCCATGTCGCCTAAGTTGCGCGGACTCTTCACTTTCGATGCCGCACCCGTGTCGGATTCTCCATAAATACACTGCTTTTGAAGAATCCGACACGCACCCATTGACATCTTTGAAGAGTCCGAGCAACATAGCTGTCGCTCCATCTAAGCTAAAGCTAAAAATTTGTCACTTTGTGAAGTTTTTAAGGTAAACGGAAAGAGAACTGAGGAATATTATTATCCATCAAACAAGTTGCATACCAAAAGCAGCGGGAACTTGGAGGTCGAGATCAGACATGAAACTTCGCTGAGAATAAGATAACAACCGTGCTCAAATCACCAAACTTGGATGCTCAGACCTAAGTAGAAGAAAAGGCTTCATCGATTATACAACCAGAAATCATAAGCAAACTGCCCCCGCAGAGGACGGGGGGGCATAAGAAAAAGATAACATCAACGCGAAGACGCATCTAACATTGAAATAAAAACCATCAACCATTTAAAGATCCATAAAATACATGTCTAAACACATAGACACGGCAAAAGCAAGAATCAAAGACAGAAACGACGAGACATTGTTCTGGAAACAGAAAGAAGTATACTGATAGCGACATAATCAGATATATAGAGACTAACGGTGAACGCTTTATAGATAACAGGTTTGGAAAAGGCGTCTATTAACATCAAGTAAAGGAATGAAAGCACATCAAGTAACCAAAATGAAGCTGAAAAAACAACCCAAAGGGAAATATTTGCTGATCAATACAGTTACTCGATTTATATTAGCTTATAAATATCCGATTTTTATCAAATGTAAAACCTACTACGACATACCTAGTGTAATCTTACAACTGGAATATGGAAAGGATAGAATATACACAAACTTTACGCCTACCTTTGTGGGGTCGAGAAGCAAGTAAGTAAAAACTACATACAACGGTCAATATAGTGGAAAACGTTAGTTGTGTATACAAAGATTATCAAGATTACAAGCACAAGGCCAACAACAAAACAGATAAGTTTCAAAGCTACATAAATGAATCGCTGTTGATCAAAATTCCCAAAAAGATACAATTTTTCAAATAAAAATCAGATTTTTATCACACGTAAAACTACAGAGACAGGTTAATTTAGCGGATCTGAAGATTATCAAGATTAACAAACACTAAGCTAAAGCTACATGAATGAATTACTGTTGATTAAAATTCCCAAAAAAGATACAAGTTTTCAAATAAAGTTCAGATTTTTATCACATGTTAAACTACAAAGACAGGTTAATTTAGCAGATCTGAAGATTATCAAGATTAGTGCTACATAAATGAATCACTGTTGATCAAAAATCCCAAAAAAGATACATATTTTTCCAAATAATAACTAGACAGACAGACAGATTTATCAAGATTACAAAAAATTGGGAATTAGAAATTACCTGATTAATCACTTCTGATCAAAAATCCCAAGAAAGATACATATTTTTTCAAATAAAAAACAGATTTTTATCACATATAATAGCTATACAGACAGATTTATCAAGATTACAAACAATTATGAATTAGAGATTACCTTGATAATTAGGGTTTATAGAGATGTAAAAGGGGGGTTTGGATAAGTCTGAGCAATAATAGATTTGGTTTCAATAGAAAAAGACAATATATATCAAGCCTTTTTGGGTTTTGGGCTTTGTTACTTTGACCTTGGGGTGTGTTTGGTTTCAAGTTTTTTTTTTTTCTTATAAAAAAAAATGATGGTGTTATAGCTAACTTTCGTGCAACTCGGCTAATTCAGTCCACCAAAGCTAAACATATGGAAGCAATGGCTTAACGTGGATTATCTCCGTTGGAATTTGAACTTGAGACCTTATAGTCAATCGTTTTTAGTGTTTGATGATCGAGAGATGAGGATTGGCGACTGTAGACATCGAAAATTTATGGACTCAGAATTCAATTTTTGTTAGAGTTCTAAAATTGATGGGACAATTCAAATTCTGTTAGAGTTCTTGGAGGCTACTCTGCTCTAAACCCTATTCGTAAGAAGATCGGATCTCCAATATCCCACAAAATCATGGGACATTCATAAAGAGATCCTCCTACGTTCGAGAAATATGTCACTAACGGCTTATTTCTGTCACTGCGACGTTGTGTGGGTGGGAAGCATTCATATGTTGAAGCGTATCGTATGTGATATAATTATTTTTATTTCAAAAGAGAAATAAAGCAATTTATTTTTGTGTTGCAACTTCATGCGTATCGTTGTAAGTTGACATATCTATCTCTCAAAAAAAGCGATGTAAGTTGATATATCTCTCTCTCAAAAGCGATCGTTGTAACTTGTAAGTTGACACCTTTGATGCGTAATAGCTACTTAATATCCTTAGTTGAAACTCCACCATCAAAAACTATTTTCATCTCGAATCTAGCACAGAGGTACTATCTTTGACCCGTAATAGCTACATAAGAACTTCCACCACAACGACTAGAGTTTTCATACTATCGAAGAAATCCTCACTACGACTATCATCTCCAGGTTTGTCTTGAAACCTTCCGTTGCGTGTTATGAACACCCTGTAACCCTACTACACAAACCACATTCAATAGCTAAGGCATAAACACAGTTCAAGATATATTCTTTTGATTGATTGATTGTAAAATTAAAAGAGTTCAACAAGCTCAACTGTTTTAAAACAGTAACTAAAGACATTATTATTCAACAGAAACACAAGATCATAAACTAAGACAGACTCTATCACCACGACACCGCGACATCACACACAGACGGGCTTAAAAACCACCACGGAGACGGAGGACAAGGTGCAAAGTTGATTCCTTTTGAATGTTGTAGTCAGCCAGAGTACGGCCATCTTCGAGCTGCTTCCCTGCAAAGATCAGCCTCTGCTGGTCCGGTGGGATTCCTTCCTTGTCCTGGATCTTGGCCTTCACATTGTCGATGGTGTCAGAGCTTTCCACCTCCAAAGTGATGGTTTTGCCGGTTAAGGTCTTGACGAATATCTGCATCCCACCACGGAGACGGAGGACTAAGTGAAGGGTTGATTCCTTCTGAATGTTGTAATCAGCAAGAGTCCGTCCATCTTCGAGCTGCTTACCAGCAAAGATCAATCGTTGCTGGTCTGGTGGGATTCCCTCCTTGTCCTGGATCTTGGCCTTCACATTGTCGATGGTGTCGGAGCTTTCCACCTCCAAAGTAATGGTCTTCCCAGTCAAGGTCTTGACGAATATCTGCATCCCACCACGGAGACGGAGGACCAAGTGAAGAGTGGACTCCTTCTGGATGTTGTAGTCAGCCAGAGTACGGCCGTCTTCGAGCTGCTTGCCGGCAAAGATCAGCCTCTGCTGGTCCGGGGGAATGCCCTCCTTGTCCTGGATCTTGGCCTTCACGTTGTCGATGGAGTCAGAGCTTTCCACCTCCAAAGTAATGGTCTTCCCGGTCAAGGTCTTGACGAATATTTGCATCCCACCACGGAGACGGAGGACTAAGTGAAGGGTTGATTCCTTCTGGATGTTGTAATCAGCGAGAGTACGGCCATCTTCGAGCTGCTTACCAGCAAAGATCAATCGTTGCTGGTCTGGGGGAATGCCTTCCTTGTCCTGGATTTTCGCCTTCACATTGTCGATGGTGTCGGAGCTTTCAACCTCGAGGGTGATGGTCTTGCCGGTGAGGGTTTTCACGAAAATCTGCATCTGTATATACACAAACTCGAATTACTGATCAAGATTGAGTTTTTAAAACATAATTAGAAGACCAAACATAACAGATACTATAATACCACAAGATATGGAACATTCCATTTGATCACAGCATATGCAAAAGCTATGAATGAAATCAAGATTGAGTTTTGATAATACATTTAAGAGGGTTCGTTTGGTTGGAAAACAAGTTATCCCGAAATTACTAATCCCGAGATTAGCTATCTCGGGATTAGTCCTCAAGGAGGGATGAGAAAAACACTACAATCCCGGGATTAAGCAATTGGATGTCCAACTCTGGCCTATATGACATGACTGATCAATAGATCCACCTTTGTCATATATTCCATACATCACACTAGATAGATATCATCATATTCATGGAATACCACACGCGAGGCTCAAAATCTCGTGCTAAATAGCATGGAGGTTTGAGTCCTCTTCAAGGCATAATATGGCAGCGGATCGCGACATCTTGGTGATCTTCTCTATCTAATGAATGGAGAGTCCGCTTTAAAATCGTCCGCCCTGCACCCACCCACCCACCCGAGTATATGCTTCAACAGGAGGATAGATTAGAAACCTCTGGTAAAATGCCCCCAGCAGATAAAGTACATTACATAGTCCATGAATTGGCGACTTACCCATTCAGTGGCCCAAACATGGGATAAGCTCCTCTTCTAAATTAATAATCTCGGGATTAGTTATCCTTATCCCTCCTACCAAAACGACCCCATAGAAATTCTTTTCAGATCCCAAACACAGATCCAACAGAAAAAGCACAAAAATCCAACTTTTTGCATATCCAAAACATTGAAAAACGAAATCAAGATTGAATTTTTAAAACAGAATTAAAAGACCTTTGTTATTCTAACCACAGATCACAACAACAACAACAACAACAAACCCAGTGTATTCCCACAAAGTGGGGTCTGGGGAGGGTAAGATGTACGCAGACCATACCGCTACCTCCGAAGAAGTAGAGAGGTTGTTTCCGATAGACCTCCGGCTCAAGCTAAAGGATAGTAACACAAATCTAACATAAAAAACAGAATAAATTTACTAGATAAGCATCTCGCACACCCTTGAATTATGGACAAAGTTGTTACGACATACTCCAACTTCACAGGGTCTTATTACCCCTGAAGTCACCCTTTTGTGCTATCCACGTCAGCTAAAAAGGTGTCACATCAGCGACAAAAATCCGATAAAGTTTAGTTCAAGTGGATAATAGGACCCCGTGAAGTTGGAGTGTGTTGTAGCAAATTCGGTCGTAGTTCATGGTACTAGATGTTTTACTCTACATTTACAGAAAACATAATCAAGATTGAATTTTTACAATAGAATTAAACACCCTTCAGATTCTTTAACACAGATCCAACAAAACAAACAGCACAAATTTACAACAACAATCAAAAACAAAGTAACAAGAAGGAAAAACTATAATACCTTTAAGAGTTTTTTTTTGAAGATTCTGAGGAGATAAGTAAACTATGGGGTTATAGAAAGGGTCCTTTTATAGGTGCTATTACCTACTTTAGACCAAATTGGTTAATGAAGTTACCTAAAATAAATAGGATTATACTAAGTTTTGTATGACATTATTTGTACCTACACGTTAAGGTTACCTCTCTTTTGTCCTTTACTTTGATTGGTTGGAGAAAATTTAGGTGCCTTTTGGATGGCAACTTCCTACGTTTGTCATCTAAGTTGCTCGGAATCTCCAAAAATGTTGCCGCACTCGTGTCGAATCCTTCAAAAATATTAAAATACAGGTTCCTTTCGGACGGCAACTTCCTACATTTGTCATCTAAGTTGCTCGGAATCTCCAAAAATGTTGTCGCGCTCGTGTTGGATCCTTCAAAAATAGTAAAAACATAGGTTTCTTTCGGATGACAACTTCCTACATTTGTCATCTAAGTTGCTCGAACTCTCCTAAAATGTTGTCGCGTTCGTGTCGGATCCTTCAAAAATAGTAAAAAGTAGGTTCCTTTTGGACGGCAACTTCCTACGTTTGTCATCTAAGTTGGTCAGACTCTCCAAAAATGTTGTGGAGCTCGTGTCGGATCCTTCAAAAATAGTAAAATATAGGTTCCTTTTGGATGGCAACTTCCTATGTTTGTCATCTAAGTTGCTCGGAATCTCCAAAAATGTTGCCGCGCTCGTGTCGGATCCTTCAAAAATAGTAAAAAGTAGGTTCCTTTTGGACGGCAACTTCCTAGGTTTGTCATCTAAGTTGGTCGGACTCTCCAAAAATGTTGTCGAGCTCGTGTCGGATCCTTAAAAAATAGTAAAAAATAGGTTGCTTTCGGACGACAACTTCCTACGTTTGTCATCTAAGTTGCTCGGAATCTCCAAAAACGTTGCCGCACTCGTGTCGGATCCTTCAAAAATAGTAAAATACAGGTTCCTTTCGGACGGCAACTTCCTACATTTGTCATCTAAGTTGCTCGGAATCTCCAAAAATGTTGTCGCGCTCATGTCGGATCCTTCAAAAATAGTAAAAAGAGGGTTCCTTTCGGACGGCAACTTCCTACGTTTGTCATCTAAGCTGGTCGGACTCTTCGAAAATGTTGTAGCGCTCGTGTCGGATCCTTCAAAAATAGTAAAAAAATAGGTTCCTTTCGGACGGCAACTTCCTATATTTGTCATCTAAGTTGCTCGGAATCTCCAAAAATGTTGTCGCGCTCGTGTCGTATCCTTCAAAAATAGTAAAAAGTAGGTTCCTTTCGGACGGCAACTTCCTACGTTTGTCATCTAAGTTGGTCGTAATCTCCAAAAATGTTGTCGCGCTCGTGTCGGATCCTTCAAAAATAGTAAAATATAGGTTTCTTTCGGATGACAACTTCCTACATTTGTCATCTAAGTTGCTCGGACTCTCCAAAAATGTTGTCGCGCTCGTGTCGGATCCTTCAAAAATAGTGAAATGTAGGTTCCTTTTGGATGGCAACTTCCTACGTTTGTCATCTAAGTTGGTCGGACGCTCCAAAAACGTTGCCGCGCTCGTGTCGGATCCTTCAAGAATACACTATTTTTGAAGCATTCGATATGCACGGATCGATATTTTTGAAGAGTCCGAGTAACATAGTTTATCATCATTCAACAAGAATATTAAATTTGACAGTCGATGCATTAAAGCAAGGGTGTATTATTCAAGGTTGAACCACAAGAATCAATTGTATATCATCTTATCTTAGAGGTTGTTTCCGCTATATGAACCCGTAACCTCGTGATTACATGACGATTAAGTTGCTCGGATTCTTCAAAAACGTAGCCACACCCATATCGGATCCTTCAAAAATACACTATTTTTGAAGGATCCGACACACATCCATCGATATTTTTGTTGAGTCCGAGCAACATAACTTAACCAATTACCTGATGATCACATGGCAAAGACTTTCCTTCTAACTTTGGGTATAAAAAAATCATATCATCAGAACATCTTGCATTGTAATTCTACGAGGGGTTGTTTCCACGACATAAACATGTAACTTCGCGATCACATGCATTGCGTTTCTGCAAGAGTCTGTTTCCATACTATAGACTCGTAACTTCACCTCTATCCCATCTTAGCGCCTGTTTGGCCATGATATCGCGAACTGAAATTTATTGATTCGAAGTTGAAGTTTTACGATGACAACTAAACACGAGGGTCGCATTGTAGGTGAAGAGTTCAACCACACGCCTGCGCTGAAAAGATACATACAGTGTATACGTAGTTTCTGCTCAAACTTTGTTGATTATGTTATGGCCGAAGTCCTACTCATGTCATGGCGAGGGATCCTCGATCCTCTACCTGATGATGGAAACTCAAACTCGATCGCCAATAGTTTGTTCAGGATTCCAAACTCATCTACCACCAACACAAGTGGAGTTATATCGAAGAAGGCAAGCCCAGAAACCTGAAATCTTAGCGTGTCAATGCTTCTGAAGCCATAATCGATTTACCAGATACCTATCAGAACACAGAGAGAACGAGCATAGCAGCTATCGATAAACAGTGACTTCATATGGGATCTCGACTTGCATCATAAAAGTAAAGATCAATAAACTGTTCCGTAGACTTCATGAAGAATGCCATTCCGTAGACTTACATTCACAACGGAGATGAGAAAGATTCAACAGAGACATACATAGGTAAATAAACTGTAACTATTGTTCGCGATGAAGTTCAGATTAGACAGAGACATTGAAGTTCAAGGTAGTCGAAGAGGCTCCAACAAGCAGCAGCAGCAGCAAATCTTACCTAAAAAATCATCATTTTAAAGAATCCCAGGGAATGTAAGCGAAAATCTTAGTGGTCGGAAGACCTAGAAAGCATAGGTCCGAGATAAAGAGTTAGGGGGTTCCCAAGATACAGCCTATAAGACGATGGATGGTCTAGGTGAACAGAATACAGCCTTGCAGATGAAGCCACGGTCGATGGTAGAAGAAGAAGTACCAGCTGGTGAAGTCGCAGCTCAAGCTCTATGGCTATCAGCAAATTCAGAACATAACAACAAGCTTCTAACTATCTTTACCGTCTAAATCTATATATATGCAAAACATAAGTTGGGTACAATAGAAGAAACCAAGCCCAGGATCATGAAATCCTAGTGTGTCGCGATATGAAGCCATAATGAATTCACCAGACGCTGTCAAAGCCAACAGCGCTAAGAGTATAGAGAACTATAAAGAGAGATAAATAGGCCATCATATGGCCTCTTCTCGATAAAAAGTAACTGACTTTATCGTTATACTGAAGGATCATAAAACGGGAGGTCAAAAAGTTATCCATCCTCCACAAAATACTGAATTCGCAGCTCATTCAGGCGAATGAGGCTCGACATATTTTATTAAGAGAGTCTCATAATCTAAGCGTCCCCAAAGCTTTAGCATGACGAAATAGGGAACCTTAATTTCCATTCAGAAGGGAAGCAATTTTGTGATCAAGGTGTGCTTCGTGGTCTTCAAGTCGACCTTTGATTGCATCATTTTCCCATCGGATTAAAGTTGGAACGCCTTTGAGGCTGAACCTGCCATCTACTCGCCATGGGTGCTGTGGAGTCCTCCAAGTAGGTCTGTCCCCGACATACGCCCTCAGCAGTGCTATATCGTCACTTGACGCTTCCAGTTTCTTGTATATAACAGGTTCAGCTCGTACACAATCAGGGCACCAACTAACATTGGTAGAAGGGTCTACATCAGCGAGGAATAGGATGAAATTGGCTTTGTTTTTGGGTGAATCTGCTCTGAACTTATCGAAAACTCCATCAAAAATTGCTAAGGTTGCGTCCAATACCTTCAACGGCATGCTTACAGCAGCAGGCTATTACGCCTTTTTCTGATCCTAAACACAGAACCAGCAAAAAACAGACGACACAAAATTAAAGAAAATCGAACTTAGTGCATGTATAAAACATTGAAACAAATTCAAGATTGAGTTATTAAAACATTCATACAACCAAAATGAGCACACAAATCCCAACACGGCTTATAAAAAAGGCAAGGCAGCTCAGTGCACAAAAGTATCCGGGGTTAGCAGGGTCCAGGGAAGGACCCCAAAAAGGAGAGTGTGATGTAGTCAGTCTAGTCCTAACGCAACCACTAGCGGCTCCTTCCGGAGGTAGTGGGTCATAGAGACAACTTTACCGTTGAAACAAAATCACGATACCAAACAAAACAGATAACCGAATTACAGAAAATTAAACGAAGAAACATCCATCCAACCAAAATAAGCACACAAATCCAACGCAACATTTACAAAAGGCAAGACAGCCCGATGCACATAATATCCCGCATAAGCAGGTTCCAAGGAAGGACCCCAAGGAATGTGATTTAGACAGTCTATCCTAATGCAATCATTAGTGGTTGCTTCCTCACAGCTCAAACCCATGACCCATAGATCACACGAAGACAGCTTTCCGCGTATACAAAAATCTATAGAACAGGTATCACAAAATACAGAAAAACGAACTTGGTGCATGTACAAAACAATGAAACAAAATCAAGATTCTAAACGGAAAACTAAACGCAGACCCACAAAACAGATAACTGAACTTACAGAAAATGAAAGGAACATTCATACAACAAAAATAAGAAATCAAATCCAACACTGCATACACAACAAGCAGGCAACCCAATGCACAAAGTATCCCGCTTCAGCAGGATTCCGGAAAGGGGACAGTCTAATAAAAGCATTAGTGGCTGCTTCCACGACTTAGGGACTCATTATTAAGTCACGAAAAGACAACTTTACCATTGCTACGACGCTCAGCTTCGCAGCATATACAATAGACATAGGCAAATCAAGATTCGAGTTTTTTATAACATTATAGGGTCTTTTTGATCTCTAAACAGATTAACAGAAAATTAAAGGAAGAAAATACATACAACATAAATAAGCAATCAAATCCAACACAACATATACAACAAACAGGCATCCCAATGCACAAAGTATCCTTCTTTTAGCAGGATTCAGTAAAGGGGACAGTCTGACAAAAGCTTACGTTGCTCGAACACTTCAAAAATGTTGACGGGTGCAGGTCGGATCCAACAAAAGTAGTAAGTAGCATATTTTTTCAGAGGATCCGACACAGGTCCAGCAACATTTTTTAGAGAGTCCGAGGAACATAGATAAAAGCATTAGTGGTTTACTATTAAGTCACAAAAAGACAAATTCACCGTTACTACAAGACTCACCTTAAAGCAAATCAAGATTAAGTTTTTAACTTTAAGATTTATAAACACATGCCCAATAAAACAAATAACACAAAATACATAAAAAAAATTAAGTAAAAAAAAAAAAGCAATAATACCTTTGAGAGGTTTTCTTGAAGAATGTGAGGAGATGATAAAAAAAAGAATCTATTGATGGCTTTTTATAGGTGGGATTGGAGTATAAGAATAAAAGGGTAAAATAGTGTAATTTTTAATTTTTTTGAAATAAAATTTATTTATTTAAAAACTACGTAAAAAATATTATAAATCACAATAATTGATAATTCAAAATATTTAAAATATATATAAAAAATTACGGTAAAAAATAATACGTTTAAATCTCAAAATTCAAAATGTGACACATAAATTGAGACGGGAAATATATTTTTATGAATGATTTGTTATTTTTCCTAATATGTCAAGGGGATCTAAACCTTAGTTTTTTAAGAAGAAGTTATTTTTAATTTTTTTTGAATCATGAATTTTATTTTAAATATATTTATTTACAGAAAGTATCGTCAAACACAACTATATTTTTAATTCGAATCTCAAATAAAATGAAAAATGTTTAGAATTTATTATGACCAAAGATTTACCTAAAATCCAAGTGAGAGGATTTTATTATAATTTAATTTTTGATAGTTTATTAGTTACTATTTTCTTTTTTAGGTTATTTAATTAATATTCAAGCCAAAATTTATGCTTGAAAATTAAGGTCTAAAATACCATTCCTTATGAAAGTTACGCTTCTCAAAGTTAAACTGTATGAACTTTAAACAGCATTTTAAGATATATTTCGTTTGCAAGTTATAGCACTTTTATATAGTTTTCGATCATCTAAATTTTAAATTTAAAATATTAAATTAATCTACTCTAATGGTTTTGAGTATAGTCAAATTGACCTCGAGAACCAAAACAGTGACAGTTAAAGTGAACGGACGGTAAAATAGACATTATTGATACACAATAGCTTTATTATCTTTGATACATACCAGCTAAGTTGCTTCGACTCTTCAAAAATGTTGTCGTACCCGTGTCGGATCCTCCAAAAATGTCCTACTTTTGAAGAATCCGACATGCACCTAATGACGTTTTTGAAGAGTCCGAGCAACATAGTGTACTAGTAATATTATGAGTTGACTTATAAGATGACTTTTGACGGCCAGAAATCGATGACAACGACATACCGAGTATAGCCCATTAAGTAAAATCCGAAGAGGTGTATACTCGGACCTTACCTCTAGCTTCGTGCGAGGGAAAATGTGTTTGATAGACCCTTTCAATCGGCAAATTGGAAGCTTTGGCGTGTACCAAAGTAAAGACGGTACCTAAAGATACATAGTGAACTTCGATGGGAGTTTCTCTTGTCACCATAATCATGATATCCTAGTGTTTCGCGCTTACGAAACCATAATCAACTTACCTGATGCGCCATCGGGCCAACGGAGCTAAAGGACAGAAGAGCATAGCAGCATAGTTGTCCACTTTGATGGCGCTTTCGGCAAAATGGAAGCTTTGGTGTGTTACCAAAGTAAAGACGGTACCTAAAGATCCATAGTGAACTTCGATGGGAGTTTCTCCTGTCCATAATCATGATATCCTGGTGTTTCGCGCTTACGAAACCATAATCAACTTACCAGATGCGCCAACGGAGCTAAAGAACAGAAGAGCATAGCAGGCATAATCGTCCACTTTGATGGCGCTTTCAATCCGCAAAATGGAAACTTTGGCGTGTACCAAAGTAAAGACGGTACTTAAAGATACATAGTGAACTTCGATGGGAGTTTCTCTTGTCACCATAATCATGATATCCCAAGTGTTTCGCGGTTATGAAACCATAATCAACTTACCTGATGCACCATCGGGCCAACGGAGCTAAAGAACAGAAAAGCATAGCAGGCATAGTCGTCCACTTTGATGGCGCTTTCAATCCGCAAAATGGAAGCTTTGGCGTGTACGGAAGTAAAGACGATACCTAAAGATCCATACTGAACTTCGATGGGAGTTTCTCTTGTCCTAGTGTTTCGCGCTTATGAAACCATAATCAACTTACCTGATGTGCCATCGGGCCAACGGAGCTAAAGAACAGAAGAGCATAGCAGATTGCAGATATCAACTATGTAAAAACTACACAATCCATCTAAGAGCTAAAGATTCGAAGTTTGAGATATATACTTCTCACTGATCGCAAGAAGTGATAAAGTTGTTGTCATGTGACCAGGAAGTCACGGATTCAAGCCTCGGAAACAGCCTCTGACAAAAGCAAGGTAAGGCTGCGTACAATAGACCCTGGTGGTCGAGCCCTTCCCCGGACCTCGTGCACGGTGGGAGGTTTTAGTACACCGGGCTGCCTTTTTACCACCCCGCAAGTTCAACATTAAAGGCTAAAACAGCAATGGCCAGCCATGAAATTCAATAAAGAGAACAGAAGTATGCCACAACATTAAAGATCATCATCGACAAGAGCTTAAAAGATCAAACTTCGAGATCAGTTTTCTCATAGATTGCAAACAAGAAAAAGTTCCAAGGCCAAACAGTTTTAAACCTCAAATCTTTGGCATAATTATTCATTAAAACAGAAACAGGAGAGTTCACGAGTCATTCTCGACTCTCTTCAGACACATTACAAGATAAAAAGAAAAAGAAAACAGACTAGTTCATGAATGAAACAAAGCAACAGCAGCAAACGACCCAGACACCAACAACAGCAGACCCCTTCAGAAACCACCACGGAGACGGAGGACAAGGTGCAAAGTAGACTCCTTTTGGATGTTGTAGTCCGCCAGAGTCCTTCCATCTTCGAGCTGCTTCCCTGCAAAGATCAGCCTCTGCTGGTCTGGGGGAATGCCCTCCTTGTCCTGAATCTTAGTCTTCACATTGTCGATAGTATCAGAACTCTCCACCTCCAAAGTGATGGTCTTCCCAGTCAAGGTCTTCACAAAAATCTGCATACCTCCCCTGAGCCTCAACACAAGATGAAGGGTCGATTCCTTTTGAATATTGTAATCGGCCAGTGTCCTTCCATCTTCCAACTGCTTGCCGGCAAAAATCAACCTTTGCTGGTCCGGTGGGATACCCTCTTTGTCCTGAATCTTGGCCTTCACGTTGTCGATGGTGTCAGAGCTTTCCACCTCAAGGGTAATGGTCTTGCCAGTCAAAGTCTTCACGAAGATTTGCATCCCACCACGAAGACGAAGGACCAAGTGAAGGGTCGACTCCTTCTGGATGTTGTAATCAGCAAGGGTGCGGCCGTCCTCGAGCTGCTTTCCAGCGAAGATCAATCTTTGCTGGTCTGGGGGGATTCCTTCCTTGTCCTGGATCTTGGCCTTGACATTGTCAATGGTGTCGGAGCTTTCAACCTCGAGGGTGATAGTCTTTCCAGTCAAAGTCTTCACGAAAATTTGCATCCCACCACGAAGACGGAGCACCAAGTGAAGGGTTGACTCCTTCTGGATGTTGTAATCAGCAAGGGTACGGCCGTCTTCAAGCTGCTTGCCTGCAAAGATCAACCTTTGCTGGTCTGGGGGGATGCCTTCCTTGTCCTGGATCTTGGCCTTGACGTTGTCAATAGTGTCAGAGCTTTCAACCTCGAGCGTAATTGTCTTTCCGGTCAAAGTCTTCACGAAGATCTGCATCCCACCACGCAGACGGAGCACCAAGTGAAGGGTCGACTCCTTCTGGATATTGTAATCGGCTAGGGTACGGCCGTCATCAAGCTGCTTTCCGGCAAAGATCAATCTTTGCTGATCTGGTGGGATTCCTTCCTTGTCCTGGATCTTAGCTTTAACGTTGTCAATGGTGTCGGAGCTTTCCACCTCGAGGGTGATGGTCTTTCCGGTGAGGGTTTTCACAAAGATCTGCATCTGTATATACAGAAAACAACCAAAATCAGCAACACAAACTCGAATTGGTGATCAAGAACAGAATTAAGAGTCTCTTCTGATCCTAGACCCGAAATACAGAAAATCAATCAAAACGGCAAAAGCAGCTATCACACAACCAAAAATAAGCACACAAATTCAACTTGGTCCACACAAAACAATTGAAAAACAAAGTCAAGATTGTGTATTTAAACTAAATTGGAAGGCCTGATTTTCTAAATACAGATCCACAAAGCAGATGGCATAATAACACACACCCAAAGTAAGCAGCACACAGATCCAATCTTGATTTTGTTAAAACAGATTTAAAAGGCCTTCCTCTTCTTCTTAACACAACAACAACAACAGTGTAATCCCACCAAGTGGGGTCTGCGGAGGGTCCATACCGCTACTTCCGAAGAAGTAGAGAGGTTGTTTCCGATAGACCCCCGGCAAAACATATAGCATAAAATACAACCAAAGTAAGCACACAAATCGAATTTGGTGCATATACAAAACAGTGAAACAAAATCAGGATTGACTATCTAAAACAGAATTAGAAGGCCTATTTTCTGATTCTAAACACAGACCCCCACAAAACATATATAGCACAAATAAGCACATAAACTCAATTTGGTGCACTTATAAGCTACAAAAATAAATCAAGATTGAATTTTTAAAACAAAATTTAATTCTTTTGTATGCTAACACACACCTACCCAATAACACAACCAGCACAAATATACAGAAAAAAAGGCAAAAACAACACAACAAGAAGCTACAAAAAAACAGATCAAGATCCAATTTTTACACATAATTCAAACGTTTATCGGCTAATTAAACACATACCCGACATAACTAACAGTACAAATATATAGAAAAAAAGGCAAAAACAACACAACAAGAAGCTACAAAACCAGATCAAGATTTAATTTTCACACATATTTCAAACTTTTCTCAGCTAATTAACACATATCCAATAAAACACCCAGATCAAGATTGAATTTTTAAACATAATTAAAACGTTTTCTAGGCTAATTAACACCTACCCAATAACACAACCAGCACAAATATACAGAAAAAAAGGCAAAAACAACACAACAAGAAGCTACAAAAAAACAGATCAAGATCCAATTTTTACACATAATTCAAACTTTTATAGGCTAATTAAACACATACCCAATATAACTAACAGCACAAACATACAGAAAAAGTAAAAACAACACAACAAGAAGATACAAAAAACAGATCAAGATCCAATTTTTAAACATAATTAAAACTTTTTTAGACTAATCAAACACATACCCAACCTAACAAACAGCATAAACATCCCAAAAAGAAAAAAAAGTACTAATAACCAAGAAAATTATTTAACAAGAAAAAGCTATCATACCTTGAGAGATTATGTATATAGTAATTATAAAAATCTCAATTAATTATTTATTTTAATTGGATGTATCGAAGGGCTAAATATGTATCTTTATTTAGAAAAAAATATATCTTTGTTATATGTATTATGTATCTCAATAGATTTTAAAAAAATATATATATATATATACCGAGAACTAATTATTTATCACTATTTAGGAAAAAATGTATTTTTGTTTGATGTATATAATATATATATATATATATATATATCAGGAGCTAATTATGTATCTGCATTGAATGTATCGGGAGCTAATTATGTATCTCGATAGATTCAAAATTGAGATTCAATAATTATGCAAAATATGAGGATTTTATTTTTTTTGTAATTAAGCTCCAAACTGATCGGGAATTTATGTTGTTTGCTCTTTTCTTTTCTTTTCTTTTTTTGTTTAATAATAATTGGTGTTGATGAAATTCAATATAAATTTATAAGTGGTGTGTGAAAAAAAGTGTGTATTCCTATCGTGTGAATAAAATAGCTAACATATACCAATTTGATTTTTAGGTCATAGGTTGGTAATAGTTATTCTGTTATTATCATAAATCTTGTTTTCGAGCCATGTCTATGAAAAAAAATTCTCAGCAAGAGTGCTTCCAAACAAATAGACCTTACGCACGCAAATTCAAATTAATCGAACTCTATCGTGAATTTCGAACATAATATGATAAATTATTATTTTTTAAAAAAACTCAACATTTGACTACTTCTTAAATAGTGGCTAAATCTCAAATAATTCACTAATTACAGCTAAATCCTAAACAAACGATCGTAAAAGTGGCTATCTAATGCAGTTTCAAATATTTAACGCGTACCAATTTGATTTTTAGGTCGAAGGTCTCGCAGGTTGATAATAGTTATTCTGTTATTATCATAAATCCTATTTTCGAGCCTTCTCTGTGAAAGAGTTCTCGGCAAGAGTGCTTCCAAACAAACGGACTTTACGCACGCAAATTTAAATTAATCGAGCTTTAACACGAGTTTAGAACACAAGAGTAAATCAAACAACATTTGACCACTTCTTAAATTTTGGCTAAATCTCAAATAATTCACAAATTGTGGTTACATCTTAAACAAACGATCGTAAAAGTTGCTATCTAATGCAATTTCAAATAGTCAACGTGTACCGATTTGATTTTTAGGTCGAAGGTCTCGTGGGTTGGTACTAGTTATTCTGTTATTATCATAAATAATGTTTTGGAGCTTTGTCTATGAAAAAAATTCTCAGCAAGGGTGCTCCTAAATAAATTGTTTAATCGAAGCTCCAACGCGAATTTCAGACCCAAATGATAAATCAAAACAACAACAACAGCAGCAACATTTGACCACTTCTTAAACTATGGCTAAATCTCAAATAATTGACGAATTGAGGTTACATCTTAAACAAACGATCGTAAAAGTGGCTATCTAATGCAATTTCAAATAGTCAACATGTACCGATTTGATTTTTAGGTCGAACGTCTCGTGGGTTGGTACTAGTTATTCCGTTATTATCATAAATCATGTTTTCGAGCTTTGTCTATGAAAAAATTCTCAGCAAGGGTGCTCCTAAATAAATTGTTTAATCGAAGTTCCAACGCGAATTTCAGACCCAGATGATAAATCAAAACAACAACAACAGCAGCAACATTTGACCACTTCTTAATTAGTGGCTAAACCTCAAATAATTGACGAATTGTGGTTAAATCTTAAATATAACAATCATAAAAGTGGCTACCTTATGCAATTTCAAATAGTCAACATGTACCGATTTGATTTTTAGGTCGAAGGTCTCGTGGGTTGATACTAGTTATTCCGTTATTATCATAAAGAAAAAAATTCTCAGCAAGAGTGCTCCCAAATAAATTGTTTAATCGAAGTTCCGACGCGGATTTCATACCAAGATGATAAATCAAAACAACAACACAGCAGCAGCATTTGACCACTTCTTAAATGATGGCTAAATCTCAAATAATTAACGAATTGTGGTTAAATCTTAAATATAACAATCGTAAAAGTGGCTACCTTATGCAATTTCACATATTTCTCTTTGTAAAACTAGCTTACTCAAAGTAATCGATCGGAAAATAATCAGCAGCAAAATTGTGAGAATGGCTCCGGTAGCTCCAAGATCCGGCGACGCCATTTTCGCCAACGTTGAACGTGTGGTAAATTTTTACTACAAAAATTGTCTAATTTATATATATCTTTTTTTAATGTTGAATTTGTGATTTTTTAAGACTAAATTTGAGATTTTTTGGTTAAATTTGATATGTATTAGATTAAATTTGAGATTTATAGACTTAAATTGAGATTTTTAGATTAAATTTGAGATATATCCGACTAAATTTGAGATTTTTTAGAGTAAATTTGATATTTTTTAGACTAAATTTGGGATTTTTATACTAAAATTTGAGATTTTTTAGATTAAATTTGAGCCTTTTTAGATTAACTTTGATATTTTTTAGATTAAATTTGAGCCTTTTTAGATTAAACTTGAGATATTTCAGACTAAATTTGAGTTTTTTCAGGCTGAATTTGGGATTTTTATACTAAAGTTTGAGATTTTTAGACTAAATTTGAGATTTTTTAGATTAAATTTTAGATATTCTAGACTAAATTGGAGATTTTATAAACTATTAATTGTTGGATTTATTTTTGTGTTTTTTTTTTGGGTAGAATGCTGAGCTTTTCACCTTAACTTATGGTGCCATCGTGCGACAACTCCTCACAGATCTGGAGGAGGTTGAGGAAGTCAACAAACAGCTTGATCAAATGTAAAGTCTTATTAGTTAGTCGTTTTTTAAGCTCAAAAAATGCAGTTAACATATACTAATGTGGAAGGGGAGCGTTGGCGTAACTGGTAAAGTTGTTTTGTTAGCGCTGTAGAAACTTTCAGTTGAACTCCATCGATGTGATTCGAATATCAGACTTTCAAGAAATAGCTTGATCAAATGTAAAGTCCTTACGTATTAGTCTTTTTAAGCTCAAAAAATGTAGTTAACATTTACTAATGTGGAAGGGGGAGCGTTGGCGTAACTTGTAAAGTTGTTTTGTTAGTGTTGTAGAAACTTTCAGTTGAACTCCATCGATGTGATTCGAATTCCAGACTTTCAAGGAATAGCTTGATCAAATGTAAAGCCCTTACTTATTAGTCTTTTTTAAAGCTCAAAATATTTAGTTAACATAGACTAATGTGGAAGGGGAGCGTTGGCGTAACTGGTAAAGTTGTTTTGTTAGTGTTGTAGAAACTTTCAGTTGAACTCCATCGATGTGATTCGAATTCCAGACTTTCAAGGAATAGCTTGATCAAATGTAAAGCCCTTACTTGTTAGTCCTTTTTTAAAGCTCAAAATATTTAGTTAACATAGACTAACGTGGAAGGGGAGCATTGGGCGTAACTGGTAAAGTTGTTTTGTTAGTGTTGTAGAAACTTTCAGTTGAACTCCATCGATGTGATTCGAATTCCTGACTTTCAAGGAATAGCTTGATCAAATGTAAAGCCCTTACTTATTAGTCCTTTTTTAAGCTCAAAATATTTAGTTAACATAGACTAATGTGGAAGGGGAGTATTGGCGTAACTGATAAAGTTGTTTTGTTAGTGTTGTAGAAACTTTCAGTTGAACTCTATCGATGTGATTTGAATTCCAGACTTTCAAGGAATAGCTTGATCAAATGTAAAGCCCTTACTTATTAGTTTTTTTGTAAGCTCAAAATATAGAGTTAACATATACTAATGTGGAAGGGGGAGCGTTGGCGTAACTGGTAAAGTTGTTTTGTTAGTGTTGTAGAAACTTTCAGTTGAACTCCATCAATGTGATTCGAATGTCAAACTTTCAAGGAATAGCTTGATCAAATGTAAAGCCCTTACTTATTAGTCTTTTTTTAAGCTCAAAATATTTAGTTAACATATACTAATGTGGAAGGGGAGCGTTGGCGTAAATGGCGTAACTGGTAAAGTTGTTTTGTTAGTGTTGTAGAAACTTTCAGCTGAACTCCATCGTTGTGATTCGAATTCCAGACTTTCAAGAAATAGCTTGATGAAATGTAAATCATTTACCTAGTTTTATTCCCTTAGAAACTGTAGTTAACATGTACTAATTTGATTTTTAGGTTGTGGGTTGGTAGTAGTTATTTTGTTAGTGTTGTAAACCATCCGATTGAACTCAGTTTATGTGATCCGAATCCCAGATAAAGGAGGGGAGTTATCAATTGTAAATCCTTTAGTGTTAATCTAATTTCTAGGTTGTGGGTTGGTAGAGTTGTTGTTCTGTTAGTGTATAGAACTTTTGATTGGACTCCGTCTATGTGATCTGAAATCAAGATAAAGGAGATTGAAGAGGTCAACAGATAGATTGATCAAATGTTAATGCTTTGCCTAGTTTTCCTCCTCGGAAACTGTAGTTCAACATGTACGAATTTGTTTTCTAGGTGGTGGGTTGGTAGTAGTTATATTGTTAGTGTTATAGAACTTCCAACTACACCCGGTCTATGTGATCCAAAGTCTAGATAAAGGAGGTTGAAGAGGTCAACAAACAAATTGATCAAATGTAAATCCTTTACCGAGTTTTTTCCCTCAAAAATGTTGTTAACATGTACTAATTGTTTTAGTTGTTCTATTAGTGTTGCCGAACTTTTAATTGAACTCCGTCTATGTGATTCGGAGCCAGGGAGTTATCAAATCTAAATCCTTTACCTAGTTTTCTGCCTTCAAAACTGCAGTTAACATGTACTGATTTGTTAAGTTCTTTTTATAAGTGTTGTAGAACTTTCAATTAAACTCCGTTATGTGATCCAAAGCATAGATAAAGGAGGGGAGTTATCAAATGTAAATCCTTTACCTAATTTTCTTCCCTCAAAACTGCTGTTAACATGTACTAATTTGTTTTCTAGGTTGTGGGTTGGTAGTAGTTGCTTTGTTAGTGTTGTAGAATTTCAATTGAACTCTGTCTATGCGATCAAGGTTAGAGTGGAAAGAGTCCAATCATGATGAATCCCGTGAATTGATCCCGAGGATACGCATAGTTGATTGATCTTGAATGAAATTGTCAGAGGCAGTTTAACTTAATTTAATTGTATTGGCTTGGAAGTATACAAAATTTGAGAAGTTCAACTGATTGCAGGGGTTATAACATTGGAATTCGGCTCATTGATGAGTTTTTGGCAAAATCTAACGTTTCACGGTGTATTGATTTCAAGGAAACAGCTGAAGTCATTGCCAAGGTCTCTTTCCTCCCTCCAAGTTGCATTTCATTTAAATGTGTGTTTGGTTTATTATGGAGTTTCTGTTTTATCTTGAATAGTAGTTCTGATATCCCACACATGCCGGTAGCCAATACAAAACAGAGTTGTTCAATAATATCAGAAGTAATACTATGGAAGTATAAATTTTATTAGTGTTATGGAGGTTAATCACCGAGATGTGCTTAAATGGAGTGACTTAGACGGTGAGGATTCATATAGCCAACTACAACTTTCTTGGGATTTAGGTATTGTTGTTGTCGTAATGGAGGTGTATGTGGCAGTAGATATGCATTGAAATAAGAATTGAGACAAAAGTTTGAAAATGAGTATCTTGTTCGGGAAGCTTTACTGTGATGCTGATGGCAAATCCTTTTTCTCAAAATAGTCTTTTAGCAGTCGAACCTGAACAAGAAAGCATAGAGAAATTTTGGTCATTTGGTTGTAATATTTGGTGTCTCTGTACAACTGAATAACTACTTCGTTTCCTCTATAAAGGGGGTCATGTAAATAGTACGCAAAGTGAAAAGAAAATGAATAACAGAACATCTAAAATTTAGAATTAGCTCTTCATTGTTTCAAGTCTCTATATGGTTCATAAGCAAAGAGATGATCAAATTAGAAAAGACAATGTATACACGTTACCAATTTCAAAAGAAAAAAAAGAGACAATGTATACAGGAGCATAAGAATAATTTCTTTTTTGAGACAGTGATTCACGCCACCATTTTTCTTCAATTCATTTCAAAGTTGAGAAGTTAGTTAACCGTTAAAAATGTTAGAAACTAGGATGGAGAAGAGCCACGGGGGGGTGGTTTCCTAGAGGGTGAATAGGAAAGAGATGGAGAAAGGATAAATAGCAAATGAGAGGATGGTTGGCTGGTCGTTCTTTGCCTCTCGTTTAGAGGGATTGTTGTTACACTTAGGATATGATAATGATGATTGTTGGATATTCTTATCCCCGGAAATCCTCAAATATAGTGAAACACAATTAAAAAAAAAAGGGGCAGCCCGGTGCACTAAAGCTCCCGTTATGCACAAGGTTCGGGGAAGGGCCCGACAACAAGGATCTAGTGTACGCAACCTTACCTCTCATTTCTGCTAGAGGCTGTTTCCAAGGCTTGAAACCTGTGACCTCCTGGTCACATGGCAGCAACTTTACAGTTACTCCAAGGCTCCCGTTCAACACAGTAAGGCGGGATAATTTTTTGGGATCTTAATTCACGTTCCAAATATCTTACTATGAATATAAGCGACAATGTTCCTTTACAATTTGCTCTTCAATGGAAGGTGATGGTGTGCATCTCTACAAACACAAACATACACAAAAAGTAGCTCATGTTCACTTCATTCTGTGGGGAATTCTGTCTTTCGGATGTTGAGTAAGTAAAGTTTGGGAACAAGTCTCTTAGTTGATTTTATGAGTTGATCAGTAGATATTGTTGTTTCTCTGTCAGTATTCATTGGCAGTGAGCAGAATCTGACGTTTCCGTGTCATATTTGAACTGAGCGCCTCAGCTTGTAACTACTCTTCATATTCTCAAGTTCATTTTCCTTTTAGTTGTTCATCCTTTTAATAATGTCTACGCCTGAATTTTTTGTTTGCTGCTCATGATGAACAGGTTGGCCTCAAAATGTTCCTAGGTGTTACAGCAAATGTTGGCAATTGGGATGCCGAGGGAACAACATGCAGTCTAATTTTGGAGGACAACCCCTTGGTAGACTTTGTTGAGCTTCCCGATACTTGTCAAGGTCTATACTATTGTAACATCTTGAGTGGCGTAATCAGAGGGGCACTAGAGATGGTGAGCAAGCAACCCCCTTCTATAGCATCTGCTAGTTACCAATTTACTTTATGACGGCCTCACACAATATACTTGATTCACACATACGATGTCCTCATTTACTGTCATGTTTTCATAGATGTCGCTACTATGACTTGTCTTCCCTACTGAAATGGCGAACAGCGTGCGAGTTAGCTGTGCATTGTATTCCTTCCATGTTTCATATCGTACTAAAGTCAGATGAGTTTTCGTTTTCCAATTTTGCAGTCTCCCTAACTAGAATTGCAGATCTATCTGAACTGTCTCCCCTCAGTCCGTTAGTAGTTTTAGGTTTTAGTAGGCGAGTTGCTGCAGGATATAAGAAGCGAAAACATACTATACTGCATAATCTTCCTCAGTAAGGGTAAATTGAGAGTGTTGCGTTTATTTTAGCTATTGTTGGAGCACTAGATTTATCTGCATTTGCCCCGTTCAGGTTTCAATGAAGACCGAAGTCACATGGGTCCGTGATATGCTTAGAGGGGACGATGCATTCGAGCTGCAGCTGAAACTGCTGAAGCAAGTTCCTGAGGAGTATCCTTACAAAGACGACGAGTAACAACTGAAACTTTTGAACTTTGTATTGCTCGCCTTAAAGCATTTTCTGTTTGATCTGGAAATATTAAGCTCCCTAAACCCTCCGCTGTGATAAAACATTTCGTTCTAGTGTTACGAGTTACAATGTTGATGATTAGCTACCCAGAATTTTTCTCATCATCCACTGCGCCGTGTTCTGAGTTCTTGTTTTCTTCTTCTGGTTCTCTTTTTGTTGGTTGAAATTACTTTCTTCATGCCCTAAACTAAGATGGATATGAGGTATCTTGATTTTCCTTAAGCTGAGGGTCTATCGGAAACAACCTCTCTATCTCTACGAAGTCCCCAGACCCCACTTGTGGAATTACGCTGGGTATGATTTATCTCTACGAAGTCCCCAGACCCCACTTGTGGAATTACGCTGGGTATGATTTTCTTTGGTGTATACAGACAGTATGTCAGTATCCTTCTTTTTGGCATAGTTGAGTAGTACATAGGTGCATGGCTAGATGCAAGATAGTTAGAATGCATCATGTCCGTGGAAGGGCCCCACCACAAGGGTGTATCGTAAATGCAAGGTGAAGCTGCGTACAATACACCCTTGTGTGGGGCCCTTCTCTGGACCCTGCGCATAGCGGGAGCTTTAGTGCACCGGGTTGTCCTTTGTATTTATGAATGAATATATGCTTTCACTATTGAATCTGTGCCCAAAATTCATGTAACGGCGTTCGAGCTTTGCTTGTATGCACCTCCATTAATATCGAGGGGTTGGGTACGTGTTATTTCTCACCAGTACAGGTACTGAGTAACTCTATCGATTATCCACCAAGGCTTTGAATGTGAGACCTCGTTGTTCTCAACGTACGAATTCCACAATTCTAAACTTCAATGGATTTTCCATATCAAAGAAATTAAATGAAAATTATGAGAGACTGAGCGTTTCACTTTTCGAGAGTCAAACGCCATGGATTTTAACAAACATTTTACGATGTAATTTTTACATGATTAAATCACTTATAACATAAGTACATTTATATCTCTATGATAAACATAATTTGATAACTTGATACAATTATTTTCTTTTTTTGGGGGGTTTCCATCCGATGTCCGGTACCAGTATTGGAGCCTGACTAATTTGAATTCGCGCTACAATAGATTAAGCTGCATCAATCTTGAAATAATATTTTTACGCTATCGATGCGTAAAACATATTTCTTGATTAAAATAATTTACGTGGTGTGCGCAGACCAAAAACTTACGCGAAAAATGCCCATTTTAACAATTACTACACTCAAATGCCTATTATAGGCCGTGACATTATCCCGTGAAATAAGTCGAGATGCATATAAATTGATCCGAACACTACGATTATATAAAAAAAAAAAAGGAAGACAATAAGTCATTGTCTATTAGAAACTCTGTTCAAATCAACAAAGCCCAAAATTTTCCTCATGTTTTTTCAGTCTTACAATACTTCATGTGAAGGCAAAGTGAAACAACACCAAACTATCTTTTCTCCTTTTCTCTAATTTGTACACTTGTTTTTTTAAAAAAGAAAAAACTTTTACAAAAAAACTTATTCTATACTATATTTTTGACTGTTATAGCAGGTAATCTATCCTAATTTTATAATTGTGGTAGACAGCTTGCACGCACTTCGATTAATTTCATAAGATAACGTCCACCTCCAACCGGCAACAGATAACTCTGTCGACCAAGACTAAGACATATGGGACGAATCACGTAGTATTTTTATCTTCGCTGGAATCTAAACGTGACGATATCTTTAATTGTTGTATTGACGACTAGGTCACACCTTTCATTTTTTTAACTCGATGGTTACAACCAAAACTTGTCTAGATTGTTTTATTTTGAGCCGGGGGTCTATCGGAAACAACCTCTCTATCTCACATCTGAGGTAGTGGTATGGACTGCTTACACTTACCCTCCCCAGACCCCACTTGGTGGGAATATACTGGGTATGTTGTTGTTGTTGATGGTTACAACCAAACGCATGGTTTATATTATACGCCATATATCCAAACGTCTACAAAAAGGTAAAATGGCAGTCTAGTGCACAACCGAGAACCACAAGAGTCTATTGTACACAACGTTAACCTGCGTTTCTGCAAGATATTCTTTCCACAACTCGAACTTGTTACCCCCTGGTCGCATGACAACAACTTTACCAGTTACGCCAAGACATCCACAAAAAATCTCATTACCATATAGTCCCCGTTCATATGACAACAACTTTACCAGTTACGCCAAGACATCCACAAAATATCTCATTACCATATAGTCCCAGTCCACATGACAACTACTTCACCAGTTACGCCAGGACATCCACAAGGTATCTCATTACCATATAGCCCCCGTTCACATGACAACAACTTTACCAGTTACGCCAAGACATTCCAAAAATATCTCATTACCATATAGTCCCCGTCCACATGATAACAGTTTTACCAGTTACGCCAAGACATCCACAAAATCTCTCATTACCATGTAGTCCCCGTTCACATGACAACAACTTTACCAGTTACGCCAAGAAGTATCTTGTTACCATATAATCCCCGTTTAACGATCCTCCTATTATAACAATCCCAGAATAACTTGTTCGCAAACGAAACAACTCCTCAATGTGTAGAAGTTAAACTACTACTACTACTACTACAATCAACAGTCTTCTTCTCTGTCAAGAAAATTTGTAACCTTCATGCTAAGCAAGGTTAGGTGAATGACAGCAACTTTGAACATCAACAACCTTATTATGAGTGATTGCCAATTGATCAATAGCTAGACCAACAACACAAAATAGTACCAACATTTTGAATGAAACACACAATGCAGCTCCTCATATCGCCGAGTTTGAGGCATGTTACTGTCCTACCAGCCAAAGGTTTCAAGAATTTCATCAAAGTAAAAGTTGGTTCAAGACGAATATCGTACCTCATGGTCTTCTATTCCCTCCTGCTTTTTACATTTCTTCTACGGTTTGTCTTCGTGTTAACCGCTGTAGACACCATCGATGGAGAACGAAAATGTTCAACGCTAGGTACGTTTCTCTCTTACTCTCTCCTCTGTCTAAACAGAAACTGAGTTCACCACATCAAGAGGCATGTATAAGACATTGTATTAATATAGTGCTTGAGTTATTGCAGATATAAGAAGCATTAGTTAATAGTAAAAATGACGTTTCTGAACATAGAATGATATGAAAATATTTCAGCACGATATAATATCAGAATGCAGGTACATCAGGAAACTTATAAGGCCTCGTTTTGGTCCTGTAGAATGAATATGATACCTGACGAAATGAACATATAAAAGATTGGGATAGCCGGGATGACCTATTTCAAAATCAGATGATCCACCTCTTTGTCCGCATGGAAGGCAAAACATAAATTACGATGGTCGTCTTTATGTTCTTACAATTTCTAGAGAACTCTAAAGCATGTAGATGAACCAAAAAATCTACAGATCCATTGATTCAACTTATCAAAATCGATGTAGAATGTTAGCTAAAAATACATAAAGAACATACTAAGTAAATTTACACTGTTTTCCTACTGAAGAAACTCTAAATTTCATTCTAAGGCAGGTTGCTTGGGGAGAAAAATTGGACCAAGGATTTTGGGGACACAGCTTGAATCAACTGTATGCTTCTAATCCCCGTATTTTTTATCTCTTTATGTGCATAGTATCTATGGAACCTCCTTTGAGCCGTGCACGTCTAGAGGAGATTGGTTTTATGGCCTATTACAAATGTTCTTTTAGTTATTTCTCCTTTTTTACAAGAGATCATTAAGAAATAACATAACACGGGAGATCGGTGTATGAAAAACAAGACATCGTTTTAGAATCATTGACTTCATTGTTACATATCAAAAAAGAGTAGCTTAGTCATAAATGTGTAATTGAAGTATAAAGTAGCCTTAAGGAACTGGTCCTCTCTCGACTGCAATTCACAGTTATTCCCATCAATAACGTGAGAAAGAACGTGGTGCAAGAGAAGAGATCAGCAAAAAATTAGCATAAGAGGTCGGGATATGAAAGACGAGAGAACTTTGTAGAGTCATTTTCTTCTATTAAAATCACTAGCTCAAATTCTTCATTCTTCTATACATTGTTAGGTCCCTGAGGTGATATATCAAGTATTGGAAGAACCTTCAGACGAGGTTGAAATCGAAGAAGGGCCTGATACTCCTCAATCATTAGAAGAGTTTATGGAAGAAATGAAGGATATAAGGCCAGATGCAGAAACTTTTGCTGTCAAGCTTAAAACTATGGTATTATGTACTTACCATGCCTTTTCATCATATATAGAAATGAAGTAATTTTAAGGTAACGTATTGTGTCATAGACAAAAAACTGCATGCGAACAAAGAATTTTACTTGGTTTACTTTCTCGACTATTGTAAGATGTCACTCGTTTAAGTCGCGGAAACAGCCTCTTGTAGAAATGCAAGGTGAGGCTGCTTGGACTCTTCAAAATTGCCCACGGGTGTGTGCCGGATACTTTAAAAGTAGTGCATTTTTGAAAAGTTCAACATGGGTGCGGCAACATTTTTGGAGAGTCTGAGCAAAATTGCCTGCAGCAGACCAATGGACGAACCCCAGTTGATTATGGAGTAAAAGCCATGGCACGTTCACAATGTAATAATATTTACTACTTAAGGTCTGACTAGTGTTGAATTGTATGACCATCTCATCGGAAGGCTTAAGCTATTTGAGAGAGCATGTTTTCATTTACTAAATTATGTTGAATTTCTTGAAGGTAACTCTCCTTGAACAAAGAACAAGAACTGCCAAGATTCAAGAATACCTTTATCGGCATGTGGCATCTAGTGGCATCCCGAAACAGCTGCACTGCCTTGATCTCAAGCTAGCACACGAGCATTCCATCAATGCCAATGCCCGTCTCCAGTTACCATCAGCGGAACTTGTTCCCGCCCTCGTTGATAATTCATACTTCCATTTTGTCCTTGCCTCTGACAATATTCTTGCTGCTTCTGTCGTTGCATCATCGCTTGTCCAGAACTCTTTCCGCCCTGAGAAAGTTGTCCTTCACATTATCACGGATAGCAAAACCTTCTCACCTATGCAAGCTTGGTTTTCGTTACATCCTTTGACACCTGCAATCATCGAGGTTAAAGCGTTGCACCATTTCGATTGGTTAACAAAGGGAAAGGTTCCGGTTCTGGAAGCAATGGAGAAAGATCAAAAAGCAAGGTCACAATTCAGGGGAGGCTCATCAGCAATTGTAGCAAATACAACCGAAAAGCCTCATGTCATTGCAGCAAAGTTGCAAGCCCTCAGTCCCAAATACAATTCTCTGATGAACCACATAAGGATATATCTGCCAGAGGTAACGAAAGTTATAAAAGCTCACTTAAATAGCACAAAACGTCCATCTGTCCTTCTCCGAAATACTTTAAATTTTATTACCGAGAAGTGAAAAGTACAAATGTCTTTGCAGTTGTTTCCCAGTCTTGATAAGGTAGTTTTCCTGGATGATGACATTGTCATTCAAACCGATCTTTCATCTCTATGGGACATCGACATGAATGGGAAGGTGAATGGAGCGGTAGAAACCTGTAGGGGAGAGGACAAGTTTGTGATGGCAAAGCGCTTCAAAAGCTATTTGAATTTCTCGCATCCTCTCATATCGAAGAACTTTGATCCTAATGAATGTGCGTGGGCCTATGGCATGAACATTTTTGATCTAGAAGCATGGAGGGAAACAAATATAAGCGAGGCATACCACTACTGGCTGGAACAGGTTTAACTACAACTCTACAAGTGACATCAACTGCTACTTCAATGACATGCATTACGAACATTATGAAACATTCAAGAATTCTGTTTTAGCTAGTAAATCTTTTGCAATTAGTACTTACTGACGCACTCGATGATGATGTAGTCTTCCTTTTCTTGTGCAGAACTTGAAGTCAGATCTAAGTTTGTGGCAGCTAGGAACATTACCTCCAGGACTAATTGCATTTCATGGTCATGTCCATGTTATTGACCCCTTTTGGCACATGCTAGGACTCGGGTACCAAGATAATACGAGCATCACAGATGCTCGGAGTGCTGGTGTGATCCACTTCAACGGCCGAGCAAAACCTTGGCTTGATATAGCGTTCCCTCAACTTCGATCCCTGTGGACAAAATACGTCAACTTCTCCGATAAATTTATCAGAACCTGTCATATAAGAGCTACTTGAAATGAGGCAAGGGATTTGTTAACCATGTTGCTTGTAATCAAGAAACAAAATTTTGAGAGAGGTGAACCATGTATAGAAGGTCTCGCCACTCCCTGACGCGAGATTGGCAACAGCTCCCGAGCTTAACAATCTTGAACTCCTCAAAGCTACTATGATTTCTGGTTCAGCCAATGTATTTTAAACTGCAGTTACAAATTATACAATGTACATGGTGGATTTTTCACCAAAATTATACCTGCAATGACAATAAAAAAGGATACTCCTCCAATGTAATTTATCTGGCATAGTTCGACTGTAGAAGAATGTCATTAAGGGTAGAATAGGAAGACTGACATATAATTGTTCTCAAAATATAGAAAGATGTTATTCTTTTTAGAACAGACTAATTAGGAAATAATGCCAGATGAATCGAACGAAGGGAGTCTCAGCTCCCATTCCATGCTAATTGATATGTATGGAACCAACAACAACATACCCAGTGTAACCCCACAGGTGGGCTCTATGGAGGGTGGTGCGTTTGCAGCCTTATCCTTACCTTGTGAAGGTAGAGACGCTGTTTACAATAGACCGTCGGCTCGAGTAGAGTATGTAAGGAACTAAGGATCCTAAAGGAGAATAAATTACCAAATAGACAAAAGGAAAGAACGAGTGCAGAGAATGAACCTCACCCGCCCTTCTACCCTTCTCCACTTAAATACTAGGCTTTTGTTTGTGATAGGCTCGACTCCCTGAATGACAGTGATGAGCACTTAATCCACATAGAGCGCGTCGCGCTCTTAGCACTAGATCAAAGCCCTGGGAGCTAGGCAAACAAAAGACTTCTCAGAGAGTTCTTTTACGCCTTCTCGCCAGTTACCCTCCAACAACACACACCTCAAATTCATGCCAGACAAAAGGAAAGAAATAACAAAGAATTTAACCAGGAGGGAAAAGAATGTACATGTAAATGCCAGGTTGAACCTGCTAAAATTTACAGTTGATAAAACCAGCATTAACTCATTAAAAGTTCAAAAGTTACAAGAGAACTACTATCAACCAGCAAATACACCAAGACGACTGGAGGGAAAAACTAACACAGAGAAGAGCATATGACTAGAATAACATCAGCGTAAAGTCAACTATCATAGGATTTAGCTGCAAGCTTAAGCAACCGGAGGGCGGAGCACGTGGTCCTGCGAGGTATCTATTGCAGCGGGAGGCATGAATTGCCACATCGCCATCCCAGGGTAACTTATGATTGGCACCAGCTTGCTTACTGCAGCTTGAACTGGAGCAGCAAACGCACCGGGCATGGCAGGAGGCAAGAAGCCAGGCTGTGCACTCATAGTCTTTAGTTGTTGCTCAAGCTTCTCTTTCTCAGACTTCAGCTTTTGCTTTTCATCTCGAAGCTCATGTTTCTCAACCTACACAAGTTAAACATACTTAAAGAAAGGGAGAAGTATAGTAAAGGTGATCCTAGCTTTTCTTGTCATCAGGTTGTTTTGCTGAATTGACAAAACTTGACAACAATCTAGTAGCAAATAGAAAGGAAGTAACGAATACTCGCCTTCAACTCCTTTATCTTTTCTTGTAGATCCAAATTTGAGTCTTTCAATTTTTGAGCCTCACCGCGTAACTGTGTCACCACGCGAACAGCATCAACAAGAATCGCGCTCTTGTCCGTTTTGGGGGGCCTACCAGGCTCAAGAAGCGCTGCCAATTCCATGAACCTGAGACCATATTCATTTAGTGATACATAGACTGACATAAAAGGTGAAATGATTCTAAAAGAATGAATAGTGACCCCACTTGTCATTCAGCTTCTCTCTCCTTAATCTCTCCCTGCAAGCTTTGGAACTTGATGAGGTGCATGTTTCAGCTCTTGCCCTGTAACAATTGTCGAAAACATTAAACAATGTTCTGTAGGTATGCACTAAGAGTGCACCTGGCTTTCCTTCCAAAATCAATACTACGAGGACACAAAGCTCAAAGAGTATACTTCTACAAACAAATTAATTCATCTTTGGTTTCAATTTAATAGTAGAATTATGAAACTAAGAGTAACGTAAGGGGGCTCTATGTACCATCATTTTTAATCAAGTAAAAGATTTCATTGATACTAACCAGGCCATCTCGGCCGTATACAAGAGGTATACCAAAAACGGAAAAACCTACAAAATAAGGTTCTCTCCAAAAGACACCCAATCCTCTATACAAACAGGAACTACATGGGTGCACCAAAAGAGAATAAGGGATCAGAGACTACTTCTCAAATGATGCTTCTCTGTGTACCATCATTACATCACAAGAATTTGACTCTAAACTAAATTTGTGGAGTGGCTGGGATACAGCAACTTCTTTCAAATAGAGCAACGAGAACTAAATCTCTATGCAACCTTCAGAAGGCCATTTAGGGAATATAAGTCCTCCATATGGGCCGTTAAAACAAGACGAGAGAACAGGAAAAAATCATTAAAACTCTCCTAATTAAAAGCATAATGTGATCGATATTTTCTAAACTATAAAAAACTCAAAAATGAAACAAAGGGAGGAGAGACTTTGTCACTTTTCTTTAACAATTGTAAAAGCCAAGTACCTAATCAAATCAAACCTGACTTGATAATAGTCATGAGTTAGTACAACATTAGATCTCTACGATTAGGAAATACACAAAAATGTCCCTAAACAGCAAAAGCTTTTACCTTTTCTTAGAACCGCTTTCCTTCAGGCAGTCCGATTCACCAATTGAGCCATCAATATCAACACTAAAATAGACATGAAAATCAAAGAGGTCAGAACACAATCAAAAAGGAACTGAATACTTATTGTATATGCTGGATAAAAGGGATAGAATCAGCTAAGAGATCCCAACTTTTAGTTGGGGGTCTTGCCGTCTGCAATATGAATCCTTTATTCGACATTACAACTTTATTCAAAGAAACAAGACTACTCATCAATCAGTTAAAGAAGCCAACTTTGAGTAATGGCTATGAATCTTCTGCATCCATTTTGCTTTATTCGGAAGCAATAAAACTCATCAATCAGATAAATGGGATCGGTTATATGAATCCTTTATCGACATTCCAACTTTATTCAAAGTAACAAAACTATCAATCAGCTAAGAAAGCCCAACTTTCAGTAACGGTTATATGAATCTCCTGTATCCCTTTTGCCCTATTAGGAAGCAACAAAACTCATCAATCAGCCAAAAGATCCCAACTTTTAGTTCGAGTCAAGTATATGAATCCTCTATATCTATTCCGCTCTATCAAGAAGCAACAAAGACTCATTAATCAGCTAAAAGATCCCAAATTTTAATTGGATCGGCTATGTGAATCTTTTATCAGCATTCCAACTTTATTCAAAAGAAACAAGATTCATCAATCAGCTAAAAGAACCGACTTTTTATATGAATCTTCTATATCTATTCCACTTAATTTGGAAGCAAAAAAACTCATCAATCGGCTAAACTTACCAAACAGAATCAGTAACACAAATTTTGAATTACTAAATAGATACCTAGCGTTAGTTGAACCATTAAATCCCTGCATACACCAAGAAAAGCCAGATGCTGAAAATGAGAAATTGGCATCAGGGATGGATATAGCATCGAAATTGTAGTCGTACAACCAGTCGATGTTTTCAGGTGTAATCATCTCCGATCAACCGCTGGAATTCCAAGAAAACGAATTTCCGACGGCTAGAAAAATAATTGGAATTGGAAAGGAGAAAAGGGAAAGAATTCAAGAAAGGGTTTTTCAATTACTCAGATTAGAGAATGGAAGTTGGAATGATTGGTGCTTCTGGCTTGAGATGAAATTATACATTGGGAAGCTGACAATTACAAAAAATTCAGGGGGTAAATTTTAATATGACACGTTTACAGAGTTTTCCAACCTGAAAAAATTAGGATGACAGGTTTATAGAGTTCTCTGACCTGAAGAATTAGGATGACACATTTACAGAGTTGCACATTTCTAGAGTTATTCGAACGGAAAGATTGCGTAAAGAGTTTTTCTTGTTCAGTTGTCAGACAGTGAAGCCATTATGGATCTCTACCTCATCTCACTCTGAGCTTTTGTCCTATTTGACATTGGGTCAAGTCCCTTTCTTAGTCTACTTCGCTTATAACTCTAGAATAAAAATATTTACGCCATCAGGTCATTTAAAAGATGATTGCAGATAACTCCATTTAATGAATTCAAGTTATATGCATTGATCGTGTATCGAATTTTTACACCATCGATGTAATTTACATTGTTTAACATATTACTTATCATTCATTGTAGGTTACTAATCAATGTTTGTTAAATAGATTTATTTGCAATTATCTTTTAGATGACCTGCTACTCTGCTAGTATAAAAATATATGGCATTGTCATTGCACACAACTTAAACTCCTATTTAAAGGGCATTGATTGATAATCTACTTGTTATATCATGTTAAATTTCACTAATTAGTGTAAATTCAATTATATCACTTAAATTCAAGTTGTCATACGATTATTCCTTTTCTAGTAAAAGAAAATGGTTACCATAAGCTCAGTAATTAATCACCTAATATCCCAATTCCCAACATTTAGTTGGCGTCAGCTCTATAAATCTTTTACAGACATTCCAACTTTATTCAAAGAAACCAGACTAATTAATCAGCTAAAAGAGCCCAACTCTTGGTATGAGGCTTCGGTATCCATACTTCTCAATGCAGAAGCAACAGAACTCATCAATTTAAAAGGTACGACTTGCAATTGGTTAGCTACATCAATCCTCTATAAAACTTCCAACTTCTTTTTATTCAAGGAAACAAGACTCATCAATCATCTAAAATAGCCCAACTTTTTGTAATAGTTATGAATCTTCTGTATCTATTCTGCTCTATTCGGAAGCAACAAAACTCATCAATCAGCTAAAAGATCCCTACTTTTTAGTCAGAGTCAAGTCAACTATATGAATCCTCTCTATCTTTCCGCTAACTTTTAGTTGGGTCTGAATCTTTTATCAATATTCCAACTTTATTCAAAAGAAACAAGACTCCTCAATCAACTAAGAGAACCCAGCTTTTAACGAATCTTCTATATCAATTCTGCTTAATTTGAAAGCAATAAAACTCATTAACAAGCTAAAAAGTAGAGTCAGCTAAATGAATCCTATATCTATTCCGCTATATCGAGAAGTAACAAAGACTATTAATCAGCTAAAAGATCCAAAATTTTAATTGGGATCAACTATATGAATCCTTTATCATCATTCCAACTTTCTTTAAGGAAACAAGATTCGTCAATTGGCTAAAGAGCCTAACGTTTAGTAATGGTTATATGATCCTTCTGTATCCCTTCTGCTCTATTAGGAAACAACAAAACTCATGAATCAGCTAAAGATCTCGCCTTTTCGTTCAAGTCAAAAATATAAATTCTCTGTAGTCTATATCTATTCCGCCACATTGAGAAGTAACAAAACTCATCAATCAGCTAAAAGAGCCCAACTTTCAGTAATAGTTATATGAATCTCCTGTATCCCTTCTGCTCTATTAGGAAGCAACAAAAGTCATCAATCAGCTAAAAGATCCCAACTTTTAGTTCGAGTCAACTATATGAATCCTTTATATCTACATTCAGCTCTATCGAGAAGTAACAACAACAACACAAAAAAATTTAATTAATTCTACCTTGATATAGCAAATAAAGGGCAGTCCGGTGCACTAAAGCTCCCGCTATACGCAGGGTTTGGGGAAGGGCCCCACCACAAGGGGTATTGTACGTAGCCTTATCTTGCATTTCTGCCAGAGGTTGTTTCCAAGACTTGAACTCGTGACCCCTGATCACATGGCAACAACTTTACCAGTTACGCCAAGGCTCCCTTTGTTACTTGTACTTCTAAAGGGCAGCCCGATGCACTAAAGCTCCATCCATGTGAAGGGTTCGGGGAAGGGCCCACCACCACAAAGGTGTATTGTATGCAACCTTACCTTGCATTTCTGCAAGAGGCTGTTTCCGAGGCTTGAACTGGTGACTTCCTGATCACATGACAACAACTTTACCAGTTACTCCAAAGCTCCCCTTCTATCTTGATATAGTAAATGATCAAATAATTTGTCCCACACACACTTTTTCAGTAAGACGATCAAAGGAGTAATTTTTTTTTTTGTAACGAACTGAAAAGGAAAGTAGGTCAAACAAATGGAAACGGAGGGAATAGGTACCTAAAGTTAGTTGAACCATTGAAGGCACTTTGCATAGACCAAGAAAAGACAGATGTTGAAATTGAGAAATTAGCATGAGGGGTTGACAAGTCTTCATCAAAGTTATAGTCATATAACCAGTTGGTATTTTCCGGTGACCCCATCTCCGATCACTCGCCGGAATTTCAAGAAAATATAATTTTTCCCACCGGAACTTCTAAGAAAAGAGAAAAGGGAAAGAATTTAAACAAAGGGGTTTATCAAAGATTGGAAATTGGAATGATTGGTGTGTTTTGGACTTTTGGTTTGAAGATTAAATTTATATATTGGGGGAATCTGATGATTATAGAAACTTCAGGGGGTATTTTTTAATATTCTACAAATTGAGGGGGTCATGTACTACTTTAATTTTTATTCTTAAAATGGAAATATTAGCCAACGTGATTAAGGAAAGTCAACCATTATAACAAGTTGACTTAGGGTGGTTTGGTAAGAGGAATAAGAATAATTAATCTCGAGATTAATTTAAAAGAGAAGCTTATTTCATATTTGATTGGGATAAAATGCCTGAAATAACTCATCCCGAGATTAGTTATTGCGGGATTGTAGTATTTTTCTTATCCCTCCTTGAGGATGGAATAACTAATCCCGAAATTAATAATCTCAAGATAACTTATTTTCCAACCAAACGCCTGCAATAATGTAGAGATTCGTACGTAAACCCTCCTTGCTTCTTTCATGGTACACTCCTTTTTTCACCAAGCCCCTTTCTCCTCGATCTACGAGGACGAAACATAGGACTGGTGTCAACTGTTCATCACGAAAGAAAGGACTCAATAAGTTGGAACAACGAAAAATATCATATGACTCCATATATCTGATAAGTCGCAATATATTGCAACCCAAATCATTTATGAATATTATTAGGAGGGTCGTGCAGATCCAGTCTAGTCTATCTTATTATATCATGTTAAATTCGACTAATTAGTGTAAATTGAAATATCACTTATTATCACTTAAAATCCAAGTAGTTATATTATATATTATTATTTTATATCTAGTAAAAGAAAAATGTTATTATAAGCTTGATAATTATGTTTGGGATCTTATGTTAAATCTTGTCTTATATATGACAGTTGGTAAAAATTTAAAATACCATTTAAGATATTACCTATTTAAAAAATCTTGTTTAATTTTTTTTCTTTTATAGTACATATTACTATATAGTTTGATTCAGATCAGTTTATGGATTAAAATTATATTATACATGTTGGAGAATACAATGCACCAAGTACACTTTGGTATATAAAATGTAAATAAAAAATACTTAGGTATAAAAAATAAAATTACAAAAGTACATTTTGGTTTTATAGTACAAGTGTGTTGAATCACCTTGATATATATATATATATATATATATATATATCTTCTTCGTGTGTCTACTTGTTTATATTTTGATTCTCTTTAGTAAAAATTTGGCACCACCAGTATTAGACTGATATAAATATCGAGTGCAAATAAATGTTTATCAGTTTAAGAGGTTAGACGATTGAATTTACTCCCTTCATTCATTTTCACTTGTCACGTTTTGCTTTTTGAAAATCAATTTGGTTAAACTTTAAAGCAGAATAATTTAATATTTTAAGTTTAAATGTTCAGAAACTATAAGAAAAATGCTACAAGTCGCAATCCTTCTTATATTAATATGATGAAAATATATTTTAAAACATTGATTAAAATTTATATAATTCGACTTTCGAGAAGCGTAAAGTGACAAGTAAAAATGAATCGACAGAATAACAATTTTTTTTGAATATTTTTATCTAAATCTAGTGATGACAGATAAGATATTCTAAATCTAGTTGTACAAGTTAGAGGTAAGCCACTTAATTAAACAAGGAACAAATTAATTAATCAATTAATTATTCATCCTTTCCTAATTAAGTAATATAATTACTATTGCCAGCTTTGATAAGTTAAGTTGACAGAACATTGAACATGTCCTAACTAATATTATGATTATTTATCTTTTTTTGTTGTAATTTTATCCAACATAATGTCCTTGAGATTTGTTAGAAATGAAAATAATTATAACAAAATTACAGTCTAATCAATTGAGTTAAGTCGATTCGATTCGATTCGTTTTTATTTATGGTAACACATGAGAAAACTTATGACCTCGCGTATGAAGGCGGAGTAATTTTCAACCTCTAGTCAGTTGATTCTGAGTAGATTTATCGAGTGCAACGTCTGCAGATCAATTTATGATGTCTCGATCACAAATGTTCGACAAACAAACCACATAGATTATCCAAGATGTTTTTTCAACTAATGAAACCTCGATTCAATCCCTTCAAGATTTTTTTTTTTTTTGAGATAACCATCCAATACAACCCTCCCCCGTCCCCCGTCATCTCCTCTCCGAGCTATGATCAAAGGTTGACAAAAATACGCTAAAATTTAGTTCAGGGGTAATAGCACCCCCGGGAAGTTGAAATGTATTGTAGCAAATTTGATCATAGTTTAGGAGTACTAGACCCTTTATTTTTTATTTTTTTAAAATAATTGCCACTATTTGTATGAAAAATTGGTAAAGTAACAAAAAAATAAAAAAAATTGAAGATGTCCAAACTTTATGACAAAATGTGCATTGAGGGTCAATAATGGGATTTAGGTTGTCATATGTTCTTGTTTTTAAAATTTTAATTCATGGAATATAGTAGGATATTGAGAATGTTTATAATTTGGCTTGGAATAAAAAGTATATAAGTCCAAAATATTAAAATAAAGTTGAGACATATATTGGCATGTTGGACCTATTGAATAATGTTAATAAGTGCCCTTTGCTTATTCACTACCCAATTTAGGAAGCTTCCTTCCCCTTTCTCCTTATGCCACAAGCATGAAGCACGACGGACTATTAGCTCAGTGGTAGAACGCGCTCCTGATAATTGTGTTGATATATTTCGAACATGTGAAGGTTTTCAGCTACATAAATAGTTCAATGTACTTTATCGGTGTCCAACCTTGTGATGTGGTTCGACATAGTCACGGCTGGCACTCCTCTTGGGTCTAGGCCACCACTCTTGACACACAGGCAGAGTCGTGTCCCCATGTGTGTGTGGATCGACCGACTGTGATACCAGTGTTATGGATAAAACAAAAAAGTCTCAACTCAAAAGACTAGTCTGCTAGATGGGAGAGCCTTTTTAGCGTACAAACGCATTAACATTTCTCTTTTTATATGATGAGGGATAATTAGCAGATAATATGATCTCAATAAAGGGCAGCTCGGTGCATTAAAGCTACCGCTATGCTCAGGGTCCGAGGAAGGGCCCCACTAGAAGGGGGTATTGTACGCAGCCTTACCTTGCATTACTACCAGAGGCTGTTTCCAACGCTTGAACTCGTGACCTCCTGGTCACATAATATGATCTCTATAAAGGGCAGCCCGGTGCACTAAAACTCCCGCTATGCTCAGGGTCCGAGGAAGGGCCCCACTAGAAGGGGGTATTGTACGCAACCTTACCTTGCATTACTACCAGAGGTTGTTTCCAACGCTTGAACTCGTGATCACATAATATGATCTCTATAAAGGGCAGCCCGGTGCACTAAAACTCCCGCTATGCACAGGGTCCGAGGAAGGGCCCCACTAGAAGGGGTATCCAAGGCTTGAACCCGTGACCTCCTGGTCACATGCCAACAACTTTACCGATTACTCCAAATCATATAACAGCATATCCAAAATGGATCACAAAGCTACAGACCAATTCAAGTAAAGATCTTGCACTTGATAACTACTATATTACTTGTTCCATTCTGTTGATCCCTACAACTAAAAGCCATTACATGCAACTTACCGCGACAACCCAACAAACTCACCTGCTTCTGTATCAACCAAAGACGCGTTATTTGTTCTGTGGACGTCTCAGTTTGAGGAGATGAGAAATGCCAGCCACAACATGCAATCGGCTACTTGGGACACCCGTCTTTGCAAGTGCCCTCCCGTGTTTGTCCAGTAGAACGAAACAAGGAACATACTTTATGTCATAATGGAGAAGCTGAATTTACAAACAGAAAGATATCAATCAGCTACAACCAAAGAATGAAAAGTCGACCAATTTTAACACGAAGTAGATATAAATATTCCAAAGGAAATACGCAAAGTGACCAGACCAATCACAGAAAGAATTGTTCTTTGTATTCATTACTTCGTTTCAACTTTAGTTTAATTTATCTATCACCACAGAGTAACTTTCAATTATATGAGCTAACTTGGCAGTCGCCACAGAGAATTCTCAACACGATAGAAGGTTCAAAGGACTGTGCAGTGCTTTTCGACTCCACCTAAAGTCAATGCTACTAGACTTGTTGCATTGAAAGAACTTCAAAGACAAGGAGGTCTAGCAAATTTTAAGTACAAAGAAACTTACTAATATGTAAAAAGACTTCAGAAGTATGACATTTAACTTCTTTGCAGTTTTATACTATGTTGTCTTAAACAATTTATCAGACAAATCTTATTCACATAATGCACTCTATCCCAGTAAATTGATTCATGAAGGTAACTTAACATAGTAATGATATCTAAATAATTGGTAGAAGAGTCCAATACACAGTACTGAGTGCCTTTAGCACATGTCTAGCTTTTAATAAACAAAATCATATCCAAGATTATCAAGTATCGATATAAAAATAACCCTTCAATACAAAGGGCAGCCCGGTGCACTAAAGCACCCGCTATGCATGGGGTCCAGGAATGGCTGGACCACAAGGGTCTATTGTAAGCAACCTTACCCTGCATTTCTACAATAGGCTGTTTCCACGGCTTGAACCTGTGACCTCCTGGTCACATGGCAGCAACTTTACTAGTTACTCCAAGGCCTCCCCCTTCAAGCTTTCAATACAGAAAGAAGAAAAGAACTATATCAACAACCAAACAACAAAAGTATGAGGCTCCTTTCAGTTCTTGGGAGTACGCAAAATCTAAATGCGTCGGTCCAACAACTGAATAAACAGTACCTCAGGCAACCATTGGTCATTCTCTGCATCAGCCATAACAATGTTGAGCCAGTCAGAGTTCCTGTTCTCAACTTCAGCAACAAAATTAACCAAAGAATTGCAGAGGCGGCATTTTGGGGAGTAAAATTCAAGTACAGCACCCTCTTTTCCACTGGCCAAGGCACACGCTAACGCACTCTGCTCAACCTCCGCTTGCTCAGCAGGAGTCAATTTCTTCTTCACCAACTTCAAGGTATTATTTAGGTTGACTCCATCATTCGACTGGAAACTAAATTCGGCTGATAAAGGTTGGGGCTTTGATATATTTTGGATGAAATTAAAAACTCCGTCGCCAAGATTCTTGAATGGTTTGAATAACCAAGGAGTTTCAAAGGTACAAGGTGAAGGATTCTTTGGGTTTTGGTTATGAACATCCCAAGGCCATTTTAAACAAAAAGGAGAGTTCTTGGAAGTAGAATCCATCTTTTACAAGAAATATGTGTGTTTACAACACAATAACAAGTTGAACATCTTCAGCTACTCATTCGCACGACATTATAGTAGGAACAACCACCAACTTTTTTGCTGCTCCAACGGGACAATCAACGTGCACGCCTAATCTGCAAAACATAGGACAGGTTATAATTATTGACTTGACAAATGACATATTAGTCACAAAACCCTTCATTGTTCCAATTAGGAGCGGACGTAGTATATTAACATGTGGATTTAGCAAAAATCAGTAGCTTTGGGCTCTGCGTTAAAAATCACTAAATATCTAGAAAACTCAAAATTTATAACCCATCGTCCTAATCCCTAACCCATAACATCCAAATCCTTACTCCACCTCTGGTTCAAGGATAGCTTAAAGGTCAAATTTACGAAAATATACCATCAAAATGATAATAATGAGCTTAAGGCTTTTGTTGCAAAGCTTAATCATTCACAAAATTTCCACTCTGATTTCAGCTAGCGTCGGCCATAGATTCTACAAATTTATCTTCAAATTTACCTCCACGAAGTAGGGTAAGATCTGCGTACACTCTATCCTGCCCAAACCCCACTTGTTGTTGTAGTATCTTCAAATATCTGTTTAACCGCGAAATTTCAAATATTTTCAAGTTCCCAATAAGGGTTCAAATCGGTTTTTGGATTTGTTGGACTTCCACTCACCAAACTTCAAATTTTATCCTTAGCAAAATGCATGTCCAAATGCAACTTCAAAAACTCAAATTTTCAAGTTTCAAAATCTACGACCAAACGAAAGTTCAATATCTTTGCTACAAAGCTTGATAATTTGATAATATTTCTATCCTAATTCAATAAGTATACACAATTCACTCATTTCTACCAGAGGGTGTTTGGACAACTTATTTTTAAGTGCTTTTGACTTTTAAGCACTTTTTTATATTTGGTGGTGTTTGGCAAAGACAAAACGTGTTTATAAGCACTTTATTTTAGACTTAAAAAAGTACATAGAAAAGCTAAAAGCCAAAAGTAGGTTGCTACCTACTTTTAACTTTCAAGTCACTTTAAAAAACTCATCCAAACACCCCCTAACTTGAAACGATTAATGTGAAACATGAACTTTATTTTTTTTGACAACCGTGTTATTCCGGTCAGCTTGCTCCAGCCTCGATTAATTCCACGGCATACCTGCTACCTTCCGGCAGCACCAGGTATCAAGTTAGTCACATAACTCAGGGGCGGAGCTACCTTCTGGTAGGGGCTTCGAGGCGAAAAATTATGCTATATAAACATGATTAAAATTATTTTTTATGTATATATAGTAGATAATGCCCCTTCTGTTAGTGAAAATCCTCGCTCCGCCGCTCACATAACTCCAAATTTTGCCCAAGTAAAATGCATGTCGAAACACAACCTCCTATTCCTATATCTCACAACTTCAAATCTTCCAATTTTGTCCAACCACAACGTAAAGTTCCAAAAATTTGCAATTTCAAAAACTCAAATTTTCAAGTATCAAAATCTATGGCCAGACAGGAGCTCATCATCTTTGCTACAAAGATTGATAATTTAATAAATATTTTCTATCCTAAATTCAATAAGTATACACAATTCAAAGCTAACTAAAAATTGAGCTCGCAACAAAATTTCCATGTCTATATTTAGGGAGAGTGAGAGAGAAGAGAACTTACAGCTGTGAAATCGCCGGAAAAATGATCGGATGAGATCGCCGAAGAAGGATTTGGCCGGAGGAGCTCGCCGGAGACGGAAAGGGTATAATTGGAAATTTGGTTTTTATGTGAAAACTTTGGGTCCGAATTGGTCTGCTCTAGAAGGATTTTGGGCTTGTATAGTGAAAGCCCATTGGGCTTAGTCCATATAATGCAATTTGGATACAAAACAAAATAAATCCCAACAGTTTGGAGCTTAATTACAAAAGATTCCAACGTTCTGCATAATTATTGGAAAATCAATTTTGAATCTATCGAGATACATAATTAGGTCCCGATTTATTGTTTTTCGATTTTGGGTCTGTCAGGATACATAATACATCCAACGAAGATACATTTTTTTCTTTGTAAAGATACATATTTAGCTCACGATATATTTTTCCCGATTTTTGAGTCCATCTACATACATAATTAGCTCTCGATACTTCCAACAAAGATACATACTTAGTTGAAATTTTTGTAATTACTTTATAAGGATGGGGATTTTTGCAAATATGTAAGTTAAGATGTATGTTTATATATGTGATTTTTCCAATTTTCATATCTAAATTGGTTTGCGTTTTCTACCTGAACTAAAACATATCACGAAGTTGACAAGAATAAGTGTTTAAATACAATCGTCAAAAGATGTGTGAAAACTTCATTTCCCCCATACAATTTCGAGACATATTTTGATAAATAATTAGTGATAGTCCATGTATTCAATGCAAACGCCTGAGAGTTCTGGTAAGAAGTCGCCAAAAAAATGATAGGACAGACTGATGCAATAAGGTTCCAGCTATGCGAATTAAGGTTCAGGGAAGGGTCCCACCAAGGGTGTATTGTACGCACATTTATGCCAAAGACTGTTTTCAAGGCTTGAACCTGTGACCTCACGGTCACATGATCGACAACAAAACTTTACTAGCTACTCCAAGGCTCCTCTTCAAATCGATATCTCTTAATTATTTTTCTATTTTTTTTAATTTACTTATGCCCCCCTCTTCCCCACCCTAACAACACTCATAGTCACATGACTCAAAAAATTCACATTTCTAAAAAATTTACATTACTCAAAAATATTCTGTACTGTGCTTTGTTTCAATTTTTCACTGCTTGAAATAAAAAATAGTGAAGCCCGAATTTCCCCTTTTTCAATGTTTGTTGAATGTATTGTTATTTTCATATGCATAGAGGAAGACTTACCTATGTTACTTTTGCTAATTGCATATTTCATTTTGTCATCGATGTAACTCCGTTATATTTCTATTGCTTGTAGTATCTTGAGATTGTCCTGATAAAATGTTGAAAAGTGTCTCCTATATTTGTTAATTAATAGTTTCTTAAATTTAGTGATTGTAATATTTTAGTATTCGATATTAATATTATTTGTTATGCTTAAATTAGTTCTTACAAATTGTTGAGTTGCTAGAGACACTGATATACTCGTTAACAGTTAGTAGTATTTTCTAAAAAATATTTTTTTCACTCACCAATCAAACACTAGAAAATATTTTTCTAAAAAATATTTTCTACTCACCAACCTAACACCATAAAATATTTTTCGAAAAATATTTTCCACTCACCAACCAAACATGAGAAAATAAGTAGAAAACCAACTTATTTTCCAGGAAAACATTTTCCACGGAAAATATTTTTCATTATACCAAACAGGGGCGGATCCAGGATTTTCAGTGAGGAGGTTCAGTAGTACATATACAGACTAGTCGAAGCTAAGGAGGTTCAACCTCTACTATTTATACATAAAAAAAAAAAATTACCATGTAAAAATAGTATAATTTTTCGACGAAGGGGGTTCAGATGAACCCCCTGGACTCTACGTAGATCCTCCACTGATACCAAACACACCCTAAGTGTTTTTTTTTTTTTTTTAGAAAAAAAGAGAAAAGGTAAATTACAAATTTGTCCTCAATTGAGATATCCTTCTAGTGGCCAATCCTCACCAAGACACTCATCAAATGGATAATATATTTAACTTTTAAAAAAAGTGCAAAAATAACCAATCATTTTACTTCTTAATTTTCAACACCAAAAAATATGGCTAACACAACAAATTTGAACATTATATTTGAAGCACTTTCACTCATTCCCAAGATTCATTTTGTTGAAAAAATTCAAAAAAAGTCAAAAACATCCAACATTTTGTCCAAAAAAAATCAAGAAGTTGAAGAAAATTTACAAATAAAAACTACAAGAAGACTAGCATTAAGCATTGGTATAATTGCTACATTTGCAAATTCAAGAATTGGAAATTGTCTTGCTGATGATAATAATGGATTTTTCATCACTGGTCCATTGCCAGTCCCTTCAGTATCCAGTGGTAAGTACTTTTACTTAACACAATTTTCTTCCTATATAGGTCACGAGTTCGAGTTGTGGAAGCAGGTAATTATGGCTGCATTAGGGTAGACTGTCTGCATGGGGCCGGTGAGGCACTTTTCCGGACCATGCTAATGTAGTTACGCTGCATGTTTTGTGCACCAGACTGCCCTTTTACAATTTTTCGTATGAAACTTAACACAATTTTTTTTTCCTATATGTCACGAGTTCGAGTCGTGAAAGCAGCTAATTATGGTTGCATTAGGGTAGACTGTCTGCATGTATGGCGTGAGGCACTTTTCCGGACCATGTTAATGTAGTTATGCTGCATGTTTTATGCACCAGACTGTCTTTTTACAATTTTTCTTGTTTTCTATATGTCATGAGTTCGAGTCGTGGAAACAACTAATTATGGTTGCATTAGGGTAGACTGTCTGCATGCATGGGGTAAGGCACTTTTCCGGACCATGCTAATGTAGTTACGCGGCATGTTTTGTGCACCAGACTGCCCTTTTACAATTTTTCTTGTTTTCTAGCTATATGTCACGATCGTTCGAGTAGTGGAAGCAGCTAATTATGGTTGCATTAGGGTGGACTGTCTGCATGCATGGGGTGAGGCACTTTTCCAAACCATGTTAATGGAGTTCAGCTGCATGTTTTGTGCACCAGACTGCCTTTTTACAATTTTTCTTGTTTCCTATATGTCATGAGTCCGAGTCGTGGAAGCAGCTAATTATGGTTGCATTAGGGTAGACTGTCTGCATGCATGGGTGAGGCACTTTTCTGGACCATGCTAATGTAGTTATGCTGCATGTTTTATGCATCAGACTGTCTTTTTACAATTTTTCTTGTTTCCTATATGTCATGAGTTCGAGTCGTGGAAACAGCTAATTATGGTTGCATTAGGGTGGACTGTCTACATGCATGGGGTGAGGCACTTTTCCGGATCATACTAATGTAGTTACGCCGCATGTTTTGTGCATCAGACTGCTTTTTTACATTTTTTCGTATGATACTTAACATAATTTTCTTCCTATTATGTCAAGAGTTCGAGTCGTGGAAACAACTAATTGTGGTTGCATTAGGGTAGACTGTCTGCATGGGGCCGGTGAGGCACTTTGATGTAGTTACACGGCATGTTTTGTGCGTTAGACTGCATTTTTACAATTTTTCGTATGATACTTAACACAATCTTTTCCCTATATGTCACGAGTTCGAGTCGTGGAAGTAGCTAATTATGGTTGCATTAGGGTAGACTGTCTGCATGGGGCCGGTGAGGCACTTTTTCGGACCATGCTAATGTAGTTACGCTACATGTTTTGTGCACCAGACTGTCCTTTTACAATTTTTTATATGATACTTAACACAATTTTTTCTTCCTATATGTCACGAGTTCGAGTCATGGAAGTAGCTAATTATGGTTGCATTAGGGTGGACTGTCTGCATGCATGGGGTGAGGCACTTTTTCAGACCATGCTAATGTAGTTACGCGGCTTGTTTTGTGCATCAGACTGCCTTTTTACAATTTTTCGTATGATACTTAACACAATCTTTTCCCTATATGTCACGAGTTCGAGTCGTGGAAGTAGCTAATTACGATTGCATTAGGGTAGACTGTCTGCATGGGGCCGGTGAGGCACTTTTCCGGATCATGCTAATGTAGTTACGCCGCATGTTTTGTGCATCAGGCTGTCTTTTTACAATTTTTCGTATAGTAGTGTCTGAAATTGCTCTATTTTGTTCTTTTGTACATTTTTCAACACAATTTCCTTCCTAGTGTCACTAGTTCGAGTCGTGAAAGCAACTAATTATGGTTTCATTAGGGTAGACTATCTGCATGCATGGGGTGAGGCACTTTTCTAGACCATGCTAATGTAGTTACGCGGTATGTTTTGTGCACCAGACTGTCCTTATACGAGTTCGAGTTGCGGAAGCAACTAATTATGGTCTCATTAGGGTAGACTGTCTGCATGCATGGGTTGAGGCACTTTTCCGGACCATGCTAATGTAGTTAAGCCGCATGTTTTGTGCACCAGACTGCCCTTTTACAATTTTTCGTATAATAATAGTGTCCGAAATTGCTCAATTTTGTTCTTTTGTACATTTTTTTAACACAATTTCCTTCCTATATGTCCACTAGTTCAAGTCGTGGAAGCAGCCAAGGTTGTCTACGTCACACCTTTGATCCTGTTAACGCTGGATGTTTTGTGCACTGGACTGTTCTTTTACAGTTTTTCTTCGTTTATGACAGGGGAAAAAGCCTAAATTTGCCAATGTAGTATCCGGAAATTGCTAAATTTGTTCTCCGTTACACTTTGTTACATTTGTATTCTTTCTGTTAGCAAATCGACTCATATATGTCCTTGTCGTTAATGGAGCTCTAGCGCGAAATGAATGAACCCGACAGTCCAGGTTATTCAAGAGAAAAGGTCCAGAATTTACCAACCAATTTAGCTTTTGGAAATGTATATGACTGTCCATAAGTTTCAAAATTCAAGACTCAGGTTGTTCCCACAATGATACTAGCTTCGTCTCGTATCTGTCCTTGTCATTAATACAGTTCTAGCGTGAAATAGGCGAATCCCACGTGTACAAATTGTTCGAGTAGAAAGGTCTGAATATACACATCAATAACTCAAGCCATTGAGGTCAAGAATCGAGTCATCTGTTCATAGTTTCACTATGATTCTTGATACCTATTTTTTAGATGTTTTAGTTTCATATGTTTGAAGAAGTTTTTAAGCGTATGGTTTAACCGAGGGTGAATTCGCTCAATTCGCCAAGTTTGATCATTTTTCCCTACTCGTATGATGCTGATAAGTCGAGCCATTGAGGTCAAAAATCGAGTCATCCGTTCATAGTTTCACTATAATTCTTGATATCTATCTTTTTAGGTGTTTTAGTTTCATATGTTTGAAGAAGTTTTTAAGAGTGTGGTTTAACCGAGGGTGAGTTTGCTCAATTCGCCAAATTTGATCATTTTTCACTTCGCGTGTGATATTCATAAGTCGAGCCATTAACTCTTTGCATATAATAAGATGTCAAGAATCAAGTCGTTTGTTTTTTAATGTATATATAGTAGGTGTTGGACCCACTTCGGCTAGTTTTTCTTCAAATATTGAACCCCTTCGTTGATATCTTGGCTCTGCCTCTGTAGTCGTATGATATTCATAAGTCGAGCCTTTAACTCTTTGCATATAATAAGATGTCAAGAATCAAGTCGTCTGTTTTTTTATGTATATATAGTAGGTGTTGGACCCACTTCGGCTAGTTTTTCTTCAAATATTGAACCCCTTCGTTGATATCCTGGCTCCGCCTCTGCAGTCGTATGATATTCATAAGTCGAGCCTTTAACTCTTTGCATGTAATAAGATGTCAAGAATCGAGTCGTCTGTTCATAATTTCACTCTACATTATCTTTGATTGTAGACATTATAAACAAGGAGACAGGTACAAGATCATTTCTCAAGAAAGGAATATACATTGCTAACATTGGAACGAAAGGGAGAATTCATAGGCTAAAAAGATATGCATTTGATCTATTGGCATTAGGGGATTTGATTGGAACAGATGCATGGAATTATGTGAGGAAGTATTTGAGGATTAAGTCTACTTTCATGTACTATGATTTCGATGAAGTTATTACTGCTGCAGAAGTGAATGATAAGCAACCTCTTACCGATCTTGCTAATCGATTATTCGAAAATGTTGAGAAGGTACATTTGATTTGATTCATGTTAAATGTTGTCGCACTTGTGTTGTATCCTCTAAAAATGCATAGGTTTTGAAGGATCTAATGACATATGTTCACCGGTCCAGACAGTATTTTTCAAGTGTCTGAGGTAAGATGTTATGTTGCTTAGATCCTTTGAAAATGTTGTCGCTCTTGTGTTGTATATATCCTCTAAAAATGCGTAGGTTTTGAAGGATCTAATGACATATGTTCACCGGTCAAGACAGTATTTTTCAAGTGTCTGAGCAACATAGGTAAGATGTTATGTTGCTTAGATCCTTTGAAAATGTTGTCGCACTTGTGTTGTATATATCCTCTAAAAATGTGTAGGTTTTGAAGGATCTGGTATATGTTCACTGGTCGACAGTATTTTTCAAGTGTCCGAGCAACATAGGTAAGATGTTATGTTGCTCAGATCCTTTGAAAATGTTGTCGCACTTGTGTTGTATCCTCTAAATATGCGTAGGTTTTGAAGGATCTAATGACATATGTTCACCGGTCAAGACAGTATTTTTCAAGTGTCTGAGCAACATAGGTAAGATGTTATGTTGCTTTGATCCTTTGAAAATGTTGTCGCACTTGTGTTGTATATATCCTCTAAAAATGCATAGGTTTTGAAGAATCTGATATATGTTCACCGGTCGAGACAGTATGTTTCAAGTGTCCGAGCAACATAGGTAAGAATGTTGCTCTCGGATCCTTTGAAAATGTTGTCGCACTTGTGTTGTATCCTCTAAATATGCATAGGTTTTGAAGGATCTAATGACATATGTTCACCGGTCGACAGTATTTTTCAAGAGTCCGAGCAACATAGGTAAGATGTTGTGTTGCTCAGATCCTTTGAAAATGTTGTCGCACGTGTGTTGTATCTGTTAAAATGCATAGGTTGTGAAGGATCTGATATATGTTGACCAGTCGACAGTATTTTTCAAGTGTCCGAGCAACATAGGTAAGATGTTATGTTGCTCAGATCCTATGAAAATGTTGTCGCGCTTGTGTTGTATCCTCTAAAAATGCAAAGGTTTTGTAGGATCTGATATATGCTCATCGGTAGACAGTATTTTTCGAGTGTCCGAGCAACATATGTAAGATGTTATGTTGCTTAGATCCTTTGAAAATGTTGTTGCACTTGTGTTGTATCCTCTAAAAATGCATAGGTTTTGAAGGATCTAATGACAGATGTTCACCGGTCGAGACAGTATTTTTCAAGTGTTCGAGCAACATAGGTAAGATGTTATGTTGCTCGGATCCTTTGAAAATGTTGTCACGCTTGTGGTGTATCCTTTAAATATGTATAGGTTTTGAAGGATCGGACATATGTTCACCGGTCAAGACAATATTTCTCAAGTGTCCGAGCAACATAGGTAAGATGTTATGTTGCTCGGATCCTTTGAAAATGTTGTAGCACTTGTGTTGTATCCTCTAAATATGCGTAGGTTTTGAAGGATCTTAACGGCATATGTTCACTGGTCGAGACAGTATTTTTCAAGTGTCTGAGCAACATAGATAAGATGTTATGTAGCTCAGACCTTTCGAAAGTGTTGTTGCAGCCGTGTCTGATTCTATGAAAACGCATAGCTTTTGGAAGATCCGACATACCTTGCAGCTGACAGTATGTTGGAAAACTTCGAGCAACATAGGCCTGCTGATGTGTTGGTTGAACACTCCAAAAATATTGTCATATGTGTGTCGGATCCTCCGGATCCAAAAACTGGAGTATTTGACATAGACTCGGTTGACGGATAACAGTACTTTTGTAGAGTCCGATCAACATAGGTAAGATGTTATGCTGCTCAGACTTTTCGAAAGTGTTGTTGCCCCCTGTCTGGTTCTACGAAAATGCATAGCTTTTGGAGGATCCGACAGACCCTGTGGCTGACAGCATGTTGGAAAGACTTTGAGCAATATAGGCCTGATGTTGTGTTGGTCGAACCCTCCAAAAATATTGTCATATCTGTGTCGAATCTGGCATAGACTCGGTTGACGGCTAGCAGTATACTTTTGAAGAGTCTGAGCAACATAGGTCTGATATTATGCTGGTCGAACCCTCCAAAAATCTTGTTTCACGTGTATCAGAACCTCTTAATTCTACACTACACCCTGCGCCAGCACTATTTTGAAGAGTCCGAGCAATATAGGTCTGATCTTGTATTGCTCAGACCCTCCAAAAATGTTGCTGCACCCATATCGGATTCTCCAAAAATGCATAACTTTTGGAGAATCCAACACACGCCTAATGGCCGGCGAAGTGCCAACAATACTTTTTGAAGAGTTCGAGCAATATAGGCCTGATGTTGTGTTGCTCAAACCCTCCAAAAATGTTGTTGCACCCATGTCGGATTATCCAAAACTGCATAACTTTTGGAGAATCCGACACACGCCTAATGGCCGGCCAAGTGCCAACAATAGTTTTTGAAGAGTCTGAGCAACATAGGTCTGATATTATGCTGGTCGAACCCTCCAAAAATGTTGTTTCACGTGTATCACAACCTCTTAAATCTACACATACCCTTCCACCACCACTATTATTGAAGAGTCCGAGCAATATAGGTCTGATATTATGCTGGTCGAACCCTCCAAAAACGTTGCTTCATGTGTATTAGAACCTCTTAAATCTACACTACACACACCTGCGACAGCACTATTTTGAAGGGTCCGAGCAATATAGGTCTGATATTATGCTGGTCGAACCCTCCAAAAATGTTGTTTCATGTGTATCAGAACCTCGTAAATCTACACACACACTGTACAAACACTATTATTGAAGAGTCCGAGCAATATATGTCTCATAATATGCTGGTCGGACCCTCCCAAAAATGTTGCTTCGCGTGTATCAGAACCTCTTACATCTACACACACACTGCGTCAGCACTATTATTGAAGCGTCCGAGCAATATATGTCTGATATCCTGTTGCTCAGATCCTCCAAAAATATTGTTGCACCCATGTCATCCGACACACGCCTAATGGCCGGCCAAGTGCCAACGATATTTTTTGAAGAGTTCGAGCAACATAAGCGTAATGTATGTAGCATTCAACAACTCTTTTGATAACTCCATTTTGTTTTTGCTCTATTTTATGCAGCTTGAAGATGCTGTGAAGAAAAAGAACCTGCCTCAAACACAGACATGTTATCAAGAAACAACAAACATTCTCCATGAAGTCATGGACAAAATGGCATAAACCAAAACACAAATGTTTTATATTCTGTTGTCATGTGGAAAGTAGTCATTTTGCTTACAGCAAAACAAATTTTTCTTGTAAATTTTGAATACTGTGTTGGAAATTCAAAATGAACATGTCAAAAATAAGAGTCGGGGGTCTATCGGAAACAACCTCTCTACCTCACCGTTGAGGTAGTAGTACCAGTGGCGGAGCCAAGATTTTCATTGAAGGTGTTCAGAAGTAAATATGCGAACTAATCGAAGGGGGCATAAAAAATATTTTTAATCATGTAAAAATGGTATAAAAACAGTATCGTTTTACGTCGAAGGGGGTTCAGATGAAACCCCTGGAGCAAAGGTAGCGCACTCCGCCATTGAGTAGTACTCTAAGTTGCTAGGACTCTCCAAATATGTTGCTGCACCCGTGTTGGATCCTTCAAGAAATGCACTACTTTTGACGGATCCAACACGCATCCGATGACATTTTTAAGGAGTCCGAGCAACATAGCTAAAAGTACGGACTGTGTACGCTTTACCCTCCCCATACATGTCAAAAATGAGAGTACTTGTTTGTTCTATATCCTACACAATGAAGCTCGGTGCATGAAGAATCTCGGGTCCATATAGAGAAGGACCGCAGGCCGAGACTGATTTCTGGGCTTGAACGTCTGACTTATAGGTCACACAGAGACAATTTTAACGTTTCTACGAGACACTCCTGCACACATGAAAATGAAAAAAAAAAAAAGACAGCTCGGTGCATGAAGAATCTATGGTCCATACAGGATTCTGACAAGGACCGCAGGCCAAGACTGATTCCCGAGCTTGAACATGTGACTTATAGGTCAGACAGAGACAATTTTAACGTTTCTACAAGACGCTCCTTCACACGTGAACCTTAAAAAAAAAAAAAGACAGCTCGGTGCATGAAGCATCTTGGGTCCATAGTGGATCAATGGAACTAAAGGGCCGCATGCCAAGACTTCCTAGGCTCGAACATATGACATGGAGACAACGTTAAAGTTCCTACAAGACACTCCTTCACATGTGAACTTAAGAAAAACAACTCTGTGCATGAAGCATCTTCGATCGGGTTGAACATGTGAGTTATAGATCACACGTGAACTTTAAAGTTCCTACAAGACACTCCTTCACACCTACAAGACACTCCTTCACACGTGAACTTAAGAAAAACAGCTCTGCGCATGAAGTATCTCGGGGTCGAACATTTGAGTTATAGATCACACGTGAACTTTAAAGCTCCTGCAAAACACTCCTTCACACACAAACTTAAAAGGAAGTTCCTGCAAAACACTCCTTCACACACAAACTTAAAAGGAACAGCTCGGTGCATGAAGTATCTCGGGGTCGAACATGTGAGTTATAGATCACGCGCGTATACTTAGTGTACGCCGGAAAAAGGAAAAAGTGGAGATGCGGGGTATCGATCCCCGTACCTCTCGCATGCTAAGCGAGCGCTCTACCATCTGAGCTACATCCCCAGTTGTTATATTAAAAGTGCACATGTAATTACTTAAATTAACAAATGTGCAACCTAATACTCAATGTCTCTCACCATGTGATACGCCGTAATCGTTAATTTTTACTTGTCACTTATTATTAAAATAAGTATTAACGTCACTATCATGTGACCAGAAGATCACGAATTCAAGTCTTGGAAACAACCTCTGACAGAAATACAATGTAAGGTTGCATTGCGTCAAGCTGCCCTTCCCCGGATCCTGCGCATAGCGAGAGCTTTAGTGCACCGTCTAATCCTTTTGTTTTAAATTCCTGAAATAAATCTTCATCGTTACTTGACACTTTTAACATATCAAGAAAAGACAATTACTATTTTTTTTTTTTCATGTTTTACTACCCTTAACGTTAATTACTTATTCTCCAAATTATTTTTTCAATGCCTAATATTAAACATTAATTATAAGAAACTATATGGTAAAATAGGCACATCAATCATTGTTTTCTTAACGAGCGTGTTAAGTCCAAATATGACAAATAAAAATGAATGAAGAGAGTAGTTTTTTCCCGCTTCAATCTAAAATGAGTCGAGAAAAGAGTTTTTTTTTTTTTTAAAGTGGTGTCATGTAGATATTATCCTCAATATAGTGAGAAGGTCTACGTAAACTTTACACGAATAATTACATGTGAAATTAATCCTATGAACTTATATTAGAGATCAGTGTTTTTCTTTACGTCAATAACATATTCAATGTAATTTCACACAATATTTCAATGGAATAATTATATGTTTGAATTTAATTGGAGAAATGATAGTTTTTTTTTTTGTTTTATGGTTGGGAACTATTGCAGTTGGAATCCACTAAATTTTGAATACAAAATGTCACTTTTTCAAAGTAGGTACAATGCATTAAAAAAAATTGTTAATATTGCACTTGATATTTTTGGCATGTGTCAATTTTTCCCTAAGGTGAAAACAATAATAATACCACTAGTACTTAAAAAAATATCTAGTGGAAAAGGCATTTATTTGTAGGTATAATAATAAAATTAAATAGATTGTGTCTGTAATTTTAAGTTTATGGTCTGAAATTCAATTTTTTTTAAAGTTATTGGGTTCTAAACTAATATAATTTTTTTATTCGAATTTATTTGTCATTATTTTCTTAATTTATTTTTATTTTTGACAAATCAAGGAAGGATGAAAAAAAATTATGTTTTATTCTTAATATTAATTACTTATTCTCCAAATCATTTTTCAATATCTATTATTAAATATTAATTAATAGAGGTAATATCGTAAAGTCACTGTACCAATCAATGTTTTCTTAATAAATATATCGTATCAAAAAGTGACAGGTAAAAATGAACGAAAGGAATAATATAAATTTAAACTTAAGCTATTGAGTTCGGCTGAAATTGCAAACTCTATACTAACTTCACCCGATAAAGTTTAAAATTAAAAGGAACTTTATATATAGAGAGATTTGTTTGTATGTATGAATCTAGGTATATTAATGATAAAAATTATCTGCACTCGATATTTACATCAAAATTGACTGATGTAAATACTATTTTTGTTTCATTTTATGCGTCGTGGCTAATATATTATGATATAGAATTTTAAGAAAATAAAGAAAATGCTCATTGTCTAATGATAAATTTAAAAATAAATCATTAAAAATATTTAAAAGCTAATATTTTACCTATATATAGTTATACAACATATAACTTTGTGACCAAAAAATGTTGAACTAATGTCTAGCTAGTGACAGAGCCATCCTTGTCCAAAAAAAAATTAATTGATATTCCTTCGTTGAAAAATTATATATATATATATATATACGTGTATTTTTTATCATATTGTATATGAGCGAGAATAGTACTAAAACGAGTGATCCTCGGAAAGATTTCATATTGTATTTCTCTTTTTACAAGATAATTATAAGGCATACACATTATTTTTTTCATATATATATATATATATATTTTTTAAAAAATAAATAAATTATACTAAATATATAATTATTATTATTAATTTTTTTTAATTAAAATTCTAACTCCGCAACTTTAGATCCACCCTTACATGTGAAGTTCTAACTTTTGCAAGACATAATTATGAACACTGCTAAAACTAAAAGCTGGCTTCATACAAAAGGACAAATATTACCCATGAAAAGAAGAATGCTAATTAAAGTACTTTATTAAAAAAAAAAAAAAAAATAATTTTTCAGTTTGTTTTTTTTTAAAACAAAAGAAAATTTAGTATTTTTTTAATTTTATTTTTCATATGATGTAGTAGGGGTTAGAGGTTGGAAGTACGTCGGCAATAATAAAAGAGAGTTCTTTATAGTATTATCTTGTGACTAACGGTGTTAGTTTATTTTGCATACCGTACTAGTTTATATGCACTTATCTTTTGTGTTTGTTATACTGTTAGTTTATTTTGTATACTGTACTAATTTATATATATTTATCTTTGGTATTTGCGATACTGTTATCGATCAAAATTGGGGGTCTATCGGAAACAATCCCTCTACTTAACTTGAGAGGTAGTGGTATGGTCTGCGTACACTTTACCCTTTCCAGATTACACTATATGGGAATATATTGGGTATGTTGTTGTTGTATTTTTCATATGATATAGTTATTAAAATTATAAATTAAAAAATATTTTGATATATTTATAATTTAAGATTAGATGATTCAATTTTTCTAAAAAAAAAAATTTAATGTCAAGTTAAAATATGTTATTTTTTTTTAAAACGAAGGGAGTATTTTCTATAAAAGTATTAATTTAAAGTTAAAGCTGACAAACTTGCAGTCAACAATTCAAAAGTACCTTTTAAAATAATCAAAAAAATATTGTGGCCATAGAGGGACAAAAGAAAGTATATTGCTGCATTTTGCAAAAAATAAAAGTAAATAAATAAATTTCATGCACCAAAATGGAAAGGTATAAAAGTAAGTTTTATTAAAATATAAAAAGAGTTTTGTCACTTCTCAATTTAATTTAGTTTGTATTTTATAAAAGTAAGTTTTTAAAATATAAAAGGAGTTTTGTCACTTCTCAATTTAATTTAGTTTGTATTTATAAAAGTAAGTTTTAAAAATATAAAAAGAGTTTTGTCACTTCTCAATTTAATTTAATTTGTATTTTATAAAAGTAAGTTTTTAAAATATATATATATTTTTTTTGTCATTTCTCAATTTACTTTATTTTGTATTTTACACCTATTCTTTCGTTTCTTTGCCCATAAGAAAGAAGAATAAATAAACAAATAAAAAGGGCAAACAAATGGCTTTATTTATATTACCACTTTTTCAGCTTATTTTATATGTTTTATTTACCAATAACAAATTTGGTTTAATTTTATTTTATTTTATGTGCCCTCATCTGACTTGACAATGTATTAAAGAAATAGAAAATTTTAAATTTTATAATCTAAATTAATTTTTAAATATTTATATAGTTATATATTATTTTATTAAATATAGAACAAACAACATAAATTTCGACAGTATAAAGCTTAATTACCAAAAAATCGACATTTTGCATAATTACTGAAAATTTCAATGTTAGATCTGTTGAGATACATAAATATCTTCTGATACATCTAGCGAAAATACATTTTGGTCTTTATAAATATACATAATCAACTCTCGATATATTTTTTCAATTTTAAATTTATCAAGATATATAATATATCTAATAAAGATACATTTTTTTTTCCTTTGTAGAGACATATAATTAGCTTTTAGTACATTTTTTTCCATTCTGAATATGTCGATATACATTATAAGCTTCTGATACATTCAATGAAGATACATAATTAATTGAGATTTTTGTAATTACTTTGTAAAAGAATAAATTTATATAAATACGATAACTTAAGATGTATATTTATATTATTTTTTCTAATTATGATAAGATTTCAGGTCAGTCGCTATACATAATATATCCAATAAAGATATATATTTTTTTTGAAAAGATACATAATCAGCTCTTGATATATATTTTTTAAATTTTGAATCTATCGAGATACATAATTTGCTTTCGATATATTTAATAAAAATACATAATTAATTGAGATTTTTATAATTATTTTATAAGAATGAAATTTATATAAATATAATAAATTTAAGGTTTATATTTATGTTAATTTTTTTTAAATATATTCTAATTATGATAAGATTTTAAAACGAACGAACGAAAAAGAAAAGTATGTCACGTAAAATAAAACGGAGAGAGTAGTAAAGTTATACTTTTCCCTGCAGAGAAAGCTCTGTTGGGAGCGTTCCTCCAAATGGAGCCCTACTCAGCGCGAATCTAAATTAGTCGAACTCCAATGCGGGCTACCGAACACAATTATTTTACACTTTTCCAACCAAAGAAAATTCTATAGTCAACTCACGCGCCTTCCCTAACCTTTTACAATTATTTTCTATTTTACTATATGCAATACAATTTTATAATTTATTTATTTTTTGGTTGATTTGATAAATAAATCCAACTGGAAGAATTTGGTCTTTTTGATGACCAATTCATTGGAGTTTATTGTTTTTTTGGAAAGTTGCAATTCTTGAATTTGACTAGTTCTTGATTCTGTTAGTTATTTTTTTGTGCTAAAGCTGAGTTCTTGCTTTTCTATTTTATGTTTTTTTGTGTAGTGTGTGTATGTGTGTGTAATGTTACTGTTTGTTGAGTTCTTGGATGAAAAGTGTGAGGTGGGGTTAGTGAGATTGTTGCTGTAAAGTTTGTGATTTGGATACTGTAATAGGGAAGCAAAGACTTGACCTTTTGTGGGATTTTCAGGTGTTTTGGTCTATTGGTTTTGCATGGTGTTTGATGTTTACAGTTTATTGAGTTTTTTTGCTTGAAAATCTGAGGTGGGGTAGTGAGATTTTTGTTGTAAAGTTTGTGATTTGGATGTTTGAGGAGGTTATTGCAGCAAAGTCTTGATCTTTTGTGGGATTTTCAGCTCTTTTGCTCTATTGGTTTTGCCAGGTGTTTGATGTTCCACTAGTTTCTTGAGGTTTTTCCTTGAAAAACTGAGGTGGGTCAGTGAGATTTTTGTTGTAAAGTTTGTGATTTGGATGTTTGAGGAGGTTATTGCAGCAAAGATTTGATCTTTTGTGGGATTTTCAGCTCTTATGGTCTATTGGTTTTGCCAGATGTTTGATGTTCTACTAGTTTCTTGAGGTTTTTCCTTGAAAACCTGAGGTGGGTTAGTGAGATTTTGTTGTAAAGTTTGTGATTTGGATGTTTGAGGAGGTAATTGCAGTAAAGACTTGAACTTTTGTGGGATTTTTAGCTCTTTTGCTCTGTTGGTTTTGTGGTGCTACAGTTTCTTGAGTTTTTTACTTGAAAGTCTGAGGTGGGTTAGTGAGATTTTTGTTGGGAAGTTTGTGATTTAGGTGTTTTTTTGGAGAAGACTGTAATAGAATTGGTGGTGAATACAGCAAAGGCTTGATCTTTTGTGGGATTTTGAAGAGGGGGGTTGAAAGTTCTTTTGCTCTATTGCTTTTTCTTGAGTGTTTCGATTGAAATTTTGAAGTGGGTTTCAGTGTTTTTGATTTAGCTTTGGTGGTAATTGCAGCAAAGACTTGACCTTTTGTAGGATTTTCATCTGTATTGGTTCTTACAGGTGTTTGATGCCACTGTTTCTTGAGATTTTGCTTGAAAATTGAAGTGGGGTCTGTGAGATTGTTGTTGGGAAGTTTGTGATTAGGATATTTGAAAGGTGTTCTCGAGAAAACTGCGATAAGGTTGGCGGTAAATGCAACAAAGACTTGATCTTTTGTGGGATTTGGAAGAGGGGGAGTTGATAGCTCTTTTGCTCTATTGAGTGTTATAGGTGTTTGATACAAGTGATTCTTGAATTTTCTGCTTGAAAATCTGAGGTGGGTCAGTGAAATTGTTGTATAGAATTTTGTGATTTGGATAGTTAAGAGGTATTCTTCAGAAGACTGCAAAGGGGTTAGTAGTAAATGCAGTAAGATTATTGTTGGAGATTTCGTGATTTCGACATCCGAAAGGTGTTCTTCAGCAGACTACAACAGGGTTGGTGGTAAATATAGCAGACTTGATCTTTGTGGGATTTTCTGGTGTTGTAGAGAGGTTTGAGATATGTTGAGTTTCTCGTGAGAAGCATTGCCTGCTTTATTGTTGCTGATTCAAGATGGGTGTGAGAGGTGTAGCCCAATTGTTTGTTTTCATCGTGGTGCTTTTTACTATAGTGGCAGCAAAGCCTGTAAGCAAAAGCCCGGAGGAACATTTACTGGCCAATCAAATAAGTTCTGTGGGGATCAACCGGGAATTGGTACTCCTTTCCTTTTCATCTTACTTACTTTTACGCACTGATTGAATATCGTTTGTTTTTAGAGTTTTTTTTTTCTATTTACTTAGTAGGTTGTCGAGCGTTGTTTAGTTTCTGTTATATCAGTATTATCATTAGAGTACCTTCGATTATACTATTACCTGTTGTTTTCTTTGCTTCGTTTATCGTACTATTTGTTGTTACTACTGTATTTTTCTGCATTATTTTCCGTATAGTCTTTTTACTACTGTATTTCCGTTTCATAGTGATTTTGATATGCTTCACTTGAGCCGAGGGTCTATCGGAAACAACCTCTCTACGTTCACAAGGTAGGGGTAAGGTTGGGTATACCCCACCCTCCCTAGACCCCACTTTTGAGATTACATTGGGTATGTTGTCATTGTTAATTTGTACTTTAAAAAAGGATATAGCTGAACATCATGGATTGCTTCTACAGAGCTGATTGGTAAGAAATTAGGATTACTTGATCCACCACTTTTAAGAATCTAAGACTTTAAAACAACAACTACAACAACAAACCCAGTATATTCCCACCAAGTGGGGTCTGGGGAGGGTAAGTGTACGCTGATCATACCACTACCTCAGAGGTGAGATAGAGAGGTTGTTTCCGATATAAGACTTTAAAAAGGGACCAAAATAAAATGTACTGTACTATCACCTCATTGCTGCTAAACTCTGACTTCAGATTTCATTATAGTTCTCGATGTATCTATTCCGATAATTCTTGCTGTTTTTCCACCTATGTTGTTAAATACTCACTTAAGCCCTAGAGCTAGGTGAAGCTTTGGTGGGGGACTTCGCCTTTTTTAGCTGGCACTTCAGTGTAGGCATGAGGCATCAAGGTGTTAAGGCATGTGTCACATTGCCCATTGACTCGATCTTTGATAGGCCGTCTAGACAACAATTATAGTCTGACAAAGTGACATTTTAATCGTTATCAAAACGCCATGATATAAATACTTACGTACATATCATATGCTATGTATGTGTTTTCATTAGCACCTTTGTTTGCCAAAGCTCATGCTTTAATTGCACTTTATGCTTAAAGTGTTAGCAAACCTTGGTACTTCTCAATTCTTCTGGCCTTTGACAACTGTGCTTGGGTCATCGACAATTGCTCTTCCCTTATAGTGTTATTAACGGCTTAGGCTTGCTTGAGGCACATTTAAGCCCTGAAGTTAGACACAGTGTGGGTTTGCTTAGGCATGTTTTACTTAGAGAATGTTTCATTTTAGGCACCGAGTTATATTATTGAAGGCTACTTCAGGTGCATTTAAACTCTAAAACTAGGTGCAGTATAGGTTGGGACTTCATACTGCCGAGACATGCACTTCATTGGCCTAAGTGGCTCTTTCATACTTCAGTCGCTCTTTCAACGGCAATTCAAAAAAATGTCCCTCAAGTTTCCTTACTGCCGTGTTCTTTAATTCGGACAAGCATCAATAGCTCTTGCCTCTGATTTAATAGTATTTTGATTTGTACATCTTTGAGAATGACTATTCATAAGCCGTTCTGATTGTAATCTTCTGCTGCAGGCTGAAGAGTTATGGTTGAACTGTAGGCTAGAGTTGGAACATTCTAATGAAGCTTTTGAAGATCTTAAGTTTAGTGGTTCCGGAGAAGAAGCAAGTGGGAGCCATGGAATTCTTTCGAACAGAAGATCGTTAACCAAAAATAAAGAGATAAATGTCAACGTACTCAATAAGGAAGTCCTTATGGGTTGTTTAATGAAGAAAAAACTCCTGTTTCCTGTTTCCGGAGAGGAGAAGCATTCACCTACTTGGTATTCCAGGTGCAAGGACTTCCTCTTTTCATGGTACGGTGCACCTAGACGGCGTGAATTGCTTCAAGTTGGAGATGCTCCTTCTCCTTCTCCTGCTCCAGCTCCAGCTACTTCCCCTTCTGAAACTCCCAATTCTCCACCACCTGCCCCTCCTCCTTCGAAGCCATTTTTTCCTGTCGACTACAACAATTCAAGCAAAAACTCTGCTCCTAGCGATCAGTCTTTTATTAGTCAAAACTCTACTTCGGATGGTCAATCAAATAAGAAAAGCAACACAAAAACAATTTTGGTTGCAGTTCTTGTGACTGCTTCAGTCACATTTATTGTTGTTGCACTCTTTTTTATATGCTATTGCAAGGTTTGTGGGGTTGGATACAGAAAGGGAAAGAATGACGAGCGGCCTCTTCTTAGCCTAAGCATAAGTGACCATTCTGCTGGTATGTCTCCATTCCTTGTTTCTCTTGTATATATATATTGATTGATCTTGGCTTTTGGTATACTGATGTTTCTGAGACATCGACTTCTATCTTTCAGCTCCAATACACGGTAATGCCGGCAATTATTCAGTCAGTGATGATTCCAAAGGTAAAATGGGTAAAAATTTCTACATGGAGCAGAACGCTCTTAATGGTTCTAAAAGTGAGATCCCTTTGGGAACTGTTACTGGCATTGCTGTGGCTACAGTAGGGAATTCTACGCAGATACCACCTGGAAAGATGGCAATGTATGGACAACCTCCTCTTAAGCCTCCGCCTGGTAGGGTGAATCCTTTTGAAGATCCTGCTAGTCCAATCCCTCCTCCACTAGCTGGGGATTCTGCACAGATACCGCCTGGAAGGATGGGAATGCATGGACAGCCTTCACTTAAGCCTCCCCCTGGCAGGGTGAATCCTTTTGAAGATCCTGTTAGTCCAAGCCCTCCCCCAATACCTCCTGCCAAGACAGCCAATCTCGCCGCTCCAGCCCCACCTCCACCACCACCGAAGCCTTCAGCTGGCGGTCCACGTCCCCCTGCCCCAGGGCCTCCTCCACCACCACCCATACCAATTCGTGCAAAGGCTGGTCCTCGTCCGCCACCACCTCCTGCCCCCGGTGCTACTCCACCCCGTCCTCCTCCCACTGGATTGAAGCCACCTCGACCTTCACCTCTTGGATCAAATGCATCCTCTAGTGCTTCAACTGAGGAATCAGGGGCTGATGCTTCTAAAACGAAGCTAAAGCCTTTCTTCTGGGATAAGGTTTTAGCAAATCCTGACCATTCAATGGTTTGGCATCAAATCAAATCAGGGTCTTTCCAGTAAGTGTTATCTTTTCTTGCTTGATGTTGCTCTATGATTGAGTAAGATGCTTAATGGACAGTGAATATTGTTTCACAGATTTGACGAAGAGATGATAGAGAGTCTCTTTGGTTATGCTCATGCCGATAAAGACAAGAATGGTCCAAAGAAGAACTCTACGTTCCAAGATGCTCCCAACCAATATGTTCAAATTATTGATCAAAAGAAGGCACAGAATTTAGCTATTCTTCTTAAAGCCTTAAACGTGACAACTGAAGAAGTTTGTGATGCCCTTAAAGAAGGTGATCTACTGATCTTTTCGTTCTCCCCTTAATATATCAATACTAAGAAACACTAAAACTGATAAGTGTCCTTAAAACCTTACTGGAGAACGTACTTCCTGTTTTCCCACCCCCCACCCAAGAAAAAGGGTTCATCTCGTACATGTGGGTGCTATGGTGATTAACTCGGGTTGAAGCCGTGATAATTTTCCCAAAAGTGAAATTGTTTTCTTGCGAAGTTTTCTCGTCATGGTAAAGATAATATGAGTTTATATGGTTTTGAATACTTGGAAAAGGAAATTTTTTTGTTTACAGTCATGGTTGACGTCTATTTGGGATAGGTAATGTAGGTAATATGAGAGTGGTAGTATCAATTGCTGTGCATAACTTTATTTTACATATTTCTTCTTTTCCTTGTTAATTTGAGCAGTAGTATTACGTTTCTCTTTTGCCCGACGCATTTAGAGAACTGCCTGATTGATTTACCCTTGCAGATCCAACCCATGTATTCTTTCAAAAAGATATACGCTATATGGTACTTCATTTATGTATCTAGGTTTCGGTTTGTTCCCTGTTTACTCTTTCTGCCCCTTCATGCCTTTGTTCATCTTATCATTAAGAAGGCCAATGTCTCTGTGGTGTACTATTTGTGCCTTTCGACATTGTCAGGACAGATCACTATAACCATGATCAGAATGATTATACTCTTGTAAGAAGATTTGTACTTCCCTCACATCAAGTGGCCAAAAACATTGGTATACGTGTAGTTTGATTGCGTCGAGTTCTTGGAAATTGAAATATCGGTTGTATATTTGTGACTAATACTTTACACCGACTCAGGAAATGAGCTTCCTCCTGAACTCGTTCAAACTTTGCTTAAGATGGCACCAACTTCTGACGAAGAATTGAAGCTGAGGGTCTACAATGGGGATCTCTCTCGGCTTGGGCCTGCGGAACGATTCCTGAAAGTCTTGGTTGATATTCCATTTGCCTTCAAGAGATTAGAATCCTTGCTCTTTATGTGCAGTCTTCAGGAGGAGGCAACAATGGTTAAAGAATCATTTGCTACCTTGGAGGTGAGATAAATGTTCCTGATTGTGATAGCTTGCAGTTGTTTTCATATTGGTTGAAGTACGCTAATTTTTTTTGAATTTGGACGAAAAGTGCTTGAAATTTCAATCTACGTCAACTTGTCGGATGAACCAGCGAGCTGTATGGATATCGTTTCCTCCAATGTGTTTTTACATGCTTTTCTTCCTATATGAAGTATATTGTTGCTGAAGTTTGATAAACAACATCTCATCTACTTGCATGACATATATTACAATTTCCGCCTTTGACGAAGATCCCAACCAACAACTTTGTCAGTTCTTTGTTTTTTTCGGTAACGACCTAGTGAGTTCTAACTGAGAGATTTTGGAAGCAGATAGATAGCACGAGACTGACTTCCCTGCAACTGGTCTATAATATGGTTTCGTAAAGCTAAGTTGCTCGGACTCTCCAAAAACGTTGCCGCGCCCTTGTCAGATCCTCCAAAAATGCACTACTTTTGAAGGATCCGACACGCACCCGATGACATTTTTGAAGAGTCCGAGCAACATAGTCGTAAAGGCCATTGAAGAAAGTTGTTGCATGTAAATACATCATTCTACCGTTATATTAGCAATATAGGGCTAAATTTTTGCAAGTTTGGGGTTTTTACATCTGTGGAGCCGTACAGCATTGTTTACACTGTGTCTGCATCTTGCATGCTCATTTTGACGCTAGGACGTGCATTTTCTAATTTTAGTGATGAAGCATCAGGTTATGGTTATGGAACCTGCATTTTTAATCATATAGAAGGTTAACATCGTTTGCTGAAAGTGAAGGGACTCAAGGTTGATATATAAAAGCACACTTCACCTCTAGCTATGAATAGATGTTGACGCTCATCGTTGTTGATAAGATTCTGTGACGTATTTCACACAATTGTCAAACATTGAGCTAAATATGCACAGATTTGCAATATGTTTTAATGTCTTCTCCACATATGTACTGAACTATTTGTGCGGTATATGAATGGTTCAGAAAGCGGATCCTTTAAATATGACCGAAGGGATTCGAGTAGAATCCAGAAACTTGTCTGTTCTATCATTGCGGCATCTTTCTTGCGCCTTGCATTTGTAACCTTACCATTCCTTTGTTTTCTTTAATTTATCCGACTTTGGTGTTTGTTGCATCTTCAGGCTGCTTGCACGGAACTCCGGAGGAGCAGGTTGTTCCACAAGCTCCTTGAGGCTGTTTTGAAAACGGGCAATCGTATGAATGATGGAACATTTCGCGGTGGTGCTCAAGCATTTAAACTCGACACGCTTCTGAAACTATCAGATGTAAAAGGGGTAGATGGGAAGACTACGTTGTTGCATTTCGTTGTTCAAGAGATAATCCGTTCCGAGGGTATACGAGCTGCCCGTGCCAGGGATCGAGGGAGCGTGTCTAGCGTCAAGTCTGATGATCTACCCGAGGATCAGTCTCAAGACGCGGAGGAGTATTATCGGAGTACTGGTCTACAGGTTGTTTCAGGTTTGAGTAGCGAACTTGAAAATGTGAAGAAAGCCGCAATTCTAGACGCAGACAGCTTAACAGGCACAGTTTCCAAGCTTGGTCGCGCACTAAAACAATCACGGGATTTCCTGAAGAACGTAGATGCCGAGGATAGGTTTCAACAGACCCTAAAGAATTTCGTGCAGAACTCTGAGGTTGACATCATGTGGTTATTCGAGGAAGAAAAAAGAATTATGGCCCTAGTTAAAAGCACCGGAGATTATTTCCACGGTAACGCTAACGCAGGGAAAGATGAAGGTTTACGATTGTTTGTTATCGTTCGAGATTTTCTGATAATCTTAGATAAGGTATGCATAGAGGTGAAAAATGCTCAGAGAAAGCTAAACGGCACGCCAAAGAAGGAGAATTTGGCAAGTAAAACTTCGGAGTCCACCAATCCACCGCCCCTCGATCTCCGACAGAAGCTTTTTCCAGCTATCACAGATAGGAGAATTGATGATTCTAGTTCAGATGATGATGCTTCTTAAGGTAACTGGCCTTCTTACACTTTGTGATCCATGACAAATATGAGTTGCAACAGCTAATTTTAGGGAAACATAAAATGCTTTATTTTATCTTAGATTGCTTTATTTTGATCCGGGGGTCCATCGGAAACCACCTCTCTATCTCACATTTGAGGTAGTGGTATAGACTGCGTACGTTTTACTCTCACTAGACCGGTCGCACACCGTGGGGTTATGCTGGGTCTGCCTTTTGAAATTTATTTTGCTTTATCGTTGTCGCAGGTATCGGAGTTATTTTAGAGCTCTAACAGAGAGGGATCTATTTCAATATATATTGTTCTTCTGCTCCATTTGTACCTTAAGAGTAGTTAGGAAAATCATCATTCTTTTCTCCAGTTTAGTTGATAATTCTTTTCTTCTTCTTTATTTATGTAATTGAATAAAGTAGCTTTGTTGATTATCTATGGTAGTGGTAGCTTTGTTACTCATCACTATTAGTGTATAATGTTTGTTCATTTTGTGCCTAATTTATAATTGCAATTGAACAATATAATGGTTTCTGATCAGTGAACTGATATTTGTTGGAGAATATTCAGCAAGTTGCTTCTAGTTGTTCTTTTTGGGTCTGTATATTTTTAACATCACTGATTTTGTAAAGGTGAACTCATTGAAGTATAGAGTTCAATGTTTGAATTATCACTAAAATTGTACTAATTGGCCATCCAAATCACACAACTTTGTTTTGTTTGAGATAAGGCACAAAGTGCCTCCCTAAAATCTACTCGAGTTACTATGACACACTTAAACTTTACGGGGCTCCTATTACCCTTACTAATTCATTATGTATTTTTGTGCTCCTTTTTGCTGACATGGCTGTCAAGCAGCAGAATTTTTTCAATCTTGGTATAAAGAAGAGTTAATACATAAATAAATAACAACCTAAACTTGACACCAAATTATAACTTTGACAGTGCACAAATATGACCTTTTAACTATTTAAAACTGCACAAATATGACCTCCGATCCTACGTGGCAAAACGAGTGTTCAACACGCAAAACTGAGCGCGTTCAACTTAAAATCTAAGGGCATAATATATAAATATAACCCTAAACTTTGACGGTACACAAATATAACCTTTAACTATTCAAAACTGTACAAATATGACCTTTAAATGACTTTTCACTATTAATTTTTTCATTATTTTCGTCTCAAAGATGAAAATGACATCTAATTTCTTTTGTCATTGCGAAAAAAGAGCAATATTAATAATTTATTAATTAGGTGGGTCAGCCTCATACGAAAAAATCGTGCGGGTATGTATATATATTATAAAGCAGAGGGCGAATTTAAGTTATATAATATATCTAAATATTATTTATTTGTTATTAAGGATAGTAGTAGTAGTATATTAAATTAACGTTATCAAATTAACGTAATTAAAATGTTATTAAATTAACGTTATTAAAACGTTAGTAAATTAACGCAAGGGGTGGGCTTACGTGGTTGCATGGGGTTCACCCGAACCCCCTCAGTAAAAAAAATTACGCTGTATACATATAAGGTAGAAAATGTATATTTATGTACGTATATTAATGTTGGACCACTTGAAACAAGACATTTAGATAGCCCAGTGGTGTTATTTGCTCTTCTTGGGAGCTTCCTTCAGCCTACTGCGCGGGTTCGATCCCTGCTAGCGGTTGTTTTTTTTTAATTAAAAATTTCTGAAGAAATAAATAAAATAATAATCATAATAATAAAACTTTTTTTAATTAAAAAGATATAGAAGGTTGAATCATATGGTTTAGAATAGTATCGTGCGTGGCATGTTGTATTTTGTGATTTAGAGTTAGGCTTGATCACGGTGAAAGAATTTAAGCAACTGTAGGCATTAATAGAAAGATTTGTTAGCGTCCATATGAGAATTATAAGTTGAATCAAATGTATATGGTATTTGAAGAGGATAGTATAGTTAAGGGAGTATTCTAGAAGTGTGCTAAGCCTGAAAGTAAGAAGTTGCATTGCCTAAGGCCTGAAAATTTTATCCTAGTTTATGAGTTATATTTTATGAGTTATATGTCTATATTCCATGCTATAGAGTAGTGTCAATGTTGGGATCCTTTATTGGGTGTCTTGTGTAACTCATGCCCAAGATTCTTTGCTCCCTAATGCTACTAGAACTTCTTTAGAAAGAGTGTTGAAGAGATACTCCAGTTAAGTATAAGGGTCCAGCATAGTTCAGTCTATATAGCCAGTAATTCAGTTTAACAGTTAGGCAGACAAGTTACGGTGGTTTTCCACCTTTTCACCCAGTCCTACTATCCGAAGTCTCAGGCGTATGACCATCCCAAGAGATAATCGATTCCATCCATGTAAGTTGCGAATTCAGTTCAGTCAAAGCATCATGTTTCAGATTCAGCTGCGTAGTCATGACTCAGTTCATAAGAGTTCAACGCATAATCTCAAATTTTCCCAAGAATTTTAGCTCAGACAGTGTAATACCCTGATACGATCTAAGTTCAGTAGTCTCATGATTCGTACTTGCATAAGTTATCACTTCTCAATTAAATATGTATGATTTGATCATAAACACTTCAAGGGAATCCTAAACTCTCAGCATGAATCAGCTCCTTAAAGCAAGTAAAGTCAAGTCAGCTCAGAATTCAGTTTCATGATAGAATTCAAAATGTTTCAGGTCGCCTATATCCTTTCTTAGAATACATATCATGTCCACATTATACCATACCTTAAAGACTTCAACATTCCTACCCATCATTCGGGGACGAATGATCCCAAGGGGGAGATAATGTAACACCCTGCATTTTGGGTTAGAACGAAAACCGCCGTTTCTATGCGTTGATGATCTAAAAGCCATAAATCCTATGCAAATTTGGCATGTTAATCAATTATGTAGTGTGGGAACCAATTTGAGCATGAATTGAGATCATAGAGGTCCCCAAACTTAAGGACGAGTTGAAAGTTTTCTATCGTTCGAGTTTGAGTGAACGTCAAAACTTGGGTCAACTTCAATCAGCCATAACTCTTTGTATATAAGGAATTAGGAGGACAAATATATATCAAATGAAAGGTCTTTGAGTCCTCTTTCCAACCCCAATAGTTTCGCTTTTAACCGATATCAGAGTAGAAAGTTATGCTCATTTTGCTTTGAAGTATCTGTCTGCCAAAACGTGACGACGAGGCTGATGACTTATCAGATGTGTGACGGCCCGTCAGACCTGGTCGTCAGACTAAGGCAGTGAATGGTGAAAACCAGCCTAAAAATGATGACCTGGGTGACGACTTATCACCTGAGTGACGGCCCATCAACCCTGGTCGTCAACTGATCCAATTATGCAATTTTTTTGGGTTCCTTAGGGGTATTTTGGTCTTTCCCTCACTCCAAAAACCTTTCACACGAATTAAATCACCCCTTAAGCGTTATTAATCAATCATTATCAGTTTTACAACATCAAAAACTTCCTCTTCACTCTCAAAATAAGATCAAAACTAGGATTTTCTCCAAGAACAAGAAATTCAAGAAAATCAAGCCTTAAGTCCAAGATCTCCAATAAATAAATCAAGATCCGGGTTTCATCCATCAAGATCTAGGTTCCATCTTTCAGATCTTATAATTTGAGGTACGCAGGGTTTTCCTAAAATATCATGGGCATAGAAATCATGATTTAAAGAATGGGGTTTTGGATTTATGAATATAATAATGTTTCAGAAATTTTGACGGTATTGTTTTGGTCTTTAGACCTTTCCACAAATTGATTTGAAATTGTATATATATGTAAGCATGCGTTTTAAGGTTGATGATTGAATTGAGAGCATGACTCACGAAAAATCCCTCTCTTGTTATGATTTTCTTTTACTCATGATATGCTATGAGTTGTTTTGAATGCATCTTGAAAAATATGATATGAAATGTCTTGATTAATGTTATAATTTGATTTATGGTTTTGAATTCGAAAGAGAGGGTTGTGCATATTGATAAAGGTTGAATATTCATTTAATGAAAAGAGTTGCATGATTTGTTAAGGATTTCATGACCACCACATGCTTATTAAAAAGATGAGGATTTTTGCATAGTTTTGACTTATGTTTTTGGAACATGAAACCTCTTGTACTATTTACATGCTTGGGTGGTCTAAACTATGTTTTGATGAAAGATCATGCTTAATGCATTATGGCTCAGAAAACATGACTTGCAAGTCTTGGTACGATGATACCAAAATAGACAATGCCATAACAGACTCAGACAAACATAAAAACCAGATTTTCACGACTTTAGATTTCAGAATGATATATGTTTAGAAATGGATAAAATTGGGCATGAAGAGATGTTAGGTGGTCCCTCGAAGAAGGCACGAGTTTAGACAACTTATTGCCCAAAACCGTGATTTGCCGAATCACAAGCAAAGCTAATTTTTCAACTTTCGAGTTTCTCATGTTTTTTTCTGAAGATCTCAACATATAACACGTTAATTCAAGGCACTACATGCAAAGTTCTCTTTAGTGTATACGATTCTCTGTGAGCTACCAATATGTTGTGAGACAATGAACCAAACCACAATGGTGTACGTAAAATTAACAACCTATATAACTGCGAGGAAAATATTTCTCCTCAATCAAAAGTTTTTACTACATTTATCGATTAAACCTTTCAAAATATGTTGCTAGCTACTAATTGAAAGAATAGAGTTTGGATTCACTTTTACGTATTGTGTGTCCACAATCGTATACGTCTGCTATAGAGTTGAAGATTTTAATGAAGTGCTTCCATCTTTTTTGGTTAATTCCTGACCTGTTAAAACGAATAGCAGAATATATATCTTCCTTTCACTAATTCTTCGATTTCCCCTTATGTTGTCCTGCAGTACTTGCTGTGATCCTTCTGTGGAAAAACATTCAAACATTCTCACTGGTAAATTATTCATGTCCCTAAAATTTTCAATTGTCTTCTTGCCGGACTTGCATTATCAAAATAGATTTTTTGTTTCGTTTTGTTTATTCAGACAGGAAAATTGTTCGCTGCCGGCTTCTTTGCTGCCATTAGGTATTACAACGTCTTCTTCTTTTCTTGCTTCTCTTCTCAAGTATCCATTACCTGGTGCAACCGTGCAAATCATTTACTTTGCTCTTAAACTTTTCAGTGCTCCAATGTTCTACTTCTACTCTTATGTGATACTGTCTGGAGGTAATCCACCACCCAAGAAGGTGAAGGCATCTGCATCAGAGGCGTATTAGTGAAAATCTCAAAAGCTCCGCGACAATCAATAATGTTAAAAATGTTGCAGTGAGCAAATCAGTTAATTTATGCGAGTTTCATATACTGCTGGTAATGAGGAAAATGCGCGATGTTTCGATGATAATATTGTTCTTGGAATGTAAAATGATTTTGCTAAATGCCATAAGAGTTAGTTCATTAGCAACTTGTTAATGGCACAATGAATGTTATGATAAATTGGATTATACAAATTATTATGTATGGATCATTTTAAGTGCCTAAACATAGAATACACACCTTTTTTTTTTCCTTCATATTTTCTCTTTCAATCGGAGTAACTGGTAAAGTTATTGTCATGTGATCAAGAGGTTACGGGTTCAAGCCTTGGAAACAGTCTCTTGCAGAAATGCAAGGTAAGACTACGTACAATACACCCTTGTGGTGGGGCTCTTCCCCGATCCTGCGCATAGCGGGAGCTTTAGTACACCGGACTGCTCTTTTATTTTCTCTTCGAATTGTGTTATAGTTTCTCTCAATTCAAAGTTCTTATTGCCAACGAGGGCATGGTTTAGTATTAGGGAGGTGGGTCACCCATGTAGGAGACCTCAGATCGAATTCAGTCTCCATCTGTCGTACAACCATGAGCTTTGTGCATGGGGACTGTCTAGTGCAGATTATATGTCATATGTGGTTTGCGATCTATTGCACAACGAGTAGGTTACTAATAAGTGTTCACTCGAAGGGCAGGAGGTATAACAGAGGTTGTGGTTTTCCCGGATGATTATAATGCTCCGCCTTAATTGGTTATCATAATGATTCTCGTATTCTAAACTATATAATTTTAATAATTTTGAGAACGTAGTCGAAATTCGATAGATAATGGACCAATTTCATTCTATTTGCTTATAGTAAATATCAAGTATTCGTTCATAATAGTAAGGGTATGCAAAAATCAAACCGATCAATAAAAATGCTATTGGTTTATTGTTATTGGGTTAACAATATTTTAGAGGTTTTATAAAAAAAAAATAGAAAACTATTCGGTTATTGGTTCAATTTTAATTTTTTCTTATTGGTTATTAGGTAAACCGATAACCCAATAAGAATATTTCAAATTACTACTTTACCTCTACAAACCTATTCAATTTCCTAAAACCCTATTCAAGCTTGAAGATTCTTGTAAATTAAAACACATAGGATTTTGACTGCAAATAAGATTCCATTTCTTTTCTTGTTAGTTGCTACTATTTCTCTTTTATGCGTATTTTTCTTAAATAGAAAATCGAATCGTTTAGAACTAAAAACCGACAAATCAAAAACCGATAAAAAATATCTTATTGGTTTGGTTATTGGCTTAGCATATTTGAAAATAAAAAATCGATAAAAAGAATCAATAATACATAAAAATCGAACTGAGCCAACCGATGCACACTCCTACACAATAGTGTTTATAATTTTAAATCTAATTTATAGATGATAATATTGTTGACACCCAGCTTTAACCTTCCGATGCTCTCTTAGGCTTTAATTTTTATAAAAATTATTTAACTGCTAATATTAATATATTTACACATTATTGTGGTATCAAATAATTTTCGACAAGCCACATTTATGATTTAAAAAATGCATAAATTATTTTATTACTTTTAGTATCATTTTTATAATTTATTAATCCAAATATAACATTTTACATAATTTTATTAATATTTACTGAATCATCCATAAATATACACTTATAATTTACAAAGATATTATCTATTGTTATTATTATTATTATTACTATCGAAAATTTTTATAGTAATTTTTATGTAACATTAATTTATTTTTGGGACATTTTATTATTATTATTATTATTATTTTATTTATTACATCTATTAACCTAGCAGCCATCTTCACAAAATTTTCCCTTTGTTGAGATTAAAATGTTAGCCTTTTTTTTATATAATTTTAGCCAAAAATTAATCTCAATGTTGGTCCCAAATTAAATTTTAATTTCGGACATGTTTTTAAATAACTTTAATCTCAGCCGTCAATCAAAATCCGATCCAACGGCTGATATCAGATCAGCATTTCCATTCCTTTCAAACAAATAAATAACCCAAATCCCATGAGAAAGAAAAAAGCATCCTTTCTATCTCTCTCTATCTCCCCCTTCTCTCTCTAAGGCTCCACCAAAGATGCCGCCGGCCACCACAGCGGTTGGTGAGCCATCGGAATCCAGCCACCATCAACACCGTCGGAACCAACAGCAACATCAACCCATCACACCCGCTCCGCCTCTGTTCTCCTTCACGCTGCTGCCTCGCCGCTCCAAACTCCGGCCAATTGACGCCGAAAAATAGTAAAACTCATGACGGATTTTTTCGAAATCCATCTCAGGTTTGTTGTTTTGTTTAAATTTGTTTTTCTACTCTTTGTTTGTTTGTTTCTTCTGACTTATTTTATTAGATTCAAAATTGATGAAGTTTGAATGTGGATTTTGAGTTAAATATTCTAATGTCGTGTATGTTTATGTGTTTAGATTGACATATGTAAAAATTCCTAATATTTGCAAATATGCATTTAACCCTAATTAGAGAATTCGGATACTGATTTATGCAGTTTTTGAGATATATTTCTTTTGTGTGTTGGCTGGTTTTGTTTGTCTCTGATAAAGGCAAAATTTCTGCTGGTAGCCATGTTTAACATTAGGACTGTCTTATGCTGATAGATGATTCCACTATGAATAATCGCTCGGTTTCATTTTTTTTCCTTTTATTTGCTCGGACTGATTTGAAATTATTTGACTGATATAAGTGTGATTTTTATATTTATGGGAAAATTCTATTGATTGATTACATCAAATATTCTTTTTTCCTTTTTACGCTTGGGCTGATTTATTTTTTTCGCACTATATAAACAACCCCTCCTCATTTTTCATTAGGACAACTTACAACTTACACTCTCTCACACGAAAGATTTAAACAAAGAAATAATTTCATTTTATTATTTCTGCACTTATTTTTGGAGCATTAATCTTGACCTTTTTGGTGGCAATTCGTTCTCGGATCCCGTGCTTCTTGATTTTTCTTTTGTTATTATTATTCATTATCGTCAACCGGTAATTCACTCATCGATGCATTCTTTTCTTATTCTGTAGTATTTGCGATAGCAGAACATAGAAAGCATGTGTGTAGGAACTAATTTGAAATAATGATGTTGTGCTTGCCTACTATGCCTTTGTTTTTTTGTACCTTTGTTTAAGATCATGTGTTGTTTAAGACCATGTGTTGGTGTGTTCGAGTGTTCTTTTGTGTTTGCCTTGCTTTTTCGGTTCGTATATAACAAGTATCATTAATTGGTGTTTTTGGGATTGCAAGAGCCGCCAGGGTGTTTAAGAGGGACTATATTATTCCTTTCTAGTTTAGTTGCTTTTTTTAAAATATACAATTGATCTGTAATAGTATTGTATAAACGCTGATGTAATAATACACCGGGGACTGCTTGGGGGGCAGGGTTTACGTGTTTTGATGTGCTATGTGACTCATTTAGGCAAACGTAATTTAGGTTGACTAATTTTCACTCCTTATTCCTCCTTTCAAAAATACCAAAAAAAATCCCTATATTAATTAAGTTTCAAAATTGGCTATTGGTTTGAAATCTCTGTTTTTATCACTCACATTCATGACATTGTGTTTGTTACTGTTTCTTGTTTTAGTTTGTAGAAAATGGATAAAGCTACGAAGTGGTTCAAGGGGTTGCTTAGGATGAACAAAGACAAGCAAAATGTAGGCATGTTGAATTCCTCCGAAAAGAGAGACAAGAAAAGATGGAGCTTTAGGAGGAAGTCTTCTAAAGAATCTACTGGTGAGAATCTGGTGAACTTTTCGGGGAGTGTCCCTGAGGTGGATACTAATTGGCTGAAATCTTACGTATATGAGAATGAAACGGAGCAGAGGAAGCATGCAATTATTGTGGCTGCAGCTGCAGGCGATGCTGCGGCAGCCACAGCGCAAGTTGCCATGGCAATGGTGAGATTGACAAGTCAAGGCCCGCAATGGGCTGCTGCTAAGATTCAAAGTGTTTTCAGAGGTTATTTGGTAAGTCATTAATTTTATTCAATGATGTGCAAGATTAATTAATGTTGAAAATTTGAATTTTTTACTTTTGAGTTTTTGATGGTTGCTTAAAATGTCACCTTCCAAGCATTGATCTAATCGAGCAGTACTATTGCCTTTACCACATTTGTACTTGCCTAATTAATGCTGTCCAATAAATTTGAAACTTGAAATTGTAGTAGTTGGTATTTGAATTTGGTCTTTGGAGTGATGTTGAAGTTTCCTTGCACTTTTCACTTTTAAACCCAACTAGTATTAGTTTGGTCCTCAATATACTGAATTGCTGATTTACCCAAGAAAAGTACTATAGTTCTTTCTTTGCTTTTTTTTTTATGTTATGTTTGCTTCATTGTCGAAAAGTGGTTTGATATTGGTTCTAGTTTGGTCCTCAATATACTGAATTGCTGAATTACCCAAGAAAAGTACTATAGTTCTTTCTTTGCTTTTTTTCTTTTTTAAGTTACGTTTGCTTCATTGTCGAAAAGTGGTTTGAAATTGGTTCATATGCAAGATCTGATTTAGGGTGTTATTTTTTGCAGTCCAGAAAAGAACTTAGAGCTCATAAAGGACTCGTGAAATTTCAGGCTCTGGTAAGAGGTTTCCTAGTCCGAAAAAGAGCTGCTGCAACTCGTCACAGCATGCAGGCGCTCATCAGAGCGCAGCCCGCTATTCGATCTCAAAGAGCTCTTCGTTCAATGTCTAATGACACTAGACACCATCCCGAGATGCGAGCTAGGAGGTCCCATAGTGTGTGTTTGCAGACAGTGTCAGCTGTGGTAACTGAGAAGTCCTCCCTAGTGAATTCAGATGCTCAGCCATCTGGCAGCAGGGGTGATGCACATCACCAGCCAAACAATCAGAAACCAGATGTAAGTTGATGCTGTTATTTTGCTAGCTGCCTGTCATGCTCAGTCTTGTTGATTAATTTTGCCCTCTCTTTGTTTTGTTTTTATTTTAGGAAATTAAACAATCAGAGTTTAAAGGTGAAGTGCAAAATGCGCTGGACAGAGAGAAACTTCAGTCTGATCTAGCCACAACAGTTAGAGGTAACAACATTCTCAAATGTGAATTGCAAAATGCGTTGGACACTCTTTGTTGTGCCAAATACAAGTTGAAAGATCTCGAGTTTCAGGTAAGAAGGCAATATTAAGATCTCACTGCAACGGAATCGTTTTTATTTTCAACTTTGGATGCCTCGTCCTCACATATGATGGCCTGTTCGCATGTTACTTTCTATGCATTAGCTTTCTACTTCTCTTTGATTTTTAGGTTCATTTTTGTTCTATCTGAAGTTCACGGTTATCTTTATGGACTTGTATACATGAGTTGTTGGCATGTCGTAGTCTTCTGCGACATGGCAATCGCATGTCTGATTGCCTTAATTAATGTCTAGTCATTTGTACCAACTAAGAACATGATAAGTTTTGATCTGATTGTGCTCTGATGTGGTAAAGTTACCTGAAGGTGTTTCAATAATTTTGCTCGTTCATCTGACTTAGTTCTTGGACAAGTTCACGAGTTATCTACTGTGAATTCTTGATTTTGTTGAACTTCTAAGCTATGAGTTTGTTTTGAATTGCTGATGAAATGTTTTTGTGATCATTATTTCTTCCTTTTTATGGTTTATGGTTGATTCTGGCAGGTTCTAAAAAAGGATGCAAATATCAACCAGCTCACAAATGATTTGCAGGAATGCACGAAGGAACTGGGCGTTTGTGGGAGGAAGTTAAGAGCTACAGTGAGATGAAGTGAGATGTTGAATTATGAGATCAACATGTTGAAACAGAAGGTAGATACCCCGACGAAGACATTCTTATGAAAGAGGGTCAAATCACAATCTTGAAAAGACTCGATAGGCAAACCTTTCGACCTTTTTGCAAGTCTTAATTCTCTGCTAGAGAATTTCTGCTGGAGTGATGGATGATAAATGGCCAAACTACAACATATTTTGTTCATTGTCCAGTGTTCATACTTGTCATATACTTACTGGTTTTACTCTTATTCTTTACCACTTTGATATTAAATAGAAAGTTTGCTTCTTTCTTTTGCAACCTTTTTGAATCTCCAATAGTAAACATTTCTTTTACTTGGTGGTGATCAAGACAATGAACTTCTTTTTGCTTCATTTGGTTTTCTTAGTATTGGTTGTTTTTTGTCTTAGTGAAGATTGGTGCTACCATATTCTACTCGTCTCTGGTTTGCATACGTTTTGCCCTCCCCAAACTCCCCTTTGTAGGAATACTAGAAGTGCAAGGCCTGTGTCAGCACGGCCCAAAACAGTAGAAAGTTTGAGCAGTAGAATATTTTCATTAGTATGATTGAGCTGAGAGGATCATAATTGAAACCTTTTTTTAACCTTCTTGTTGAATTTTGCGATCAGAAATATAAAAAAAGAAGAGGCGTAAATCTGATGAAATAACTTAAATCAAATATCCAGCAGATTATTGATTTTCAATATCGCAAAGATTAAGAATCATATAAATTTATCCGATAAAGAGAATACACAACTTAGATTCGTTATTGTTTTGTTTAATTTTTATTTTTAACACAAGAAAAGAGTGTTGTTTTTTAATAGAGAAGGAAGAGTTGAGATTTTCTTTTCTTTATTTTATTTTTAAAACAGAGAAATGTTAATTAATATTCAGGAGCTGTAAAAAGTTGAGAAAGATGGCTACACATATTTGATAGAAAATTTGTTAATGTTAAGAAAGTGCAAAGTGTTTGGTAGCAAATTTGTGATAGATATTTACTTTATTTATATTTAAATTAGTTTGTAAAAATCTTTTGCAAATAATCTTTATACTTCTTTTCTTTAATTTCTTTAAAATATAGTAATAAAATTTACTTATGCTTTATTCTTCTCACACTTTACTACATACATTTTATTCTCTTTAAATCTCATTATGCCATTTACCCTCTTTAAACATCACTGTACCTTAAAATCACGATTGAAGCAGCTGAAGCAGAAATCAGTCAATTTTTAATTTTTTTTTGTTAATTATTTTTATTTACAGTACTTTTTATTTCATTTTCAAATAATATATGTTGTTTTATATCTTCTTCTGTCCCGTCCCAATTTATGTGGCAGTAATATAATTTTGATAGTCAATCAAATATTTTATGTTGACATATCGTTTTGTTATTCTTGTTTTTCTAATACATAAATGACTTATAATAAGGAGTGATATAGTAAAATCATCGTTCGAAAGACGAAAATTTAATTTAAAACATTAAGAGTTAATTTCGCATTTTATGTCTATTTAATTTTTCATTAAATACTATTTATTTTCTTAATACCTAGATGACTCATAATAATTAATTAAGAGCGATTGATTATGTAATTACTATAAAAATTAATATCATTTTATCATATCCAATAGTAATCATCGATAATTCACCGTAATAGTATATTAATTAAATACGGGATGCTATATTTGCATATGCAAAATATGATATTATTAAACATTATTGGATAGTGCATTATATTTATCTTTCACAATAATAAAATTTTACTATATATTTTTCATTATTTCATTTTAACTTGATACATATTGACCCAACACAAATTCTAAGAAAATATTCATTAGAAACTTATTTTATTAAATTAAATTTATTAATTTTGTACTTTAAAAATTTAAAATTACGTTTAAATATTAGTATTTCTATATAAGAAAAAAATAATTTTAAAATTTAAATTTACTAAAATAAATAAATAAATAAAATGATTAATTTTCTATATAAATAAGATATGGATACATATAAATAAAGAAACTTAAAATTCATTTTTGTCAATAAATAACTTCATTTACATAGATTTCAATGATATTCACAGTTTATAGTTATCTAAGGAGTTAATACATAAATAAGACTCTAAACTTGACATCAAATTATAATTCTGACCTTAAACTTTGACAGTGCACAAATATGACCTTTAACTATTCAAAACTGCATAAATATGACATCCGATCCTACGTGGCAAAACGCGTGTTCAACACGCAAAACTGGGTGCGTCCAGCTTAAAATCTAAGGGCATAATACATAAATATGACCCTAAACTTTGAAAGTACACAAATATAACCTTTAACTATTCAAAATTGTACAAATATGACCTTTAAATGACTTTTCACTATTAATTTTTTCATTATTTTCGACTCAAAGATGAAAATGGCATCTAATTTCCTTTGTCATTGCGAAAAAAAAAAGGAATATTGAAGATTTATTAATTAGGTGGGTCAGCCTCATACGAAAAAATCGTGCGGGTATGTATATATATTATAAAGCAGAGGGCGAATTTAAGTTATATAATATATCTAAATATTATTTATTTGAATATTAAATTAAAGATGAAACTATACTAATAAAAAAAATTATAGTTTTAATAAAACGTTATTAAATTAATGTTATTAAGAATAGTAGTAGTAGTATTATATTAAATTAACGTAATTAAAACATTATTAAATTAACGCAAGGGGCGGGCTTACGTGGTTGCATGGGGTTCACCCGAACCCCCTCAGTAAAAAAAATTACGTTGTATACATATAAGGTAGAAAATGTATATTTATGTACGTATATTAATGTTGGACCACTTAAAACAAGGCACTTAGATAGCCCAGTGGTGTTATTTGCTCTTCTTGGGCGCTTTCTTCAGCCTACTGCGCGGGTTCGATCCCTGCTAGTGGTTGTTTTTTTTAATTAAAAAAAAATTAGGTGTTGTTGCTATAGAAATAAATAAAAAAATTATAATAATAATCATAATAATAAAACTTTTTTTAATTAAAAAAAAGCTAGATGTTGCTGCTATATAAATTAATAAAATAATAATAATAAAAAAAACGATGTCGTTTTAACACAAAAAGTAAAACTTTGACAGTGCACAAATATTATCTTTAACTATTCAAAACTGCACAAATATGACCTCTCTCCAAGTCAGCCCTTTTAACAAAGTGGCACCGTGTGATGGATTACCTTTCCACGTAGGCGCGAGTGAGACTCACACATGGGGTTGCAAAATCGGAGGTCATATTTATTCAGATTTTAAATATTTAAAGGTCCTATTTGTGCACTATCAAAGTTTAAGATCAAAATTATAATTTGATGTGAAGTTTAGGATCATATATTATTTCTATAAAAAATGATACATACCAATTTTAGTTACCACCAACATGAGATGGATTTAATCCAAGACAAGATAACCCACCCACCAAAATCTTTGAACCAAACGCCCTAAACTTTTGCCACTTTTCAAAACCAACACTCAACAACAACAGTCTCAATGTATTCCCACAAAGTGAAATCTGGGAAGGGTAATATGTACGCAGTCCATACCACTATCTCCGCAGAAATAGAGAGGTTGTTTCCAATCCCCAGCCCAAGATAGAGAATAGATCTGGGAAGGATAATATGTACGCAATCCATACCACTACCTCCGCAGAAGTAGAGAGGTTGTTTCCAATCCCCAGCCCAAGATAGAGAATAGATCTGGGAAGGGTAATATGTACGCAGAAGTAGAGAGGTTGTTTTCAATCCCCAGCCCAAGATAGAGAATAGATCTGGGAAGGGTAATATGTACGCAGTCCATACCACTACCTCCGCAGAAGTAGAGAGGTTGTTTCCAATAGACCCCCAGCTCAAGATAGAGAATAGTACACCAAGGTCGTAATGAAACATGAAACACACCAACCAACACACTCGGATGAAAATAAATAGAACAATAGGATTAAGCACAGTTCCAGTGTTCGTATGGAGGAGTATATTTGAAGCACCATAACAGGAGAAACTTTGGGAATTACCCATACTTAGAGCTTAAGGAAGATAGAGAGGTTATTTCCGATGAATTTTCAGCTCAATAAGAGATGAAAAGAAAGCAACCAATAACACCAGCAAGATAGTAAGACAAACAACAAATGTGGGTAGAAAACTAGACATTGTTCCTTCCTTTCATTCATTCATTTGTATACACAAACAAACATAAAATCCCATCAACTAAACATTTGCTAAGACAAAACACTAGTTAAAACCCCTTAAAATTCTATTCTAACTAAAATCATCTAATCTTCATCAACAGTAGCCTTTGAGGAACCAGCAGCTTTCTTTGGAAGCAAAAGGTTGTGAATGTTGGGCATAACACCTCCATTAGCAATCGTCACATCTCCAAGAAGCTTGCTCAGTTCCTCATCGTTCCTCACCGCTAACTGAATATGCCTTGGCACGATCCTCGTCTTCTTGTTGTCCCTTGCTGCATTCCCAGCTAATTCAAGAACCTGCAGCAGCAACAAACACCCAACATTCAGAAACACAGCAAAATCAAAGCCATAAAAAACTAGGAACGAAACACGAAACTAACCTTCAGCAGAAAGGTACCTTATAGCTAAAACTCCGAAAACATCAGCGTAAATCTAAACAATGAAAGGAATTCCCAAGCCCTAAAAGGGTACCTTATAGCTAATTCAAGCTCAAAATCCCAAAAACGTTGGGCACAAATCTAAATTATTAAAGGAATTCCAAGCCCTAAAAAGGAACCTTATAGCTAATTCAAGCTCAAAATCCCAAAAACGTTAGGCACAAATCTAAATAATTAAGGGAATTCCAAGCCCTGAAAAGGTTAAATCTAAATAATTAAGGGAATTACAAGCCCTAGCACTCAAACCGCAGAATCAATTCACGCAATAATTAAACAATTAAAGAGTCAAAATGGAGAAATTAACATTGAGACTAACCAAAATCTAGGTAATACAAGCTAAAATTCGAAAAAAATTAACAAAAATTAGCTAAATGAAGCGAAAGTTCAAAACCCTAGAACTGAAACCACAAAATCAATTTACACAAAAATCAAACAATTAAAGAAGCAATTTGCGAAATTAACATCAAAACAAAAAATTAGGTAATCCAACCTCAAATTCCCAAAATTTTAGCTAAAATTCTAACTAATAAACCACAATTCCAAACCCTAGAAAACAAAAATTAAACAATAAAGGTTTTTCAAATTCCAAAATTAACCTCAGCAGCAGGGTACACCGGAGGTCCAGCACCGACCTCAAATTCCCAAAATTAGGTCACTCGACTTCAAATTCCCAAAATTAAATATAAATCTGACTAATAAACTAAAATTCCCAACCCTAGAACCAAAAAAACAAACAATTAAAGCAGCAATTGACAAAATTAACATAAAAACTAACCAAAAATCAGTTCATTCGACCTCAAATTCCCAAAATCAGCTAACAATCAAACTAACAAACAAAAATTCCAAACCCTAGAACACAAAAATCAAACAATCAAAGCTTCTCAAATTCCAAAACCAACCTCAGCAGCAAGGTATTCAAGCACAGCAGCAAGATACACCGGAGCTCCAGCACCGACCCGCTCAGCATACTTCCCAGCTTTCAAAAACCTCGCAATCCGACCCACCGGAAACTGCAAACCCGCTTTGCTACTACGTGAAGTAGCCTTCTTCGCCGCTCCTGAACCTAGGGTTTTCCCTCTTCCAGCCATTAATGCAACAAATTAATTCAATCGAATTGAGATTTGAAATTTTGAAAGTGAAATTGAATTGGGAAATTAGGTTTTTTTTGGAGTTTATATAGAGAATGGAGAGTTTGAAATGGACCAATAGGAGAAGAGTACGCGGATCGTGGATTTGGACCGTTGGATTAGATGGGAAATCAACGGTGAGATGATAAGGATTAAATGATGAAGGGATCGGGGGTTGTTAGTGATGTTGAATGACGGATTTGTCCTTACTGGTTTAGTATATTTACGATACGTTGCCATTCATTACTAATAGGAATTGAGTAAATAATATTCCTTCGGTTACTAAATAAGTGTCGTCTTTCAATATAATAAATTTAATATTTTTAAAAATATTTTGAACATCTATTTTTATTTTGAAATGTCCAATAATACTTTTTTCAGTTTATAAAATCAATGTAATTTACCTATTTCTACCCATTTTACCCTTAGGAGTCATTTGGTTGGAAAAGAGTTATCCTGGATAATTAATTTCGAGATTTTACCATGTATATGAGATAACTTATATCATCACTATGGTATAAATGGTGGGATAAATAATGTCGGTACTAACTAATACCTCGCACCAAACATGGAATAAGATAGTCCTTCATTTTATCTCGGGACTGACTATTTATCCCTTATGCTTCACACCAAAAGACTTCTTAACATTAAATATGATTCATTATCTAACGTATATCTCAAAGCATTAAATTCATTATATTCAATGGGTAATATGGTAAAATTATTCTTACTGCTTTTTAATCTGTGTCAGTAGGAAAGTGGACAAATAAAGATGAACGGGTAAAGTATATTGATAAATCACTTTACATGTGAATGAGGAGTTAAGTGATATATTACTCTCCTCCGTCTATTTTTACTTGTTCGTTATACTAAAAATAGATATTCAACAATATTTATTCAGTTTGAAAAATTAATGAGTAATTTATCCTTTTCTACCCCGTTTACGCTTGTTGTTAAATACTATTCATCAATCAATGCATTTCTCAAGGCATTATAGTTATTATACTCGAAGGTGATATAGTAAAATTACATCGATTATTTATTGATTCTTAACATGTGTGACGAGTCAATAGTGGACGAGTATTCTTAGACAAAGGGACATTTCTTGATTTTCTGACGACAGACATTTATTTCAAGTACATTGGACAAGTAAAAATAGACGAAAAAAGTAATTACTCCAACAATTACTTTATATAAAAGAGCAATTTCTTCTTAATAGTATTTAATTTTCAAGAAACATCTATCAAGTAGGAATAAATTAGTAATTAATACCATTGAGAGGTTAGCTATGGATGAATTTAGGAGGGGTAGAGGTAGACCGAAAAAATATTGAGAAAGAGGTGATTAGATATGATATGGTACGGTTGCAACTTACCGAGGATATGACCTTAGATAAGAAAATGTAGCGAACGCATATTAGAAAGGTAGGAGGTCGAAGTGCGTCCATGCTAATAGGTAGGAGTGTTGTCCGTATTAGCAGTTATAGTGCTACGCTTGTAGTTTCTTGTTCTTGAATTCTTATTGATATATGTTGTTTCGAATAGATCGCTTGTACATTATTTTGTGGTAATATCGTTCTGTTCCTAGCTATTGTTGTGTTACTCTTCATTGACTCTTGTACCTATATTACATCTTTTTCTAGATTGCATTTTGTCTTGAGCCGAAGGTCTACTGAAAACAGCCTATCTACCTCAGTTCTGAGACAGTGATACAGATTACATACACTCCATCTTTCCCAAACTCTACTGTGTGGGAATACACTCGGTATGTTGGTGGTGATGGTGATTAGACGTGATATGGTGCGATTGCAACTTAGCAAGGACATGACCTTAGATAAGAATGTATACCGAGCGCGTATTAGGTAGAAAGATAGGAGGTCAGAATGCATCCATGCGACTAGGTAGGAGTATTGTCTGTATTAGTAGTTGTAGTGTTGCGCTTGTAGTTTCTTGTTGATATATATTGTTTCGGACAGATCGCTTGTACTATTATTTTGTGGTAATATTGTTCTGTTCCTATCTATTGACTCCTTATTGACTCTTGTACCTATATTACATCTTTTTCTAGATTACATTTTGTCTTGAACCGAGAGTCTACTGGAAACAACCTCTCTACCTCACTTCCGAGATAGCAATACAAACTACACACTCTACCCTCCCCGAATCCTACTGTGTTGGAATACAATCTTGTACCTATATTACATCTTTTTCTTGATTGCATTTTGTCTTGAGCCGAGCATCGACTGGAAACCACCTCTGCACCTCACTTCCGAGATAGCGATACAGACTATATACACTCTACCCTCCCCGAACCCTACTGTGTGTGAATACACTCTTGTACCTATATTACATCTTTTTCTGGATTGCATTTTGTCTCGAGTCGAGGGTCTACTGGAAACAACCTCTACCTCACTTCCGAGATAGCGATACAGACTACATATTCTACCCTCCCCGGACCCTACTGTGTGTGAATACACTCTTGCACCTATATTACACCTTTTTCTCGATTGCATTTTGTCTTGAGCCGAGGATCGACCGGAAACAACCTCTCCACCTCACTTCCGAGATAGCGATACAGACTACGTACACTCTACCCTCCCCAGACCCTACTTTGTGGGAATACATTCGGTATGTTGTTTTGGAGCTAAATGCACTAGCTTTGATATGGAAATTGTATAACAGATTAAAAAAAGGCGGCCAGCTGCACTAAAGCTCCCGCTATGAGCAGGGTCCGGGGAAGGGGCCCCACCACAAGGGTGTATTGTACGCAACCTTACCTTGCACTTCTGCCAGAGGCTGCTTCTAAGGTTTGAACCCGTGACCTTCCGGTGAAAAATAAAAAAATTGTTATAAGTGTACCATTGCCCTGCTGTCTTTGAACAGCTGAAAATACAATAACTGGAATTCACAAGCTAGCTTTCTAAGAAGCAGCAGCAGCCACTGCTTCTTTTGTTTTCTCCTTCTCTTTGACAGCTTTCTTCCAGTTCTCCGCGCTATCGATAATTTCCCCCGTCTTTATGAGGTACCGTACCCTCTTACCGTTGTCGAGTGTTTTGTGACCTACCCGGCTAGTCACCTTCTGCTCCTTCGAGTACAACATCACGTTCGAGCTGTGAATAGGAGCTTCAATCTGAAAGGACAACACCAGAACAGTCACTATGTTATCTATAACCTATGTCGCTCAGACTATTCAAAAATGAAGTACTTTTGGAGGATCCGACACACCCCTATAAGCATTTTTGAAGAGTCCGAGCAATATAGTCCATAACAAAAGAGAGACTAAAGATAAACTTTCGAGCGTTTTGGAAAAAGTGAGAAGGAAAAAAGCGAAAACCTTGATTATTTGGCCAGGTTCATCCTCGCTCCTACTCTTCACATGTTTGGTTTTCAAGTTTATCTCGCTTACGACGACTTTGCTGTTGTGCTTCATAATATCGGTGATCTCTCCGATCTTACCTTTGTCATGACCAGATATCACTTTTACTGTATCTCCCAATTTCACGTGCATTTTGTGCAGCAAGGGAAGGCTGTTTGGCTTACACTTTTTCCGCTCCCATCGCTTGAGCTGCAGAAGCAATGAAAACGTTCACCCTTTTTAACAGAGAGTAAACTCCTTGTGACGGAAAATGGAAGTCGAACTACAAGCAGATTATATTTGCCTTGCAAGTGACATGACACGTTCATAAAAGAGAGTATATTTTAGTCCGTAAATTGCCTAGTAGATAAATTTGCTGGGAGTTAGTTTCGAACTTCATCACCTAACGGCTATGTTGCTCGGCCTCTTCAAATATGTTGTTGCGCTTGTGTCAGATCCTTCACACTATTTTTGGAGGATTCAACACGCACTCAGAAGCATTTTTGAAGAGTCCGAGTTACATAGCCTGACGGAAGCAAAAAGACAAGAAAGGGATCTAAAGATACCAACCTTGGCTACAATGGGCCTTGGACTTTGTGTCGATTTGACCTGCAAATTAAGTGTCGCTTGAAAACTGTTATACTTGAACAAGAAAAAAATCTTGTTGCAGCTTAAGTGGCGGAAAAAAGTCATGCAAACAAGATAATAAAAGAGGGCTAGTGAACGAATGCAACAAGGAGCAATAACCAGTGGTGGAGCCAGGAATTTCACTAAGGGCTACTAAGTTCTTACTAATTATTTGTCTATATCCAATGGATTTTTAAGACAAACGGACGGTTTAGATCAAAGCTACTAGGTCAGGTTGAATCCGTATTTCGTTTTTAGCTTCGGCCAAGTCCACAGGTACTGCATACTAGCTCGAGAAGTGGTGTAAAGCTACTAGGTTAGGTTGAACCCGTACTTAATATTTTAGCTTCGCCCCTATCGACAGTACTGCATACTAGCTCGAAGTGTGATACATTACCAACTTTACGGATAGCAACACTTCTGGTTCTAGTCAATTATCTAACATCAATTTTACCCATTTTAGGAGGCAAACCAGAAAGGTTGAAGAAAAATATTGCATCTTCCGGCACAAGAACTAAGTCATCGTATGGCAGTCAATACATGCCTAATTGATCACTATTTGAAGATGAAAGACGATTTATCATGGAGGAGTTGGATTTCGTTACATGCTAAACCACGAATGCAGCTTTTTTGCTATTGACAAACTACTCGTCGAGTTATGTTAGAACAGCAGATTGATCAAAAGCAAAACTTGAAACAGCACATCGTCCTTTAAATTAAGCCGATGCAAGTACGATTGAAACAAAGATAGTTCATTCTGACACTCGCAAACAAAAGCAACAAAACATAAAGAACAAACCACATTTGAAGTACTCCGTGACACTCGGACTAACCCCAGATAAGAAGTCCTGAGGTGACCGCACCACCTCAACTTGAACTTTACATTAATTGAGCTATTTAAAATACACAGACACGCACTAAAAGTTCACACCACTATCACATAGTAATATTGCGCACCCACTGAAATTAAAACTTGGATCTAGATCTGCAAAATGTCTTCGACGTGTTTCCTGGCCCTGAACGAGTAACGAGATTTCGTTCACTAGTTAAGAATGAACCCATGATGGGTTCCTACCACACACTGAGTTACTAAGTTTATGGTTGAACACCGTTATTAGCATTTTTGTACTCACTCATATCACCAAAAACATAATCTTCATATTCTATCCTATACAGCGTAAAATAAACATATGTCACCTACTTTTATACCCCAAAACACTCGAGTTGCAAGAATATGGTCGTAGATAATTCATACGTTGTCAGTTTCTTTGCCGGATCAGTCAGGATAAAGCTGATAACTTCAGCCTATGTTGCTCAGACACGCCAAAAATGTTATCGCACCTCTTTTAGATCCTCCAAAAATGTACTGCTTTTGGAAGATCCGACATGGACTAGACGGCATTTTTGAATAGTCACTAGATTCCAAAACGAGTTGTGCTAAGTCTGCAAGCCAGCTTGCACGCACATTAACTAATTACACATTGTATCTGCTACACAAGTACCAGATAACACTTGATTAACCACACCCTTTTGCACTATCCCAAGTCTTATTAGAATTAACTACTCACTCCATCTCACTTTATTTTACTTTCCTTTTTAATCTGCTTAAAAAAATAATGTCTTTTTTTCCAATTTAACAACTCTTTAATTGCCACGTCCCACGCAGTGGCCAAGCCAGGATTTTTAGTGAGGGGGTCCAGAAGTTAACATGTGAACTAGCCAGAAGGGGGTTCAACATCTACTATATATACATAAAAAATATTCTTAATCATGTAAAAATATTATAAAAATAGTACAATTTTCTATCGAAGGGGTCCCCTGGACGAGAGGTGGCTTCGCCTCTGCCCACGTGGCATGTTTAAAACAACAAGATTAAATAACATTTTGATACATTAGATACATTGAGTAAGAGGGTCCAATAAGAAACATCCTCTCTACTCCACAAAGATACGAATAAGGTCTACATACATCCTATCATCCCAGACCTCAATATTCAAAATTCTTTCTTTATTTTCTCAAACTCCGTGCAAAATCAAACCTCTATATTCAAAAGTCTTTCTTTATTTTCTCAAACTCCGTACAAAGTCAAACCTCAAGATTCAAAATTCGTTCTTTATTTTCTCAAACTCCGTACAAAGTCAAACCTCAATATTCAAAATTCGTTCTTTATTTTCTCAAACTCCGTGCAAAGTCAAAATAGACCTCAATATTCAAAATTCTTTCTTTATTTTCCCAAACTCCGTGCAAAGTCAAACTAAACCTCAACATTCAAAATTCTTTCTTTATTTTCTCAAACTCTCAAAACAGGTCAAACAAATTGAAACAGAGTGAGTATTAAGTAACCACTAACCTCAAATGTACACAATAGATTACATTACAAAACAACAACAAACCTAGTGTATTCCCACATAGTGGGGTCTGAGGAGGGTAAAATGTACGCAATCCATACCACTACCTCCGAAGAAGTAGAGAGGCTGTTTCCGATAGACCCCCGGCTCACGGCTCAGGACAAAATGACAGTAAACAAAGTCGTCATAAAACATGAAATAAGATGTAGTAACAGAGATATTTGCTAGTAGTACCATCAATGAACAACATTAAAGTGAATTAAAGAATGGATTTTTGCAGTAAAGAAGTGTACCAGAGTCTTTCTTTATTTTCTCAAACTCCGATCAAAGTCAAAACACGACAAACAAATTGAAACAGAGTGAGTATTAAGTAACCATTAACCCCAAATATACACAAAAGATTACATTACAACAACAACAACAACAACAACAGCAACAACAACAAGAAACCCAGTATATTCCCACATAGTGGGGCCTGAGGAGGGTAAAATATACGCAGTCCATGCCACTACCTCCGAAAAAGTAGAGAGGTTGTTTCCGATAGACCCCCGGCTCACGGCTCAGGACAAAATGACAGTAAACAAAGTCGTCATAAAACATGAAATAAGATGTAGTAACAGAGATATTTGCTAGTAGTACCATCAATGAACAACATTAAATTGAATTAAAGAATGAATTTTTAGAGTAAAGTAAGTGTACCAGAGTCTTTCTTTATTTTCACAAACTCCGTACAAAGTCAAAACACGACAAACAAATTGAAACAGATAGAGTATTAAGTAACCATTAACCCCAAATATACACAAAAGATTACATTACAACAACAACAACAACAAACCCAGTATATTCCCACATAGTGTGGGTCTACAGTAAAGAAGTGTACCAGAGTCTTTCTTTATTTTCTCAAACTCCGTACAAAGTCAAAACACGACAAACAAATTGAAACAGAGTGAGTATTAAGTAACCATTAACCCCAAATATACACAAAAGATTACATTACAACAACAACAACGAAAAAAAAAAACAGTATATTCCCACATAGTGGGGTGTGGAGAGGGTAAAACGTACGCAGTCCATGCCACTACCTCCGAAGAAGTAGAGAGGTTGTGTCCGATAGGACCCCGGGCTCACGGCTCGGGACAAAATGACAGTAAACAAAGTCGTCATAAAACATAAAATAAGATGTAGTAACTGAGATATTTGCTAGTAATACCATCAATGAACAACATTAAATTGAATTAAAAGAATGAATTTTTAGAGTAAATAAGTGTACCAGAGGTGGATAGAGAGGAAGAGGAGAAAAGGGTTGTCCCAAAAATGAGTTGGAGGAGATGGAAAGTGAAGTAAATGAGCTTTGAAGAGCTGCCATTGCTGCCATTTTTTCAAGATTAGGCAAATGAAAAACAAGAAAGGGAATTTTTGGATAAAAGTTGGAACCATTAGTTTTATTGGATCTTGGACCGGGTTGACCCGGCCCAATACACCCCATTTTTTCTAATATGGTCAAACAACATAAATCCCGACAGTTTGGACCTTAATTATAAAAAATCTCGATATTTTATATAATTACTGAAAATTTCAATTTTAGATCTGTTAAAAGGGCAGTCCGATGCACTAAAGCTACCGCTATGCACGGTGTCCGAGGGAGGGTCCCACTACAAGGGTGTATCGTACGCAGCCTTACCTTGCAATTTTTCTGCCAGAGGCTGTTTCCAAGGCTTGAACTCGTGACCTCCTGGTCACATGACAGAAACTTTATCAGTTACCGTGACCTCAACAATTTTAGATTTGTTGAAATACATAATTAGCTTTCGATATATCCAACGAAGATATATTTTTTCTCTGTAAAGATACATAATTAGGTCCCGATACATTTTTTGATTTTGGATCTGTCGAGGTACATAATACAGCAAACGAAAATATATTTTTGTCTTTGTAACGATGCATAATTAGCTTTCGATATATTTTTTCGATTGAATCTGTCAAGATACATAAATTAGCTACCGATACATCCAACGAAGATACATAATTAGTTGGGCTTTTTTGTAATTGCTTTGTAAGAGTGAAAAATGTGTAAATATGGTAAGTTAAAGTGTATATTTATGTTATTTTTCCTAATATTATTACTTCATTCATTTTTTTCTTTTTTAAAAAAAGTTTTGACGAAGACAACAACATACTTCGGGTAATCCTGTGGGTAAAGTTTGGAGAGGATAGGATGTACGTGGATCTTATTTTCGCTTCGTGAAGGTAGATGGATTGTTTCCAATAGACCTTCAGTTTTACATTGTTTTAGATAATGATAGTCTTCGAACCACTAAAAAAAAGTTTTAACGACAACAACAACAACATACTCAGGGTAATTCCGTGGGTGGAGTCTGAAGAGGATAGAATGTACGTGGATCTTATTTTTGCCTCGTAAATCTAGAGGAATTATTTTCAGTAGACCTTCAATTTCACGTCATTTTACGTTGGTGCTAGTATTCAGACCACATAAAAAAAGTTTTGACGACAACAACATACTTAGGGTAGTTCCGTAGGTAAAATCTGGAGAGGGTAGGATGTACGTGGACCTTATTTTCGCCTCGTGATGGTAGATGGATTGTTTCCAACAGACCTTCAATTTCACGTCATTTTACGTTGTTTTGAATAGTGGTAGTATTCAAACCACATAAAATGACAACAACAACATACTCAGGGCATTTGAACCAACGTTACTAGGTTTGAACATATAACTAACATCTTATAATTATATATGTACTTGACGGTCAAACTTACGTATTTCGATAATTTTATTGAATACTTGATATCTTTCCAAAAAATTGAATACGTATTTCAAAAAATCCATATTGTATATATAAGACTAAAATTATTTTTTTATGTATACATAATAAACTAAATATTAAATTCTTTTGACTTCTTCATATTTAAACTCCTTAATAAAAATCCCGACCCTACCACTACTTATTAAACAAAGTTTATACATACTTAATATAGCTTTGTAGTATTTTTTTTTTCTTGTCTTTATTATTCAAATATATTACATTTATTGTATTAATACAAATAGATAGAGAGAGAGAGTCTCATGAGAATGAAAAACAAAAACAAATAAAAAAATAAAAAAAATTACACCATAATATACAAAGAATTCTAATAATTTTTTTTTTTTTTTTTTTTTTACAATAAGAAAAAAGGGAGCATAGGTGGATTAATTATTCCAAATATCACATCATGAAAGGTGCTGGAACCATTGAAGCAAGACATGCTATCCTGGAAAACCTAAAATGTAAATAAAATAATAAAAATAAAAAGAGTAAAGTTTAAATGGAGAAGGATAAAAAATACATATACACATTATTCTAAAATTCCAATGTTGTTGATCCCAACGACTGGCTCTAGACTAATTTCTCGATCATTAAAAAAATAAAAATAAAATTACTCTCTTCGTACGTCTTTACTTGTCTTCTTTTCCTTCTCGAGAATGAAACTGTATGAATTATTGACTAATATTCTAAAGTATATTTTTTTCAATCATGTTGATATAATGAGAATTGTAACTTAATTGTACTAATAATTTTCATATAGCTTCCGAACATCCTAATTTTAAATTTAAAATATATTACGTCCATCTATTTCAATTTAGCTTTAATGTTTATGAATATTTGCGTTCTATTTTGCATAAAATAATTCAAATCCACGTTGTACCTGAGTTTATTCCGGCGCGAATCCTTCTTCGTCGATGGGGGCAATGCATGAACTTCATCTTCCGATATAGAAAAAAGCGATGGTTTCCATGCAGATCTTACTGAACCTCGTCTCCTTCTCGACCTTCTTTTATACGTAATAATATTATTAATATTAGACGAGGATGCTTCTACAGCTATAGGTACAAGGTTTTCTTCCTCCTCTCTAGCGCGACGAGCGCGATTTGAAAAACAGCCACAACACGATGATAATTCATCAAAAAACTTCATAATTACGATATACATATAATGTGTAATAATAGTGATTTCACGATGATATATAAGTTATTTATTTATTTATTTATACTAGATTTCTCTATCTAAATCTTCATTATTATTTTTTTGTCTCTCTCTCTCTATGTTTCAATTTGGAATTGGAAGTTGCTTATTGTAGTTTGGTTTAAGTGGTTTTGCATGCAATGCGGGGATATTATATTATTAATGTCTTATATTTTTTATTAAGAGTTAGGTATTTTTATTCTGGTTTAATACGTAGTTTATTCTTTGATATATGTGAGTTAAAAAAGGATTTATGTCTTTTTTGTGTGAAAATTATGTTGCCACGTGATAAAAGTAGAGTGTTTTGGACGAGGAATATATGGTGATTTCTGGTGCTTCTTCTGATGGGAGATAGCAGAGATCCTATGAAATAGCCGAGGTTAAACCAAACTGACTCGAATAATGACGTTTTTTTTAAAAAAAAAAGAAAAAAAGTAAAAGGGAAAGATAATAATATTATCACCAATAAATCCGAAATAGTTTTAAAATGGCTAATTACTTCATCTACAAAATATTGTTTAGGCGATAAATTAATTGAGATCGATTTTCAGTCTAAAACACGTCCGGCCTTGGGCCCATCCCGAGAACCGTGGGCTAACACCCATCAAGTAGGTCTGAAAATGACTCGTTCGTACCGTTTCGCCCGTTTGACCACCCAGACAGCCCCACCGTCCCTGCTGAGCCACCCTCACCTGCTCCCCAGCACGCTTGGGGCCGTCGGTCGATTTTCGACCCAAAACACGCCTAGGCCCCGGCCCCACCCTGAGAACCTCGGATTAACACCCGCCGATTTGGCCCGAAAACGATCTATTCGTGCTGTTTCGCCCGTTTGACCACTATCAGGCCACCCTCACCCGCTCTCCAGCCCGTCTGGGGGCCGCAATAAGTAAGTTTAAAGTAGTCACAACCGTTCATCTCATTAGGAAAAGAAATTTCATATCCTTAAACGCTCGAGTTAAAGCATCTTCACGATCGTATCTTTCATTTGCCAAAAAATCGACTTATTGATTTGTTTTCCTTTGACGTATCTAATCACGACCTTGTTGGCCTTCAAAAAATATTTACGATCTTTAATAGTAGACATCCTTTGTGGGTGTCTCGTAACCTTTATTAGCTAGTGATGTGATATCCCTTTTTGGTTGTTTGCTTTTGTGTTTTTTGATCGTCTGTCCTAAACCGAGAGACTATCGAAAACAGCCTATCCACTTCACCCTAGATCCCACTTTGTATATCCTTTGTGGGTGTGTTGTTCCTTTATTAGCTAGTGGTGTGATATCCCTTTTTGGTTGTTTGCTTTTATGTTTTTTTATCGTTATACTATTATTTATCCTAAGCTGGGGCTATCGGAAACAGTCTCTCTACTTCAACCTAGACCCCACTTTGTATATCCGTTGTGGGTGTCTTGTTTTCTTTATTCGCTAGCGGAGTGATATCCCTTTCTGGTTGTTTGCTTTTATGTTTTTTGATTGTTATACTGTTATCTATGCTACGCTGGGAGTCTATCGAAAACAGTCTCTCTACTTCATCTGAGGTAGTGATATGAACTGCGTATACTCTACCCCTAGACCCCACTTTGTGGGAATACATTGAGTATGTTGTTGTAGTTGTTGAATAGTAGATGTAATTGAATGATTAAACACAATAGGAAAAGAGGTAGTAAAAATGCACCAAACAAGGATTTATCAAAACAAAAATTACTAAACATCCCAACAAAATTTAGCATGTTACAACTTCACTACAAAATGGTTTTTGCTCCGAATACTCGAAAATCGATGAGGAAACAACAGCAAGATAAAAAAGAGTAACAAGCAAATGGCGTAAGCGTCGTCACTTGTCAGCCTTGGCAGCAGTAGCAGCAGCTTGACCGCGAAGCCGACCAGTTCTTCTTGCAGCAATAAGACCAACTTTTTGTCCAGGAGGTGCATCACGACGTACTGTGCTAGCATGACCAATATGTTGATGGTTACCACCACCATGAGGATGCTCCACGGGATTCATAGCAACACCGCGGACCTTAGGCCAGCAGTTCCTCTTCACACGGTACTTGTGGTAAGCGTTGCCAGCTTTGAGCATTGGTTTCTCAGTACGTCCTCCACCAGCAACCTGACCAATCATGGCACGACATCCACTGGGCACAATCTTTTTCGATCCTGACGGAAGCTTGACTCTGTTGAGAGTTCAAATTTGATCAAACAGATCACAATAACATCTGACAGTATGGCCATAACATCACGACAATGCGCAAAACTAACAAAATCTGTTAGATATAATGGATAACGACATTGGACAAAGCACGGCAACTAAGACAGACTATCATTGCAGCAATCACAAGAATCTAACCTACCTAAGTGTTTCTCAACTAATTTATCAAAGAACACAAGAACTATCATAACATAAAGCAGGAGTTTTGATAATATGAGTGAACAAGCAACAAGGAGATAAAGCATCATACATAACCATAATCAGGTTTCAAATGGACAATCTCAGGCACACCTCAATGACTTACAAGCATCAGCAGAATATCACAAACTAGTTTAACGCAGTTACATAATGGATATGACTTGGAAAAGAATATCTCATAACCAAACTTCATCGCGAAGACGAGATAAAGTGATACAGTTAATCCTCCTTCCCCAACACCAACAGCACAAACTTCACATTAAACTAGTCTATGGGCGTAATGAACAATAACACAACAATGGATCAGATAACTTGGTTAGTATCCCTGACTGCAAAGAACCATATCTTCACCTAGGTTACACTTGCAAAGTATTCTTAAGCAGATATATATTTAATAGGCAAAATTACAGAAAAGATGGTCAAAACTGAACCATATTTCCCACAAGTTTAACCATCATCTTGACTGAGCCATATTTCCCACAAGTTCTACCATCATCTTGACTGAGCTGCTTTAACCATCATTAAAAATATAAATCAAAGGGCCAGAATCTACCGGAGCAATACTAAAACTACTAGTATAGACGGATAACAAGACAACACACTGCTACCTACCACCCTTTTACTCTAACTCGCAGCCTACACAGCCTAGTATCTAAGGTCGTGAACACAGTAAGCTAAAACTGAGCCCAGCAAGCTAAAAAGAACCATTTTTCCAATCATACTAACAAAAGCATCCATAAGGATTCAAACATCTAATTTAACAACACGAATAATAACATACCTAGTAGTCCCCTCATCAAGATTATGGAATTAACTACCACATACATCAACTCTAGGAGGTAGGACTGAGGTATGCATACACTAACTTCTTCAGACCCTACTTGTATAATTACACAGGATACATTGTTGTAATCAATTAATCAACTATCCCATATAAATACTAAACTACTTGAGTCAACTCTAAGAGATAGGAATAATGCCTACATACCCTCTATTCTCCCCATGCCCCACTTGTGGAATTACACTGAATACAACTGTACTGAGAGCTCCAACCTTCTGTTGGCGACTAGAACCCACAAACTAAGCGGGTGCTTACCATCCGAAAAACGCCTAGTTGGGTCAGCTAAGAAAGCATTTCTTTTACAATAATTCAAGCATTTCACCTCAAATCACAAAAAATAGCTATCAAGAATAGTCATCACCAATCGAATGAACAAAAGAATGATCAAAAGAACATACCTAGCAGTCCCGTTATCAGGATTATGACTAATAACACCCAAAAACACCACAATCACAAAATATCATTATCAACAATCTACGTACACTCTACACTCTCCAGTCCCCACTTGTGGAATTACACTATGCCAGTCAGCTAAAAAATTCACTTTTTTACAACAACTCAAAAAAAAATAGCTATCAAGATCGATCAAAACAACATACATAGTAGTTCCATTATCAAGATTATGACTAATAACAAACTAAGGGGGTGCTTACCATCCAAAAAACGCCTAGTTGGGTCAGCCAAAAAAGCTTTTTTTTTTTACAATAATTCTAAGCATTTAACCTCAAATCACAAAAAATAGCTATCAAGAATTGTGGAATTAACTTACCTAGTAGTCCCATTATCAGGATTATGACTAATAACAATAGCATAATCCCCCGAACACCTCGCAAAAACACCTCGATCCCCAACTTTATGCTCCACATTACACACCACAGCACCTTCCGGTATCGATCTCAATGGCAACACATTACCAACAACCAAATTCGCTTTTTTCCCACAATAAACAAATTGTCCAGTGTACATTCCTTCAGCAGCAATGAACAATTCCTTCTGATGCTTATACCTAAACGGATGACGAAATGTGACCCGGGCTAACGGGGCGCCCCGACCCGGATCGTGAATGACGTCAGTGATGACGCCTTTTAGGTAACCGTTACGCTCGCCGAAATCTAGGGTTCGGAATCGGGCCGGACCTTTACGGTGATGGGTATGGGATTTGAATACTGAACCGGCTCCTTTACGTTGTGCTCGGATTACTCGACCCATTTTAGACCGCCGGTTTTTTTGTTTTGCCGGGTTTTTTTTGAGGGAGAAATGAGGGGGAGGAGATTATATAGTGGTGCCCTAGTTGTGATTTTGGGCCTAAGATTTGGTCCAAGAATGATATTAAGGCCCATGTAGGGAATTTTGGCCCAATATGAGCAAGTGTACGTGAAGTCGATTTGAGGATCGTTATATAAGTCATAGTTGAGGTATATAGATTTTTTAAGTTTGGTCGTTTTAGAATTAACTTAAGATTTACGGTTTTAGATAGTCGATTTACTACATGGGTGGTGTGTGGTGCCCTAGTTGTGATTTTGGGCCTTAGATTTGGTCCATGAATGATTTTTAAGGCCTATGTTGGGATATTTTGGCCCAATATGAGCGAGGGTACGTGAAGTCGATTTGAGGATCGTTATTTAAGTCATAAGTCATACTCGAAGTATACAACTTTATAGTTGTGAATTTGGGCCTATGTTGGTCCAATATGAGCAAGGAGTATGTGAAGTTGATTTGAGGATCGTTATTTAAGTTAGAATCGAAGTATATAACTTTGTAGTTGTGATTTGGGCCTAAGTAGGATATTTTAGCGCAATATGAGCTAGTGTACGTGAAGTTGATTTGAGGATTGTTATTTAAGTCATAATCGAAGTGTATAACTTTATAGTTGTGATTTTGGGCCTATGTAGAGACATTTTGGGTCGATATGAGCAAGGGATGTGAAGTCGATTTGAGGATTGTTATTTAAGTCATAGTCGAAGTATATAACTTTATAGTTGTAAATTTGGGCCTATGTAGGGGAATTTTGGCCCAATATGAGCAGGGATACGTGAAGTCGATATGAGGATCGTTCTTTAAGTCATGGTCAAATTATATAACTTTAGAGTTGTGATTTTGGGCCTACGTAGGGATATTTTAGCTCAATATGAACAAGGATATGTGAAGTCAATTTGAGAATCATTTTTAAGTCATAGTCGAAGTATATAACTTTATAGTCGTGATTTTGGATCTATGTAGGGATACTTTGGCCCAATATGAGCAAGGTATGTGAGGTCGATTTGAGGATCGTTATCTAAGTCATAGTCGACATATATAACTTTCTAGTTGCGATTTTGTGTCTATGTAGGGATATTTTGGACCAATATGATCAAGGGTACGTGAAGTCGATTTGAGGATCATTATTTAAGTCATAGTCGAAGTATATAACGTTATTGTTGTAATTTTGGGCCTATGTAGGGATATTTTGGCCCAATATGAGAAGGGTACATGAAGGCCACTTGAAGATCACTATTGAGGTCATAGTTGAAGTATATAACGTTATGGTTGTGATTTTGGGCCTATGTAGGGACATTTTGGCCCGATATGAGCAAGTGTACGTGAAGTCAAATTGAGGATCGTTATTTAAGTCAGAGTCGAAGTATATAACTTTTTAGTTGTGATTTTGGGCCTATGTAGGGATGTTTTAGCCCAATATGAGCAAGTGTATGTGAAGTCGATTTAAGGATCGTTATTTAAGTCATAGTCGAAGTATATAACTTTATAGTTGTGATTTTGGGCCTACTCAGGGATAATTTGGCCCAATATGAGCAAGTGTACGTGAAATTGATTTGAGGGTCGTTATTTAAGTCATAGTCGAAGTATATAACTTTATAGTTGTGATTTTGGGCCTACTTAAGGATAATTTGTCCCAAAATGAGCAATGGTACGTGAAGTCGATTTGAGGATAGTTATTTAAGTCATAGTCGAAGTATATAATTTATAGCCGATGAGGACTTACGGGATTAAAGTAAATATCAATTAAAGATATTGACGTTTGAAGTTGTAATAACTTCAGTAGCTTTAAATTTGCAAAAATATTTTCCTTCATACCAAACACACCCTATAACTATTTTACAAGTGTCATTCTTTAACTATCTGAATCTATTACTCTCTGACTTTTACCTTTTTTCCCAAAAGGGTTTCAATTATAAAATTGGAGTGCCTTAGTGAATGTGAAAGTGACAGATTAATGCACGCGTTATTTCCAAGAGAGGTAGTTTTAAGTAAAAATTGGGAGATCCATAATGATATCGCATATCGTATTGGAGTGAGGTGAATGAAATTGAGGTTCAGATTTGGTATGTTATACGGTAAGAAAGTGTCCTTGAGACTCTTAAAGGAGGTTAGAGCGGCGGAAATGAAAATGCTTAGATGGATATAAGGACACACTAGAAAAGATAAGATTAGGAACGAGGATATTTGAGACAATGTGGTAATGATCTCGTTGGTGGATAAGATGCGAGACTAATATAGTTCGGACATGCGAAGAGGAGAGCACTATACCCCAACGAAGATGTGCGAGTGATTGACAGTGATAAGTTTAGGAAAGAGTAGAGGTCTAGTAAATCGAAGAAGAATTGAGAAAAGGTGATTCGAGAGAACATAACACAACTTTAACGCATCGAGGGCAGTCAGCAGATAGGAAAATGTGGAGGTCGAGAATTAAAATAGAAGGTTAGTAAGAAATCGAACCTTTTATCTCCAGCTTGACGCGAATTTGAAACACTATTATTTACTTCCTTTTTCCCTTGTCGGTCTCACTATTATTATGTTAGGATTATCGTATTTCTCAGTTTTGCGACTGTTATTGCTCCTTTGACTCGGTTATCCCTATTATTTCGAAGTCAATACTTTTTCTCCTCTTCATTTTTCCATCGTACAGTTTCTTACTTCTGTATTTTTCAAACTTATTTTGAAAATATTTTTCTCAAACCGAGGATGTTATAGTAAGGTTTGCATATGTTTCACCCTTTCAGACTTCACTTACGAGATCAGACTAGATAGATTAATTGTTTTAGTGCATTAGTTCATAGAGACAAGACTTAAAACAACACAAGGCAAGATGGTCCACCCACACAATAAATTGAATGTAATCATCAACTACTTCCCTAAAAAGTAGCCCATATATGTGAATGTAGGTCCCTTATGATCCCATACATCACTCTCCAATGCATAGTACAAATTAGCATCTTATGAAATTTGATTTGTACTAGTACAACTTTTACTCACATTGTGTTGATATTTGTGCTTTCACACAATACAATTACTAATTGCTTTGAATTCAAATTAACCGGACTCCAAAACGTATATTGAACAACAAACGAGAAGCAAAAAATGAAGATACACTAATATAATACGACTATTGAAGGGGAGTCTTAGAGCAACGGTAAAATCATCTCTCTGTGACCTATAGGTCACGGCTCGAGCCGTGGAAGCAGTCACTAATATTTGCATTCAAGTAAGGTTGTCTTCAGTACACCCATTCTTCAAAAAACTGCTAATTAATCAGACTCCAAAACGTATAGATGTCACCAGTCAATATGTTTCAAAAGTTTCGAGCAAGAGTCATGGTATGACGTCTGTCTTTGGGATTAACGTTTTACCAATGTGATTCCTAATTAATCAGACTCCAAAACGTATATCGAACAACAGATGAGAAGCAAAAAAATTAATATACACTAATATAATACAACTACTGAAGAGGAACCCTGGAGAAACCGATAAAACTATCTCTGTGTGACCTATAGATCACGGTTCGAGCCGTGAAAATAACCACTAATATTTGCATTTAGATAAGTCTGTCTACGTTACATCCCTTCTCCGGACATTGCTAACGAGGATGTTTTGTGCATCAGACTGCCCAACACAATACAACTATAGATGTCACAAGACAATATTTTTCAAAGGGCATATGTTGTATCTTTGTGCTTTAAATGTGTCCTTATTCCAGTGTTCTTTTTCAGAATTCCTGCATATTCAACAATAAAGTAAGAGTAAAAGGACAATACAAAAGTATTATATTCACGTGAATGAACAATAGTTCACATGAGATAAAATTAGTACGTAATTTCGGTGACTGAGCTTCCGTTATGTGTCAGATTAGGAAAAAAATTGGACTACAAAAGTGTATTAGACGCAATTTTATCCTACGTTTCTGCTAGAGATTGTTGTTGAAATACTGGTATAATGACGTTTCAAGAGTCAAAAGACAGAAGAAAATGAAAAAAAAAGAACAACAATAGAATGAGTTTAACTATGTAAGAAGAGTTTTTACATTGAAGATTAAGATTTATGTATTCACTATTATTTTTTTTTAACACTAATAGAAAAATAATTTTTTGTTATGGAGTTTCAAATTCTACAAAGAGTTTCACCTATGGTTATTTTTCAATTACAGCTCGGATTCATCAAGGTAAAATAGATAAACAACAATAATAACTACGTCTTAATCTCAAACGGTTCGAAATCAACTTTTTCTAGGTAAATAGATAAACAACAATAATAACTACGTCTTAATTTCAAACAGGTCGAAATCAACTTTTTCTAGGTAAATAGATAAACTACAATAATAACTACGTCTCAAACCCAAACACGTGGACTTAACAAGTTTTAGGTAAATTTGATAAACAACAATAATAACTACATCTTAATCCCAAACAAGTCAAACTCAACAATAGAGATAAACATCTAGTACCCTCTGAACTATGACTAAATTTGCTGCGATACACTTCAACTTCACGGGGGCCTATTATCCCCTGAACTAAATTTTAGCGCATTTTTGTCGACCTTTTTAGCTGACGTGACACATAGCGGTCCTTCACACGCCTCAGGTGTTTAACTTCACGCAAGGTGCCGGCCACATCAACACAAAAGGGTGATAAAAAAAAAGAGAAAAAGGTGCGAAAAATACTTATACTTTGGTGAAATTTGCAGTTACGCATCCTAAACTTTGCGGGGATCCTACAACCTCTCAAACTATTTTTACCGTATTTGACTGACATATATTTGGACCACTGCGTGTATTTCACGCATATTGAGCGCGTAAGAAAAAATGTTTGATAAGGAGCAAACATATGTCAGTTAAATACGGTAAAAAATTAGGATAGAGGGGTCATAGGACTCCCGCAAAGTTCAGGGTGCGTAACTGCAAATTTCGTCAAAGTACAAGTATTTTTCTCCAACAAAAAAATGCTAAAATTAAGTTTAGGGGTAATAGGACCCCGTAAAATTAGAATATGTCGTAGCAACTTTGAGTCGAGGGTCTATCAGAAACAGCTTCTCTACTTCTCCGAAGGTAGTAGTATGGATTGCGTACATTTCATCCTCCCCAGACCCCACTATGTGGAAATACACTGTGTCTGTTGTTGTTGTAGCAACTTTAACCATAGTTATATTTGAGGTAAAATACATAAATAGCCAAAAAAAACACATAGTAAAGGGAAGAATATCCAAGAATTTTACCAAGAATTTTTATGCATATATAGTATATATTGAATCCCTTCGACTAATTTGTATATTTACTTCTGAACCTCAATGAGAATCCTGGCTCAGCCATTGCACGCAAGGTGCCACATCAGCACAAAAGGGTGATAAAAATTGAGTTCAGGAGATAACACAACCCCCCATAAAGTTGGAGTGTGTCGTAACAACTTTGACCATAGCTCGGGGCATTGGATGTTTTTATGTCCTCAACAATATTTGAAATAAATTACATAAAGGGCAGCCCGGTGCATTAAAGCTACCGCTATGCGCGGTGTCCGGGAAAGGGCCCCACCACAAGGGTGTATTGTACACAGCCTTATCTTGCATTTCTGCCAGAGGTTGTTTCCAAGGTTTGAACCTCTAAGCTCTTGGTCACATGACAACAACTTTACCAGTTACTCCAAGACTTTCTTTACAAAAAAAAATAAAGTAAATTACATAAATAGCCAAAAAAAAAAAAATGAAGTAAAGAAAAGAGTATCCAAGAATTTTTACCATTTGGATTACAATGTGGTGGATCTTCAAAGAGTGAAAGTGAAAGTTGTTTATGAGCCAAACCAATATCAAAAAGTATAAGTCCATAATTATTTATATCATCAACAACAATTCCTTTAACAGGTAGCCATACAAATAACTCTTCTTGTGAAAGTCCATGAACCCCATTAAGACTACCATAAGTAAGATTAGCTTTGAAATAACTCTCATAAAATGCCATTGTTGTTGTATCAAACTTTGTTAAACAAGGTCCATATAAATAAACTTCAAGAAGGCCATTTGATGATGTGTAGTTGTAAGATTTTACTTCTTTTGGGAGAAGACCATATGGTAAGCCTTTGGATTTGAGAAGATCATGAATGGACATAGGTGAAGAAAGTGATAATAAAGAGATGAACATGAAGAGGAAGAGTGAGAGAAGTGGACATTGAAGGAAAGCCATGAATGGATGAAATGATGAGAGAGAGAGAGAGAGTTTTGTATTTTTGGTTTTGATGTCTTTTTATGGAGATAGATATTATTCATTTCTTTTTTGAGATGCCGGATCGGTCGTTCAAGATCTTTGGTCTTTATTCGGACCCGATGAAAAAAATGGGATAACTTCTTATGGACTCGTTGAGAATGATTCTGATCTAGTTTATGGCCTATTAGAAGTAGAAGGAGCTCTAGTGGTATCTTAACGGATAGAAACAGATTGCTAGTGATCGAGTGATATTGCTTCTTCGGTACGCCTTCGAACTATGGTCAAAGTTGTTATGACACACTCCGATTTTACAGGGGTCTTATTACCGTCTGAACTCAATTGTAACGTATTTTAGTCACCCTTTTGTGCTGACATGACACCATTATTACGTAAAATGAGGCCCACGTCGAATGTGCCACGTCAGCTAAAAAAGTTAACAAAAGGTATCACGTCAGCTAAAAAGGTTGACAAAATAAGCCAAAATTTAGTTCTGGGGTAATAAGACCCTTGTGAAATTGGAATATGCTGTAACAAATTTGATGATAGTTCAGGATACTAGATGCTTTACTCTAGATATTATTCATTTCTTTTTTGACATAAAGCATCCGGTAAGCCTTCGACCTATGGTCAAAGTTGCTATGACATAACTCAACTTTACAGGGGTCTTATTGCCACCTGAACTCAGTTTTAGTATGTTGTTGTCACTCTTTTGTGCTGGTATGACATCTTTATTACATAAAAATGGGCTCCACGTTAAAGGTATTACGTCAGCTAAAAAATTTGATAAAAGGTGCCACGTCAACTAAAAAGGTTCAACACAATACGCTAAAATTTAATTTAGAAGTAATAGGACACCCGTGAAGTTAAAGTGTGTAGTAGCAAATCTGATGATAGTTTAGGATACTAAATGCTTTACTTTAGATATTGTTCATTTCTATTTTCATGTGTTTGACTAATTTGATTGTCTTTCATGTTTACCAAAATAAAAGGCTAAATACATCTATATTAAATGTATTTTTGTTTTTGATATCTTTTTATGGTGTTAGATATTATTCATTTCTTTTTTTTGAAATAAAAGCATCCGATACGTCTTCGAACTATGGTCCAAGTTGCTATGACATACTTCAACTTTATAGTGATTTTATTACCTCCTGAATTCAATTTTAGCGTATTTTTTGTCACCTTTTTATACTAATGTGACATCTTTATTACATAAAATGGGGCCGTGTTTAAAGTGTTACGTCAACTAAAAAAGTTGACATGATAAAGAGATGAACAACAAGAAGAGTGAAAGAAGTGGAAATTGAAGGAAAGCCATGAATGAAGGAAATGATGAGAGAGAGAAAGTGTTTTGTATTTTTGGTTTTGATATTTTTTTACGGAGTTAGATAATTTTTTTTTATTTTTTTTTTAGATAAAAGCATTCAGTTAGTCTCTGAATTATGATCAAAGTCGCTATGATACAATTTACAGGGAGTTTTATTATCCTTTGAACTCCATTTAGGCGTATTTTTGTCACTCTTTTGTACTGATGTGACATCTTTATTACATAAAATGAGGCTCACGTTAAGGATGTCATGTCAGCTAAAAAAATTGACAAAAGGTGATACGTTAGTTAAAAAGGTTGACAAAAACATGTTAAAATTTAGTTCAGGAGTAATAGAACCCCATGAAGTTGGAGTGTGTTGCAGCAAATTTTGTCATAGTTCAGGATACTAGACGCATTACTCTGGATATTATCTTTTTTTTTTTTTTTTCATGTGTTTGACTAATTTGATTATCTTTCATGTTTTTTACCAAAATAAAAGGCTAAATACATCTATATTCCCTTGAATTTGTGAGTAAAATCCTCTTTAACAAATTTTGTTGATAATACAGATATTTTAACTTTTGTCATAATGCAGACAATCATGACATTTCAAAATAATGAGGTTGCACAATTGATCAAAAGTGCAGTCTTATAGGAAAAAGTCAGAACATCAATATGTTGCCGATAAAACAGACGTTCTAATATTTGCTATAGAAAAGTCTGTTCATGACATTTTTAAAATAATTAAACTGCACAATTGATCAGAAACTTTGCCGTAGAGGAAAAAGTCAAAACATCAATATGCTGCCTATCATACATAAGCTCTAAAGTTTTGCCCATAAGACAATCATTCAAAACATTTTAAAACAGTGAAACGTAGTTCTAACTTTGAACGTGTTCAATTGATCACAAGTTTCACGTTATAAGCAAACACTATAAGTTATAAAGCGGAGACAAAAATTAAACACCAAATACTTTGATGTACACTAGACGTAATTTTTTTCCACGGAAAAAGAACATAAATCCCGATTGTTTGAAGTTTGATTACGAAAAATCCCGAGATTATGCATAATTACTGAAATTTTAATTTTGGATATGTCGAGATACATAATTAGCTCCCGATACATCCAACGAAGATACATAATAAGTTCTCGATATTTTTTTTTTGATTTTGAGTCTGTCGAGATACATAATATATCCAATGAAGATACATTTTTCCTTTGTAAAGATACATAATTAGCTCACGCTATATTTTTTCTGATTTGGGTTTGTCGATACACATAATTAGCTCTCAATACATCAAATGAAGATACATAATTGATTAAAATTTTTATAATTACTTTATAAAGCTAAAAATTTGTGTAAATATAATAAATTAAGATGTATGTTTGCGTTATTTTTTCTAAAATAATTTAATCAAAAGGTTGCTCGGATGGTAAGCACCGTCTGCTTAAAAAGTTGATGGGCTCCAATTGTATTTAAGTCCACCAAAAAACGACCCGAAAATACAAATCTCCGATCATTTCTCCGGCGAAAAATCTCCGATCATATCTCCGGCGGACTCCGATCATATTTCTCCGGCAAAATTCACTTTGTAAGTTACTTTTCCAATTGTTTTTAATAATAAAATTCGAATAATGGATTTTATTTCAGCTAATTTTGCTTAATTTACTGCATAAACAAACAATTAAATCCAGCTTTTGTGATTAATTTATGATTTTTACAAGTTGAAATGCATCATTATATGTTGATAAATTTTATTGAAAAAAATAAGATAATAAAATATGGAGTATTTCATAATTGTAGTATTTAAGTTGAAAAAGTTGCAAACTTTGGCAAAGCTAGAATTTGGGTACTGATAATGGAAGGGCGTAGTGATCAATAAAGTGAGCTGAGAACTATGAGGTATCAAGATTCATTGAGTTATGTGATCCTCCGTTTTAGTGCGTCTGTAATAGTAGGGAGGAGTGCTTTGTTTGTATCTGTGCCTGTAGTTTCGTGTTCGTAGTGTTCTGATGATGTTTGTGATCTCGAATAGATAGTTTATAGTATTACTCTGTCGGTGTCTTGTGTCTGTAGTTTCTTGTTCGTAGTGTTCTGATGACGTTTGTGATCTCTAATAGATAGTTTATAGTATTACTCTGTTGGTATCTTGTGCCTGTAGTTTCTTGTTTGTAGTGTTCTGATTACGTTTGTGATCTCGAATAGATAGTTTATAGTATTACTCCGTCGGTGTCTTGTTTCTTTTATTATCTAGCGGTGTATTATCCCATTTTGTTGTTTATTTTATGTTTTTTTGTTTGTTATACTGTTATCTGTTTTGAGCTGGAGGTCTATTGGAAACAACTTCTCTATTTCAACTGAGGCAGTGGTATGAACTGCGTACACTTTACCCTTCTCAGACCCCACTTTGTGGGAATACACTGGGTATGTTGTTGTTGTTATTGATTTTGACTTGATACGGAGTTTAAGAAAGTAAAGAAGATTTTTTAATCTGATGGTCGTAAATTAAGTTTTCGTTTGGTCATAGGTTTTGAAGTTGAAGCTTGAAAATTTGAGTTTTGGAAGTTGTGGTTGGACATGCATTTCAATAGAAAAAAATTAAAATTTTGTGATTGGAAGTCCCAGAAATCCAAAAACTAGTATGAGCTAGTTTTTATGAAATTGAAAGTATTTGAAGATTAGATTTTTAAAATTTGTTCAAATTTCATGTCTACATAGATATTTGAAGATAAATTTTCAAAATCTACTCCCAAAATCCTTTTATTAGTGGTTCAAATCCACTTCTAAGCAGGGGAAAGATCCAAACCATAGTCAGGAGTGAGCCGGATTTTGAAATGAAAGTGAAAGAGTAAGCAAAAAAATGTCAGCGCTCCAAACGCTAGCTAAAGATATGTAGAATGTGCCGAACATATCATTAAAGAAAGAGACATTCTTTCTCAAACGGACTAAAAGGGAGGGAGCGTGTGTGAGGTGCGCACAAGCTGGGTAGGACACCATGGTTATTAGGAAAAAAAAACAGTTGTTGCATATATTTTCTTGTTCTAATCTCCATCAAGAAGGTGTTTTGTACCTAAGATAAACATTTGTTGCGTATATAGAGGGAATATAATGCGTGAAATCCTTAGTGTGCATAAGGATTTTTATCTTTTTCCCGAATTTGTTTCTACTATCTCAACCTGTTGGCTTGAAAGCATGCTACTTTTGTGCTCCTTTTGTTTCCTAAAAAGATCAGTTTCAAAATGTTATTATCATTCACATGAAATATTAGTACATCATTTTTGTGGGAATTTTGAGAAAGCTAGAGCATAACTGGATCTTAATTCTTTATATACCGCTGGTATTTCCTGTGTTTTAGGATCAGAGAGGTGCGCAGAACCTTGTAATATCTGAAGGGGTTAATCACCTAATGTTTTTGACATCAAACACTTGCAATTTTGTTGTAAATTTTCCGAAAATGACATCTGACTTCAAAGGTTGTATTCACCTTCCTTCTTGTGGTTCTTTCTTCTTCTATTTTTTATGGATGATATGATTGAAAATTTTCCTCTTGCATGTGATGTCTTACCTCACAGGAAAAGCTATTGTACTTATGGGTGTCAGCGGAGCTGGAAAATCGTAAGTTTTCAAGTTACTTACTGATTTGGTTTATGCTGCTTTCTGGCATCGCACTTCCCTTAGTTAACCAAAGGAATTGTATAGGTCATTGATCTGTTTCTAACTGCATTTTAGTCAAGCTAGACGTTAAGAAAGAACTTCAGATTGTTGAAGCAAAAATATCTTGTTACTTGGCATTTATCTGTTTTTCAGTCTATCTGATCAATTGAAAGGAAAAATGACTTGGCTCACTGTAATGCAATACATATTCAATGGTGTACTCATCCTAGTAGACCTTTTCTCAAAAAAATTGAAAGCTTATCTGAACATGTTATTCCGATTTGCACATCACTGTCTTCAATTTTGAAGCTCCAAACTTTTAAGAAATTCGTATGCATGCTTGCTCAGAACAATTGGTCAGATGCTTGGAAGAGCTGTTCATGGCTGCTTTCTTGATGCCGATGATTATCACTCAGATGCTAACAAAGGTAAGGACTATGATCATGAGTTATTATATCAAGTCATAGCTGATCAATGAGAGCATATTCCCAAGGGGTGCATTTATTGATGATTTGCATGATCTAAACAGAGAAGATGAAGAATGGGATCCCTCTTTCGGAGGAAGATCGTGTTCCATGGCTTGAAGCATTGCGAAATACACTGAGAAGAGGCTTAGTTGACAATGAAACACTGGTTCTTGCTTGCTCCGCTCTGCAAAAGCGGTACAGGGAAATCCTTAGATCTGCAGACCCAAATTATGAACCAGGTTCTTATGCAAGTATTGTTAAATTCGTTTTGCTGGATGTTGGAGCTGAAGTGCTTGCAGCTCGGCTGGTCAAGAGAGCAGCTGAGGGAAAGCATTTCATGCCTGCAAAACTCTTGCAGACCCAACTGGATTTGCTTCAGATTGATGAAGCAGAAGGAATACTTAAGGTCGATGCTACACTGGACCCTGACGACATAGTGAAAACCATTCTTACTTTTGTCATTTGATTGACAATTAAAGATGAATTATTTTAAAGAGAATTTTTGATAAACAGAATTCTTATAGTTGTAATATGTATTTTTTTGAATGATGCTAAGAAAAAATATATGAAACAAAGTAATGATATTTTCCTTCTAAGAGAGTTGTGACTGATTGACTATAGCCAAAGCAAAGAGACAATGACACTTCTGTTATTATTTATTTTAAGGGACAATGACAAAGCTGAGAAAGGTTTTTCGACTTGTCTCTTTTGCTTGATTTCATTCATCTTTTGCAAATACAAGAAATTCAATAAGAATTCAGGCTTCATGGACCGTTTTACAGTTGAAAAGCCAAAAGTGGCATCTTTGTACCAAAGAAGTGGATTGAGCCATTCCAACCTTCTGTGCGTCGTTGTTTATATACATGCTCTTATGAATCCTAGTTTTTCTGAAGTAGAATTAGTGAACATTTCTAGTTTCAGCTTGCCTTATGAAAAGAATGTTAAAGGTCTAAATAAGTGTCCCATTTGAAGATAAATTCATTAGCATACACTTGTTTACTTCCCATTTATACTTATTTGTAATCATTTTTATTTATGGAGTAAAAATCTTTTCAATTGGTCAACAGTGTATCATGTGTCTCTCCCTTTTATTCCACAGAACCACATGGCAGAATTACTAGATCAATCTATTTGTACAAAATCTGTAAATGGTATGTACCGATAAGAATCAGCCTGCCTCTTCAAGAAACTTTCTTGGTGAGATGCTGCCTTCTCACCCAGATAGCGCATTACAATACCCAGAAAGAAAGTTGTGAGAGGAGTTACCTAGGATGATTTTTATTATTTTGGTTAATTAATTCACAAAGATACTTGTTCTTTTCTGCATAGAGATGAAGCTACAGAGGAAATGGAAGTTAGCCATTCAATTCATGTTGTTCCATTGCTTGTGGCCAGGAACCCAATTTGGACACGTGGGACTGAAGTGGCTGGACACGACCCTCGAATTCAATATCTCAACAAGGGGAGCGAATTTCACGCACCGGGGTGTCTTGTATTGGTCTATGGAAGCACCTAAACTAACACAGTAGTCCATGAGCTTGTCAAAAGTCCCAATTTCCGCTATCCTGATCTCCAGAGGCCCAATGGATTTGTCAGAGGCACGTCCCTGGCGGTAGACACTATTTAGAGATTCTTCAATGGCGATACAACAGTCTTCAAAGACCGAAGGAGGAATTTGGGTAGAGTCGTTCACACTTAGCTCCCAGAATAGGACATAGTGGCCTGGAATGGTGGCTATATCGGCATAGCTGGTGTACTCGGTTACATTAGCATCAAATGGTATCAGATTGTGCACTGCATTGTTCACTGCATTTTGCAGCTCAGCTTCATCAGTCTTGTCGGAATCAATGCTCAAGATTACATTTTCCCGACATACAATGTGGAATTGAGGTGCGTTGTTCTTGTATCCAGCAACTTGAAGCACATCACCCACCCTGTATCTATAGAGTCCTGAAATGACACAAGTCCAAGCAAAGCTAAGCATTAGCAGACATGTTGGACAGACAAATGGAAAAAAGAAAACGAGTCGAGCATTTTGTTTGGCATTTGGAAGTACCTGAATATGTGGTAACAACAAGCTCGTACTCCTGGCCAATCTTGACATCGACCAGATCTACTAACTGATTTTGTTGTTTCTCATTAAACGACTTGGACAGGAAGATAGAACTGATGATTCCGTTGTCTCTGTGAATTGGTGCGAACTCAAAATAGCACATGGTGGGGATAAGGGTGTAAAAGACTTCGCTGGGCTTACAGAAGGGGTTTAAGTTGATTCCTAAGCTGCTTTCTGAGGAACCATACATGGTAGAGACAAGAGGAAGGTCATTGGTGTAATATTCAAGGGTTGGTATATACTGTGCCATGCTTCCGGTTACAACAACATCCACATACTTGGTGTTAGGCCACAACCTGGTGATGATGCCTTGCCATGAATCTTTACTGCATTCAGCTTCGATGAAATCAGCTAACTCTGGGTCAGGTTTGAGGATTCTCATCACTGACTCTCTCACTGACAGATCTGTAATTTGGGTGTTAACATTTCCCATTCGAATATCTTTGCAAAGTAGAGGCCAGTGCTTTTCTAGGAACCAGATGGCACGGATGAAGCTGGACGCGAAGTACGAGCCAGCCCTGAGTACTTCTTTGCATTGGTAGAGACCACAAAGCATTTGAGAGTACATGCCTTGGTAAGGGTCTGGGCAGAGAATGGTTTCAGCAGGACTAGTGTAGTTTGCATAGTGGTTAAGATGCCTGTTGTTGAAATAAGGACTCTTGTAAATACTTGTTAAAGCAGGGCGAGCTGGTAATCCTCCTGGGGTCTTGGCTTCAGACTTTATGGACAAGAAATACATTCCTTTGCCCTTTTCCAAATTTGGAACAAATTGGCTCATCACAGGCATCACAAGGCCGCGAAGCTGAAATCTCTTCCCAAGCGCTTCTTGGGTTGTTGGCATCAATTTTCTCTCCCCTCCGGACGTCCCAGAACTGCACATAAAAATTGCTCTTCAGCAGAAATTAAAGGGTTCACATGCAAGAACTAGAAAATCTCAATGGAGATGCAGAGAACGTGAATTGTGTACTTTATAGTAGTACACTGTTGAGACGGAGATGCACATATCGGAAAGTCAAACCTTGTCAAGAATTCTGTGATGGGTTGGGAGCACAAGATTGGAGTGTTATCACCATGGGCTATACGGTTGATATCAGGTTGAATATCTTCATATGTGATGACAGGGATCACTTTCTTGAATGTCTCTCTATCGGTGTGACCATTGAGACCATGACGCTGCAAGTACTCAATGTTGGCATTTCTAGAGAGGATTTCCGCAAGAACTCTCTTTTGGACCTCATCAACGTCGGTTGTGACCTCTTCAATGAACTGAAGAACCTTCTTGTTTTCCTCCGCGATACTACCATTAGGGGCCTTCATTGGGCTCTTTGGTCCATCAGGTATTGTTCTTTCCGTCTTAATAAAGATCTGGCTGAGTCAATGATTTTGTTACAAGGTGAACAAAAAATGTTTATTAGGTGTGTGGAGGAAGGTTGAGGTGGCTTTATAAGAGGACGTTTTGGATCAGGTATTGTTCTTTTCATCTTAATAAAGACCTGGCTGAGTCAATTATTTTGTTACAAGGTGAACAAAAAATGTTTATTAGGTGTGTGGAGGACGGTTGAGGTGGCTTTATACAGAGGACGTTTTGGACGACGTTAAAATCAGAAACGGATGGAGTGTATTGACTACGGGTTCAACTGCATCCAGTGTTTACTCGTAAATATATCACGTGCGTCCTTTGGAAACTTCTCTGATAGTTCGAAAATATGTTCCATTGACCTTCAAAGATCTACCACTTCATGGCTACATAAATTTTCTTTTTGATAAGTGTGACTTATGGGCACAGATGAGCTCATACATGTTGTGCTCTTACCAGTAGACTAAAGCCATCCAACATTTACCCTCGAAAATCACTTGATTATCAAAAAAGAAAAGATATGCACAAATCACCATAGAATAAAAAAATAACAACATGGCCTTATCATCACACCACTACCAATAGTTGCTATTATAATATTTCCTATGTTTAATTCCTTATACATTATGTAGCTTTCCAGATAGTGACAGAGCATCTTCATCATGTTCTTCATTTTTTATACATTATGTTACTTTCCTGACGGATCCTCATCACCTTGTGTTTCATTTGTTTTTACAAATTTCATCTGCCACTATTTTGTTTTACATAATAATTCCTTCTTTAAAATGCATCTGTAGAGTAGTTGATCTGTTTTGATATTTCTACATAGCAACTTGACATACCTTACCAAATTATGTTTGAATACATATTGTTTGTTGCTTTTCAGTACAAATATTATATTTAGTGTCTAGTGGTTCATATCATTTATTTAATTAAATAAAATTATATATCATATTGAGGATCACATAAGGAAATTTTAGACATTAAATAAGGAGTAATGTCTAGGTGATCTATAGTTTTATTTCATTGAAGCTTAGTCACAACATCTTTATTTTTTTTTCTTTTTTTAGATAGCTATGGTGTCCGGGCCAACTTATGCGCACCTCAACTAATTTCATGGGATACCTGCCACCTCCCACCAGCACAACAGGTACCAGGTAACTCTGTCTATCAAGGCTAGAACACATGGAATAAATCACCTAGTGTTTGTCTCTGTTGGGAATTGAACCTGAGACTTCAGGTGCTCAACCCAACTTCATTGAACCACTAGTCCGTACCCTTGGGTGCTATTCACAACATCTTTAATTGAACAAAATTTTTAAAGTTAAGGATCACACAAGAAATTTTGGACATTAGAATTGTTGATTAATTATGCACTATGTAATAACTCAAGAACCTTTATTATTGGGTTGCATAATTAATTAGAATAATTTAACAAAGATTCAATAAAGAGGAAAACCCAACTCAAAAGAATATTGAAAAGATCAAAAAGGACATTAATGTGTGTGTGTGTATATATATATATATATCTGTTAAGCTATAACCTAACGTTCAACTATGATGACAATGGTCAAAGCCATTGATTAAAAATATTTTTTCCTATCAAATTATCACTAATTATTTATCAAAATATACCTCAATTATCAGTTGTTTGCTTTTTCCACGTGAAATATGATGACTTCAGGTAGGAGAGAAGTGAACACTTGATAGTTAAGGTGTTGTTTGATAAATTGTTGGTGATACTTCAGGTAGAAAACTTACTCACCTGATCGTTCAGGTATGTAACTCAAAAGACCTGAATACCTGAGGTGTGTTTTCTATTCTAGGGAGCATGAAGATTCAAAAAACACACCTAAAGTATCCCTATATTTTGAGTTTCATACTTGAATTATTAGGTGTGCGAGTTTTATACTCGTATTACCACTAACTATTTAGATGTGTTTTTGACTATTAACTCGTCTAGCTAAGATAACAACGTGTGAGTGCTACAACATAGACATCTTCGTTCCTCTTCCCATTGTAGAACCCTAGCTCCATCACAAATAGTAGCTGCCAACAAACATAAACGAGAATGTTTAAAATTAGAGTGAAGGGTTAAAACACACTTAAATCCGATTTTTTGTGTTTCATACCTGAACTATCAGGTGTGCAAGTTTCCTATGTAAACTATCACTGACTATTTATTAAAACACACCTCAACTATTAGTTGTTCACATTTCCTACCTGAAATATCACCGTCGTGCAGGTAAGAGAAGTGAACAATTGATAGTTGAGGTATGTTTTCATAAATAGTCGGTGATAGTTACGTAGGAAACTCGAACACCTAATACGTATGAAACTTTAAAAATGGGGATATTTTAAGTGTGTTTTTGACTATTAACTCTTAAAATTATTTAACTTACTTTAATTTTTTTCTTGGCAAATGCCGAACTTCTCTAAAGTAGAGGTTCTCTAAGTCTAACACTTCTATCTACACAAACATAAAAGTCTCTAATATGATAAGTTAGTATGATACATATTTCCTTTATCAAGGTTACCATTCTAAGAAAAAATAATATTTCCTTTATCTGCTTTGTTATTATTAATAACTACTCATCATTTGCAGGGGCTAAGATCAAGTCTTCTCACGGTGACATCCAATTCTGCAGTTGCTCATGTCAACATGATTGTGTTGTTTGCACTAGCTTGCTCAATACAATCGAACACACTTCAGTCTCTACGAAACAAAAAGTTAAAGAGTAGCTAGAAATACATCTTAGTCAAATAAGGGGACTTGTTCTTAGCCCCTGCAAATGATGCGTAAATCTATTAATAATAAATAAAAGTTTGGCAGCTTGTATTGGGCAAGCTGGTGCAAACAACACAATCATAGGTGATCTCTATTTGGAGGAAATAATCAGTTATTCTGACGTAGGTGTGAACCAAGTACTTATAGAGGTAACTCGTGTTACATTTTCCTTTTATCATAAAATGCACCAGTTAAAATTTGTAAGTACTCTTACGTGACTATCTTTTATATGTTGAAAATTCAACATGTTATAGTTGATTATATTGCCATTATAAGGGCAAAGGCTTTGACCTTATGCTGTTCCCGTCTATGTTGGCGATATTGGTAGAATAGCAATGTATGTTGAAAATCTTGGTCTAACCCTAGCTTTGATGGATCATCTGTGCTACGACTCTAGTAAAATGCTGTTTATGAGCAATTTTAGAAAGGGATGTTCATGTCTTCGAGAGAATTGATTGGTGATGTTTAAGGGAAAATAACAGTGCTAGTCGATGTAAGGATTGTTTAATTTCCATTCTTAAAAAATAACATAAACAAATCCTTCCCTATAGCTATAAGTTCCTTAATTTATGTTCTCTTGTAAAATATGAAAAAAAAAGTCCAATTTGCTCAATTTAACTTTCTTGAGTTGCAATTTTTGTAAGAAACTAGAGAACACAATTGTCTGAGACAATTATTATGGAAATACAGAAATTGTATACTGATTGTCTTTAATATTCTTCTGAGATAGGAAGTCCATTGCTGTCTATGATTTCGGATAGATAGTTTATAGTATTGTCTTGGGGTTGTATTGTTTCCTATATTAGCTAGTAGTGTTAGTTTATTTTGCATATTGTATTAGTTTATATGCTTTAATATTTTTATGTTTGTTATACTGTTATATGTCTTGAGCTGAGGGTCTATCGGAAACAACCTCTCTACTTCACCTGAGGTAGTGGTATGGTCAGCGTACACTTTACCCTCCCCAGACCCCACTAGGTGGGAATATACTGGGTATGTTGTTGTTGTATCGGAAGTCCATTGCTTTTAAACCATGGCTGTTCATACTTCTTATTTTTTTTGCGAAGTTTCAGCCTTCTCTTTTCTGACATACCTTAGCTCAATCACAAGCCCACCCGGGCACCAATTATCCTTTATCCTTCCAGAATTGGAAAGGTTTGACATCCATACAAGCTGAATGTCCTTTCTTGATGTAACAATGTTAGTTAATGAGTTAATGTTTTTTACATAGTAACTAACTAGTTCACACAAATGCAAAATTTTAACAAAGATTGAGGCATAAATATTTGTCAGAGTTTTTTGGTAACTTGGAGGAAGTTATGTTTGTTTCTGAATTTTATTATATGAATCACATTAAACTAGAGAAAGTGGCGTTTGATTCTGAATTTTATCTTTTTTTTTTTTTTCAAAAGTATTTTGTTCATGTTATGTTTATACTTGGTCGGTTCTTTGCCAAAAGTCTTATTCCTGTTAAAGGATTTTATGTCTCTGTAGGTAGAAAAGTTAGATTTAGAGAACCTCTACCTTAAAAGAAGTTCTGCATTCTCATGTATGTAACAAAAAACATCCCCAGTAAAACTCATGGATGCACCGTGATGACCTATTAAATGATATGGGTTGCTTCGGAGAGGCGGGCATAGCTTATTTTTGGATAAACGAGCAACAAAGCAGAAATTGTGGATTTTTTTAGTTTTTTTGTGTTGTTAGCCTATGAATATTGGTGATAAGTGCGTCAGAAGAATTTCTTACCGAAAACTCATGGCTGTGCCCGTGACAATCTATTAAATGATAAGGACTGCTTTGTTGAGGCAGACGTAGTCTGTTTTAGAACAAAAGAGCGAAAAAACAGGAATTATAGTTTATTTTGTTTTTTTCGTGTGTTAGCCTATGAATTTCTGGGATAGGTGCGCCAGTATGATTTTTTCCCGATAAATAATGTTTGCATTCGTGATGACCTATTAAATGATGAGGATTGTATCGCAGAGGCGGACGTAGTCTGTTTTAGGACAAACGCGGAGAAATGCAAGAATTGTGGATTATTTCTGTTTTTTTCCGTGTGTGTAAGCCTATGAATTTCTAAGGATAGGGGCGTCACAATGTTTTTTTATCGAAAACTCATGGTTACACCCGTGCGACCTATTAAATGCTTTAGGCTGCTTCAGAGAGGTAGATGTAACCTGTTTTAGGACAAACGAGCGAACAAAGTAGGAATTGCCGATTATTTTGATTTTCTTGTGTGTTAGTCTATGAATTTCTTGGATAGGTGCATCAGAATGATTTTTTGTCGAAAACTTATGACTGTGCGCCTATGACGACCTATCAAATGTCGAGGGTTGCTTCGGCGAGGCGGACGTAGTCTGTTTTAGGATAAACGAGCAAAAAACCAGGATTTGCGGATTATTTTGATTTTTTCGTGTGTGTTAGCCTATGAATTTCTGGCGATAGGTGTGTCGAAAGGATTTTTTACCGAAAACTCATGGTTGTGCCTGTGACGATCTATGCAATGATAAGGTTTCCTCAGAGAGGTGGACTTAGCCTGTTTTAGGACAAACAAACAAAAAAGCAGGAACTACGATTTCTTTTCAGTTTTTCCATGTCTATTAGCTTTATGAATTTCTAGGTGCATTGGAGTGATGTTTTGTTGAAAACTCAGGCTACGTCCGTGATGATCTATTAAGTGATAAGGGTAGCCTATTTTAGGACAAACGAATGAAAAAACAAGAATTGCGAATCATTTCGATTTTTTCATATGTTAGCCTATTAGTTTCTGGGGATAGGTGCGTCGGAATGATTTTTTGCTGAAAACTCATAGCTGCACCCGTAACAACCTAGTAATTGATGAGGGTTGTTTTAGAGAGACGGGCGTAGCCTGCTTTAGGAAAACGAGCAAAAAAGTAGGAATTTCAATTTATATTAGTCTTTTCATGTGTTGTCTATGAATTTTTGAGGATAGGTGCATCAAAGTGATATTTTACTGCGAACTCATGGATGTGCCCGCAATAGTTTATTAATGATAATGATTGCTTAAGACAGACGATCGTATCTTGTTTTAGGACAAAAGAGCGAAAAAATTGTTTTTGCGTATGAATTTCTAAAGGATAGGTGCGTCAGAATGATTTTTTTTTTTGAAAACTCATAGCTACGCCCGTGACGACCTATTAAATGATAAAGTTGCTTTGGAGAAGCGCGCGTAGCCTGTTTTAGGACAAGCAAGCGAAAAGTAGAAATTGCAGATTATTTTAGTTTTTTCGTGTGTTAGCTTATAAATTTCTTGAAATAGGTGCGTCGAAATGATTTTTTGCCAAAAACTCATGGATGCCCCTATGTTGAGCTATTAAATGAGAAAGGTTTGTTCAAAGAGGCGGATGTAACCTGTTTTAGGACAAATGAGCGAATAAACCAAGAATTGCGGATTATTTTGATTTTTTCCTGTGTTTTAGCCAATGAATTTCTAAGGATAAGTGCGTCGGAATGATTTTTTTACGAAAACTCATGGCTACGCCTGGGACGACCTCTTAAATGATAAGAGTTTCTTTTGAAAGGTGGACGTAGCCTGTTTTAGGACAAACGAAGTAAAAAAGTTCTGAATTGGTGTGTGGTAGCCTCTGAATTTCTTGGGATAGGTGCGTGAAAATGATTTTTTACCGAAAACTCAAGGACGTGCGCACGACGACCTATTAAATGATAAGGGGTGCATCGGAGATGCAGAACTAGCCTGTTTAGGATAAACGAGTAAAAAATTAGGAATTGCAGATTATTTCTGTTTTTCCGTGTGTGTTAGCCTACGAATTTCTGGGGATAGGTGCGTTAGAATGATTTTTTGCCGAAAACTCATGGCTGTGCCCGCGACGACTTAGTAAATGATTAGGGTTGCTTCAGAGAGACGGACGTAAGTGATAAGGATTACTACTCCATTTCAGTTTCCATCTATATTATGGTGTTTGACATATTTATTATATTTTTTTTCTTGGTTTGCCATCCAGAGTCCAGTACCTGAATTGGAGCCCAAGTAAATCCGAATTTACACCGGAAAGTTCCACATTAGAGGGTAAAGGAGAAAATTTGGCCGATAGGCCTCTTTAAGTTTCTAATTGGCAAAATATCCTACTTTCATTTTTCTCATTTTAAAATAAAACATAAAAATAACTTAATGAAGAATTAAGCTATAATAACATATTAAAAACTATTGGATCTATCTGCAAATAAACTTAAACATAAAACCCTAGCCATCCTTTCAATTCTAAATTATTTCTTCCCCTCTCTAGCTTTCTTTGCTCCTCTGTTTGACAAAATTGTAAGTTTTCTACTCTCTTATTTTAGTACCAATCTTCTTTTCAGACGAAAAAGAAAGTTTGTAGTATATATGTAATCGGTTGGATTAAAAAGAACTATGATTCTATATATGTAATTGGCCGGGTTGATCTGTCGGATTAAAAAAGACCGATGATTAGTCTATCAAATTTTTTTATTAGATCAAAAAATATCAATGATTAATTTATCAGACTAGTTACTATAATAGGTCAGCTATTGAATAACAAAGAACACCGATATATAACATTAGTCGGATTAATAATTGATCTATCTGTATATCGGTCGAATCGATAATGATTTGTCCATCACAGACTAGCCTAGCTATAAATACGCCATAAATACGCTTGTGACTCATCAATCTGGCACACACTTTGATAGGCATATGCTAGTAAACTCCTAAGCTTCTGCTACTAATCCATTCTCTCTCAAGTTGTTCTCCTACACTTGAATAAGGTTCTTGAATCCTAAGACTAGAGATTTTCCTGTTAAATCTTTTAGAACTTAATTCTTGGTTAAAAATTAATAAATTCTCAATTTAATTTTGTTTATTAACTTGAATTCTGGAGCATTATTTAAAGACCAGTGGTGAACTTTGTGTTAAGATATACTTTTTTCTTTCCAAATCTTTTTATATGCATGATGAAATCTAAGCCTGTTTTTGAGATTTATAATCTTGTTGTTCTAGTCAGTTTGGACATGTTAGTTTTTGTTTTGAACTAAGTGACTTTAGCTCGATCGGACATTGTATATATGAGTTAAATATTTCACTATACTTAACCACAAGCAATTGATTCCTAAAATAGTAAATCAAATGAGTTGCGATAGAGTCCTAAACTGCTAAGTTACTAGGACTCTTCACTTTTGGTGCCGCACCCGTGTCGACACGACAATGGTGTGGTGTAGGGTGGTATCCATACCCGATACTTCGACTAAAATCTACAGAGAAATTCCATACTGATTCAGTGAAAAGGAGTAACCGATTTTTGGTACTTTGAAGAAAATGAAATACCGTGTATATAGAAATTTCTATGCTGCTCCTTTTCCTTTTATCTCCTTGAATCTTCCAGGATTCTCTCATGATCAATATTTTCTCCTCAAGTTCTCTACATGATATCTCGTAATCTAGGTTTTAAAACTCTACTTTAGATATTTGAATTGTTTTTAGCCGAATCCCCGAACCATATACATATCTGGATCCATATCTCCGAATATTAAAATTTAGCTGATGAAGGATCCGACCTCTAGATATGCACCCGCACCCTAAGTCCAAGAACTCGAACCCACAAAGTTCGGGTTGATTAATCAAATGATCACTCAACTAACAATTATTATCTCAGAGAGTCATTTTTGTTCTTGATTCAAATCTTCTTCAACAAAGGAAATGACTTTAGTTGATAAATTAACTCCACAAAGTTCAAATCTTTGATTCACTGCTGTTGCTATCAGTGTTGAATCTATCTTAGTGAAGTCGCTAATTGGCGGACCATATGGATATTACATATCGAACTTTATTACTAGCACTTGAGGTCGCTATCCTGGAATTAGATAAATGTCATGATTAAAAGAATCTCTACATCATATGCACTTGTGTTACTTTGATTGCTATTATTACATCAAGTTCATGAAGAGATCAAGACTATAGCTGACTTTGATTGCTATTATTACAATCACCTAAATCTCTTTCCATGCACAAGTTCTATTTTTTGATTTCCCACCTGGTGTCATGTCCAATACCTGCATTAGGACTAACTGAATCCGGATTCACGCTGGAAACCCATAAAGCGCTAATGTTATACTGTTACAGGTCCTTATTAAATATGGAAAGAAGCATGACTGAGGAAATCAAGAAGAATCTTGAGTTTATTGAAGAGGTGACTATCAATGTTGATGAGGTCCAAAAGAGAGTTCTTGATGAAATCCTTACTCAAAATGCCAACGTTGAGTACTTGCAGCGCCTTAATCTCAATGGTCACACTGATAGAGAGACATTCAAGAAAGTTGTTCCTGTTATCACCTACGAAGATATTCAACCCGATGTCAAGCGTATAGCCAATGGCGATTAATCTCCAATCCTCTGCTCCCAGCCAGTATCTGAATTCTTCATAAGGTCCCTCCTTTTTTACTTTTCAGATGCAAAATGATCTTATCTAGTTAGTAGAATACTTTCCCTCGTTTCAGTTTTGATTTATATGATGTTGTTTGACATCTGATGTCTGATGAAACATATGAAGATTCTTGGAAATTTTGGTTTGAACATGCCGTAGACATTTTCTTTATCAAAAAAAAAAAAAAAAAAGCCGTAGACATTTTTGTGGCTATAAAAGCATGTTATTAAGGGTAAAATGAAAAGTTCAAACTCAAACCGTCTATGAATATGGAAAGTTGTTATTATGGTTTTGTAGTTCTTATATGTGAATCCTTATTCCTTACTATTTGCTAAAGGGTGATTTCAATATGCAGTTCTGGGACGTTGAGAGGGGAGATAAAATTGATACCAACAATAGAGGAAGAACGCGGGAGGAGATCACTATTTTACGGGCTTATGATGTCTGTGGTGAGTCAATTTGTTCCAGATTTGGTTTAGGGCAAAGGAATGTATGTCATGTTCATCAAATCTGAAGCCAAGACTCCGGGAGGATTAATGTCTCGACCTACTTCAACTAGTATTTATAAGAGTCATCATTTCAGAAGCAGCAATAATCGTGTGGGCACGAGTCCAACTGAAGCCATTCTGTGCCTAGACTCTTACCAAAGCATGTACTCCCAAATGCTTTGTGGCCTCTGCCGAAACAGAGAAGTCATCCGTGTTGGCGCTGCGTTTGCATCCAGCTTCATCTGTGCCATGCGATTCTTGGAGGATCACTGGTCTCTCATATGTAATGATATACGAACAGGAACCATTAATAACAAAATTACTGATCCTTCAGTGAGAGAGGCTGTGATGAAAATCCTCAAACCCGACTCAGAGTTGGCTGATTTCATCGAGGCTGAATGCAGCAAGGATTCATGGCAAGGGATAATCACTAGGCTGTGGCCTAATTCTAAGTACGTGGATGTAGTCGTTACTGGAGGCATGTCTCAATATATACCAACACTCGATTATTACAGCAATAGCCTCCCTCTCGTCAGTGCGCTGTATGCTTCCTCGGAGTGTTTCTTTGGGATCAACTTGAAACCCTTTTGTAAGCCCAGCGAAGTCGCTTACACACTCATTCCCACCATGTGTTATTTTGAGTTCTTACCAATTCACAGGGGCAATGAAGTCATCAGTTCTATTTCCACTCCCACACAACTTAATGGGAAAGAGGAACAACAATTGGTCGATTTGGTTGATGTCAAGATAGGCCAAGAATATGAGCTTGTTGTTACCACATATTCAGGTATTTCTCAATTTCCAAATGAAATGCTTTTTGACACATTCATATTTTACATTTATCTGTCAAACATGTCTGCTAATGCTTAGATTTTCTTGAATGTATCGTTTCAGGACTCTATCGATACAGGGTGGGTGATGTGCTTCGGGTTGCTGGATACAAGAACAATGCGCCTCAATTTAACTTTTCATGCCGGGAAAATGTAATCTTGAGCATCGATTCTGACAAGACTGATGAATTTGAACTACAAAATGCAGTAGAAAATGCAGCAAACAATCTGATGCCATTTGATGCACGTGTAACCGAGTACACCAGCTATGCAGATATTGCCACTATTCCAGGCCATTATGTCCTGTTTTGGGAGTTGAGCGTCAACCTGTCTTCCCCAGTTCCTTCTTCAGTCTTTGAAGACTGTTGCATTTCCGTTGAAGAATCTCTCAACAGCATTTACCGACAGGGCCGCGCGTCTGACAAATCCATTGGGCCTCTGGAAATCAGGATAGTGGAAACAGGTACTTTTGACAAGCTTATGGACTATTGTTGTGCTAGCTTATTAGGTGCTTCCATAAACCAATACAAGACGCCCCGTTGCGTTAAACTTGCACCGCTCGTCGAGCTATTGAATTCGAGGGTCGTGTCAAGCTACTTCAACCCCGTGTGTCCGAAATGGGCTCCTGGAACAACATGAATTGCAACCGTGGATACTTATAGACAATGCCATAGGCAAATTAAATGTACTCAGTAAACTCCTGATGCCTACGGGCTTCGGTTTCTAGTCCTGGAAATAAAAATCTCTTGGCAATAAGCGTTTTCTCCTTTAATGACTCTATATAATGCGGACCTGAATTAATCGGGTCAGTGGATATGGAATACTGGATGGTTAAAGATAAAAGTAGTAGGAAGTGAACAAGTCTTTGTCAATGATTGTCAGATTATTTGTGTGTTTGTACGCAAAATTCTCCAGGTTTTCTTGTTATCAAATCATGAAAATTTCCTTCATACTACTGATTCCCAATTTGATATGGAAAAAAGGTTCCATGTTCAAGTTAATTTTGTTGTTAACTTGAATTCTACATCATTATTTGGAAGGTCAGTGGTGAATTCTGTGTTTAGGTACATTATTTTTTTCCAAATTTATTTAATATGTGTGATGAAATCTAAGTCGCTTTGTCTTGCTGTCCATTCGAGTAGTCGCAGTATTACTCTTGTTTCTTGCTCTTCAATATCTGTTACTATTTGTTGTTTCTTGTAGCTTGATTATAGTAGTATTATGTTGTAGTATTGTCATGTTGTAGTATAGATTGTTTTAGTCTTGAAGCCAAGGGTCTATCGGAAACAACTACTCTGCCTCTAAGGTAGAGGTTAGGTCTGCGTACACTCCACCCTTCCCAGACCCCACTTTGTGGGATTACACTTGTTCACTTATGTTTTGTTGATTAATTAAGTTCATGAAGAGATCTCAACTCTATGGCTTACTTTGATTGATATTATGACAATCACCTGAATCTCTTTGTATGCACAAATTCTACTTTTTGTTTTTTCATCTGCTGTCTCGCATTAGAATACGACTAGATTTGGGTTCACGCTAGAAGCCCGTAAATCTATCGTTTTGCTTTGGCGGGAACGAGGGTGTCATTTTTCAAGTCAAACGGGAAAAGGGAAGGAATTGCGGATTTTTTGAGGCTTTCGGGAGGTGTTAAATCATGATTTGGGGGGAGGGCTCGGGCTCCGAAAAAGTTTTTTGGCGAAACTTCTCGAGCGATCCCCTAACGGCCTATTAAATTGATCAGGTTGCTTTGGCATGGCCGGGGGAGCCATTTTTCAAGTCAAACAGGCGAAACAATAGGAATCACAGATTTTTTATGACTTTCAGTGGGTGTTAGCCCATGATTCGGGGGGTGGGCACGGGTTTCGCAGAAACTTTTGGGCGAAATTTCTTAAGCGGTCCCCTGAAGGCCCTATTAAATGGATCGGTTACTTTGGCAGGGATGGTGGAGCCATTTTCCAAGTCAAACTAGCGAATCGACAGGAATTGCGGGTTTTTTACGACTTTCGCGGGGTGTTAGCCTACAGTTCGAGGGGTGTACTCGAGCTCTGGGATTTTTTTTTTTGTGAAACTTCTCAGAAGGTCCCCTAACGACCTATTAAATGGATAGGATCGCTTTGGCGGGGCCGTGGGAGCTATTTTCCAGTTGAAACGGGCGAAATGGATGGAATTGCAGGTTTTTTGTGACGTTCGGTGGGTGTTAGCTCATAGTTCTGGGGTTGGGTTCGGGCTCTCGAAAATATTTTGGCTATAACTTCTCGGGCGGTCTCCTGACGACCTATTAAATGGATCGGATTGCTTTGGCGGGGTTGGGGGGAGTCATTTTTCAAGTCAAATGGATAAAACGACAGGAATTGCGGGTATTTTGCGACTTTCGATGAATGTTAGCCGAGGTGGGCTCGGGCTCCGGGAAAAATTTGGGGCAAATCTTCTCGGACGGTCCCTTGACGACCTATTAAATGGATCAGATTGCTTTGGCGGGGCTGGGGCAGCCATTTTGCAAATCAAACGGGCAAAACAGCAAGAATTGCTGTTTTTTATGACTTTTGATGGGTGTTAGTCCACGACTTGGGGGGTGGGCTCAGTCTCTGGAAAAATTTTTGGGTGAAAATTCTTGGTCAGTTCCCTGATAGCCTATTAAATGGATCAGCCTATTAAATGGATCGGACTGCTTAGGCCGGGCCAGGGGAGCCATTTTCCAAGTCAAACGGGTGAAACGACAGATATTGTGTGTTTTTTGCAACTTTCGGTCGGTGTTGGGCCACAGTTCGGGGGTGGGCTCGGGCTCCGAGAGAAGTTTTGGGCGAAACATCTCAGACGGTCCCCTGACGACCTATAAAAAGGATCGAGTTGCTTTGGCAGGGCGGGGGAGCCATTTTCCAAGTTTAAACGGGCAAAACGACAAGAATAACGGTGTTTTTGCGACTTTCGATGGATGTTAGTTGATGATTCAGGGGTTGGGCTCGGGCTCCAAAAAAAATTTGGGCAAAACTTCTCGGTCGGTTACCTGAAAACCTGTTAAATGGATCAGGTTTCTCCTCCAAAAATGACTTCTCCAGTTGGGGAACACATTAGATATTTACCTAAATAAGTAGGTCCTTGAGCGGATCCCATGTTAGCCCAAAGGCGTTGGTCTCTAACTGGAAAAGTATATGCTTGAGCTTGAGAAACTTCTGGTCCAGTAGGTTCGTAAAATTTACTAGGATAAGCGTGATTATTATAGTATTTAGATAACTGGAAAAAAAATTGTATTATAAATTTAAGAAAGCTCAAAGCGCGAAAAAGTTCTCTAGTAGGTTATATGTTTTTTAATTAGTTTTCAATACGTAGGCGAATTGCTAAACCATATTAATAATATGGTTTTTAGTATGTTTTTCTTTGTCATCTGATTCATCGTGTTTGTGGTTTTCAACAACTAGTGAAACCCAACATTAATGAAGAAGAATGTGGGCTCCTGATAACATTAAATTTGTTTGTTTGTATTCCAACTTTTAGGTGATTCTCTGCCAAGAGATTTCTATTAGGCACATGCATATTTCAAGATAATATCTCCAACAACTAATGGTTTATCGGTGCGGCGGTTCAAATTAAATTAACCATTATCCAGAAACACATCCCCATTCCCACAACAACAACAACGAACCTAGCGTAATCCCACAAGTGACGTCTGAGGAGGATAGAGGGTACACAGACCTTACCCCTAAATTTTGAGTTATGTTCTCACTTGTCAGAGTTATCCAGCTTTCAAAAGTTGAGTTTAGAACTTTTTTCAAGAGAAGTCCTTAATTCCTTTACTTTTTTTATCAAGATTTAGCTCAAAACTTATAGCAAATTAAAAAGCTGAGTTTGCAAACTCAAACTCCAAAACATCAAACAAACACCAACTAATACATTTGTTTGCCACCAACATGTAACTGGAAAAGGCAACTGGCTTACAAAACTTTCCCTAAATTAAAGCCAAGCTCAGTCTTGGCTATGCAAGAATAAGCTATGTATAGTACCAGTAAAGTAGCTCACTACAAAAAAGCAACCAACCAAGCAAATCCAGCACAATCCATAACAAAGTGAAAAATAATGACAGCATCTACAAACAAGATCACAAAAACAAACTTTTTCTATAACAAAAAGCTTACCTTTTTCCCTCTTTCTATATATTTGACAGCAAAAAGCTCCTGTCTTCTTATCCTTAACTAACCTTGCCACCCCAAAATTCCCAGCACCAAGTTCCTTCAAAAGCTCATATTTTTCCTCCATTCTTCTATATATATTATATCTCAATCCAGTCAAAAATCAATAAATCACACCCCCCACAAGCTCTTAAACCTCACACTCAAAAAAACAACCAATGATACACTCCCAAAAAAAAAAGAAAAAAAAAAGAAATACCCAAAACCCAAATCAAGAATAACAAAAAGACTCAATTTTTTTCCTTTCCAAAATCAAGAAACACAAAAAGACTCAATCTTCTTACACTTTGCAAGAAACATCCAAATCAAGAAACACAAAAAGACTTCAAAACTTTAACAAGCAAAAAGTACACTAGTTCCTGACCAATCCTCAAGTAGTACTTGCTAGTATTTATTTATGAATGAAGAAGAAGACAAAATGCAAAAAATATTTAAAGTGTGTACATAAAAATACTTAAAGAATCTGAAGTAGTACCAATGGTTAAACGAAACGACACGTATAATATTAATATAATATTTAGGGGTTGGCTTCAAAGTTCAATAAGTGGTGAAGTGACTGATTATCTGACACTTGGTTATGGCTGATGTAGATCCATTATTTAAGCTTCTAAAATGGACATAAGATAAAACTTTTGAAATTCAGTGTACCAAAAAGATAAACTGTTGTATATGGGGTTCGAGCATTTCTGAATATATTATCCAATCATGAGCCACTGCTATTTAACTCTACATCATTATTTGGAAGGCCAGTTGTGAATTCTGTGTTTAGGTACATTATTTTTTTCCCAAATTTATTTTAATGTGTGATGAAATCTAAGTAGCTTTGTCTTGTTGTCCATTCGAGTAGTCGTAATATTACTCTTGTTTGAAACAGCCTCTGGCAGAAATGCAAGGTAAGGCTGCGTACAGTACACCCTTGTGGTGGGGCCCTTCCCCGGACCTTGCGCATAGCGGGAGCTTTAGTGCACCGGGCTTCCTTTTTTTTCTTGCTTTTCGATATCTGCTATTATTTGTTGTTTCTTGTAATTTGAGTATAGTAGTATTATGTTGTAGTATTGTTATGCTATTATTATCTATTGTTTTCAGTACTATCTGTTGTTTCTTTTATTTTTTGACTTCTTGTATAGATTGTTTTAATCTTGAAGTCAAGGGTCTATCGGAAACAACCGCTCTGCCTCTAAGGTAGGGGTTAGGTTTGTGTACACCCCATCCTTCCGAGACCCCAGTTTGTGGGATTAAGACTTATGCACTTCTGATTTGATGATTAATTAAGTTCATAAATATGTTTAATTAATTTTTAACTCTTAAATTAAGAAAAAATATTGAAATTATGATGACTTCTAATAACAAAAAGTTTTATCAGAAATATATTTAATTAATTTTTAACTCTTAAATATTAGAAAAAATAGTGAAACGACAATTTTGTCTAAAACAAGGACTTTTAATGTAGAACAAATAGTTCAAATAACATTTCTAAGGCCCTTTGCATTTTTAATATATTATAGATTATAAATTATAGATATGAATATGAATGAATATAATCAATGTATATGTACTTTTTTGTTTTTTTCTAAAGGTACTTTTTAGTTAGGCAAACTTTGACTCCAAGAATTAATATCTCTAGCAAATAATTACTAATATAGCCAAAAGGAGGGACACATTATATATCTTGGTTAAAATTAATAATTTCTCAGTTTAATTTTGTTGTTGACTTGAATATAATTAATGTATCTGTACTTTTTAGTCTTTTTCTAAAGGTACTTTTTTGTTTTTTTTCTAAATGTACTTTTTAGTAAGGCAAACTTTGACTCCAAGAATTAATATCTCCAACAAATAATTACTAATAAAGTCAAAAGGATGGCCACATTATATATCTTGGTTAAAATTATTTATATCTCAAGTTAATTTTGTTGTTAACTTGAACTCTACATCATTATTTGGAAGGCCAGTGGTGAATTCTGCTTCTAGGTATATTATTTTTTTCCAAATTTATTTTAATATGTGTGATGAAATCTAAGTAACTTTGTCTTGTTGTCAATTCTAGTATTCGTAATATTACTCATTGCTCTTCGATAGCTGTTACTATTTGTTATTTCTTGTAGTTTGATTATAGTAGTATTATGTGATGGTGCATTTTAATTTTATTATTATATAATATTATTATGCATTAGTTTGCCTTTAAAGTTAAATGACATTATTCATTACTGTTGCTTGCATGCCATTACTTTTTCATGAAAGTTAATGGCATTTGATGCCTTACTTTAATTCCCCATTTTGACTTTCACCAACATTATGTTATAGTATTTTTATGCTATTATTTATTGGGGTCAAATTTACCGCTCTACTTTGAAAAATTGGTTAAATATACCCTTCGTCATATTTTGGGTTAAATTTGCCTTTACTCCTCTACTTTGAAAAATTGGTTAAATACACCCTTCGTCATACTTTGAGGTTAAATTTGCCTTTGCTGTCATGCTTTAGGGTTAGATTTACCCCTCTGCTTTGAAAAATTAGCTAAATATAACCTTCGTCATACTTTGGGGTCAAATTTGTCCCTGATGTCATGCTTTGGGATTAAATTTACTTTCACTGTTAAGAAACTTTTTAGTTGTACCCTTTCTTTAACAGAAAAGCGCAAATCAATGTTAAATGACCCATTTTTTAAAAAATAAAACATATCCTAATCTAATCCGCCCGATTCGGCCCACAAAAAATACACAAACAAATTTACCCCTCCTTCAATTCCATTGATCAATTTTTTTCAATGAACAAATATGCTTCTCTTTCAACGTGCATCGCTGGTAGGCTGTTTATAGATAAACAAAAATAAAATGGGATAGCAAAGAAACACGAAACTAGAAAAAATGTCTATTACAAATTTTGCTCTTGTTCTAATTGTGTTCAAATTTAAAAAATTCTATGTGCATCTAAATTCTAGAATCAGTGGATAAGTTTTCTGAGCAAATGACATGATCAAATATTTATGTAGATCCAAACTGTATATAAAGACATATGAATGAAGAGATGTCACGAGAGACACATAAGGAGGCCTAATCTGTTGCATTTGACCGTTAAATGTCGTTTTTCATGAGCTCTGCATTGATGCAGATCCATGAACTTAGGGAGGGTATAGTTGTTTGTGTTTGCACTGATCCAGATCCATTTTTTTATGAGTTATGCACTGATAAATATCTAGTGGCTTAATTTCGTTGGAAAAACTTGATCAAAAAAACTGAAACGGGTATATTTGTTTTTGTCTTTTTTTGTGGCTCGAGTCGGGTCAGGTGAGTTAGATGAGGGAGTGTTCATTTTCTTAAAATGGGGCATTTAACTCTCCGAAATTTTTTTCGGGTGAAACTTCTCGGGTGGTCCCCTGACGACCTATTAGATAGATCGGATTACTTTGGCATGGTCGAAAGAGCCATTTTCCAAGTCAAACAGAGAAGAATAAACCCCCCCCCCTTAAAAAGCTTTGAGGCACAGACATATCACAATTGCAATACATTATTGTTAGATTGTTACAATTAAATATTGTCTGGCTGCCCTTCTACTTAAAGTGTTAGGCAGCGCCCCACTTGATTTAATGTGTTAGGCAGCCTTCTATTCACATTATTTGCCTCTTATGCTCAGCTACAAGTCCATGCTATGGATTGAGATGTTTCATATACATATAAATAAGTATTATCATAATTACTTTTACTTTTTTAAAAGAACTAACCTTTGTACCTCTCTATAAATTGAGGATCCTTCTTATTCGAATATAATAACATCCACAATATAATCATTAATGAGTTTTGTTTAGGGAGAGATTTTCTCCTAAACAATAGCCTCCATCCATCTTTATTTTGTTTCTCCTTTTTTGATTTTTTTTTGGTTATAGAATGATAATTTCTCCTAATATTTGAATATTTTTCTTCTTTTTATATTTAATGTCTTCAATAAAAGTAATTATTCATAGCTCACAACTCTTTAATTATACTTTTAATAATATCAATAACTTCAATTTTTTAATCTTCATAATCCCCAAAATTTAATTTATAAATTTAATGACATCTTATGCTATTCCTTCATTTTGTCTATATAAATTCATATTTTATTTCGTAAAAATTCTCATTCAAGATTATCCTTTCTCTTCTCCATCACCATATAACACTTGTGAATTAACTAACGTGTGAAAGAAAAAGACAACATAAAGGTAAGAAAAATTAAGTGGTCAAAGTCCTCAAATCCAACACACACATATTAAGTAACATTATAATTTTTTTTTTTTTGTAAATTATCAATTTTTGAAATACAAACTAATGAAAATATACTTTTGTGATTATTATAGTATTTAGATAACTGAAAAAAATTATATAATAAATCTAAGAAAAATTAATGATCGCGCACAGCGCGAAAAGGTTCTCTAGTAGATTATGTGTTTTTGAATTAGTTATTAGTCAATCGACTAAACCATATCAATAATATGCTTTTAACATTAAATTGAATCTATGGTTTTCTGATAACATTAAATTTGTCTGTTTGTATTCCAACTTTTAGGTGATTAAAATATTATTATTTAATATTTAATTAGATATTTTATTATATTTTGATTTATTGCAAGGGCAAAATCATAATCCAACTTTTAAGCTTAGAACTTTCCATTTTTAGCATAATATGAATATGAATGAATATAATTAATATATCTGTACTTTTTAAATTTGTTCTAAAGGTACTTTTTAGTTAGGCAAACTTTGACTCCAAGAATGATTCTCTGCCAAGAGATTTCTATTAGGCACATGCCTATTTCAAGTTAATATCTAATATAGCCAAAAGGATGGCCACATTATATACATCTTGGTTAAAATTAATAATATCTCAAGTTAATTTTGTTGTTTACTTGAACTCTACATCATTACTTGGAAGGCCAGTGGTGAATTTTGTGTTTTAGGTACATTATTTTTTTTCCAAATTTATTTTAATGTGTGATGAAATCTAAGTAGCTTTGTCTTGTTGTCCATTCGAGTAGTCGTAGTATTACTCTTGTTTCTTGCTCTTCGATATCTATTATTATTTGTTGTTTCTTGTAGTTTGATTATAGTAGTATTATGTTGTAGTATTGTTATGCTATTATTATCTATTATTTTCATTACTGTCTGTTGTTTCTTTTATTTTCTGACTTCTTGTGTAGATTGTTTTATCATGAAGCCGAGGGTCTATCGGAAACGACCGCTCTGCTTCTAAGGTAGAGGTTAGGTTTGCGTACACCCCACCCTTCCGAGACCCCACTTTGTGGGATTACACTTTTGCACTTGTGTTTTGATAATTAGTTAAGTTCATGAAGAGATCTCAAGTCCATGGCTTACTTTGATTGATATTATGACAATCACCTGCATTAGAACCTGACTAAATCCGAATTCATGCTGGAAGTTCGTGAAGTGCTTGTGTGATACTGTTACAGGTCGTTATCAAATATGGAAAGAAGCATAGCTGAGGAAAACAAGAAGAATCTTGAGTTTATTGAAGAGGTGACTACCAATGTTGATGAGGTCCAAAAGAGAGTTCTTGATGAAATCCTCACTCGAAATGCCAACGTTGAGTACTTGCAGCGTCTTAATCTCGACGGTCACACTGATAGAGAGACGTTCAAGAAAGTTGTTCCTGTTATCACCTACGAAGATATTCAGTCTGATATCAAGCGTATAGCCAGTGGCGATACATCTCCAATCCTCTGCGCCCAGCCCGTATCTGAATTCTTCACAAGGTCCCTCCTTTTTTACTTTACAGATACAAAATGAGCTTACTTATCTAGTTAGTAGATTGCTTGTCCCTCGTTTCAGTTTCAATTTAAATGATGTTGTTTGACAGCTGATGTCTGATGAAAGATGTGAAGATTCTCGGAAATTGTGGTTTTAAACATGGCGTAGACATTATTGTGGCTATAGAAGTATGTCATTAAGGGTAAAATGAAAGTTCAAAGTCAAATCGTCTGAATATAGAAAGTTGTCATTCATCTTGTAACAGACTGATAAGGAAGAGCGTAACATAATGTGGAAGAGTGGGAGTATCTCATTATGGTTTTGTAGTTCTTTTATGTGAATCCTTATTCCTTACTATTTGTTAAAGGGTAATTTCAGTGTGCAGTTCTGGGACTTCGAGAGGGGAGATGAAATTGATACCAACAATAGAGGAAGAAGGTGGGAGGAGATCACTATTTTTCGGGCTCAAGAGGTCTGTTATAAGTAAATTTGTTCCAGATTTGGACAATGGCAAAGGAATGTACTTTTTTTTCTTAAAACCTGAAGCCAGGACTCCGGGAGGAATATTAGCTCGTGCTGCTACTAGTAATCTTTTTAAGAGTCATCATTTCAGTAGCAGCAATAATCGTCTGATTTCCTTCACGAGTCCAACTGAAGCCATTCTGTGCCTAGACTCTTACCAAAGCATGTACTGTCAAATGCTTTGTGGCCTCTTCCAAAACAGAGAAGTCGTCCGTGTTGGCTCTACGTTTGCATCCGGCTTCATCCGTGCCATGCGATTCCTGGAGGATCACTGGTCTCTGTTATGTAACGATATCCGAACAGGAACCATTAACAACAAAGTTACTGATCCTTCAGTGAGAGAGTCTGTGATGAAAATCCTCAAACCCGACTTGGAGTTGGCTGATTTCATTGAGGCTGAATGCAGCAAGGATTCGTGGCAAGGGATAATCACTAGGCTGTGGCCTAATACCAAGTACGTGGATGCAGTCGTGACTGGAAGCATGTCTCAATATATATCAACACTCGATTATTACAGCAATAGCCTCCCTATCGTCAGTGGAGCGTATGCTTCCTCGGAGTGTTTCTTTGGGATCAACTTGAACCCCTTTTGTAAGCCCAGCGAAGTCGCTTACACACTCCTTCCCACCATGTGTTATTTCGAGTTCTTACCAATTCACAGGAGCAATGAAGTCATCAATTCTATTTCCACTCCCACACAACTTAATAAGGAAGAGGAACAACAATTGGTCGATTTGGTTGATGTCAAGATTGGCCAAGAATACGAGCTCGTTGTTACCACGTATTCAGGTATGTTTCAATTTCCAAATGAAATGCTTTTTGACACATTCATATTTTCCATTTATCTGTCAAACATTTCTGCTAATGCTTAGATTTTCTTGAATGTATCATTTCAGGACTCTATCGTTACAGGATGGGTGATGTGCTTCGGGTTGCTGGATACAAGAACAACACGCCTCAATTCAACTTTACATGCCAAGAAAATGTAAGCTTGAGCATCGATTCTGACAAGACTGATGAATTTGAACTACAAAATGCAGTAGAAAATGCAGCAATCAATCTGATGCCATTCGATGTACGTGTTACCGAGTACACCAGCTATGCAGATATTGCCACCATTCCAGGCCATTATGTCCTGTTTTGGGAGCTGAGCGTCAACCCGTCTTCCCCAGTTCCTCCGTCAGTGTTTGAAGACTGTTGCCTCACCATTGAAGAATCTTTCAACAGATTCTACCGACAGGGCCGTGTGTTTGACAAATCTATCGGGCCTCTGGAAATCCGGACAGTGGAGACAGGTACTTTTGACAAGCTCATGGACTATTGTTGCAATAACTTATTAGGTGCTTCCATAAACCAATACAAGACGCCCCGTTGCGTTAAACTTGCACCGCTTGTTGAGCTATTGAATTCGAGGGTCGTGTCAAGCTACTTCAGCCCCGTGTGTCCGAAATGGGCTCCCGGAACAACATGAATTGCAGCCATGGATACTTATAGACAATGGCATAGGCAAGTTAAATGTACTCAGTAAACTCCTGATGCCTACGGGCTTTGGTTTCTTGTCCTGGAAATAGAAAAATCTTGGCAGTGAGCGTTTCCTACTTTAGTGACTCTATATAGAGTGAACCCAAATTAATCGGGTCAGTGGATATCGACTACTGGATGGTTAAACAGGAAGAGTAGTAGGAAGTGAACAAGTCTTTGTCAATGATTATTAGATTATTTATGTATTTGAAAGCAAAATTCTCCAGGTTTTCCTGTTATGAAAACAAATCAATTGGAAAAAAAAAGGCCAGGAATTCATGGTGTATATTAGGAGAATAATTTATTCCCCGATATGAGTTGCGGTAAGATAATTGGGATTTATTCATTTTTGAGTTGAGATTTTGTGTTCGAGTCTTGGAATTCGGTAAACTTTTTGTTGGAAGTGTTGTTCCTAGAAATGAATTTTGCAATGCTCTATCCTGTAGAATGAGTCTTGGAGCATAGAAAATATGATTGCAAAAAATTTATGTAGAACAAGTAAAAGATTTAACGTATTACTTACTAGGATTTTTGTCCTCATTTTCTTGTCAAATTTGAGTTTTTAATTTTCTATTGAAGAAAAGTCAAAGTATTTTGTTGCATCCAAACGCATACAGAAGAATACGTGGTCGTGCAAGTAATAAAATGGCTTTTGTGAGCCGAATATTAATCCTACATGGACTTGTGATTTAACAAATAATCCAATTCTAGCAATACTAAAAATTAAACTAGTGTGATTCGTAACCAAAGGAAGTTGGAGTTTTGTTATTGTAAAAGTAACAATGACAAAATATCGTAATTAAAATGTTGTGAACAATATATAAGAGGATTCCAGGATCAAGACATCTTGAACAATCATGCAAAGCTATATCATCTCGTTGGTTAAGTTATTTATCTTGGTTATTGAACAATCATGCAAAGCTATAGCGTCTCGTTGGTTAAGTTATTTAACTTGGTTGTTGATTCACGGGGTCAAACGGACGAAACAGTGAGAATGAGCCATTTTCGGGCCAAATCGGTGAGCTATAGCCCACGGTTTTCTTGGTGTGTCCGGGGCCCGAGCGTGTTTTTGGTTGAAAATTAACCGGGGGCTCTCAGGCGGATTGTGGATCGGCCAGGGGTGGGCCTTTGGGGTCGGGGGGCCGTTTGGGTGGTCGAACGGGCGAAACGACCGAACGAGCCATTTTCGAGCCAAATCGATGTGCTATAGCCTACGGTTTTTTGGGTGTGCCCGGGGCTCGGGCGTGTTTTGGGCCAAAAATCAATCGAGGGATCCTAGGCGGGCTGTGGATCGGCCAGGGGTGGGCCTTTGGGGTTGGCAGGGCCGTTTGGGTGGTCAAACAGGCGAAACAGCGCGAACGGACCGTTTTTGGGCCAAATCAGTGTGCTATAGCCCTTAATTTTTTTGGGTATGCTTGGTGCTCGGCCGTGTTTAGGATCAAAAATCGATCAGGGGCTCACAGGCGGGTTGTGGATCGGCCAGGGGTGCGCCTTTGGGGTTGGCGGGGACGTTTGGGTGGTCAAACGGGCGAAACGACGCGAACGGGTTTGACCACCCAAACCGCCTCGCCCACCTAAATAGGCAATACAAGGCTCCCCAACTTGCCTGGGGAAGCCCGGTCAATTTTCAGCTAAAATCACGTCTGGCTCCAGGGCCTACCCCAAAAACTGTGGGCTATGGCACACCGATTTGGCTCGAAAATGGCCCGTTCGCGTCGTTTCGCCCGTTTGATCACCCAAACTACCCCGGTAACCCTAATGTCCCACACTAGGTTTCTCACAAGCCTGCCTGGGGTAGCCCTATCGATTTTCGGTCAAAATCACACCCGGCCCACTAGCCCACCCCGAAAACAATGGGCAGTAGCACACCGATTTAGCCAAAAAATGGTCCGTTCGCGTCGTTTCGCCCGTATGACAACCCAAATCACCCGGCCCACCCCAATGGCCCATACTAGGCCGCTCCCCAGCCTGCTTGGGGAAGCTCGATCAATTTTCGGCCAAAATCACGCTCGTCCCTTAAGCCCACCCCTAAAACCGTGATCTATAGCGCACCGATTTGGCCCAAAATTATCTCGTTCGCGTCGTTTTGCCCGTTTGACAATATAAATTGCCCCGTCCACCCGAGTGGCTTACACTAAGCCACTCCCCAGCCTGCCTTGGGCAGCCCGATCGGTTTTGGGCCAAAATCAAGCCCGTCCCCAAGCCCACTCCAAAAACTGTGGGTTATAGCACACCGATTTAGCCCAAAAATTGCCCGTTCACACCATTTCGCCCGTTTGACCACTCAAACAGCCCCACCCATCCCAATAACCCATACAAGTTAGCTTCCCAGCCTGCCTGGGGCAGCCTGGTCAATTTTCGACAAAAATAAGGCCCAACCCCCAGTCCCACCCCAAAAATCGTGGGCTATAGCACACCGATTTGGCTCTAAAAGGGCCCGTTCGCGCCGTTTATCTTTGACCACCCAAACTGCCCTGCCCATCCCCAATGGCCCATACTATGCCGCTCCCAAGCCTGTCTGGGAAGGCCGATTGATTTTTGGCCAAAATCACGCAGTGCCCTTGGATCCACCCAGAAAATCATGGGCTATAGCACACTGATTTAGCTAAAAAATTACCCGTTCGAGTCGTTTCTACCGTTTGACCACCTAAATCGCCCCGCCCACCCCAATGGCCCATACTAGGCCGCTTCCCAACCTGCCTGGGGAAGCCCGGTCAATTTTTAGCCAAAATCACGCCCCGCCCCAGGGCCTACCACAAAAACTGTGGGCTACGACACAACGATTTGTCCCAAAAATGGACCATTTGCGCCGTTTCGACCGTTTGATCACCCAAATCTCCCCGCCAACCCCAATGTCCCACACTAGGTTTCTCCCCAGCCTGCCTGGGGCATCTTGATCGATTTTCGGCCAAAATCACGCCCGATCCACGAGCCCACCCCGAAAACCATGGGCAATAGCACTCTGATTTAACCCAAAAATAGACTGTTCGCGTTATTTCGCCCGTTTGACCACCCAAAATGCCCCACCAACCCCAATGGCCCATACTAGGCCGCTCCCCAGCCTTCCTAAGGCAGCTTGGTCAATTTTTGGCGAAACTCAAGCCCATCTCCCGAGCTCACCCCAAAAATCGTGGGTTGTAACACACCGATTTAGCCTGAAAATGGCTCGTTCGCGCCGTTTCACCCGTTTGACCACCCAAACCGCCTCCACCACCAATGTCCCACACTAGGTCGCTCCCCAATCTGGCTGGGGCAGCCCGATCGATTTTCGGCCAAAATCATGCTCGGCACCCGGTCCTGCCCAAAAAATCGTGGGCTATAACACTCTGATTTGGCCCGAAAATGGCTCATTCGTGTCGTTTTTCCCGTTTGACCACCCAAACCGCACTGCCAACCCCAATGGCCCATGCTAGGACGCTCCCAATCCTGCTTGGGGAAGTCCGATTGATTTTCGGTCAAAATTACGCTCGGCCCACAGGCCCACATGACCAATCATGGGCTATAGCACACCGATTTAGCCCAAAAATGGCCCATTCGCGCCGTTTCGCCCGTTTCACCACCCAAACCACCTCGTCCACCCCAATGGCCCACACTAGGCCGCTCCCCAGCCTTCCTGGGAAAGCCCAGTTGATTTTTGGCCAAAATAATGCCCAGGTCCATCCCAAAAATCGTGGGCTATAACACACCGATTTGTCCCAAAAATGGTCCGTTCGTGCCATTTCACCTGTTTGACCACCTAAACCGCCCCTTCTACCACAATGACCCTCACTAGTCCACTCACCAGCCTGCTTGGGGCAGCCCAGTAGATTTTCAGCCAACATAACGCAGGGACCTAGGCCCACTCCAAAAATCGTGGGCTATAGTACACCGATTTGGCCTGAAAAAGGCCCGTTCGCACCGTTTCGTCTGTTTGACAACCTAAAATGCCCCGTCAAACTCAATGGCCCACACTGGGTTGTTCCTCATCCTACCTAGGGAAGCCCAATCAATTTTCAGTCAAAATCATACACGTCCCTCGGTCCTACCACTAAACCTGTGGGCTATAGCACACCGATTTAGACCAAAAATGGCTCGTTCGCTTCGTTTGACCACCCAAACAGCCCCGCCCAACCTAGTGGCCTATACTAGGCCGCTCCCCAGACTGCTTGGGGAAGCTCGATCGATTTTCGACAAAAATCACGCGCGGTCCCTGGTCCCACCCCAAAAATTGTGGGCTATAGCACACCGATTTGGCCCGAAGATGGCCCGTTTGCGTCGTTTCGCCTATTTGACCACCTAAACCGCCTCGCCCACCCCAATTGGCCACACTAGGCCGCTCCCCAGCCTACCTGGGGTAGCTCGGTTAATTTTTGGCCAAAATCACACAGGGTACCCGGACCCACCTTAAAAATCATGGGCCATAGCACATCGATTTGGCCCAAAAATAGCCCGTTCATGCTGTTTCCCCCGTTTGACCACTAAACTGCCTTTCCCCACCCTAATGGCCCACTCTAGGACGCTCCCCAACCTGGTTGGGGCAGCCCGATCAATTATTGGCCAAATCATGTCCGACTCCCGGTCCCACCTAAAAAATAGTGGGCTATTGCACACCGATTTGGCCCAAAAATGGCCCTTCGCGTCGTTCCACCCATTTGACCACCCAAACCGCCCGACCAACCCCAATGGCCCATATTAGGCCGCTCCTCAGCCTGCCTGGGGAAATCTGATCAATTTTTGGCCAAAATCACGCCCGCCCCCCCGGGTCCACCCCATAAATTGTGGGTTATAGCACATCGATTTGTCCCAAAAAGGCCCATTCAAGTCATTTTGCTCGTTTGACCATTCAAAACCCCCGCCCACCCCAATAGCCCACACTAGGCCACTCCTCAACCTGCCTGAGGAAACAAAATTGATTTTTCGCCAAAATAATGCTCGGCCCCTAGGCCCACCCCAAAAATCATGGGCTATAGCTGTAACACCCCATACTTAATTACGTGCATTAGCCATGGTTATATGTGTTGGAGTATAAGTATTGATCCTAAGGTATATATGAGTTTAAGTATGAGTATTGATTATTTTGAGATGGTTTCAAGTGTATAGTTTGATTATATGTGTATAGGAATCGACTGTATTTATATCGGAATTTGCCCGTCAATGCTTCCATACGAAGTTTATTGAATAAGCTTTCCAACGATATAAAGATTTCCAAAAAGGGATAAGTTTCGGATATAATCGAGCACGTTCGAAACTATAAAACGGCGGCCGGGATAATTGTGAACAGTAAATGTGCAGGAAATTCAAACTACTGAGGCCTGCCAGTTTTTTTGGGTCGACTTTGAACGATCGTAACTCTCTCAATATAATGAACTGGGAGGGCTGCGACCTATAAAAAGAAAGATCTTTGAGTCTTCTTTCCAATGCAATTGGTTTCATCCAAATCCAACATCTGAGTAAGGAGTTATACTCGTTTTACTTCAGCCTCTCAAAACAGTTTTTTAGGGTCAACTTCAAACGATCATAACTCCTTGTAAAGGATGAACTGGGTGGCCTACTTTATATGAAATGAAAGTCCTTTGAATTATCTATCCAAATATACCAATTTCACCCAAATCCGATATCGGAGCAAAGAGTTATGGCCGATTTACTTTAGCCTATCAAAACAGTCCACCATGGACAGATTCGGATTTACTTAAATTTTTAATGGCAATATGGTCATTTTCCATCATCCCTTGGACGAAAATTGGTCATTATATAGATATAATTGGTCTTATATCCATCAATTATCATCATATTATTGAGAATAAGGAAACCCTAGCCTAATTTCAACTCCAATTATCTTGTGATTCAACCGTGGAAAGTCCAAATTGATTCCGTAGTTGTGTTCATCGTCTCGAGGGCTTCGAGAAGCATCCCTTATTTGTTCCAACAGGACTTCGAAATCAAAAGGGTCATTTTATGGTAAGAATGTAAATTATGTTGGTGTTATTTATATGAATATGTATATGTATATATATATATATATATATATATGCATGTGAGCATAAGAAGTATGCTATTTGATTGTTGTTGAAAGATGATTGGGAAATGATGTTGGATTATGTTGAATTGTGAAGGGATGATGTGGTATTGAAATGATGATTATATATATATATATACACATAAACCTATTGTTCAAGTTGGTTTTTGGAATGTTTTGCAAATAGTGGTTGTATGGAATTATGGAAGAGAATTGTGGTGTTGGGTTGCTAATACTAGATGCCAAATATTTCATTGTAGATAAGTGATTTGTAAAGGCGGGAAGTTGTATTGAATTGGTATCCGAATCTACAACGAGGTATGTAAAGCATACTCTAACAATGTTCTTTGGCATGAAAACACCAATGTTCCATCAAGTAAGATTCCAAGGTTGTCCAAAAACATGTATTGTTCTACATTACCAACGAAGTTGTTTCCATTCTATAAAGTGTAAAAATATTTCATTGATATACCAAAAGGCTCCTATTTCATTGTTGTGATATTGATGATTCTGAAACACATTGTTGATGTACCAATGAGTCTTTATAACATCGTTATTGTATAGAAGGTCTATTACTTGATTCCTATTGATGTATCATTGTTCCAAAGGTACTATATTGACATGAACACTAATGTAATAATCTCAAAAGCTTTTGAACTAAGTTGTTGGAAAGATCTCTTATGTGTGTTACTTGATATACGTGTGGGTGGTATCCCAGGGGCATAAGCCTAGCATGGGTCGATCCCTATTTATGTGTTTATGGGTGGTATCCCAGGGGCATAAGCCTAGCATGGGTCGATCCCAGTTGATATGTACTGGAGGCAGCCTAATGGTCACAGTACGGTACAATATTGATTATTGTTAGGTGGTTGGAGGTTCGGGAGGAGGAGGTAATGGCGAATGATAATTGTAAAGAATGAAATGAACGAATGTATACCGTTCCACAAATGTGTTCGAATTCACGAACCCAATTCAGATTAATGATAATGTACATGATCCTAAAAGTGTTTATGAAGTGTGGTTCACTTCTATTATGATTTATTCACTTGCGTCTGATTTTCCTGATCCCCTATATTACATATGATTATTTACAGCTTTACATACTCAGTACATATTTCGTACTGACGTCCCTCACGGGGGACCTGCATTTCATGCTACAGGCACAGGTGCTTCAGGTCATTCGCAGCATAGATAGGAGCCAGATCATACAACTATTGTTGGTGAGCTCCAGTTTGCTTCGGAGCTTTCCGAGTCGGTTCCTTATGTTTTGTTATTGTACATGAGTCATGTGTGGGCGGGGGTTTGTCCCGACCCTAGTTATGTCATGTATATCCTATAGGCTTTGTAGACATAAGGAAGGGTCAAGTCATGGGAGTTTATATAGTGATGTTATATTTGTATATGTGGTGGCCCCGACGGCCAAGTATTATATTATATATATATATTTGTGTGTGTTGTGCTGATACAGGGAATTAGACCCTTCTGTATGTAACGAAGTGCTGCCTAAATTTTTGGTGAATGTAAGGGAAAGTACAGGTATTTGAACGGGTTCTCCCGGGCCTTCTCGGCTTCGGGTGCCAGTCCGGCCCGATGGAATTTTGGGGCGTGACAATAGCATACCAATTTAGCTCGAAAATGGCCCATTTATGCTGTTTCGGCCTTTTGACCACCCAAACCGCCCCTCCCACCCCAAAGGCCCATATTAAGCCACTATCCAGCCTGTCTGGGGCAGCTCGATCGATTTTCAGATAAAATCACGTTGGTTCCTCGGGCCCACCCCAAAAACCATGGTCTATAGCACACCGATTTAGCCTGAAAATATCTCGTTCACGCTGTTTCACTCGTTTGATGACTCAAACTTCCCCGCCAAACCCAATGGCCCACATTAGGCCGCTCCCCAACTTGCCTGGGGTAGCCCGATCAATTTTCAACAATAATCACGCTTGGCCCTCAGGTCCACCCCAAAAATCGTGGGCTATAGCATACAGATTGGGCTAAAAAATGGCCCGTTCGCGTCGTTTCTCCCTTTTGACCACCCAAAATGCCCCGCCTACCCTAATGGCCCACACTAGGCCACTCCTCATCCTGCGTAGGAGAGTTCGAATGATTTTTGGCCAAAATCATGCCTGACCCCCGAGCCCACCCTAAAAATCATGGGCTATAGCACACCGATTTGGGCCAAAAATGGCCTGTTCTTATCGTTACGCCCATCTGGCCACCCAAATCGCCCCACCTACCTTAATGTACTACACTAAGCCGCTCCCCAGCCTGCCTGGGGCAACCGATCAATTTTAGATAAAAATCACGCCCGAACCTCGGGTTCACCTAAAAAACCGTGGGCTATATCACACCGATTTGGATAAAAAATGGTCCGTTCGCGCCGTTTTACCCATTTGACAACCCAAATAGCCCCGCCAACCCCAATGACCCACACTAGGTTGCTTTCCAGCCTTCCTAGGGAAGCCTGGTTGATTTTTAGGAAAAATCATTCTCGGTCCCCAAGCCCCCCCTCCCCTCCCTAAAAAAAATAGTGGGCTATAGCACACCGATTTGGCTCAAAAATGGCCCTTTAACGCCGTTTCGCCCGTTTGACCACCCAAACCGCCCCGCCCACCCCAATGGCCTACACTAGGCCATTCCCTAGCCTACCTGGGGTAGCTCAATCGATTTTCGATAAAAATGACCTAGGGCCCCTGGACCTACCTTGAAAATCATGAACTATAGCACACCGATTTGGTCCCAAAACGGGCCGTTTGCACCGTTTCGCCCATTTGACCTTCCAAACAGCCCCGCCCACCCCAATGGCCCATACTAGCCCGCTCCCCTTCCTTCCTGGGGCAGCCCGATCGATTTTTAGAAAAAATCGAGCCCGGCCCCGGGCTCACCCCAAAAATTGTGGGCTATAGCACACCGATTTGGCCCAAAAATGACTCGTTCGCATTGTTTCACCCATTTGACCACCCAAACCGCCTCACCTACCACAATGTTCCATACTAGGATGCTCCCTAATCTGCCTGGGCAGCCCGATCAATTTTCAGCCAAAATCACGCTAGACCCCCGGGCCCACCGTAAAAATTATGGGTTATAGCACACTGATTTGGCTCAAAAATAGCCCGTTGGCATCGTTTTTCCTATTTATCCACCCAAACCGCCCCGCCAATCCCAATGGCCCAAACTAGGCTGCTCTTCAGCCTGCCTGCCAAGACCCTAGGCCCACCTCAAAAACCATGGGCTATAGCACATTGATTTGGCCCAAAATGGCCAGTTTACACCGTTTTGCCCGTTTGACCACCCAAACCGCCCCGCCATACCAATAGGCCACACTAGGTTGCTCCCCAACCTGCCTGGGGTAGTCCGGTCAATTTTTGGCCAAAATCACGTCGGCCCCCGAGCCTACCCCAAAAATTAGAGGTCATAACACACCGATTTGGCCCAAAAATTGCCCGCTTGCGCCATTGTGCCTGTTTGACTACCCAAACTGCCATGGACACCCATATGGACCACACTAGGCCGCTCCCCAGCCTGTCTAGGGAAGCCCAACCAATTTTTAGCCAAAATCATGCCCGACCCATGATCGCACACCAAAAATCGTGGGCTATAGCACACCGATTTGGCCCAAAAATGGCCCATTCGCACTGTTTCGCCGGTTTGACCACCCAAACCGCCCCGCCCATCCCAATGGCCCACACTAGGCCGCTCCCCAACCTTCCTGGGGCAGCCGGGTCAATTTTTGGCTAAAATCACGCTTGGCCCTTGGGACCACCCCAAAAGGCGTGGGCTATAGCACATCGATTTGGTCCAAAAATAGCCGATTCACACTGTTTCTCCTGTTTGACATTCCAAGCTTCCCCGCCCACCCAATGGCCCATACTATGCTGCTTCCCAGCATTTTGATCTTGGGTGTATTTATATGCCTAAGCACCATTACTTACCCATATTTTAGCTAAGTTTTGAGAACAAAAGTGCCTAGTTTCTTATGTTTTACTCTACTTTTATGTAATTGAGCTAACCAATGTGATTAACATGATTTCAGGTGTTGATGAGGTAGATAAAGACATGATGGGACTGTGAGTTGCGGACGATAAATCACACAAGAGGAAAAGTTGCTTGTCGGATCAAATGTGACGTCTAGAAACTATGCTCAAGACTAATTTGTCAGTTATAATTAGCTTGGGGACTTAGAAGGAAATTATGAGAGAAGAGATTATTAGAAGACTTGATGCTGAATTTTTATTATTATTCATTATTCTGTATAAGTTTTTGAACTAGAGAGGGGCGGCTATAGCTTGGAGAGAGAAAGAGCATTTTCCTCTGGTTTTCACTATTTGCACACCAAGATCATCTTCTAGTTTTCTGTGGTATGATGGATAAACTTATGATGATTCACGTTTTTTCCATGAGTAGCTAAGCTTATTGGTTAGGGTTATGGAAATCTTGTAGCATATTATTTGTTTCTATGGGTCTTGAATTCATTATGCATTGATTTACTTATATCATACTTTCTTCATTATGCTTGAATTCTCGTGGTTGCAAACATAGAGAATGTGCCATTGAAACATAACTTGTTCGACAGAAAGGTAAATGTTTGGAAAAGAAAGTAGTGACAAGATAATAGGGTTTCCAACCTCTATTTCACACGTTAATGCCTTAACAAGATTAATAACTTGGAGTTTTCGTATAAATTGAGTAAACACTTTTGAGTCGAGAGAACTAAAATGAATTAATCCTTGATGGTTGAGAAACACTTGGATTGAGAATTAGAATACGTTTCTCTATAAGTGCATGCATGTATGAATTCTTGACACCCATAGTTAGAATATATTAAAAACTACAAGGTGGACATAACCCTAGCTTGTTCTTCTCTATATTCAATTATTATTACATATATTGTTTCACTGTTACACTGAAACTATTATTTCATACTTACATCAAAACCCCCTTTATTCTGGAATCTTCGATCAACAGTTTAATAACAAACACAAGACTTAGTGAACGCAGTATTCCCTATGGGATTCGACACCCAACCCAGTTGGATTCTATATTTGACAGCGACCGCTTACACTCTTGTAAAAGAGTTGTAATTTAGGCATATCACCTTACTAAGGTGGACCGATCGATTTTCGGCTAAAATTACGCCTGGACTCAGGGCCGATCCCAAAAACTGTGGGCTATAGCATACCAATTTAGTCCAAAAATATCCCGTTCGCGCCGTTTTGACCATTTGACTACCCAAACTGCCCCGCCCGCCCCAATGGCCCATACTAAGCCGCTCCCCAACCTTTCTGGGAAAACTCGATCAATTTTCAGCCAAAATCACACCCGAATCCCGGGCCCACCCTGAAAATCGTGGGATATAGCACACCCATTTGGCTTGAAAACAGCCTGTTCGCGTCGTTTTGCCCGTTTGATCACCCAAACCGCCTCGCCTACCCCAATGGCCCACACTAAGCCACTCCCCAGCCTGCCTGGGACAGGTCGATCGATTTTCATCCATAATCAGACTCGGACCCCAGACCCACCCTAAAAAATCGTGGGCTACAACACACCGATTTGGCCCCAAAATGGTCCATTCGTCGCCGTTTCGCCTATTTGACCACCCAAACTGCCCCTCCCAACCCAATGTCCCACACTAGGCCGCTCCCCTACCTGCTTAGGGCAACCCGATCAATTTTTGGCAAAAATCACGTCCGGTCCTAAGGCCCACCCCAAAAACCCTGGCTATAGCACGCCGATTTGGCCCGAAAATTGCCCATTCGCGCCGTTTCGCCCGTTTGACCACCCAAACCGCCCTGCCCACCCTAATGGCCCACATTAGGACACTCCTCAGCCTGTCTGGGGCATCCCGATTGATTTTCAGTCAAAATCACGCTTGACACCTGTACCCACCTCGAAAGTCGAGAGATATAGCACACTGATTTTGCCTAAAAATAGCCCATTCGCGCCGTTTGACCACCCAAATCACCCCTCCCACCCTAATAGCCCACACTAGGCCTCTCCACAGCCTGCCTGGGGAAGCCCGATCAATTTTCAAATAAAATCACGCTCGAACCCCGGGCCCACCCAAAAAACTACGGGCTATAGCACACTGATTTGACCCTAAAATGGCCCGTTCACGCTGTTTCACCCGTTTGACCACACGAACCACCCCGCCTACCCCTATGACCCACACTAGGCCGTCCCCAAGCCTGCCTGTGGAAGATCGGTAGATTTTCGAACAAAATCACGCCCGACACCGTGCCCACCCAAAAACTGTGGGATATATCACACCGATTTGGCCCAAAAATGGCCCATTCACGCCGTTCTACCCGTTTGACCACCCAAACCGCCCCTCACACCCCAATGGCCCACACTAGGCCGCTCCTCATCCTGCGTAGGACAGTCCGATCGATTTTAAGCTAAAATCACGCCTGGAACCCGGACCCACCCAAAAAGTGCAGGCTATAGCACACCGATTTGGTTGTTACCCTTCAACTAAATTAAGACACACTCCAACTTCACGGAGGTCCTGTAACCCCCTCAATTAAATCTTGACGTATTTTTGTCATCCTTTTTAGTTGACATGACAATTTTAACGTGGACCACATTTTATGTAATAAAGGTGCCACATCAACACAAACGGGTGACAAAATGCGCTAAAAAATAGTTCAAGGGTAATAAAATTCTTGTGAAGTTGGAGTGTATCGTAGCAACTTTGGTCATAGTTCGAGGGGGTACTGAATGCTTACCTTTATAATTGTTAGTCAATAAATTGATAGATATTTGATTATATATATGATGTGATATCTTGGAATTAAATATGTTCTACTTTGCAAAAGTTAAAAATTCTAAGGGAAAAGGGTCAAACTTACCCCTCTACTTTGAGAAATTGGCTAAATATACCCTTCGTCATACTTTGTAGTCAAATTTACCCTCGCTGTCATACTTTGGGGCTAAATTTACCCCTCTACTTTGGAAAATTGGCTAAATATACCCTTCGTCATACTTTGGAGTTAAATTTACCCTTGATGTCATACTTTGGGGTCAAATTTACCCTCATTGTTAAGAAACTTTTCATATGTACCCTTTCTTAATAGAAAAGCTCAAATCAACGTTAAATATCCTATTTTTTAAAATATAAAATATACTTTAATCTAACCCATCTGATCTGACTCAAGCCACAAAAAAGACACAAATAATAAATATACCCGTTTCAGTTCTGTTGGCCAATTTTCCAATTAGATTAAGCCACTAGATATTTATCAGGCATAGCTCATGAAAAATTGATTTGAATCAGTGCAAACACAAGGAAATATATTCCTCTCTCAGTTCGTAGATCTGCATTAGTGCAGACCTCATGAAAAATGGCACTTGACGATCTAATGCAGTAGATTAGACCCATTGGATATTTCTCTGGATGATTGAGTTAAGAGGTCTCCATATGTGTCAATCGGACATCTCTCCATTCATATATCTTTGTATGCAATTTAGATGTATGCAAATTTTTCATTATGTCATTTGCTCAGAAAATTTATTCATTGGTTCTAGAATTTTGATGCACATATAATTGCATACCAAATTTTGAAATTTGAACATAATCGAACAAGAGCAAAGTTTGTAATAAACATTTTCTCTAGTTTCATGCTTCTCCGTTATCCCATTCCGTTTTACGTTTTGTTCATTTGTAAACAACCTACTAGTGTTGCACGGTGAAAGAGAAGTATTTTTGTTCGTTACAAAATTTTGACCAACAGAACTGAGGGAGGGGTATATTTGTTTGTATATTTTTTATGGGCAAGAACCGACGAATTATATTAGGATGTGATTTATTTTAAAATTTTAAAAATTTAATGTTAATTTGGGCTTTTCTGTTAAAGGAAGGTTACAAATGAAAAGTTTCTTAACCATGAGGGTAAATATGGCCCCCAAGTATGAAATCGAGTGTAAATTTGACCTCAAAGTAGGACGAAGGGTATATTTAGCCAAATTGTTAAAGTAGAGGGATAAATTTGGCCCCAAAGTATGACAACAAGGATAAATTTGGCCACAAAGTATGACAAAGGGTATATTTAGCTAATTTATCAAAGTAGAGGGATAAATTTGACCCTTTTCCCAAATTTTAAAAATATAGTTGAGTAGGTGACCTGTCTCTACAACTTGTTGGTACCGCTGTTTGTTTCTGTATATACTGGCTTTGAGACAATTATGGTGAATATAAGGATGTTGAAATGGATATGTGAATAAATTAAAAGACGTGCGATAATAAATAAAGTTCTACGAAATGAAGTATGTAAAGGTAACGAAGATAAAACTGAGATGATTTAAGTATGTAGAGAAACAACGTATAAATTCCTCGTGAAGCGGTGTGATAAGAAAATATAGAGGTATATCGAAGAAGACTTGAAAAGAGACGATTAGACATTACATGCATGCCATATTTTAGTGTTTAGTGGAAAAAAAAAGAGGTTGTTCAATTTTGATTTTGTTGGTAACTTGAATTCTGCATTATTGTCTTGTTGTTTTTGATATCTATTACTATTTGTTGTTTCGTGCAGTTTGATTATAGTAGTATTTTGTTGTAGTATTGTTCCCCCTATTATATGAAGGGGAATCTTGGAGTAATCAGTAAAGTTGTTGTCATGTGACCAAGAGGTTACGGGTTCAAGCCTTGGAAATAGCCTCTGGCATAAATGCAAGGTAAGACTGCGTAAAATACACCCTTGTGGTGGGCCCTTTTTCGGACTCACGCATAGCGGGAGCTTTAGTACACGGGGTTGTACTTTTTATTGTTCTGCTATTTGTTGTTCTGCTATTATCTGTTATTTTTAGGACTGTGTGTTGTTTTGTATAGACTGTTTTGATGTTGAAGTTGAGGGTCAATCGGAAATGACCTTCTACCTCTAAGGTAGAGGTTAGATCTGCGCATATCCCACCCTTCCCAGACCCCATTTTGTGGGATTACACTGGGTATGTTGGGTATGTTGTTGTTGCTGTTGTTTTTGGTTTCCCACCCGGGATCCAGTACCCGCATTGGAGTCCCGACAAATCCAGATCGCGCGCTGCAGGGCCCATTCTGGGGGTGGCGTTCCCAACAGGATTTTCTCCATACCTAGGGCTCGAACCCGAGACCTCTAATTAAGGGTGAGCACTTGAGATTGTTATACTGGAATTAGATAAATGTCATGATGAAAAAAATGTATTCATCATATGGACTTGTGTTTTGATGGTTAATCACCTGGATCTCTTTCTGTGCACAAATATTATTTTTTGGTTTTTCACCCGGTGTCTAGTACCTGCATTCTAAGTTGCTCGGACTCTCCAAAAAGTTGCCGCTCCCATGTCGGATCCTTCAAAAATACACTACTTTTGGAGGATCCGACACGCACCCATCGGCGTGTTTGAAGAGTCCGAGCAACATAGCCTGCATTAGGACCTGAGTCACGCTCGAAGTCGGTAAAGCGCTAATGTGATACTGTTACAGGTATTTATTGAATATGGAAAGAAGCATAGCTGCCGTTTGAAGCCATTCTCTGCCTAGACTCTTACCAAAGCATGTACTCCCAAATGTTTTGTGGCCTTTGCCAAAATAGACAAGTTGTCCGTGTAGGCTCTACGTTTGCATCCGGCTTCATCCGTGCCATGCATTTCTTGGTAGATCACTGGTCCCTACTATGTAATGATATCCGAACAGGAACTATTAATGACAAAGTTACTGATCCTTCAGTGAGAGAGTCTGTGATGAAAATCCTCAGACCAGATTCAGAGTTGGCTGATTTCATCGACGCTGAATGCAGCAACGATTCATGGCAAGGGATAATCACTAGGCTGTGGCCTAATACCAAGTACGTAAACGCAGTCGTGACTGGAACCATGTCGCAATATGTACCAACCCTAGATTATTACGGCAATTCTCCCTCTTGTCAATGTTGCGTATGCTTCCTCGGAGTATTTCTTTGGGATCAACTTGAACCCCTTTTGTAACCCCAGCGAAGTCGCTTACACACTCTTTCCCACCATGTGCTATTTCGAGTTCTTACCAATTCACGGAAGCAATGAAGTCATCAATCCTATCTCCACCCCCACGCCGCTCAATGAGAAAAACAAACAACAATTGGTCGATTTGGTTGATGTCAAGATTGGTCAAGAGTACGAGCTCGTTATCACCACGTATTCTGGTAGTGCCAAATGAAATGCTCTTTGACATGGTTTTGTTTTTCCATTTATTTTTCCAACATGTCTGCTAACGCTTAGATTTTCTTGAATGTGTCGTTTCAGGACTCTATCGATACAGGGTTGGTGATGTGCTTCGGGTTGCTGGATACAAGAACAACGCGCCTCAATTCAACTTTATATGCCGGGAAAACGTAATCTTGAGCATTGATTCTGATAAGACTAATGAAATTGAGCTACAAAATGCAGTTAAAAATGCAGAAAACAATCTGATGCCATTCGATACCCGTGTAACCGAGTACACCAGCTATGCCGATACTGCCATCATTCCCGGCCACTACGTCTTGTTTTGGGAGCTGAGCGTCAACGCCTCCGCCCCGGTTCCTCCTTCGGTCTTTGAAGACTGTTGCCTCACCATTGAAGAATCTCTCAACAGCGTCTACCGCCAGGGTCGTGCGTCTGACAAATCCATCGGGCCTCTCGAAATCTACTTTTGACAATCTCATGGACTATTGTTGCACTAGCTTATTAGGTGCTTCCATAAACCAATACAAGACTCCCTGGTGCGTTAAACTTGCACCGCTCGTCGAGTTATTGAATTCGAGAGTCGTGTCTAGCTACATCAGTCCCGTGTGTCCGAAATGGGCTCCCGGAAGCAAGCAATGGAACAACGCTGATAGAACTATCTGCGGATAGCGGAGGCAGGATTTTCACCAAGAGTTTTCATCATCTACTATATATACCTAAAAAAAAATAGTTTTGACTGTCATGTCGAGCTAATTCAGTCCCGTGTTTCCGAAATTGGATGTTTCAAGTAAGCAATGGAACAACATGAATTATGGCGCTGACAAGATTTTCACTTAGAGGGTTACGTTCATTATCTACTATATATAAATATACCTAAAAAAAGAGTTTGATTGTGTATATTGAGAGAATTATGGCGGGATGGTTGAGATCTCTTCCATCCTTAACTAGAAGTATCAGTTTTGACTCCCGAGAATGGAAAAAACTCTTTTCGTAGTGTTGCCCCAGAAATATGTCTTGCAATGTGCAAATTTAAATTAGTCGAATTCTAATGCAGGTGTCGAACACCGGGATGAGAAATGACTTTTCTAAGAAGACATTGATGATGATGCTATAAATTATACTCTATATACTATCTTTTTGGATTCATTTATACTTCTAAACAAAGCTAATTAATTGCTTGCTTTTTGAAAATTCAAAATATAGATATTCGAGAGATGAGGCACAAGTATCCCTCCAAACTATATCCGAAATTGTTATGACACGTTTAAATTTTGTGAGGGTCCTATTACCTCCTGCAACAATAACATACTCAGTGTATTTCCACAAAGTGGGGGCCTGGAGAGGATAAAGTGTACGCACTCTATACCACTACAGACACTTTTTTTTTAAGATTCAGACGTCTGAATCTGAATGCACATCTGAATGATCAAGATGTTTTCTCTAGATCTGAAAACTGAATGATCAAGACTGTTTGTTTTTCAACATCTGAATGTGCAAAAAAGATTTATTTTTATATATAATAAAATAAAAAATACAATTCAAATAAAAAATTAATTATATATTATAAAAGTATGTAATTTAATACAACAAAATTATTATTTGATTGAGAAAAAACATTTATGTTTGTTAGTGATATTGGATATGGTTTATAATAGTAGTTGTGGTGACAGTGATTGATATTAGTGATAAATAATGTTGGTGGTGATAGTTGTAATGGTTGGTATTGTTGTGACTGTTATGATAGTAGCGATTGATGGTGGTGGTAGTGGTTGTGATGTGACGTTGCTTGATGTTAGTAGTTTGAGGTGTTGATTGTGTTGGCTGAAACATGAATGCATGATGGTTGATGATGTGTTGGTGCTAGTTGGAGATGTTGTTTGTTGGAATGGTGGAGATGGTTGTTAGTAGAGATAAATTGTAACGATGGTAGTGGTTGAAGTGGTGGTAGAGGTGACGTTACTAATGATAATGGTAGTGGCGGCCGAAGAATGTGTGGAGGTTGTGATGTATTAGTGGTAGTTAGTGGTGGTGTAAGGGTGGCAAACGGGCCGGGCTGACCCGGTCCAGCCCGGCTCACTTACAAAACCGGCCCGATTTGACCCGACCCGATAAGCCCTAGGACTTTAGGGTTCCGGGTCCAAGGCCGGTTATTTTATTGATTTGGGCCCGGTTAATCCGGCCCGGACCAAGCTCGGTTAGGGCCCGCCGGTTAACCGGTCCGGCCCGGCTAAGTTTTTTTTTTTTTTTTTTTTTCTTTTGAAATTGGATTTAACTATAACTTAGTTTTAATATATTATTAATTTACTATCAAGTATTATTAATTTATATTTGTGTATATATATCTTCTATAAACGTGTATATTTAACGTATACATGTGTATATGTTTTATAAATTAATATATAACTATATATATAATTATATATTGTAGTATATATATATGGTAGTATATTTTATTTAAAGTAGTACATATATATTGAATGGTACGTATATATGTGTATATATCTTCTATAGACGTATATATGTTGTACAGTGTATATGTTACGAAGTTGTAGTGTATATGTTTTATAAATTAGTATATAACTATATATATAGTGTGTGTAAATATTGTAGTGTATATATATTGTAGTATATTTTATTTAAAGTTGTACATATATTGAATAGTATCTATATGTGTGTATATATCTTCTAAAGTAGTATATATTTAACGTATACGTTTGTATATATTTTATAAATTAGTATATAACTATATATATATATAGTGTGTGTATATATTGTAGTGTATTTTGTATAAAGTAGTACATATATATTAAATGGTGCGTATATATGTGTATATATCTTCTATAGACGTATATATTTAATGTATACATGTGTATATATTTTATAAATTAGTATATAACTATATATATATATATTGTAGTATATTTTATTTAAAGTAGTATATATATATTGAATGGTGCGTATATATGTGTATATAACTTCTATAGACGTATATATTTAACGTATACATGTGTATATGTTTTATAAATTAGTATATAACTATCTATACATATATTGTAGTATATATACATATTGTAATATATGTTTTACTTAAATTAGTACATATATATTAAATGGTGCGTATATTTGTGTATATATCTTCTATAGACATGTATATTTAATGTATAAATATGTATATGTTTTATAAATTAGTATATAACTACATATATATTGTAGTATATACATATATTGTAGTATATGTTTTACTTAAAGTAGTACATATATATTGAAAGGTGCGTATATTTGTGTATATATCTTCTATAGATGTGTATATTTCATGTATACATGTGTATATGCTTTATTAATTTGTATATAACTATATATATTGTAGTATATGTTTTACTTAAGGTAGTACATATATATTGAATGGTATGTATATTTGTGTATATATCTTCTATAGACGTGCATATTTAATGTATACAAGTGTATATGCTTTATAAATTAGTATATAACTACATATATTGTAGTATATATGTGTATATATCTTCTATAGACATATATATTTAATGTATACATGTGTATATGTTATATAAACTATTATTTATTGTAGTATATATATATATATATATATATATATATATATATATATATATATATATATATATATTGTAGTATATATTTTACTTAAGGTAGTACATATATATTGAATGGTGTGTATATTTGTGTATATATCTTCTATAGACGTGCATATTTAATGTATACATGTGTATATGTTTTATAAATTAGTATATAATTATATATATATATATTGTAGTATATGTTTTACTTAAAGTAGTACATATATATTGAATGGTGCGTATATTTGTGTATATATCTTCTATAGACGTGTATATTTTATGTATACATGTGTATATGTTATATATATATATATATATATATATATATATATATATATATATATATATATATATTTTAGTATATGTTTTACTTAAAGTTGTACATATATATTGAATGGTGCGTATATTTGTATATATATCTTCCGTAGACGTGTATATTTAATGTATACATGCGTATATGTTTTATAAATTAGTGTATAACTATATATATATTGTAGTGTATACATATATTGTAGTATATGTTTTACTTAAAGTAGTACATATATGTTGAATGGTGCATATATTTGTGTATATATCTTCTATAGACGTGTATATTTAATGTATACATGCACATATATATTTTATAAATTAGTATATAACTTTATAATATATATATACTTATATATATTGTAGTATATATATGTTGTAGTATATGTTTTATTTAAAGTAGTACGTATAGTCGTATATATTGAATGGTGCGTATATATGTGTAATTGTGTATATGTGTATATATTTTTTAAATTCTAATATAGTATATACTATATATATAGTGTATATATATTGTTTAACGTATTTAAAATGTATATAGGTGGGTATATATTGTGTATATTGAATTTTTTTTTTTTAATTTTTGATCGGGTTTGACCGGATTTATAACCGGGTTTGACCGGTTTTTGGTGGGTTTGACCGGGTTGGGTTAAGTGGGCTGGGTTAGGGTGGTTTTTGAAAATTTTACTGTTGGGCCCGAACTGGCCCGGCCCACTTAACCCCCAACCCGGACCCGGCCCACAACCCGATTAATTTTATAGGGCCAGTTCCGAGTTGGCCCGGCCCGACCCACTTGATAGCCATATGGTGGTGTTAGTTGTGATAAATGAGTTGGTTGGTAGTAGGGATTAGCCGGTAGTGGTTGATGATGGTGGTGCTGTCGACGGCGATGACGACGGTGAATATAATAGAATAATAGAGGTAGTAGGTGTGGTAGCGGTTGACAATAGTGGTTGGTAGCGATTCTTGTTGTCGATGGTGGAGGTGGGTGGTGGTTGACAATGGTAGCGGTGGCAGATGTGGTTAGTGGTGGTGACGGCTGATTATGAATAGAGTGGTGAATATTATTATTAAACACCATAATATCTCTTCAGACCTTTTAGACATCACCGAAACACCATGAAGAAGAAACTCCAGGCACAGATACAAATAAAACACTCTTCCCTAATAATACAAATAGCTAAGCAAATATATTCCACAGAAATACGATAAAAAATAATCTAGGAGAGTCATAAGACCCCCGCAAAGTTGAGGTGTGTTATAGCAAATTTCATCAAAGTTTAGGTATATTTCGAAAAAAAAATCCTTTTTTTTAAAACTTCGTATCGAATCAAACTATATCGCATAAATTGAAACCGAAAAAACATAATTTTTAATAGGAGGGTTGAGAATTGGGGTTTTGGGTGGACCATAATATTCTAATTTCCACTAACATATTCCAACATATAAACAATTAAAAAGTTAGATTTCCAATCAATTGATTTTCTAGTCCACATTCACCTTTATTCTGTCAAAATTGGATTATTCCTTTATTTCTTTTATGATAACAGAGTCTTGGAGCAACGATAAAGTTATTTATATGAAATCTATAAGTTTCAAATTTGAGTTGTAAAATTAACCGCTAGTATTTGCATTAAGGTAGGCTGGTTATATCACACATCGTAAAATGCACTACTTATTTAAAATCTATGAACGTTAAATACTTTATGAACTGGACTGTCCTGCCTTTTATTTCTTTATTAAAAAGATTAAAGTTATTGCCAGCTTTTTATGCAAAAATAATACATACAAAAAAAATAAGATAAAGGCTCTTTATCTCAATCATTTCAAACAATATTAGTTAGAAACAATAAATTAAATTCTTCAATAAATTACTAAATAAATTACACCTAATTTATCATAACTCTTTAGTTATTACAAGAATATAGTAGATTACAAGATATAATTTTAGCTGTGTGAGTTTGCTTGCATTGTCGATTCCAATCGAGACAACAAGAGTGATTTAGCGATATAATCGATAGACAGATGCAACCAACATAAAACTAACGATCGGTCTTTTAATACTCTCCGGCTTTAACTACTCATAATTCTTCTGATATCAAAAAGTAGAATATACGACTATGTTCGTGTGAATTTGCTCAAACTATCGATCTGAAGTTCGAATAAAAGAAAAGAATTTCAGCATTATAATAGATCGATAATTTTAGTATAAAACTAACAAATTCACGATGAATCTTTTAATACTTCAAATAAATCATCATAAATTAGCTAATCAATAAATAACACTAACAACATATTCGACAAAATTTCACAAGTAGAATCTAAAAATGGCAAAATATATGTAGTTATATCACGCTACAATTGACAGACACATGCGACCAACATAAAATTAAGAGACAATCTTCTAATACTCTCCGTCTTTAATTAATTATAATTCTTTCGATATCAAAAGTAGAATATACGACTACGTCCGTGTGAGTTTGCTCAAATTATCGATCTGAAGTTTGAATAACAGAGAAGAGTTTCATCATTACAATAGATTGATAATTTTAGTATAAAGCTAACAAATTCACGATGAATCTTTTAATACTTCAAATAAATTATCATAAATTAGTCTTATAAAAATAGAAAGATTATCTTCGACAAAACCTCAAAATTTCATTGATGTATTTTTTTCTATATTTAATGGTCCTTAATATTGGACCAATCACTTTAAAGTGTCTTTTTTTTTCAATTCTCTTTTACAATTTACTTTAATCCCTTTTCATCATCATCTTTTCCCAATCCCACTTTTTTTAAAAAATAAAATAAAATTGATCCCCACTTGTCCAGTGTGAGTTCAATTGAACACATAATTTGTTACATGAAATATTGATATATATGTAAAAGAAAAAAAAGATTAAGTTATATACATCGATAGTTGGTATACATATATAAATTTCTACACTATCATGTTACTGAACGATATTTTATAAGTAATAACATATACTGTTAAATTTATATATAATCTTAAAAGTAAGACATGTTACATTATATAAAACAAATAAAAGCAATTTGATAATATAGTTCTTTCATATTAATGATATATATAAGTTAAATAAATAAAAAATTAATATTGCTCGGACTCTTCAAAAATATCGATGACGACATGTTGAATGCTCAAAAAATCATCTCTTCATTTTTTTTCTTTTTGGAATCCAACTCGGCTGGGCGGGTGCAATAATATTTCTGAAGAGTCCAAGCAACACAGAAAATCTTATCAACTTTTAAACGCGTAGTTCCAAAAGTACGGTAACAAGTAGTTCAGCGCGTCGAGTACATCAATTTCATATTCTGAATTTGCCTAGGTCAGTTAATTTCCAGTGAAAATATTTACGATGGAAAATAGTTGCGATGAGTGAACGGAAATTATTTAAAAGGAGAACCAAAAGTAGGTGTCCAAAAATCAACAGTGGTCTCATGAGTTACTGGAAAAGTACTTGAAATTGGTACCAAACATAATCCTCGACCTCTCATATCTTTATTTCTTTCTTTTTCAGCATCCTCGAATGTATTATCGCTCTGTAAAAATATAAAATATTTAATTTAAAATAATAAAAAAATTATATATGAATATTCTATACATTTTTACCGCTCTGTACCTGCTGATGATGCTGCATGGATGCTCCACTTTTCATATAGGGGGTGTTTAACGCCTGAAATTTTATATTTTAAAAAAAAAATCAACAAAATATTCGGCGATTATAATATAATTAAATCATTTTAAAAATGATTTTTGAATCAATTATTGTTTTTAGATAACTTAAGTCATGGACTTTAATATGGTATCAGAGTAGGTATTAAGATTTTGGATTTAAGCCTGACTGACATTCATTTATTAGAAGAAAAAATTATGTGTTTGGTTTATACGTAATAATGAATGAGATACGCACGTGAAGGAGTGTGTTGAAATCTATAATTAAATAATTAAAATTACATTCTCTCTAACAAGTAATGCTTTTATACGAGATGGTCACACGTTACACATATCAAACTTATACTAACTTAAAGAAAATAAATATAGGAAGGAACTTCGATGTGTTTGGTGTGAAACTTTTTCATGTTTTTTATCAGGGGCGGATCTATAGGCAAACTTTTGATGCTCCGACATTCATTAAATATAATTATATAAAAAATGTATAAAATTTGCTATAAGTTTCAGAAAGCATCCAATAAGCCAAGAAGAGAGTTGGGTGTTTTAGTTTACAGGCGAAATCTTAAAACTTCGAATATTGTGTGTTCGAACCTTCCGTGCACCCACGACTCCTAAATCCTGGGTTTGTCACTGTGTTTGATCGGTCAAATTTTTTTTCTAAAAAATTCTTTTGGAAGACAAGTATCTTAAAAATAAGAAAATCTGATTTCCCTAATTGAATTAGGAAAAACAAGTTCCACAAATTATATTTCACATTGATCGTGTTCTCCCCACTCTCCAGCACACCTCGTCTTTCCCGATCCCCATCACCCCACACCCTACCCTCCGTCCCTTAGTATTTATCAAGATCGTTATAAATGTTTTTAGCTGACTAAGTTGCTCAGACTCTCCAAACATGTTGATGTATTCGTGTTGCGGTGGTCGATTCTCCAAAAATACACAAATTTTGAAGAATTCGACATGCATTCAATGGCATTTTTAAAAAATTCAAACGACATAGATCTGTAGGATAATATTTTTTATTTACGTACCGAACACACATTTAAAAAGAAGAAATAAATGAAGAAGATGCTTATCAGAAACTTACACCAATTTGATCATGAGTTGCGGTAAGATAATTGGGATTTATTCATTTTTGAGTAGAGATTTTGTGTTCGAGTCTTGGAATTCGGAAAACTTTTTGTTGGAAGTGTTGTTCCCAGAAATGAATTTTGCAATGCTCTATCCTGTAGAATGAGTCTTGGAACATAGAAAATATGATTGCAAAAAATTTATGTAGAACAAGTAAAAGATTTAACGTATTACTTACTAGGATTTTTGTCCTGATTTTCTTGTCAAATTTGAGTTTTTAATTTTCTATTGAAGAAAAGTCAAAGTATTATGTTGCATCCAAACACATACACAAGTGTACGTGGTCGTGCAAGTAATAAAATGGCTTTTGTGAGCTGAATATTAATCCTACATGGACTTGTGATTTAACAAATAATCCAATTCTAGCAATACTAAAAATTAAACTAGTGTGATTCGTAACCAAAGGAAGTTGGAGTTTTGTTATTGTAAAAGTATCAATGACAAAAGATCGTAATTAAAATGTTGTCAACAATATATAAGAGGATTCCAGGATCAAGACATCTTGAACAATCATGCAAAACTATATCATCTCGTTGGTTAAGTTAGTTATCTTGGTTATTGAACAATCATGCAAAGCTATAGCATCTCGTTGGTTAAGTTATTTAACTTGGTTGTTGATTCACGGGGTCAAACGGACGAAACAGTGAGAATGGGCCATTTTCGGGCCAAGTCGGTGAGCTATAGCCCACGGTTTTCTTGGTGTGTCCGTGGCCCGAGCGTGTTTTTGGTCGAAAATCAACCGGGGGCTCTCAGGCGGATTGTGGATCGGCCAGGCGTGGGCCTTTGGGGTTAGGGGGCCGTTTGGCTGGTCGAACGGGCAAAACTACCGAACGAGCCATTTTCGAGCCAAATCGATGTGCTATAGCCTACGATTTTTTGGGTGTGCCCGGGGCTCGGGCGTGTTTTGGGCCGAAAATCGATCGAGGGATCCTAGGCGTGCTGTGGATCGGCCAGGGGTGGGCATTTGGGGTTGGCAGGGCCGTTTGGGTAGTCAAACAGGCGAAACAGCGTGAACGGGCCGTTTTTGGGCCAAATCAGTGTGTTATAGCCCATGATTTTTTGGGTATTCTTGGTGATCGGCCGTGTTTAGGATCTAAAATCGATCAGGGGCTCACAGACGGGCTGTGGATCGGCTAGGGATGGGCCTTTGGGGTTGGCGTGGCCGTTTGGGTGGTCAAAGGGGCGAAACGACGCGAACGGGCTGTTTTCGGGTCAAATCGATATGCTATAGCCCACTATTATCTGGGGCAAACAGCTCCGCCCACCCCAGTGGCCCATACTAGGCAGCTCCCCAGCCTGTCTGGGGCAGCCTGATAGATTTTTGGAAAAATCAAGCTTGGACCCTAGGCCCACACCAAAAATCATGGGCTATAGCACACCGATTTAACTCGAAAATGACTCATTCGCGCCGTTTCTCACGTTTGACCTTCCCAAACCACTCCGCCCACCCTAATGGCCAACACTATGCCTCTCCCCGGCCTGCCTGGGACAGGCCGATCAATTTTTGGCTAAAATTACGCAGGGACCCTGGACCCACCCCAAAAATCGTTGGCTATAGCACACCTATTTGGGTCGAAAATTGCTAGTTCGCACCGTTTTGATTGTTTGACCACCTAAACTGCCTCGCCCACCCAAAGAGACAATACAAGGCCACTCCCTAACTTGCCTCGGGAAGCCCGGTCAATTTTCAGCTAAAATCACGTCCGGCTCCAGGGCCTACCCTAAAAACTGTGGGCTATGACACACCGATTTGGCTCGAAAATGGCCCGTTCGCGTCGGTTTGCCCGTTTGACCACCCAAACTACCCCGCTAACCCTAATGTCCCACACTAGGTTTCTCACAAGCCGTCCTGGGGTAGCCTTGTTGATTTTCGATTAAAATCACATCCGACCCACTAGCCCATCCCGAAAACAATGGGCAGTAGCACATCGATTTAGCCAAAAAATGGCCCGTTCGCGTCGTTTCGCTAGTATGACTACCCAAATCACCCCGCCCACCCCAGTGGTCCATACTAGGCCGCTCCCCAGCCTGCTTGGGGAAGCTCGATCAATTTTCGGCCAAAATCACGCTTGTTCCTCAAACCCACCCCTAAAACCGTGAGCTATAGCGCACCGATTTGGCCCAAAATTATCTCGTTCGCGTCGTTTTGCCCGTTTGACAATACAAATTGCCCCGTTCACCCGAGTGGTGCACACTAAGCCACTCCCCAGCCTGCTTGGAGAAGCCCGATCGATTTTGGGCCAAAATCAAGCCCGACCCCAAGCCCACCCCAAAAACCGTGGGTTATAACACACCGATTTGGCCCAAAAATTGCCCGTTCACACCATTTTGCCCGTTTTACCACCCAAACAGCCCCACCCACCCCAATGGCCCATACAAGTCAGCTTCTCAGCCTGCCTGGGTAGCCTGGTCAATTTTCGAGAAAAATAAGGCCCAACCCTCAGTCCCACCCCAAAAATCGTGAGCTACAACACACCGATTTGGCTCGAAAAGGACCCGTTCGCGCCGTTTCTCTTTGACCACCCAAACTGCCCCGCCCACCCCCAATGGCCCATACTATGCCGCTCCCCAGCCTATCTGGGGTAGCCCGATTGATTTTTGTCCAAAATCACACAGTGCCCTTGGATCCACCCAGAAAATCATGGGCTATAGCAGACTGATTTGGCTAAAAAATTATCCGTTCGAGTCGTTTCGACCGTTTGACCACCTAAATAACCTCGCCCACCCCAATGGCCCACACTAGGCCGCTTTCTAACCTGCCTAGGGAAGCCCGGTCAATTTTTAGCCAAAATCACGCCCCGCCCCAGGGCCTACCACAAAAACTGTGGGCTATGGCACAACGATTTGGCCCAAAAATGGTCCATTTGCGCCTTTTCGACCGTTTGATCACCCAAACCTCCCCGCCAACCCCAATGTCCCACACTAGGTTTCTCTTCAGCCTGCCTGGGGCATCCTGATCGATTTTCGGCCAAAATCACGCCCGATCAACGAGCTCACCCCAAAAACCATGGGCAATAACACACCGATTTAACCCAAAAATGGGCTGTTCGCGTTATTTCGCCCGTTTGACCACCCAAACCGCCCCCACCACCAATGTCCCACACTAGGTCGCTCCCCAATCTGGCTGCGGCAGCCCGATAGATTTTCAGCCAAAATCACGCTCGGCACCCGGTCCTGCCCAAAAAATCGTGGGCTATAACACTCCGATTTGGCCCGAAACTGGCTCGTTCGTGCCATTTGTCCTGTTTGACCACCCAAACTGCACCGCCAACCCCAATGGCCTATACTAGGATGCTCCAATCCTGCTTGGGGCAGTCCGATTGATTTTCGGCCAAAATTACGCTCGGCCCACAGGCCCACATGACTAATCATGGGCTATAGCACACCGATTTAGCCCAAAAATGGACCATTCGCGCCGTTTCGCCCGTTTTACCACCCAAACCACCTCGTCCACCCCAATGGCCCACACTAGACCGCTTCCCAGCCTTCCTGGAAAAGCCCAATTGATTTTTAGCCAAAATAACGCCCAGGTTCATCCCAAAAATCGTGGGCTATAGCATACCGATTTATCCCAAAAATGGCCCGTTCGTGCTATTTCACCTGTCTGACCACCTAAACCGCCCCTCCTACCACAATGGCTCGCACTAGTCCACTCACCAGCCTGCTTGGGGCAACCCAGTAGATTTTCGGCCAACATAACGCAGGGACCTGGGCCCACTCCAAAAATCGTGGGCTATAGTACACCGATTTGGCCTGAAAAAGGCCCGTTCGCGCCGTTTCTCCTGTTTGACAACCTAAATTGCCACGCCAAACCCAATGGCCCACACTAGGCCGTTCCTCAGCCTACCTAGGGAAGCCCAATCAATTTTCAGTCAAAATCATACACGTCCCTCAGTCCTTCCACTAAACTTGTGGGCTATAACACACCGATTTAGACCAAAAATGGCTCGTTCGCTTCGTTTGACCACCCAAACAGCCCCGCCCAACCTAGTGGCCTATACTAGGCCGCTCCCCATCATTCTTGGGGAAGCTCGATCGATTTTCGATAAAAATCAAGCGCGGCCCCTGGTCCCACCCCAAAAATTGTGGGCTATAGCACACCGATTTGGCCCGAAGATGGCCCGTTTGCGTCGTTTCGCCCGTTTCAGCACCAAATCGCCTCGCCCACCCCAATTGGCCACACTAGGCCGCTCCCCCTCCTACCTGGGGTAGCCCGGTTATTTTTTGGCCAAAATCACACAGGGTACCCGGACCCACCTTGAAAATCGTGGGCCATAGCACATCGATTTGGCCCGAAAATGGCCCGTTCATGCTGTTTCGCCCGTTTGACCACCAAACTGCCCTTTCCCACCCCAATGGCCCACTCTAGGCCGCTCCTCAATCTGTCTAGGGCAACCCGATCAATTATTGGCCAAATCACGTTCGACTCCCGATCCCACCTCAAAAACAGTGGGCTATTGCACACCGATTTGGTCCGAAAATGGCCCTTCGCGTCGTTCCGCCCATTTGACCACCCAAACCGCCTGGCCAACCCCAATGGCCCATATTAGGCCGCTTCTCAGCCTGCCTGGGCAATCCGATCAATTTTCAGCTAAAATCACGCCCGGCCCCCCGGGTCCACCCCAAAAATTGTGGGTTATAGCACATCGATTTGGCCCAAAAAGGCCCATTCGTGTCGTTTTGCTCGTTTGACCATTCAAAAACCCCACCCACCCCAATAGCCCACACTAGGCCACTCCTCAGTTTGCCTGAGGAAACCAAATTGATTTTCCGCCAAAATAATACTCGGCCCCTAGGCCCACCCCAAAAATCGTGGGCTATAACACACTAATTTAGCTAAAAAATGGCCCGTTCATGCTGTTTCGGCCTTTTGACCTCCCAAACCGCCCCTACCACCCCAAAGGCCTACATTAAGCCACTATCCAGCCTGTCTGGGGCAGCTCGATCAATTTTCAGATAAAATCACATTGGGCCCTTGGGCCAACCCTAAAAACCATGGTCTATAGCACACCGATTTAGCTTGAAAATGTCATGTTCACGCTGTTTCGCCCGTTTGACGACTCAAACTGCCCCGCCAACCCCAATGGCCCACATTAGGCTGCTCCCTAGCTTGCCTGGGGTAGCCCGATCAATTTTCAACAATAATCACGCTCGGCCCTCAGGTCCACCCCAAAAATCGTGGGCCAAAATGGCCCGTTCGCGTTGTTTCGCCCTTTTGACCACCAAAAATGCCCCGCCTACCCTAAGGCCCACACAAGGCCACTCCTCATCCTGCGTAGGAGAGTCCGAATGATTTTTGGCCAAAATCATGCCTGACCCTCGAGCCCACCCCAAAAATCGTGGGCTATAGCACACCGATTTGGGCCAAAAATGGCCCGTTCGCATCGTTACGCCCATTTGGCCACCCAAACCACCCCACCTACCCTAATGGCCTACCCTAAGCCGCTCCCCAGCCTGCCTGGGGTAGCCGATCGATTTTCGACAAAAATCACGCCCGAACCTTGGGTCCACCTAAAAAATCGTGGGCTATAGCACACCGATTTAGATAAAAAATGGTCTGTTCGTGCCGTTTTACCCATTTGACAACCCAAATAGCCCCGCCAACCCCAATGACCCACACTAGGTTACTTTCCAGCCTTTCTAGGGAAGCCTGATTGATTTTTAGGAAAAATCATGCCCGGTCCCCAAGCCTCCCCCCTTCCCAAAAAAAAAATAGTGGGCTATAACACACCGATTTGGCCCGAAAATGGCCCGTTAGCGCCGTTCCGCCCGTTTGACCACCCAAACCGCCTCGCCCACCCCAATGGCCTACACTAGGCCGTTCCTTAGCCTACCAGGGGTAGCTCGATCGATTTGGTCCCAACACGGCCCGTTTGCATCGTTTCGCCCATTTGACCTTCCAAACAGCCCCGCCTACCCCAATGTCCTATACTAGCCCGCTCCCCTTCCTTCCTGAGGACGCCCGATCGATTTTTAGAAAAAATCGAGCCCGGCCCCAGGCTCACCCCAAAAATCGTAGGCTATAGCACACCGATTTAGCCCAAAAATGGCTCGTTCGCGTTGTTTCATCCATTTGACCACCCAAACCGCCTCACCTACTGCAATGGTCCATACTAGGATGCTCCCTAATCTGCCTGGGCAGCCCGATTGATTTTCAGTCAAAATCACGCTAGACCCCCGGTCCCATCGTAAAAATTATGGGCTATAACACACTGATTTGGCTAAAAAATAGCCCATTGGCATCGTTTTTCTTTTTTATCCACCCAAACCGCCCCGCCAATCCCAATAGCTCAATGGCCCAAACTAGGCTGCTCTCCAGCCTGCCTGCCAAGACCCCAGGCCCACCTCAAAAACCATAGGCTATAGAACATTGATTTGGCCCAAAATGGCTCGTTCACACCGTTTTGCCCGTTTGACTACCCAAACCGCCCCGCCACACCAATGGCCCATACTAGGTTGCTCCCCAACCTGCCTGGGGTAGTCCGGTCAATTTTTGGCAAAAATCAAATCGGCCCCCGAGCCCACCCTAAAAATCAGAGGTTATAACACACCGATTTGGCCCAAAAATAGCCCGCTTGCACCGTTGTGCCCGTTTGACTACCCAAACTTCCCTGCACACCCATATCGCCAGCAATAGGCCGCTCCCCAGCCTGTCTAGGGAAGCCCAACCAATTTTCGGCCAAAATCATGCCCGATCCATGATCGCACCCCAAAAACCGTGGGCTATAGCACACCGATTTGGCCCCAAAATGGCCCATTCGCTCTGTTTCGCCGGTTTGACCACCCAAACCGCCCCGCCCATCCCAATGGCCCACACTAGGCCGCTCCCCAACCTTCTTGGGGCAGCCGGGTCAATTTTTAGCTAAAATCACGCTTGGCCCTTGGGCCCACCCTAAAAAGCGTGGGCTATTATAGCACATCAATTTGGCCCCAAAATAGCCGATTCACACTGTTTCTCCTGTTTGACATTCCAAGCTTCCCCGCCCACCCAATGACCCATACTATGCTGCTTCCCAATAGTTTGATCTTGGGTGTATTTATATGCCTAAGCACCATAACTTACCCATATTTTAGCTAAGTTTTGAGAACAAAAGTGCCTAGTTTCTTATGTTTTACTCTACTTTTATGTAATTGAGCTAACCAATGTGATTAGCATGATTTCAGGTGTTGATGAGGTAGATAAAGACATGATGGGACTGTGAGTTGCGGACGATAAATCACACAAGAGGACAAATTGCTTGTTGGATCAAATGTGACGTCTAGAAACTATGCTCAAGACTAATTTGTCAGTTATAATTAGCTTAGGGACTTAGAAGGAAATTATAAGAGAAGAGATTATTAAAAGACTTGATGCTGAATTTTTATTATTATTCATTATTCTGTATAAGTTTTTGAACTAGAGAGGGGCAGCTATAGCTTGGAGAGAGAAAGAGCGTTTTCCTCTGATTTTCACTATTTGCACACCAAGATCATCTTCTAGTTTTCTGTGGTATGATGGATAAACTTATGATGATTCACGTTTTTTCCATGAGTAGCTAAGCTTATTGGTTAGGGTTATGGAAATCTTGTAGCATATTATTTGTTTCTATGGGTTTGAATTCATTATGCATTGATTTACTTATATCATACTTTCTTCATTATGCTTGAATTCTCGTGGTTGCAAACATAGAGAATGTGCCATTGAAACATAACTTGTTCGACAGAAAGGTAAATGTTTGGAAAAGAAAGTAGTGACAAGATAATAGGGTTTCCAACCTCTATTTCACACGTTAATGCCTTAACAGGATTAACAACTTGGAGATTTCGTATAAATTGAGTAATCACTTTTGAGTCGAGAGAACTAAAGTGAATTAATCCTTGATGGTTGAGAAACACTTGAATTGAGAATTAGAATACGTTTCTCCGTAAGTGCATGCATGTATGAATTCTTGATACCCATTGTTAGAATATATTAAAAACTACAAGGTGGGCATAACCCTAGCTTGTTCTTCTGTATATTCAATTATTATTACACATATTGCTTCACTGTTACACTGAAACTATTATTTCATACTTACATCAAAACCCCCTTTATTCTGAAATCTTTGATCAACAGTCTAATAACAAACACAAGACTTAGTGAACGCAGTATTCCCTGTGGGAGTCGACACCCAACCCAGTTGGACTCTATATTTGACAGCGACCGCTTACACTCTTGTAAAAGAGTTGTAATTTGGGCGTATCACCTTACTAAGGTAGACCGATCAATTTTAGGCTAAAATTACACCCGGACTCAGGGCCGATCCCAAAAACTGTGGGCTAGCACACCAATTTAGTCCAAAAATATCCCGTTCGCATCGTTTTGACCATTTGACTACCCAAACTGCCCCGCCTACCTCAATGGCCCATACTAAGCCGCTCCCCAACCTTTCTGGGGAAACCCAATCGATTTTCGGCCAAAATCACACCTGGATCCCGGGACCACCCTGAAAATCGTGGGATATAGCACACCCATTTGGCCTGAAAATAGCCTGTTTGCATCGTTTTGCCCGTTTGATCGCCCAAATCGCCCCGCTCACCCCAATGGCCCACACCAAGCCGCTCCCCAGCCATCCTGGGACAGCTCAATTGATTTTCATCCACAATCACACTCGGACCCCAGACCCACCCTAAAAATCGTGGGCTACAACACACCGATTTGGCCCAAAAATGGTCCATTCATCGCCGTTTCGCCCGTTTGACCACCCAAACTGCCCCTCCCAACCCAATGGCCCACACTAGGCCGCTCCCCTGCCTGCCTAGGGAAACCCGATCAATTTTTGGCAAAAATCATGTCCGGTCCTAAGGCCCACCCTGAATACCCTGGCTATAGCACGCCGATTTCGCCCGAAAATGGCCCATTCCCGCCGTTTTGCCCGTTTGACCACCCAAACCGCCCTGCCCACCCTAATGGCCCACATTAGGACACTCCCATCCTGCCTGGGGCATCCCGATCGATTTTCAGCCAAAATCATGCCCGACACCCGTGCCCACCCCGAAAGTCGAGAGCTATAAGCACACTGATTTTGCCTAAAAATAGCCCATTCTCATTGTTTGACCACCCAAATCGCACCTCCCATCCCAATAGCCCACACTAGGCCGCTCCACAGCCTGCCTGGGGCAGCCCGGTCAATTTTCAAACAAAATCACGCTCGAACCCCGGACCCACCCAAAAAACTACGGGCTATAGCACACCGATTTGACCCTAAAATGGACCGTTCACGCTGTTTCACTCGTTTGACCACCCAAACTGCCCCGCCCACCCCAATGACCCACACTAGGCCTCCCCCAAGCCTGTCTGTGGAAGCCCGATAGTTTTTTGGATAAAATCATGCCCGACACCCATGCCCACCCAAAAACTGTGGGATATATCACACCGATTTGGCCCAAAAATGGCCCATTCACGCCGTTCTGCCCATTTGACCACCCAAACCACCCCTCACACCCCAATGGCCCACACTAGGCTGTTCCCCATTCAGCCTAGGACAGTCCGATCGATTTTAAGCTAAAATCACGCCCGGAACCCGGGCCCACCCAAAAAGTGCAGGCTATAGCACACCGATTTGGTTGTTACCCTTCAACTAAATTAAGACACACTCCAACTTCACGGAGGTCCTGTAACCCCTTCAACTAAATTTTGATGTATTTTTGTCATCCTTTTTAGCTGACGTTTCACTTTTTGTCAACCTTTAGCTGACGTGACAATTTTAACGTGGACCACATTTTATGTAATAAAGGTGTCACATCAACACAAACGGGTGACAAAATGCGCTAAAAATAGTTCAGGGGTAGTAAAATTCTTGTGAAGTTGGAGTGTATCGTAGCAACTTTGGCCATAGTTCGAGGGGGTACTGAATGCTTACCTTTAGAATTGTTAGTCAATAAATTGATAGATATTTGATTATATATATGATGTGATATCTTGGAATTAAATATATTCTACTTTGCAGAAGTTAAAATTTTTAAGGGAAAAGCGTCAAATTTACCCCTCTACTTTGAGAAATTAGCTAAATATATCCTTCGTCATACTTTGTAGTCAAATTTATCCTCGCTGTCATACTTTGGGGCTAAATTTACCCCTCTACTTTGGAAAATTGGCTAAATATACCTTTCGTCATACTTTGGAGTTAAATTTACCCTTGATGTCATACTTTGGGGTCAAATTTACCCTCATTGTTAAGAAACTTTTCATATGTACCTTTCTTAATAGAAAAGCTCAAATCAACGTTAAATATCCCATTTTTTAAAATATAAAATACACCTTAATCTAATCCGTCTGATCTGACTCAAGCCACAAAAAAGACACAAATAATAAATATACCTTTTTCAGTTCAGTTGGCTAATTTTCCAACGAGATTAAGACACTAGATATTTATTAGGCATAGCTTATGAAAAATTGATTTGAATCAGTGCAAACACAAAGAAATATATTCCTCTCTCAGTTCGGAGATCTGCATTATTGCAGACCTCATGAAAAATGGCACTTGACGATCTAATGCAGTAGATTAGGCCCATTGGATATTTCTCTGGATGATTGAGTTAAAAGGTCTCCATATGTGCCAATCGGACATCTCTCCATTCATATATCTTTGTATGCAATTTAGATGTATGCAAATTTTTCATTATGTCATTTGCTATGAAAATTTATTCATTAGTTCTAGAATTTTGATGCACATATAATTGCATACCAAATTTTGAAATTTGAACATAATCGAACAAGAGCAAAGTTTGTAATAGACATTTTCTCTAGCTTCATGCTTTCCGTTATCCCATTCCATTTTATGTTTTGTACATTTGTAAACAACCTAATAGTGTTGCACGGTGAAAGAGAAGTATTTTTGTTCGTTACAAAAATTCGACCAACAGAACTGAGGGAGGGGTATATTTGTTTGTATATTTTTTATGTGCCAGAACCGGTGAATTATATTAGGATGTGATTTATTTTAAAATTTTAAAAATTTAATGTTGATTTGGGCTTTCTGTTAAAGGAAGGTTACAAATGAAAAGTTTCTTAACCATGAGGGTAAATATGGCCCCAAAGTATGAAATCGAGTGTAAATTTGACCTCAAAGTAGGACGAAGGGTATATTTAGCCAATTTTTCAAAGTAGATGGATAAATTTAGCCCCAAAGTATGACAACGAGGGTAAATTTGGCCACAAAGTATGACAAAGGGTATATTTAGCTAATTTATCAAAGTAGAGGGGCAAATTTTTCCCAAATTTTAAAACTATAGTTGAGTAGGTGACCTGTCTCTACAAGTTGTTGATACCACTGTTTGTTTCTGTATATACTGGCTTTGAGACAATTATGGTGAATATAAGGATGTTGAAATGGATGTGTGAATAAATTAAAAGACGTGCGATAATAAATAAAGTTCTACGAAATGAATTATGTAAAGGTAACGAAGATAAAACTGAGATGATTTAAGTATGTAGAGAAACAACGTATAAATTCCTCGTGAAGCGGTGTGATAAGAAAATATAGAGGTATATCGAAGAAGACTTGAAGAGAGAAGATTAGACATTACATGCATGACATATTTTAGTGTTTACGGAAGACATAATCCAAGATAAATGAGTATTTAAAAATATGAAGATATATAGTATTTTTTAATAATCTGTCAAAGCCACGTTGCAGTAATTCAAGAAATAGGATGTTTATGTTTCACATGGAGTCCACGTTGAAAGATAAAAATAATAATAATAATAAACCAAATACTTATAGTGAAAAAAAAGAAGAGGAGGTTCTTCAATTTTGATTTTGTTGGTAACTTGAATTCTTCATTATTGTCTTGTTGTTTTTGATATCTATTACTATTTGTTGTTTCGTGTAGTTTGATTATAGTAGTATTTTGTTGTAGTATTGTTCCCCTATTATCTGAAGGAGAATCTTGGAGTAATCAGTAAAGTTGTTGTCATGTGATCAAGAGGTTACGGGTTCAAGCCTTGGAAATAGTCTCTGGCAGAAATGCAAGGTAAGCCTGCGTAAAATACACCCTTGTGGTGGGCCCTTTTTCGGACTCGCGCATAGCGGGATCTTTAGTACACGGGGTTGTACTTTTTATTGTTCTGCTATTTGTTGTTCTGCTATTATCTGTTATTTTTAGGACTGTGTGTTGTTTTGTATAGACTGTTTTGATCTTGAAGTTGAGGGTCTATCGAAAATGACCTTCTACCTCTAAGGTAGAGGTTAAGTCTGCGCATATCCCAACCTTCCCAGACCCCATTTTGTGGGATTGCACTGAGTATGTTGGGTACCCGCATTGGAGTCCCGACAAATCCAAATCGCGCGCTGCAGGGCCCATTCTGGGGGTGGCGTCCCAACAGGATTTTCTCCATACCTAGGGCTCGAACCCGAGACCTCTGATTAAGGGTGAGCACTTGAAATTGTTATACTGGAATTAGATAAATGTCATGATGAAAAAAATGTATTCATCATATGCACTTGTGTTTTGATGGTTAATCACCTGGATCTCTTTCCGTGCACAAATATTATTCTTTGGTTTTTCACCCGGTGTCTAGTACCTGCATTCTACGTTGCTCGGACTCTCCAAAAAGTTGCCGCACCCATGTCGTATACTTCAAAAATACCCATCGACGTGTTTGAAGAGTCCGAGCAACATAGACTGCATTAGGACCTGAGTCACGGTCGAAGTCGGTAAAGCGCTAATGTGATACTGTTACAGGTATTTATTGAATATGGAAAGAAGCATAGCTGAGGAAAACAAGAAGAATCTTGAGTTTATTGAAGAGGTGACTACCAATGTTGATGAGGTCCAAAAGAGAGTTCTTGAAGAAATCCTCACTCGAAATGCCAACGTTGAGTACTTGCAGCGTCTTAATCTCGACGGTCACACTGATAGAGAGACGTTCAAGAAAGTCGTGCCTGTTATCACCTACGAAGATATTCAGTCTGATATCAATCGCATAGCCAATGGCGACAAATCTCCAATTCTATGCTCCCAGCCTGTGTCTGATTTCTTGACAAGGTCCCTCCTTTTTTACTTATATAATTAGTAGATTACTAGTCCTTCATTTCAGTTTCGATTTCTAGGATGTTGTTTGACAGCTGGTGTCCGATGAAAGATACGAAGATTCTAGGAACTTGTGGTTTTAAACATGTCGTTGACGTTTTCTGGCTGCAAAAGCATGTCACTGTGGGAGAAACAGAAAGTTAGTTAAGTCGTTTCTGAATATAGAAAGTTGTCATTCATTTTGTAACGGACTAATAAGCGAAAAGTGTCGCGTGAAATGGGGACAAGATTCATTTCCATACCCAGGGCCGAGTCCGAAGAATTTAATACCATTTACTAAAGGGTGATTTTAATGTGCAGTTCCGGGACGTCGAAAGGAGAGAGAAAATTGATACCGACAACGGAGGAAGCGCAAGGGAGAACATCACGGCTTTACCGTATTATGATGTCTGTGGTGAGCCAATTTGTTCCGGATTTGGGGAAGGGCAAAGGAATGTATTTCATGTTCATTAAGTCTGAAGCCAAGACCCCGGGAGGATTATTAGCTTGTCCCCTTTTAAATAGCTTTTACAAGACTCGTCAGTTCAGAAGCAATAGTCCCTACGCAAACTACACGAGTCCGATTGAAGCCATTCTCTGCCTAGACTCTTACCAAAGCATGTACTCCCAAATGCTTTGTGGCCTCTGCCAAAATAGACAAGTTGTCCGTGTTGGCTCTACGTTTGCATCCGGCTTCATCCGTGCCATGCATTTCTTGGAAGATCACTGGTCCCTACTATGTAATGATATCCGAACAGGAACTATTAACGACAAAGTTACTGATCCTTCAGTGAGAGAGGCTGTGATGAAAATCCTCAAACCAGATTCAGAGTTGGCTGATTTCATCGAGGCTGAATGCAGCAACGATTCATGGCAAGGGATAATCACTAGGCTGTGGCCTAATACCAAGTACGTGAACGCAGTCGTGACTGGAACCATGTCGCAATATATACCAACCCTCGATTATTACAGCAATAGTCTCCCTCTCGTCAGTGCTGCGTATGCTTCCTCGGAGTGTTTCTTTGGGATCAACTTGAACCCCTTTTGTAAGCCCAGCGAAGTCGCTTACACACTCATTCCCACCATGTGCTATTTCGAGTTCTTACCAATTCACGGAAGCAATGAAGTCATCAATCCTATCTCCACCCCCACGCCGCTCAATGAGAAAAACAAACAACAATTGGTCGATTTGGTTGATGTCAAGATTGGTCAAGAGTACGAGCTCGTTATCACCACGTATTCTGGTAGTGCCAAATGAAATGCTCTTTGACATGGTTTTGTTTTTCCATTTATTTGTCCAACATGTCTGCTAATGCTTAGATTTTCTTGAAGGTGTAGTTTCAGGACTCTATCGATACAGGGTTGGTGATGTGCTTCGGGTTGCTGGATACAAGAACAACGCGCCTCAATTCAACTTTATATGCCGGGAAAACGTAATCTTGAGCATTGATTCTGATAAGACTAATGAAATTGAGCTACAAAATGCAGTTAAAAATGCAGAAAACAATCTGATGCCATTCGATGCCCGTGTAACCGAGTACACCAGCTATGCCGATATTGCCACCATTCCCGGCCACTACGTCTTGTTTTGGGAGCTGACCGTCAACGCCTCCGCCCCAGTTCCTCCTTCGGTCTTTGAAGACTGTTGCCTCACCATTGAAGAATCTCTCAACAGCGTCTACCGCCAGGGTCGTGCGTCTGACAAATCCATCGGGCCTCTCGAAATCAGGATAGTGGAAACAGGTACTTTTGACAAGCTCATGGACTATTGTTGCACTAGCTTATTAGGTGCTTCCATAAACCAATACAAGACGCCCCGGTGCGTTAAACTTGCACCGCTCGTCGAGCTATTGAATTCGAGGGTCGTGTCGATCTACTTCAGTCCCGTGTGTCTGAAATGGGCTCCCGGAAGCAAGCAATGGAACAACACTGATTGAACTATCTGCGGATAGCGGAGGCAGGATTTTCACCAAGAGTTTTCATCATCTACTATATATACCTAGAAAAAAAATAGTTTTGACTGTCATGTCGAGCTACTTCAGTCCCGTGTTTCCAAAATTGGATGTTGCAAGTAAGCAATGGAACAACATGAATTATGGCGCTGACAAGATTTTCACTAAGAGGGTTACGTTCATTATCTACTATATATATATATATATATATATACCTAAAAAAAAAGTTTGATTGTGTATATTGAGAGAATTATGGCAGGATGGTTGAGATCTCTTCCATCCTTAACTAGAAGTATCAGTTTTGAGTCCCGAGAATGGAAAAAACTCTTTTCGTAGTGTTGTCCCAGAAATATGTCTTGCAATGTGCAAATTTAAATTAGTCGAATTCTAATTCAGGTGTCGAACACCGGGATGACAAATGACTTTTCTAAGAAGACATTGATGATGATGCTATAAATTATACTCTATATACTATCTTTTTGGATTCATTTATACTTCTAAACAAAGCTAATTAATTGCTTGCTTTTTGAAAATTCAAAATATAGATATTCTAGAGATGAGGCACAAGTATCCCTCCAAACTATATCCGAAATTGTTATGACACGTTTAAATTTTGTAAGGGTCTTATTACCTCCTGCAACAACAACATACTCAGTGTATTCCCACAAAATGGGGGCCTGGAGAGAATAAAGTGTACGCACTCTATACCACTACGGACACTTTTTTTTTTAAGATTCAAACGTCTGAATCTGAATGCACGTCTGAATGATCAAGATGTTGTCTCTAGATCTGAAAACTGAATGATCAAGACTGTTTGTTTTTCAACATCTGAATGTGCAAAAAAGATTTATTTGTATATGTAATAAAATAAAAAATACAATTCAAATAAAAAATTAATTATATATTATAAAAGTATGTAATTTAATACAACAAAATTATTATTTGATTGAGAAAAAATATTTATGTTTGTTAGTGATAGTGGAGATAATTTATAATAGTAGTTGCGGTGACAATGATTGATGTTAGTGATAAATAATGTTGGTGGTGATAGTTGTAATGGTTGGTATTGTAGTGACTGTTATGATGGTTGTGATGTGACGTTGCTTGATGTTAGTAGTTTGAGGTGTTGATTGTGTTGGCTGAAACATGAATGCAAGATGGTTGATGATGTGTTGGTGCTAGTTGGAGATGTTGTTTGTTGGGATGGTGGAGATGGTTGTTAGTAGAGATAAATTGCAGCAATGGTAGTGGTTGAAGTGGTGGTAGAGGTGACGTTACTAGTGATAATGGTAGTGGCGGCCGAAGAATGTGTGGAGGTTGTGATGTATTAGTGGTAGTTAGTGGTGGTGTTAGTTGTGATAGATGAGTTGGTCGGTAGTAGGGATTGGCCGGTAGTGGTTGATGATAGTGGTGCTGTCGACGGCGATGAATATAATAGAATAATAGAGGTAGTAGATGTGGTAGCGGTTGACAATGGTGGTTGGTAGCGATTCTTGTTGTCGATGGTGGAGGTGGGTGGTGGTTGACAATGGTAGCGGTGGCAGAGGTGGTTAGTGGTGGTGACGGCTGATTATGAATAGAGTGGTGAATATTATTATTAAACACCAGAATAACTCTTCAAACCTTTTAGACATCACCGAAACACCATGAACAAGAAACTCCTGGCACAGATACAAATAAAACACTCTTCCCTGATAATACTAATAGCTAAGCAAATATATTCCACAGAAATACGGTAAAAAATAATCTAGGAAAGTCATAAGACCCACGCAAAGTTGAGGCGTGTTATAGCAAATTTCATCAAAGTTTAGGTATATTTCAATTTTTTTTCCTTTTTTTTAAACTTCGTATTGAATCAAACTACATCGCATAAATTGAAACCGAAAAAACATAATTTTTAATAGGAGGGTTGAGAATTGGGGTTTTGGGTGGACCATAATATTCTAATTTCCACTAACATATTCCAACATATAAACAATTAAAAAGTTAGATTTCCAATCAATTGATTTTCTAGTCCACATTTACCTTTATTCTGTCAAAATTGGATTATTCCTTTATTTCTTTTATGATAACAGAGTCTCGGAGCAACGATAAAGTTATTTATATGAAATCTATAAGTTTCAAATTTGAGTTGTAAAATTAACCGCTAGTATTTACATTAAGGTAGGCTGGTTATATCACGCATCGTAAAATGCACCACTTATTTAAAATCTATGAACGTTAAATACTTTATGCACTGGACTGTCCTGCCTTTTATTTCTTTATTAAAAAAATTAAAGTTATTGCCAGCTTTTTATGCAAATACATACAAAAATTAAAAGATAAAGGGTCTTTATCTCAATCATTTCAAACAATATTAGTTAGAAACAATAAATTAAATTCTTCAATAAATTACTAAATAAATTACACCTAATTTATCATAACTCTTTAGTTATTACAAGAATATAGTAAATTACAAGATATAATTTTAGCTGTGTGAGTTTGCTTGCATTGTCGGTTCCAATCGAGACAACAAGAATGATTTAACGATATAATCGATAGACAGATGCAGCCAACATAAAACTAACGATCGGTCTTTTAATACTCTCCGGCTTTAACTACTCATAATTCTTCTGATATCAAAAAGTAGAATATACGACTATGTTCGTGTGAATTTGCTCAAACTATCGATCTGAAGTTCGAATAAAAGAAAAGAATTTCAGCATTATAATAGATCGATAATTTTAGTATAAAACTAACAAATTCACGATGAATCTTTTAATACTTCAAATAAATCATCATAAATTAGCTAATCAATAAATAACACTAACAACATATTCGACAAAATTTCACAAGTAGAATCTAAAAATGGCAAAATATATGTAGCTATATCACGCTACAATTGACAGACACATGCAACCAACATAAAATTAACAGACAATCTTCTAATACTCTCCGGCTTTAATTAATTATAATGTTTTCGATATCAAAAGTAGAATATACGACTACGTCCGTGTGAGTTTGCTCAAATTATCGATCTGAAGTTCGAATAACAGGGAAGAGTTTCATCATTACAATAGATTGATAATTTTCGTATAAAACTAACAAATTCACGATGAATCTTTTAATACTTCAAATAAATTATCATAAATTAGCCGATCAATGATAAATAACAATAACAACATATTCAACATAATCCAATATGTAAAATTTGAGAATGTCGGAATATATATAGCTATATCACTGTCTTATAAAAATAGAAAGATTATCTTCGACAGAACCTCAAAATTTCATTGATGTATTTTTTTCTATATTTAATGGTCCTTAATATTGGACCAATCACTTTAAAGTGTCATTTATTTTATTTTATTTCAATTCTCTTTTACAATTTACTTTAATCCCTTTTCATCATCATCTTTTCCCAATTAAACACATAATTTTCGACCTGAACTTTATATATATATATATATATATATATATATATATATATATAAGTTAATTAAGTTATATACATCGATCGTTTATATACATATATAAATTTCTACACTATTATGTTTCTGAATGATATTTTATACTAAGTAATAAAGTATATTGTTAAATTTATATATAATCTTGAAAGTAAGACATGTTACATTATATAAAACAGATAAAAGCAATTTGACAATATAGTTCTTTCATATTAATGATGTATATAACTTAAATAAATAAAAAATTAATATTGCTTGGACTCTTCAAAAATATCGATGACAACATTTCTGAAGAGTCCAAGCAACACAGAAAATCTTACCAACTTTTGAACGCGTAGTTCCAAAAGTACGGTAACAAGTAGCTCAGCGCGTCGAGTACATCAATTTCATATTCTGAATTCCCCTAGGTCAGTTAATTTCCAGCGAAAATATTTACGATAGAAAATAGTTGCGATGAGTGAACGAAAATTATTTAAAAGGAGAACCAAAAGTAGGTGTCCAAAAATCAACAGTGGTCTCATGAGTTACTGGGAAAGTACTTGAAATTGGTACCAAACATAATCCTCGACCTCTCATATCTTTCTTTCTTTCTTTTTCAGCATCCTCAAATGTATTATCGCTCTGTAAAAATATAAAATATTTAATTAAAAATAAAATAAAAAATTATATATGAATACTCTATACATTTTTACCGCTCTGTACCTGCTGATGATGCTGCATGGATGTTCCACTTTTCATATATGGGGCGCTTAACCCCTGAAATTTTATATTTAAAAAAAAAATCAACAAAATATTCGGCGATTATAATATAATTAAATAATTTTTAAAATGATTTTTGAATCAATTATTGTTTTTAGATAACATAAGCCATGCACTTTAATATGGTATCAGAGTAAGTATTAAGATTTTGGATTTAAGCCTGACTAACACCCATTTATTAGAAGAAAAAATTATGTGTTTGGTTTATACGTAATAATTAATGAGATACGCACGTGAAGGAGTGTGTTGAAATCTATAATTAAATAATTAAAATTACATTCTCTCTAACAAGTAATGTTTTTATACAAGATGGTCACACGTTACGCATATCAAACTTATACTAACTTAAAGAAAATAAATATAGGAAGGAACTTCGATGTGTTCGGTGTGGAACTTTTTCATGTTTTTGATCAGGGCAGATCTATAGGCAAACTTTTGATACTCCGACATTCATTAAATATAATTACATAAAAAATGTATAAAATTTGCTATAAGATTCAGAAAGCATCCAATAAGCCAAGAATAGAGTTGGGTGTTTTAGTTTACAAGCGAAATCTTAAAACTTCGAATATTGTGTGTTCGAACCTTCCGTGCACCCACGACTTCTAAATCCTGAGTTTGTCACTGTGTTTGATCGGTCAATTTTTTTTTCTAAAAAATTCTTTTGGAAGACAAGTATCTTAAAAATGAGAAAACTTGATTTCCCTAATAGAATTAGGAAAAACAAGTTCCACAAATTATATTTCACATTGATCGTGTTCTCCCCACTCTCCAGCACACCTCGTCTTTCCCGATCCCCATCGCCCCACACCCTACCCTCCGTCCCGTAGTATTTATCAAGATCGTTATAAATAATTTTAGCTGATTAAGTTGCTCAGACTCTTCAAACATGTTGTTGCATTCGTGTTGCGGTGTTCGATTTGCAAAAAATACACAAATTTTGAAGAATTCGACACGCATTTAATGACATTTTAAAAAAATTCAAACGACATAAATTTGTAGGATAATATTTTTTATTTACGTACCAAGCACACCCTTCAAAAGATGAAATAAATGAAGAAGATGCTTATCAGAAACTTACACCAATTTGATCAAGTAGGAACTTAATGTACTCAATTGCTTCTGATAGTACAGATGCTGTATCTGTCTGAAGAAAAACAAAAATATTTATTTCAATGAAATAAAATTTTTTTTTTTTTTTTATAAATTTAGACAACTAGCGGTTAGTGGCGGAGTCGAAATTTTCACTAAGAGGATTCAGAAATAAACATACGAACAAATTAAATAGGGTTCAACATCTAGTATATACACATAAAAAAAAAAAAATTAATCATGTGTAAATAGTATACTTTTTCACCGATCCGAACCCGTGGCCAAAGGATAGCTCTGCCTCTACTAGTGGTACTCGGGGCCAGTGACGGTGACGGAGCTAAGATTTTCATTGAGGGGTTCAGAAGTAAATATACGAACTAGTCGAAGGGGGTTCAACATCTACTATATATATACCTAAACAAGTAGTTTGACCGTCGTGTCGAGCTACTTCAGTCCTGTATCTCCGAAATTGTCCTTTGCAAGTAAGCAATGGCGCTGACAAGATTTTCACCAAGAGGGTTACGTTTATCTACTATATACATTACTAAAAAAAAGTTTGATTGTGTATTTACTGTGTGAGTTTCTGGTGATCCGACACTCTAGCTCCGCCTCTGCTTATAGATTTGGTATGTGTGTTGTGTGAAAAATAAAATACATGAGTGAAATGTACTCAAAAATGCATCATGCGTAGAGGGCTCGGTTTCTAGTCCTGAAAATAGAAAAATTCTTGATAACGAGCGTTTTCTCCTTAGAAAATTTGGAGAATTATGGTGGAATGATTGAGATCTCTTCCGTCCTTAACCAGAAGTATCGGGTTAAATATAGACTTTCGAGATAAGGCACAAATACCTCTCCGAACTATACCCGAAGTTGGTATGACGCATCTAAACTTTACAGGAGTGTATCAAGTAGCAGAATATTTTTATGTGTCAAGCACAAAAAAATACAGAAAAAGTGAGTTTAGAGGGATAATAGGACTCTCGTAAAATTTAAGTAACTTTTTTTTGCGGCGACTTTAGGATTATAAAGTCGGTAGCAAAGACAGAAATGTTGATAAGGGTGTTCAAAATTTAATATGTATATTTAAAAAGTAATTTCTAATCTTTTTAATTTGTATTATTTTTATTCTTTGTCTACCCATCATTTTCATACTTCCGCATCTTTCTACTTTAATTGGGTGTAGAATTATATATACATAGTGTATATTCAATATTCACAAACGCACTTTGATAATAATTTAAGAAATAAACATTCAGTACCCCCTCGAATTATGGTCAAAATTGCTACGACACACTTCAACTTCGCATGGGTCCTATTATCTTCCTGAATTCAATTTTAGCGTATTTTTGTCACCGTCTTGTACTAACGTGGCATCTTTATTGTATAAAATGAGATTCACGTCAGATATGTCATGTCAGCTAAAAAGGGTGATAAAAGGTGTCACGTCAGCTAAATATGATGTAAAAAATATACTAAAATTTAGTTCAGTGGGGTAATAGGATCCCCGTGAAGTTGGAGTGTGTCGTAGCAAATTTGATCATAATTCCATAATTTTAATGAGTATCAAAAAGTGACACAGTTCTATATTTAATAATAATTTAATTTTAAAATGCGCTTTTTATCTTTAGTGAAATGATTTAAAGACACATAACATCTATGACTTATTTCGTTTCCAAGTCTTTATTTCTTTTTGTGAAAAAAGTTTGAAATATACCTAAACTGTGGCGAAAATTGCTATAACACGCCTCAACTTTGCGGTGATTCTATGACCCTCTTAAATTATTTTTTATCGTATTTGTGTGACATATATTTGTTCGCTGTACCACTGCGTGAATACACGCACATTGAACGTATAAGGATCTGAAGTGGTCTAACTAAGTAAATATATGTCACAGAAATAAGATAAAAAATAATCTAAGGGGGTCAGAGGGCCCCCCGCAAAGTTGACGTGTGTTATAACAAATTTTTTTAAAGTTTAGATATATTTCAATTTTTTTTTTCTTTCTTTTTTAAACTTCATACCAAATCAAATTATATCACGTAAATTAAGACAGATGAAATAGAATTTTTAATAAGAGGGGTGAGAATTGGGGTTCTGGGTGGATCATAATATTCCAACATATAAACAACTAAAAATCTTGGTTAAAATTAATAATATCTCAAGTTAATTTTGTTGTTAACTTGAACTCTACATCATTATTTGGAAGGCCAGTGGTGAACTCTGTGATTAGGTACATTATTTTTTATTCAAATTTATTTTAATGTGTGATGAAATCTAAGTAGCTTTGTCTTGTTCTCCATTCCAGTAGTCGTAATATTACTCTTGTTTGAAACAGCCAAGGTAAGGCTGCGTACAGTACACCCTTGTGGTGGGGTCTTTCCCCGATCTTGCGCATAGCGGGAGTTTTAGTGCACCGGGCTGCCCTTTTTTTCTTGCTCTTTGATATCTGCTATTATTTCTCGTTTCTTGTAATTTGAGTATAGTAGTATTATGTTGTAGTATTGTTATGCTATTATTATCTATTGTTTTCGGTACTATCTGTTGTTTTTTTTATTTTCTGACTTCTTTTATAGATTGTTTTAATCTTTAAGTCAAGGGTCTATCGGAAACAACCGCTCTGCCTCTAAGGTAGGGGTTAGGTTTGTGTACACCCCACCCTTCCGAGACCCCAGTTTGTGGGATTAAGACTTATGCACTTCTGATTTGATGATTAATTAAGTTCACGAAGAGATCTCAAGTCTATGGCTTACTTTGATTGATATTATGACAATCACCTGAATCTCTTTCTTTGCACAAATTCTATTTTTTGGTTTCCCATTCGATGTCCTGCATTAGAACCCGACTAAATCCGAATTCACGCTAGAGGTCCCTAAAGTACTAATGTGATACTTTTACAGGTCGTTATTAAATATGGAAAGAAGCATGACAGATGAAACCAGGAAGAATCTTGAGTTTATTGAAGAGCTGACTACCAATGTTGATGAGGTCCAAAAGAGAGTTCTTGATGAAATCCTCACTCGAAATGCCAACGTTGAGTACTTGCAGCGTCTTAATCTCAACGGTCACACTGATAGAGAGACATTCAAGAAAGCTGTTCCTATTATCACCTACGAAGATATTAAGTCCGATATCAATCGTATAGCCGATGGCGATACATCTCCAATCCTCTGCGCCCAGCCCGTATCTGAATTCTTCACAAGGTCCCTCCTTTTTTACTTTACAGATGCAAAATGAGCTTACTTATCTAGTTAGTAGATTGCTTGTCCCTCGTTTCAGTTTCGATTTAAATGATGTTGTTTGACAGCTGATGTCTGACGAAAGATGTGAAGATTGTCGGAAATTGTGGTTTTAAACATGGCGTAGACATTATTGTGGCTATAGAAGCATGTCATTAAGGGTAAAATGAAAGTTCAAAGTCAAATCGTCTGTGAATATAGAAAGTTGTCATTCATCTTGTAACAGACTGATAAGGAAGAGCGTAACATAATGTGGAAGAGTGGGAGTATCTCATTATGGTTTTGTAGTTCTTTTATGTGAATCCTTATTCCTTACTATTTGTTAAAGGGTGATTTCAGTGTGCAGTTCTGGGACTTCGAGAGGGGAGATGAAATTGATACCAACAATAGAGGAAGAAGGTGGGAGGAGATCACTATTTTTCGGGCTCAAGAGGTCTGTTATAAGTAAATTTGTTCCAGATTTGGACAAGGGCAAAGGAATGTACTTTTTTTTCTTAAAACCTGAAGCCAAGACTCCGGGAGGAATATTAGCTCGTGCTGCTACTAGTAATCTATTTAAGAGTCATCATTTCAGGAGCAGCAATAATCGTCTGATTTCCTTCACGAGTCCAACTGAAGCCATTCTGTGCCTAGACTCTTACCAAAGCATGTACTGCCAAATGCTTTGTGGCCTCTTCCAAAACAGAGAAGTCGTCCGTGTTGGCTCTACGTTTGCATCCGGCTTCATCCGTGCCATGCGATTCCTGGAGGATCACTGGTCTCTGTTATGTAACGATATCCGAACAGGAACCATTAACAACAAAGTTACTGATCCTTCAGTGAGAGAGGCTGTGATGAAAATCCTCAAACCCGATTTGGAGTTGGCTGATTTCATTGAGGCTGAATGCATCAAGGATTCATGGCAAGGGATAATCACTAGGCTGTGGCCTAATACCAAGTACGTGGATGCAGTCGTGACTGGAAGCATGTCTCAATATATATCAACACTTGATTATTACAGCAATAGCCTCCCTATCGTCAGTGGAGCGTATGCTTCCTCGGAGTGTTTCTTTGGGATCAACTTGAACCCCTTTTGTAAGCCCAGCGAAGTCGCTTACACACTCATTCCCACCATGTGTTATTTCGAGTTCTTACCAATTCACAGGAGCAATGAAGTCATCAATTCTATTTCCACTCCCACACAACTTAATGAGAAAGAGGAACAACAATTGGTCGATTTGGTTGATGTCAAGATTGGCCAAGAATACGAGCTCGTTGTTACCACGTATTCAGGTATTTTTCAATTTCCAAATGAAATGCTTTTTGACACATTCATATTTTCCATTTATCTGTCAAACATTTCTGCTAATGCTTAGATTTTCTTGAATGTATCATTTCAGGACTCTATCGTTACAGGATGGGTGATGTGCTTCGGGTTGCTGGATACAAGAACAACACGCCTCAATTCAACTTTACATGCCGAGAAAATGTAATCTTGAGCATCGATTCTGACAAGACTGATGAATTTGAACTACAAAATGCAGTAGAAAATGCAGCAGTCAATCTGATGCCATTCGATGTACGTGTTACCGAGTACACCAGCTATGCAGATATTGCCACCATTCCAGGCCATTATGTCCTGTTTTGGGAGCTGAGCGTCAACCCGTCTTCCCCAGTTCCTTCTTCAGTTTTTGAAGACTGTTGCATATCCGTTGAAGAATCTCTCAACAGCATCTACCGACGGGGCCGTGCGTCTGACAAATCCATCGGGCCTCTGGAAATCAGGATAGTGGAAACAGGTACTTTTGACAAGCTCATGGACTATTGTTGTGGTAGCTTATTAGGTGCTTCCATAAACCAATACAAGACGCCCCGTTGCGTTAAACTTGCACCGCTTGTTGAGCTATTGAATTCGAGGGTCGTGTCAAGCTACTTCAGCCCCGTGTGTCCGAAATGGGCTCCCGGAACAACATGAATTGCAGCCATGGATACTTATAGACAATGGCATAGGCAAGTTAAATGTACTCAGTAAACTCCTGATGCCTACGGGCCTCGGTTTCTTGTCCTACTTTAGTGACTCTATATAGAGCGAACCCAAATTAATCGGGTCAGTGGATATCGACTACTGGATGGTTAAAATGGAAGAGTAGTAGGAAGTGAACAAGTCTTTGTCAATGATTATTTGATTATTTATGTATTTGAAAGCAAAATTCTCCAGGTTTTCCTGTTATGAAAACAAATCAATTGGAAAAAAAAAAGGCCAGGAATTCATGGTGTATATTAGGAGTTTATTCCCCGATATGAGTTGCGGTAAGATAATTGGGATTTATTCATTTTTGAGTAGAGATTTTGTGTTCAAGTCTTGGAATTCGGTAAACTTTTTGTTGGAAGTGTTGTTCCCAGAAATGAATTTTGCAATGCTCTATCCTGTAGAATGAGTCTTGGAACATAGAAAATATGATTGCAAAAAATTTATGTAGAACAAGTAAAAGATTTAACGTATTACTTACTAGGATTTTTGTCCTGATTTTCTTGTCAAATTTGAGTTTTTAATTTTCTATTGAAGAAAAGTCAAAGTATTATGTTGCATCCAAACGCATACACAAGTGTACGTGGTCGTGCAAGTAATAAAATGGCTTTTGTGAGCCGAATTTTAATCCTACATGGACTTGTGATTTAACAAATAATCCAATTCTAGCAATACTTAAAATTAAACTAGTGTGATTCGTAACCAAAGGAAGTTGGAGTTTTGTTATTGTAAAAGTAACAATGACAAAAGATCGTAATTAAAATGCTGTGAACAATATATAAGAGGATTCCAGGATCAAGACATCTTGAACAATCATGCAAAGCTATATCATCTCGTTGGTTAAGTTATTTATCTTGGTTATTGAACAATCATGCAAAGCTATAGCATCTCGTTGGTTAAGTTATTTAACTTGGTTGTTAATTCACTGGGTCAAACGGACGAAACAGTGAGAATGGGCCATTTTCGGGCCAAATCGGTGAGCTATAGCCCACGGTTTTCTTGGTGTGTCCGGGGCTCGAGCGTGTTTTTGGTCGAAAATCAACCGGGGGCTCTCAGGCAGATTGTGGATCGGCCAGGCGTGGTCCTTTGCGGTTAGGGGGCCGTTTGGGTGGTTGAACGGGCGAAACGACCGAACGAGCCATTTTCGAGCCAAATCGATGTGCTATAGCCTACGAATTTTTGGGTGTGCCCGGGGCTCGGGCGTGTTTTGGGCTGAAAATCGATCGAGGGCTCCTAGGCAGGCTGTGGATCGGCCAGGGGTGGGCCTTTGGGGTTGGCAGGGCCGTTTGGGTGGTCAAACAGGCGAAACAGCGTGAACGGGCCATTTTTGGGCCAAATCAGTGTGCTGTAGCCCATGATTTTTTTGGGTATTCTTGGTGCTCGGCCGTGTTTAGGATCGAAAATCGATCAAGGGCTCACAGGCGGGCTGTGGATCGGCCAGGGATGGGCCTTTGGGGTTGGCGGGGCCGTTTGGGTGGTCAAAGGGGCGAAACGACGCGAACGGGCTGTTTTTGGGTCAAATCGGTATGCTATAGCCCACTATTATCTGGGGCAAACAGCTCCGCCCACCCCAGTGGCCCACACTAGGCAGCTCCCCAGCCTACCTGGGGCAGCCTGATAGATTTTTGGCAAAATCAAGCTTGGCCCCTGGGCCCACACCAAAAATCATGGGCTATAGCACACCGATTTAGCTCGAAAATGGCCCATTCGCGCCGTTTCTCCCGTTTGACCTTCCCAAACCGCTCCGCCCACCCTAATGGCCAACACTATGCCTCTCCCCAGCTTTCCTAGGACAGCCCGATCAATTTTTGGCTAAAATCACGCAGGGACCCTGGACCTACCCCAAAAATCGTTGGCTATAGCACACCTATTTGGGTCAAAAATTGCTAGTTCGCGCCGTTTCGATTGTTTGACCACGCAAACCGCCTCGCCCACCCAAAGAGACAATACAAGGCCACTCCCCAACTTGCCTGAGGAAGCCCGGTCAATTTTCAGATAAAATCACGTCCAGCTCCAGGGCCTACCCCAAAAACTATGGGCTATGACAACCGATTTGGCTCGAAAATGGCCCGTTTGCATCGTTTTGCCCGTTTGACCACCCAAACTACCCCGCTAACCCTAATGTCCCACACTAGGTTTCTCACAAGCCTGCCTGGGGTATCCTTGTTGATTTTCGATCAAAATCACACCCGACCCACTAGCCCACCCCGAAAACAATGGGCAGTAGCACACCGATTTAGCTAAAAAATGGCCCGTTCGCGTTGTTTTGCTCGTATGACTACCCAAATCACCCCGCCCACCCCAATGGTCCATACTAGGCCGCTCCCCAGCCTGCTTGGGGAAGCTCGATCAATTTTCGGCCAAAATCACGCTCGTCCCTGAAGCCCACCCCTAAAACCGTGAGCTATAGCGCACCGATTTGGCCCAAAATTATCTCGTTCGCGTCGTTTTGCCCGTTTGACAATACAAATTGCCCCGTCCACCCGAGTGGCGCACACTAAGCCACTCCCCAGCCTGCCTAGAGCATCCCGATTGATTTTGGGCCAAAATCAAGCCCGTCCCCAAGCCAACCCCAAAAATCATAGGTTATAACACACCGATTTGGTCCAAAAATTGCCCGTTCACACCATTTCACCCATTTGACCACCCAAACAACCCCACCCACCCCAATGGCCCATACAAGTCAGCTTCCCAGTCTGCCTGGGCAGCCTGTTCAATTTTCGACATAAATAAGGCCCAACCCCCAGTCCCACCCCAAAAATCGTTGGCTAGAGCACACCGATTTGACTCGAAAAAGGCCTGTTCGCGCCATTTCTCTTTGACCACCCAAACTGCCCCGCCCACCCTCAATGACCCATACTATACCGCTCCCCAGCTTGTCTGGGGAAGCCCGATCAATTTTTGGCCAAAATCACGCAGTGCCCTTGGATCCACCCAGAAAATCATGGGCTATAACACACTGATTTGGCTAAAAAATTACCCGTTCGAGTCGTTTCGACCGTTTGACCACCTAAATAGCCCCGCCCCGCCCACCCCAATGGCCCACACTAGGCCGCTTCCTAACCTGCCTAGGGAAGCCCGGTCAATTTTAGCCAAAATCACGCCCCGCCCCAGGGCCTACCACAAAAACTGTGGGCTATGGCATAACGATTTGTCCCAAAAATGGTCCATTTGCGCCGTTTCGACCGTTTGATCACCCACACCTCCCCGCCAACCCCAATATCCCACACTAGGTTTCTCCCCAGCCTGCCTGGGGCATCCTGATCGATTTTCGGCCAAAATCACGCCCGATCCACGAGCTCACCCCGAAAACCATGGGCAATAGCACACCGATTTAACCCAAAAATGGACTGTTCGCGTTATTTCGCCCGTTTGACCACCCAAAATGCCCCACCAACCCCAATGGCCCATACTAGGCCGCTCCCCAGCCTTACTAAGGCAGCTTGCTCAATTTTTGGTAAAACTCAAGCCCATCTCCCGGGCTCACCCCAAAAATCGTAGGCTGTAACACACCGATTTAGCCTGAAAATGGCTCGTTCGCGCCGTTTCACCCGTTTGACCACCCAAACCGCCCCCACCACCAATGTCCCACACTAGGTCGTTCCTCAATCTGGCTGGGGCAGCCCGATCAATTTTTGGCCAAAATCAAGCTCGGCACCCGGTCCTGCCCAAAAAATCGTAGGCTATAACACTCCGATTTGGCCCGAAAATGGCTCGTTCGTGCCATTTTTCCTGTTTGACTACCCAAACCGCACCGCCAACTCCAATGGCCCATACTAGGCTGCTCCCAATCCTGCTTGGGGCAGTCCGATTGATTTTCGGCCAAAATTACGCTCGACCCACAGGCCCACATGACCAATCATGGACTATAGCACACCGATTTAGCCCAAAAATGGACCATTCGCGTCGTTTCGCCCGTTTCACCACCCAAACCACCTCGTCCACCCCAATATCCCACACTAGGGCGCTCCCCAGCCTTCCTGGAAAAGCCCAATTGATTTTTGGCCAAAATAACGCCCAGGTCCATCCCAAAAATCGTGAGCTATAGCACACCGATTTGTCCCAAAAATGGCCCGTTCGTGCTATTTCACCTGTTTGACCACCTAAACCGCCCCTCCTACCACAATAGCCCTCACTAGTCCACTCACCAGCCTGCTTGGGGAAGCCCAGTAGATTTGTTGCCAACATAACGCAGGGACCTGGGCCCACTCCAAAAATCGTGGGCTATAGTACACCTATTTGGCCTAAAAAAGGCCCGTTCGCGCCGTTTCGCCTGTTTGACAACCTAAACTGCCCCGCCAAACCCAATGGCCCACACTGGGTCGTTCCTCAGCCTACCTAGGGAAGCCCAATCAATTTTCAGTCAAAATCATACACGTCCCTCAGTCCTACCACTAAACCTGTGGGCTATAGCACACCGATTTAGACCAAAAACGGCTCGTTCGCTTCGTTTGACCACCCAAACAGCCCCGCCCAACCTAGTGGCCTATACTAGGCCACTCCCCATCCTGCTTGGGGAAGCTCGATCGATTTTCGATAAAAATCACGCGCGACCTCTGGTCCCACCCCAAAAATTGTGGGCTATAGCACACCGATTTGTCCCGAAGATGGCCCATTTGCGTCGTTTCGCCCGTTTGACCACCAAACCGCCTCGCCCACCCCAATTGGCCACACTAGGCCGCTCCCCATCCTACCTGGGGTAGCCCGGTTATTTTTTGGCCAAAATCACACAAGGTACCCAGACCCACCTTGAAAATCATGGGCCATAGCACATCGATTTGGCCCGAAAATGGCCCGTTCATGCTGTGTCGCCTGTTTGACCACCAAACTGCCCTTCCCCACCCCAATGGCCCACTCTAGGCCGCTCCCCAATCTGCCTGGGGCTACCCGGTCAATTATTGGCCAAATCACGCTCGACTCCCGGTCCCACCTAAAAACAGTGGGCTATTGCACACCGATTTGGTCCAAAAATGGACCTTCGCGTCGTTCCGCCCATTTGACCACCCAAACCGCCTGGCCAACCCCAATGGCCCATATTAGGCCGCTCCTCAGCCTGCCTGGGGCAGTCTGATCAATTTTCAGCCAAAATCACGCCCGCCCCCAGGTCCACCCAAAAATTATGGGTTATAGCACACCGATTTGGCCTAAAAAGGCCAATTCGTGTCGTTTTGCTCGTTTAACCATTCAAAACCCCCGCCCACCCCAATAGCCCACGCTAGGCCACTCCTCAGCTTGCCTGAGGAAACCAAATTGATTTTTCGCCAAAATAATGCTCGGCCCCTAGGCCCACCCCAAAAACCGTGGGCTATAACACACCAATTTAGCTCGAAAATAGCCCGTTCATGCTGTTTCGGCCTTTTGACATCCCAAACCGCCCCTCCTACCCCAAAGGCCCACATTAAGCCACTATCCAGCTTGTCTGGGGCAGCTCGATCGATTTTTAGATAAAATCACGTTGGGCCCTCGGGCCAACCCCAAAAACCATGGTCTATAGCACACCGATTTAGCCTGAAAATGTCCCGTTCATGCTGTTTCGCCCGTTTGACGACTCAAACTGCCCTGCCAACCCCAATGGCCCACATTAGGCTGCTCCCCAGCTTGCCTGGGGTAGCCCGATCAATTTTCAACAATAATCACGCTCGGCCCTCAGGTCTACCCCAAAAATCGTGGGCTATAGCATACAGATTGGGCTCGAAAATGGCCCGTTCGCGTCGTTTCACCCTTTTGACCACCCAAAATGCCCCGCCTACCCTAATGGCCCACACTAGGCCACTCCTCATCCTGCGTAGGAGAGTCCGAATAATTTTTGGCAAAAATCATGCCTGACCCCCGAGCTCACCCCAAAAATCGTGGGCTATAGCACATCGATTTGGGCCAAAAATGGCCCGTTCGCATCGTTACGCCCATTTGGCCACCCAAACCGCCCCACCTACCATAATGGCCTACACTAAGCCGCTCCCCAGCCTGCCTTGGGCAGTCAATCGATTTTCGACAAAAATTACGCCCGAACCTCGGGTCCACCTAAAAAACTGTGGGCTATAGCGCACCGATTTGGATAAAAATGATCCGTTCACGCCGTTTTACCCATTTGACAACCCAAATAGCCCCGCCAACCCCAATGACCCACACTAGGTTGCTTTCCAGCCTTCCTAGGGAAGCCTGGTTGATTTTTAGGAAAAATCATGCCCGATCCCCAAGCCCCCCCCCCCAAAAAAAATAGTGGGCTATAACACACCAATTTGGCCCGAAAATGGCCCGTTAGCGTCGTTTCGCCCGTTTGACCACCCAAACCGCCCCGCCCACCCCAATGGACTACACTAAGTCGTTCCCTAGCCTACCTGGGGTAGCTCGATCGATTTTTGGTAAAAATGACCTAGGTCCCCTGGACCTACCTTGAAAATCATGAACTATAGCACACCGATTTGGTCCCAACACGGCCCGTTTGCACCGTTTCGCCCATTTGACCTTCCAAACAGCCCCACCCACCCCAATGGCCCATACTAGCCTGCTCTCCTTCTAACCTGGGGCAGCCCGATCGATTTTTAGAAAAAATCGAGCCCGGCCCCGGGCTCACCCCAAAAATCGTGGGCTATAGCACACCGATTTGGCCCAAAAATGGCTCGTTCGCGTTGTTTCATCCATTTGACCACCCAAACCGCCTCACCTACCGCAATGGTCCATACTAGGATGCTCCCTAATCTGCCTGGGCAGCCCGATCAATTTTCAGCCAAAATTACGCTAGACCCCCGATCCCACCGTAAAAATTATGGGCTATAGCACACTGATTTGGCTCAAAAATAGCCCATTGGCATCGTCTTTCCTGTTTATCCACCCAAACCGCCCCGCCAATCCCAAAGGCCCAATGGCCCAAACTAGGCTGTTCTCCAGCCTGCCTGCCAAGACCCCAGGCCCACCTAAAAAATCATGGGCTATAGCACATTGATTTGGCCCAAACTGGCCCGTTCACACCTTTTTGCCCGTTTGACCACCCAAATCGCCCCGCCACACCAATGGCCCATACTAGGTTGCTCCCCAACCTGCCTGGGGTAGTCCGGTCAATTTTTGGCCAAAATCACGTCGGTCCCCGAGCCCACCCCAAAAATCAGAGGTTATAACACACCGATTTGGCCCAAAAATAGACCGTTTACGCCGTTGTGCCCGTTTGACTACCCAAACTGCCCTGCACACCCATATGGCCCACACTAGGCCGTTCTCCAGCCTGTCTAGGGAAGCCCAACCAATTTTCGGCCAAAATCATGCCCGATCCATGATCGCACCCCAAAAACCGTGGGCTATAGCACACCGATTTGGCCCAAAAATGGCCCATTCGCGCTGTTTCGTCGGTTTGACCACTCAAACCGCCCCGCCCATCTCAATGGCCCACACTAGGTCGCTCCCCAACCTTCTTGGGGCAACCGGGTCAATTTTCGGCTAAAATCACTCTTGGCCCTTGGGCCCACCCCAAAAAGTGTGAGCTATAGCACATCAATTTGGCCTAAAAATAGCCGATTAACACTGTTTCTCCTGTTTGACATTCCAAGCTTCCCCACCCACCCAATGGCCCATACTATGTTGCTTCCCAACATTTTGATCTTGGGTGTATTTATATGCCTAAGCACCATAACTTACCCATATTTTAGCTAAGTTTTGAGAACAAAAGTGCCTAGTTTCTTATGTTTTACTCTACTTTTATGTAATTGAGCTAACCAATGTGATTAGTATGATTTTAGGTGATAATGAGGTAGATAAAGACATGATGGGACTGTGAGTTGCGAACGATAAATCACACAAGAGGAAAAGTTTCTTGTTGGATCAAATGTGACGTCTAGAAACTATGCTCAAGACTAATTTGTTAGTTATAATTAGCATGGGGACTTAGAAGGAAATTATGAGAGAAGAGATTATTAAAAGACTTGATGCTGAATTTTTATTATTATTCATTATTCTGTATAAGTTTTTGAACTAGAGAGGGACAGCTATAGCTTGGAGAGAGAAAGAGCGTTTTCCTCTGGTTTTCACTATTTGCACACCAAGATTATCTTCTAGCATATTATTTGTTCGCATGAGTAGCTAAGCTTATTGGTTAGGGTTATGGAAATCTTGTAGCATATTATTTGTTTCTATGGGTCTTGAATTCAATATGCATTGATTTACTTATATCATACTTTCTTCATTATGCTTGAATTCTCGTGGTTGCAAACATAGAGAAATTGCCATTGAAACATAACTTGTTCGACAGAAAGGTAAATGTTTGGAAAAGAAAGTAGTGACAAGATAATAGGGTTTCCAACCTCTATTTCACACGTTAATGCCTTAACAGGATTAACAACTTGGAGATTTCGTATAAATTGAGTAAACACTTTTGAGTCGAGAGAACTAAAGTGAATTAATCCTTGATGGTTGAGAAACACTTGGATTGAGAATTAGAATACGTTTCTCCGTAAGTGAATGCATGTATGAATTCTTGACACCCATAGTTAGAATATATTAAAAACTACAAGGTGGACATAACCCTAGCTTGTTCTTCTCTATATTCAATTATTATTACACATATTGCTTCACTGTTACACTGAAACTATTATTTCATACTTACATCAAAACCCCCTTTATTCTGGAATCTTTGATCAACATTCTAATAACAAACACAAGACTTAGTGAACGCAGTATTCCCTGTGGGATTCGACACCCAACCCAGTTGGACTCTATATTTGACAGCGACCGCTTACACTCTTGTAAAAGAGTTGTAATTTAGGCGTATCACCTTACTAAGGTAGATCGATCGATTTTAGGCTAAAAGTACACCTGGACTCAGGGCCGATCCCAAAAACTGTGGGTTATAGCACACCAATTTAGTCCAAAAATATCCCGTTCGCGCCGTTTTGACCATTTGACTACCCAAACCGCCCCGCCCGCCCCAATGGCCCATACTAAGCCGCTCCCCAACCTTTATGGGGAAACCCAATCGATTTTCGGCCAAAATCACACCTGGATCCCGGGACCACCCTGAAAATCGTAGGATATAGCACACCCATTTGGCCTGAAAACAGCCTGTTCGCGTCGTTTTGCCCGTTTGATCGCCCAAACCGCCCCGCCCACACCAATGGCCCACACCAAGCCGCTCCCCAGCCTTCTTGGGACAGCTTGATCGATTTTCATCCACAATCACACTCGGACCCCAGACCCACCCTGAAAATCGTGGGCTACAGCATACCGATTTGGCCCAAAAATGGTCCATTCGTCGCCGTTTTGCCCGTTTGACCACCCAAACTGCCCCTCCCAACCCAATGGCCTACACTAGGCCGTTCCCCTACCTAGGGCAACTCAATTAATTTTTGGAAAAAATCACGTCCAGTCCTAATGCCCACCCCGAAAACCCTGGCTATAGCACGTCGATTTGGCCCGAAAATGGCCCATTCGCGCTGTTTCGCCCGTTTGACCACCCAAACCGCCCTGCCCACCCTAATGGCCCACATTAGGACACTCCCCAGCCTGCCTGGGGCATCCCGATCGATTTTCAGCCAAAATCATGCTCGACACCCGTGCCCACCCCGAAAGTCGAGAGCTATAGCACACTGATTTTGCCTAACAATAGCCCATTCGCGTCGTTTGACCACCCAAATCGCCCCTCCCACCCCAATAGCCCAAATTAGGCCGCTCCACAGCCTGCCTGGGGCAGCTCGGTCAATTTTCAAATAAAATCACGCTCGAACCCCGGACCCACCCAAAAAACTATGGGCTATAGCACACCAATTTGATCCTAAAATGGACCGTTCACGCTGTTTCACTCGTTTGACTACCCAAACCGCCCCGCCCACCCCAATGAACCACACTAGGCCGCCCCCAAGCCTGTCTGTGGAAGCCCGGTAGATTTTTGGAGAAAATCACGCCCGACACCCGTGGCCTCCCGAAAATTATGGGATATATCACACCGATTTGTCCTAAAATAGCCCATTCATGCTGTTCTGCCCGTTTGACCACCCAAACCACCCCTCACACCCCAATGGCCCACACTAGGCCACTCCTCATTCTGCCTAGGACAGTCCGATCGATTTTAAGCTAAAATCACGCCCGAAACCCGGGCCCACCCAAAAAGTGCAGGCTATAGCACACCGATTTGGTTGTTACCCTTCAACTAAATTAAGACATACTCCAACTTCACGGAGGTCCTGTAACCCCTTCAACTAAATTTTGATGTATTTTTGTCATCCTTTTTAGCTGACATTTCACTTTTTGTCAACCTTTAGCTGACGTGACAATTTTAACGTGGACCACATTTTATGTAATAAAGGTGCCACATCAACACAAACGGGTGACAAAATGCGCTAAAAAATAGTTCAGGGGTAATAAAATTTTTGTGAAGTTGGAGTGTATCGTAGCAACTTTGGTCATAGTTCGAGGGGGTACTGAATGCTTACCTTTAGAATTGGTAGTCAATAAATTGATAGATATTTGATTATATATATGATGTGATATCTTGGAATTAAATATGTTCTACTTTGCAAAAGTTAAAAAATTTAAGGGAAAAGGGTCAAATTTACCCCTCTACTTTGAGAAATTGGCTAAATATACCCTTCGTCATACTTTGTAGTCAAATTTACCCTTGCTGTCATAATTTGGGGCTAAATTTACCCCTCTACTTTGGAAAATTGGCTAAATATACCCTTCGTCATACTTTCTAGTTAAATTTACCCTTGATGTCATACTTTGGGGTCAAATTTACCCTCATTGTTAAGAAACTTTTCATATGTACCTTTCTTAATAGAAAAGCTCAAATCAACGTTAAATATCCAATTTTTTAAAATATAAAATACACCTTAATCTAATCCGTCTAATCTGACTCAAGCCACAAAAAAGACACAAATAATAAATATACCCTTTTCAGTTCTGTTGGCTAATTTTCCAACGAGATTAAGCCACTAGATATTTATCAGGCATAGCTTATGAAAAATTGATTTGAATCAGTGCAAACACAAAGAAATATATTCCTCTCTCAGTTCGTAGATCTGCATTATTGCAGACCTCATGAAAAATGGCACTTGACGATCTAATGCAGTAGATTAGGCCCATTGGATATTTCTCTGGATGATTGAGTTAAGAGGTCTCCATATGTGCCAATCGGACATCTCCCCATTCATATATCTTTGTATGCAATTTAGATGTATGCAAATTTTTCATTATGTCATTTGCTCTGAAAATTTATTCATTAGTTCTAGAATTTTGATGCACATATAATTGCATACCAAATTTTGAAATTTGAACATAATCGAACAAGAGCAAAGTTTGTAATAGACATTTTCTCTAGTTTCATGCTTCTCCGTTATCCCATTCCGTTTTACGTTTTGTTCATTTGTAAACAACCTAATAGTGTTGCACGGTGAAAGAGAAGTATTTTTGTTCGTTACAAAAATTCGACCAACAGAACTGAGGGAGGGGTATATTTGTTTGTATATTTTTTATGGGCCAGAACCGGCGAATTAGATTAGGATGTGATTTATTTTAAAAATTTAATGTTGATTTGGGCTTTTCTGTTAAAGGAAGGTTACAAATGAAAAGTTTCTTAACTATAAGGGTAAATATGGCCCCAAAGTATGAAATCGAGTGTAAATTTGACCTCAAAGTAGGACGAAGGGTATATTTAGCCAATTTTTCAAAGTCGAGGGATAAATTTGGCCCCAAAGTATGACAACGAGGGTAAATTTGACCCCAAAGTATGACAAACGGTATATTTAGCTAATTTATCAAAGTAGAGGGGTAAATTTGATCCTTTTCCCAAATTTTAAAAATATAGTTGAGTAGGATACCTGTCTCTACAAGTTGTTGGTACTGCTGTTTGTTTCTGTATATACTGGCTTTGAGATAATTATGGTGAATATAAGGATGTTGAAATGGATGTGTGAATAAATTAAAAGACGTGCGATAATAAATAAAGTTCTACGAAATGAATTATGTAAAGGTAACGAAGATAAAACTGAGATGATTTAAGTATGTAGAGAAACAACGTATAAATTCCTCGTGAAGCGGTGTGATAAGAAAATATAGAGGTATATCGAAGAAGACTTGAAGAGAGAAGATTAGACATTACATGCATGACATATTTTAGTGTTTACGGAAGACATAATCCAAGATAAATGAGTATTTAAAAATATGAAGATATATAGTATTTTTTAATAATCTGTCAAAGCCACGTTGCAGTAATTCAAGAAATAGGATGTTTATGTTTCACATGGAGTCCACGTTGAAAGATAAAAATAATAATAATAATAAACCAAATACTTATAGTGAAAAAAAAGAAGAGGAGGTTCTTCAATTTTGATTTTGTTGGTAACTTGAATTCTTCATTATTGTCTTGTTGTTTTTGATAACTATTACTATTTGTTGTTTCGTGTAGTTTGATTATAGTAGTATTTTTTTGTAGTATTGTTCCCCCTATTATCTGAAGGGGAATCTTGGAGTAATCAGTAAAGTTGTTGTCATGTGATCAAGAGGTTACGGGTTCAAGCCTTGGAAATAGCCTCTGGCAGAAATGCAAGGTAAGGCTGCGTAAAATACACCCTTGTGGTGGGCCCTTTTTCGGACTCGCGCATAGCGGGATCTTTAGTACACGGGGTTGTACTTTTTATTGTTCTGCTATTTGTTGTTCTGCTATTATCTGTTATTTTTAGGACTGTGTGTTGTTTTGTATAGACTGTTTTGATCTTGAAGTTGAGGGTCTATCGAAAATGACCTTCTACCTCTAAGGTAGAGGTTAAGTCTGCGCATATCCCAACCTTCCCAGACCCCATTTTGTGGGATTGCACTGAGTATGTTGGGTACCCGCATTGGAGTCCCGACAAATCCAAATCGCGCGCTGCAGGGCCCATTCTGGGGGTGGCGTCCCAACAGGATTTTCTCCATACCTAGGGCTCGAACCCGAGACCTCTGATTAAGGGTGAGCACTTGAAATTGTTATACTGGAATTAGATAAATGTCATGATGAAAAAAATGTATTCATCATATGCACTTGTGTTTTGATGGTTAATCACCTGGATCTCTTTCCGTGCACAAATATTATTCTTTGGTTTTTCACCCGGTGTCTAGTACCTGCATTCTACGTTGCTCGGACTCTCCAAAAAGTTGCCGCACCCATGTCGTATACTTCAAAAATACCCATCGACGTGTTTGAAGAGTCCGAGCAACATAGACTGCATTAGGACCTGAGTCACGGTCGAAGTCGGTAAAGCGCTAATGTGATACTGTTACAGGTATTTATTGAATATGGAAAGAAGCATAGCTGAGGAAAACAAGAAGAATCTTGAGTTTATTGAAGAGGTGACTACCAATGTTGATGAGGTCCAAAAGAGAGTTCTTGAAGAAATCCTCACTCGAAATGCCAACGTTGAGTACTTGCAGCGTCTTAATCTCGACGGTCACACTGATAGAGAGACGTTCAAGAAAGTCGTGCCTGTTATCACCTACGAAGATATTCAGTCTGATATCAATCGCATAGCCAATGGCGACAAATCTCCAATTCTATGCTCCCAGCCTGTGTCTGATTTCTTGACAAGGTCCCTCCTTTTTTACTTATATAATTAGTAGATTACTAGTCCTTCATTTCAGTTTCGATTTCTAGGATGTTGTTTGACAGCTGGTGTCCGATGAAAGATACGAAGATTCTAGGAACTTGTGGTTTTAAACATGTCGTTGACGTTTTCTGGCTGCAAAAGCATGTCACTGTGGGAGAAACAGAAAGTTAGTTAAGTCGTTTCTGAATATAGAAAGTTGTCATTCATTTTGTAACGGACTAATAAGCGAAAAGTGTCGCGTGAAATGGGGACAAGATTCATTTCCATACCCAGGGCCGAGTCCGAAGAATTTAATACCATTTACTAAAGGGTGATTTTAATGTGCAGTTCCGGGACGTCGAAAGGAGAGAGAAAATTGATACCGACAACGGAGGAAGCGCAAGGGAGAACATCACGGCTTTACCGTATTATGATGTCTGTGGTGAGCCAATTTGTTCCGGATTTGGGGAAGGGCAAAGGAATGTATTTCATGTTCATTAAGTCTGAAGCCAAGACCCCGGGAGGATTATTAGCTTGTCCCCTTTTAAATAGCTTTTACAAGACTCGTCAGTTCAGAAGCAATAGTCCCTACGCAAACTACACGAGTCCGATTGAAGCCATTCTCTGCCTAGACTCTTACCAAAGCATGTACTCCCAAATGCTTTGTGGCCTCTGCCAAAATAGACAAGTTGTCCGTGTTGGCTCTACGTTTGCATCCGGCTTCATCCGTGCCATGCATTTCTTGGAAGATCACTGGTCCCTACTATGTAATGATATCCGAACAGGAACTATTAACGACAAAGTTACTGATCCTTCAGTGAGAGAGGCTGTGATGAAAATCCTCAAACCAGATTCAGAGTTGGCTGATTTCATCGAGGCTGAATGCAGCAACGATTCATGGCAAGGGATAATCACTAGGCTGTGGCCTAATACCAAGTACGTGAACGCAGTCGT